>OV816029.1:6406888-7112415 GCA_929113105.1 Agrypnus murinus
TTCATAATCATTCTCTTAACCTCTCTCAATACATAATATACAGGTAGCAACACTGTCAATGAACCAGCTGCCAATTGTAAAGGTTTCTCACTACTTAATGTGTTATTCATGAAAGTTTTCACTTTAAAATCCCTTCACAGCGCAGAACTGCAGCAGAACATATGAAAAGGCTTTTCACTACATAAATTACAACATTTTAACCTCTCTTAACGTATAAAGTCGCAACACCGAAGCCATCGCTGGACACGAGTTTCTACCTGAAAACTACTCACACCAGTCGTTGCATAATCATTCTCTTAACCTCTCTCAATACATAATATACAGGTAGCAACACTGTCAATGAACCAGCTGCCAATTGTAAAGGTTTCTCACTACTTAATGTGTTATTCATGAAAAGCTTCACTTTAAAATCCCTTCACAGCGCAGAACTGCAGCAGAACATATGAAAAGGCTTTTCACTACATAAATTACAACATTTTAACCTCTCTTAACGTATAAAGTCGCAACACCGAAACCATCGCTGGACACGAGTTTCTACCTGAAAACTACTCACACCAGTCGTTGCATAATCATTCTCTTAACCTCTCTCATACATAATATACAGGTAGCAACACTGGTCAATGAACCAGCTGCCAATTGTAAAGGTTTCTCACTACTTAATGTGTTATTCATGAAAGCTTCCACTTTAAAATCCCTTCACAGCGCAGAACTGCAGCAGAACATATGAAAAGGCTTTTCACTACATAAATTACAACATTTTAACCTCTCTTAACGTATAAAGTCGCAACACCGAAGCCATCGCTGGACACGAGTTTCTACCTGAAAACTACTCACACCAGTCGTTGCATAATCATTCTCTTAACCTCTCTCAATACATAATATACAGGTAGCAACACTGTCAATGAACCAGCTGCCAATTGTAAAGGTTTCTCACTACTTAATGTGTTATTCATGAAAAGCTTCCACTTTAAAATCCCTTCACAGCGCAGAACTGCAGCAGAACATATGAAAAGGCTTTTCACTACATAAATTACAACATTTTAACCTCTCTTAACGTATAAAGTCGCAACACCGAAGCCATCGCTGGACAGCAGTTTCTACCTGAAAACTACTCACACCAGTCGTTGCATAATCATTCTCTTAACCTCTCTCAATACATAATATACAGGTAGCAACACTGTCAATGAACCAGCTGCCAATTGTAAAGGTTTCTCACTACTTAATGTGTTATTCATGAAAAGCTTTCACTTTAAAATCCCTTCACAGCGCAGAACTGCAGCAGAACATATGAAAAGGCTTTTCACTACATAAATTACAACATTTTAACCTCTCTTAACGTATAAAGTCGCAACACCGAAGCCATCGCTGGACACGAGTTTCTACCTGAAAACTACTCACACCAGTCGTTGCATAATCATTCTCTTAACCTCTCTCAATACATAATATACAGGTAGCAACACTGTCAATGAACCAGCTGCCAATTGTAAAGGTTTCTCACTACTTAATGTGTTATTCATGAAAAGCTTCCACTTTAAAATCCCTTCACAGCGCAGAACTGCAGCAGAACATATGAAAAGGCTTTTCACTACATAAATTACAACATTTTAACCTCTCTTAACGTATAAAGTCGCAACACCGAAAGCCATCGCTGGACACGAGTTTCTACCTGAAAACTACTCACACCAGTCGTTGCATAATCATTCTCTTAACCTCTCTCAATACATAATATACAGGTAGCAACACTGTCAATGAACCAGCTGCCAATTGTAAAGGTTTCTCACTACTTAATGTGTTATTCATGAAAAGCTTCCACTTTAAAATCCCTTCACAGCGCAGAACTGCAGCAGAACATATGAAAAGGCTTTTCACTACATAAATTACAACATTTTAACCTCTCTTAACGTATAAAGTCGCAACACCGAAGCCATCGCTGGACACGAGTTTCTACCTGAAAACTACTCACACCAGTCGTTGCATAATCATTCTCTAACCTCTCTCAATACATAATATACAGGTAGCAACACTGTCAATGACCAGCTGCCAATTGTAAAGGTTTCTCACTACTTAATGTGTTATTCATGAAAAGCTTCCACTTTAAAATCCCTTCACAGCGCAGAACTGCAGCAGAACATATGAAAAGGCTTTTCACTACATAAATTACAACATTTTAACCTCTCTTAACGTATAAAGTCGCAACACCGAAGCCATCGCTGGACACGAGTTTCTACCTGAAAACTACTCACACCAGTCGTTGCATAATCATTCTCTTAACCTCTCTCAATACATAATATACAGGTAGCAACACTGTCAATGAACCAGCTGCCAATTGTAAAGGTTCTCACTACTTAATGTGTTATTCATGAAAAGCTTCCACTTTAAAATCCCTTCACAGCGCAGAACTGCAGCAGAACATATGAAAAGGCTTTTCACTACATAAATTACAACATTTTAACCTCTCTTAACGTATAAAGTCGCAACACCGAAGCCATCGCTGGACACGAGTTTCTACCTGAAAACTACTCACACCAGTCGTTGCATAATCATTCTCTTAACCTCTCTCAATACATAATATACAGGTAGCAACACTGTCAATGAACCAGCTGCCAATTGTAAAGGGTTTCTCACTACTTAATGTGTTATTCATGAAAAGCTTCCACTTTAAAATCCCTTCACAGCGCAGAACTGCAGCAGAACATATGAAAAGGCTTTTCACTACATAAATTACAACATTTTAACCTCTCTTAACGTATAAAGTCGCAACACCGAAGCCATCGCTGGACACGAGTTTCTACCTGAAAACTACTCACACCAGTCGTTGCATAATCATTCTCTTAACCTCTCTCAATACATAATATACAGGTAGCAACACTGTCAATGAACCAGCTGCCAATTGTAAAGGTTTCTCACTACTTAATGTGTTATTCATGAAAAGCTTCCACTTTAAAATCCCTTCACAGCGCAGAACTGCAGCAGAACATATGAAAAGGCTTTTCACTACATAAATTACAACATTTTAACCTCTCTTAACGTATAAAGTCGCAACACCGAAGCCATCGCTGGACACGAGTTTCTACCTGAAAACTACTCACACCAGTCGTTGCATAATCATTCTCTTAACCTCTCTCAATACATAATATACAGGTAGCAACACTGTCAATGAACCAGCTGCCAATTGTAAAGGTTTCTCACTACTTAATGTGTTATTCATGAAAAGCTTCCACTTTAAAATCCCTTCACAGCGCAGAACTGCAGCAGAACATATGAAAAGGCTTTTCACTACATAAATTACAACATTTTAACCTCTCTTAACGTATAAAGTCGCAACACCGAAGCCATCGCTGGACACGAGTTTCTACCTGAAAACTACTCACACCAGTCGTTGCATAATCATTCTCTTAACCTCTCTCAATACATAATATACAGGTAGCAACACTGTCAATGAACCAGCTGCCAATTGTAAAGGTTTCTCACTACTTAATGTGTTATTCATGAAAAGCTTCCACTTTAAAATCCCTTCACAGCGCAGAACTGCAGCAGAACATATGAAAAGGCTTTTCACTACATAAATTACAACATTTTAACCTCTCTTAACGTATAAAGTCGCAACACCGAAGCCATCGCTGGACACGAGTTTCTACCTGAAAACTACTCACACCAGTCGTTGCATAATCATTCTCTTAACCTCTCTCAATACATAATATACAGGTAGCAACACTGTCAATGAACCACTGCCAATTGTAAAGGTTTCTCACTACTTAATGTGTTATTCATGAAAAGCTTCACTTTAAAATCCTTCACAGCGCAGAACTGCAGCAGAACATATGAAAAGCTTTTCACTACATAAATTACAACATTTTAACCTCTCTTAACGTATAAAGTCGCAACACCGAAACCATCGCTGGACACGAGTTTCTACCTGAAAACTACTCACACCAGTCGTTGCATAATCATTCTCTTAACCTCTCTCAATACATAATATACAGGTAGCAACACTGTCAATGAACCAGCTGCCAATTGTAAAGGTTTCTCACTACTTAATGTGTTATTCATGAAAAGCTTTCACTTTAAAATCCCTTCACAGCGCAGAACTGCAGCAGAACATATGGAAAAGGCTTTTCACTACATAAATTACAACATTTTAACCTCTCTTAACGTATAAAGTCGCAACACCGAAACCATCGCTGTACACGAGTTTCTACCTGAAAACTACTCACACCAGTCGTTGCATAATCATTCTCTTAACCTCTCTCAATACATAATATACAGGTAGCAACACTGTCAATGAACCAGCTGCCAATTGTAAAGGTTTCTCACTACTTAATGTGTTATTCATGAAAAGCTTTCACTTTAAAATCCCTTCACAGCGCAGAACTGCAGCAGAACATATGAAAAGGCTTTTCACTACATAAATTACAACATTTTAACCTCTCTTAACGTATAAAGTCGCAACACCGAACCATCGCTGGACACGAGTTTCTACCTGAAAACTACTCACACCAGTCGTTGCATAATCATTCTCTTAACCTCTCTCAATACATAATATACAGGTAGCAAAACTGTCAATGAACCAGCTGCCAATTGTAAAGGTTTCTCACTACTTAATGTGTTATTCATGAAAAGCTTTCACTTTAAAATCCCTTCACAGCGCAGAACTGCAGCAGAACATATGAAAAGGCTTTTCACTACATAAATTACAACATTTTAACCTCTCTTAACGTATAAAGTCGCAACACCGAAGCCATCGCTGGACACGAGTTTCTACCTGAAAACTACTCACACCAGTCGTTGCATAATCATTCTCTTAACCTCTCTCAATACATAATATACAGGTAGCAACACTGTCAATGAACCAGCTGCCAATTGTAAAGGTTTCTCACTACTTAATGTGTTATTCATGAAAAGCTTCCACTTTAAAATCCCTTCACAGCGCAGAACTGCAGCAGAACATATGAAAAGCTTTTCACTACATAAATTACAACATTTTAACCTCTCTTAACGTATAAAGTCGCAACACCGAAACCATCGCTGGACACGAGTTTCTACCTGAAAACTACTCACACCAGTCGTTGCATAATCATTCTCTTAACCTCTCTCAATACATAATATACAGGTAGCAACACTGTCAATGAACCAGCTGCCAATTGTAAAGGTTTCTCACTACTTAATGTGTTATTCATGAAAAGCTTCCACTTTAAAATCCCTTCACAGCGCAGAACTGCAGCAGAACATATGAAAAGGCTTTTCACTACATAAATTACAACATTTTAACCTCTCTTAACGTATAAAGTCGCAACACCGAAGCCATCGCTGGACACGAGTTTCTACCTGAAAACTACTCACACCAGTCGTTGCATAATCATTCTCTTAACCTCTCTCAATACATAATATACAGGTAGCAACACTGTCAATGAACCAGCTGCCAATTGTAAAGGTTTCTCACTACTTAATGTGTTATTCATGAAAAGCTTTCACTTTAAAATCCCTTCACAGCGCAGAACTGCAGCAGAACATATGAAAAGGCTTTTCACTACATAAATTACAACATTTTAACCTCTCTTAACGTATAAAGTCGCAACACCGAAGCCATCGCTGGACACGAGTTTCTACCTGAAAACTACTCACACCAGTCGTTGCATAATCATTCTCTTAACCTCTCTCAATACATAATATACAGGTAGCAACACTGTCAATGAACCAGCTGCCAATTGTAAAGGTTTCTCACTACTTAATGTGTTATTCATGAAAAGCTTTCACTTTAAAATCCCTTCACAGCGCAGAACTGCAGCAGAACATATGAAAAGGCTTTTCACTACATAAATTACAACATTTTAACCTCTCTTAACGTATAAAGTCGCAACACCGAAGCCATCGCTGGACACGAGTTTCTACCTGAAAACTACTCACACCAGTCGTTGCATAATCATTCTCTTAACCTCTCTCAATACATAATATACAGGTAGCAACACTGTCAATGAACCAGCTGCCAATTGTAAAGGTTTCTCACTACTTAATGTGTTATTCATGAAAAGCTTCCACTTTAAAATCCCTTCACAGCGCAGAACTGCAGCAGAACATATGAAAAGGCTTTTCACTACATAAATTACAACATTTTAACCTCTCTTAACGTATAAAGTCGCAACACCGAAGCCATCGCTGGACACGAGTTTCTACCTGAAAACTACTCACACCAGTCGTTGCATAATCATTCTCTTAACCTCTCTCAATACATAATATACAGGTAGCAACACTGTCAATGAACCAGCTGCCAATTGTAAAGGTTTCTCACTACTTAATGTGTTATTCATGAAAAGCTTTCACTTTAAAATCCCTTCACAGCGCAGAACTGCAGCAGAACATATGAAAAGGCTTTTCACTACATAAATTACAACATTTTAACCTCTCTTAACGTATAAAGTCGCAACACCGAAGCCATCGCTGGACACGAGTTTCTACCTGAAAACTACTCACACCAGAGGTTGCATAATCATTCTCTTAACCTCTCTCAATACATAATATACAGGTAGCAAACTGTCAATGAACCAGCTGCCAATTGTAAAGGTTTCTCACTACTTAATGTGTTATTCATGAAAAGCTTCCACTTTAAAATCCCTTCACAGCGCAGAACTGCAGCAGAACATATGAAAAGGCTTTTCACTACATAAATTACAACATTTTAACCTCTCTTAACGTATAAAGTCGCAACACCGAAGCCATCGCTGGACACGAGTTTCTACCTGAAAACTACTCACACCAGTCGTTGCATAATCATTCTCTTAACCTCTCTCAATACATAATATACAGGTAGCAACACTGTCAATGAACCAGCTGCCAATTGTAAAGGTTTCTCACTACTTAATGTGTTATTCATGAAAAGCTTCCACTTTAAAATCCCTTCACAGCGCAGAACTGCAGCAGAACATATGAAAAGGCTTTTCACTACATAAATTACAACATTTTAACCTCTCTTAACGTATAAAGTCGCAACACCGAAGCCATCGCTGGACACGAGTTTCTACCTGAAAACTACTCACACCAGTCGTTGCATAATCATTCTCTTAACCTCTCTCAATACATAATATACAGGTAGCAACACTGTCAATGAACCAGCTGCCAATTGTAAAGGTTTCTCACTACTTAATGTGTTATTCATGAAAAGCTTTCACTTTAAAATCCCTTCACAGCGCAGAACTGCAGCAGAACATATGAAAAGGCTTTTCACTACATAAATTACAACATTTTAACCTCTCTTAACGTATAAAGTCGCAACACCGAAGCCATCGCTGGACACGAGTTTCTACCTGAAAACTACTCACACCAGTCGTTGCATAATCATTCTCTTAACCTCTCTCAATACATAATATACAGGTAGCAACACTGTCAATGAACCAGCTGCCAATTGTAAAGGTTTCTCACTACTTAATGTGTTATTCATGAAAAGCTTCCACTTTAAAATCCCTTCACAGCGCAGAACTGCAGCAGAACATATGAAAAGGCTTTTCACTACATAAATTACAACATTTTAACCTCTCTTAACGTATAAAGTCGCAACACCGAAGCCATCGCTGGACACGAGTTTCTACCTGAAAACTACTCACACCAGTCGTTGCATAATCATTCTCTTAACCTCTCTCAATACATAATATACAGGTAGCAACACTGTCAATGAACCAGCTGCCAATTGTAAAGGTTTCTCACTACTTAATGTGTTATTCATGAAAAGCTTCCACTTTAAAATCCCTTCACAGCGCAGAACTGCAGCAGAACATATGAAAAGGCTTTTCACTACATAAATTACAACATTTTAACCTCTCTTAACGTATAAAGTCGCAACACCGAAGCCATCGCTGGACACGAGTTTCTACCTGAAAACTACTCACACCAGTCGTTGCATAATCATTCTCTTAACCTCTCTCAATACATAATATACAGGTAGCAACACTGTCAATGAACCAGCTGCCAATTGTAAAGGTTTCTCACTACTTAATGTGTTATTCATGAAAAGCTTCCACTTTAAAATCCCTTCACAGCGCAGAACTGCAGCAGAACATATGAAAAGGCTTTTCACTACATAAATTACAACATTTTAACCTCTCTTAACGTATAAAGTCGCAACACCGAAACCATCGCTGGACACGAGTTTCTACCTGAAAACTACTCACACCAGTCGTTGCATAATCATTCTCTTAACCTCTCTCAATACATAATATACAGGTAGCAAACACTGTCAATGAACCAGCTGCCAATTGTAAAGGTTTCTCACTACTTAATGTGTTATTCATGAAAAGCTTCACTTTAAAATCCCTTCACAGCGCAGAACTGCAGCAGAACATATGAAAAGGCTTTTCACTACATAAATTACAACATTTTAACCTCTCTTAACGTATAAAGTCGCAACACCGAAGACCATCGCTGGACACGAGTTTCTACCTGAAAACTACTCACACCAGTCGTTGCATAATCATTCTCTTAACCTCTCTCAATACATAATATACAGGTAGCAACACTGTCAATGAACCAGCTGCCAATTGTAAAGGTTTCTCACTACTTAATGTGTTATTCATGAAAAGCTTTCACTTTAAAATCCCTTCACAGCGCAGAACTGCAGCAGAACATATGAAAAGGCTTTTCACTACATAAATTACAACATTTTAACCTCTCTTAACGTATAAAGTCGCAACACCGAAGCCATCGCTGGACACGAGTTTCTACCTGAAAACTACTCACACCAGTCGTTGCATAATCATTCTCTTAACCTCTCTCAATACATAATATACAGGTAGCAACACTGTCAATGAACCAGCTGCCAATTGTAAAGGTTTCTCACTACTTAATGTGTTATTCATGAAAAGCTTCCACTTTAAAATCCCTTCACAGCGCAGAACTGCAGCAGAACATATGAAAAGGCTTTTCACTACATAAATTACAACATTTTAACCTCTCTTAACGTATAAAGTCGCAACACCGAAACCATCGCTGGACACGAGTTTCTACCTGAAAACTACTCACACCAGTCGTTGCATAATCATTCTCTTAACCTCTCTCAATACATAATATACAGGTAGCAACACTGTCAATGAACCAGCTGCCAATTGTAAAGGTTTCTCACTACTTAATGTGTTATTCATGAAAAGCTTCCACTTTAAAATCCCTTCACAGCGCAGAACTGCAGCAGAACATATGAAAAGGCTTTTCACTACATAAATTACAACATTTTAACCTCTCTTAACGTATAAAGTCGCAACACCGAAGCCATCGCTGGACACGAGTTTCTACCTGAAAACTACTCACACCAGTCGTTGCATAATCATTCTCTTAACCTCTCTCAATACATAATATACAGGTAGCAACACTGTCAATGAACCAGCTGCCAATTGTAAAGGTTTCTCACTACTTAATGTGTTATTCATGAAAAGCTTTCCACTTTAAAATCCCTTCACAGCGCAGAACTGCAGCAGAACATATGAAAAGGCTTTTCACTACATAAATTACAACATTTTAACCTCTCTTAACGTATAAAGTCGCAACACCGAAACCATCGCTGGACACGAGTTTCTACCTGAAAACTACTCACACCAGAGGTTGCATAATCATTCTCTTAACCTCTCTCAATACATAATATACAGGTAGCAAAACTGTCAATGAACCAGCTGCCAATTGTAAAGGTTTCTCACTACTTAATGTGTTATTCATGAAAAGCTCCACTTTAAAATCCCTTCACAGCGCAGAACTGCAGCAGAACATATGAAAAGGCTTTTCACTACATAAATTACAACATTTTAACCTCTCTTAACGTATAAAGTCGCAACACCGAAACCATCGCTGGACACGAGTTTCTACCTGAAAACTACTCACACCAGTCGTTGCATAATCATTCTCTTAACCTCTCTCAATACATAATATACAGGTAGCAACACTGTCAATGAACCAGCTGCCAATTGTAAAGGTTTCTCACTACTTAATGTGTTATTCATGAAAAGCTTCCACTTTAAAATCCCTTCAGCGCAGAACTGCAGCAGAACATATGAAAAGGCTTTTCACTACATAAATTACAACATTTTAACCTCTCTTAACGTATAAAGTCGCAACACCGAAACCATCGCTGGACACGAGTTTCTACCTGAAAACTACTCACACCAGTCGTTGCATAATCATTCTCTTAACCTCTCTCAATACATAATATACAGGTAGCAACACTGTCAATGAACCAGCTGCCAATTGTAAAGGTTTCTCACTACTTAATGTGTTATTCATGAAAAGCTTTCCACTTTAAAATCCCTTCACAGCGCAGAACTGCAGCAGAAATATGAAAAGGCTTTTCACTACATAAATTACAACATTTTAACCTCTCTTAACGTATAAAGTCGCAACACCGAAACCATCGCTGGACACGAGTTTCTACCTGAAAACTACTCACACCAGAGGTTGCATAATCATTCTCTTAACCTCTCTCAATACATAATATACAGGTAGCAAACACTGTCAATGAACCAGCTGCCAATTGTAAAGGTTTCTCACTACTTAATGTGTTATTCATGAAAAGCTTCCACTTTAAAATCCCTTCACAGCGCAGAACTGCAGCAGAACATATGAAAAGGCTTTTCACTACATAAATTACAACATTTTAACCTCTCTTAACGTATAAAGTCGCAACACCGAAACCATCGCTGGACACGAGTTTCTACCTGAAAACTACTCACACCAGTCGTTGCATAATCATTCTCTTAACCTCTCTCAATACATAATATACAGGTAGCAACACTGTCAATGAACCAGCTGCCAATTGTAAAGGTTTCTCACTACTTAATGTGTTATTCATGAAAAGCTTCCACTTTAAAATTCCTTCACAGCGCAGAACTGCAGCAGAACATATGAAAAGGCTTTTCACTACATAAATTACAACATTTTAACCTCTCTTAACGTATAAAGTCGCAACACCGAAACCATCGCTGGACACGAGTTTCTACCTGAAAACTACTCACACCAGTCGTTGCATAATCATTCTCTTAACCTCTCTCAATACATAATATACAGGTAGCAACACTGTCAATGAACCAGCTGCAATTGTAAAGGTTTCTCACTACTTAATGTGTTATTCATGAAAAGCTTTCACTTTAAAATCCTTCACAGCGCAGAACTGCAGCAGAACATATGAAAAGGCTTTTCACTACATAAATTACAACATTTTAACCTCTCTTAACGTATAAAGTCGCAACACCGAAACCATCGCTGGACACGAGTTTCTACCTGAAAACTACTCACACCAGTCGTTGCATAATCATTCTCTTAACCTCTCTCAATACATAATATACAGGTAGCAACACTGTCAATGAACCAGCTGCCAATTGTAAAGGTTTCTCACTACTTAATGTGTTATTCATGAAAAGCTTCCACTTTAAAATCCCTTCACAGCGCAGAACTGCAGCAGAACATATGAAAAGGCTTTTCACTACATAAATTACAACATTTTAACCTCTCTTAACGTATAAAGTCGCAACACCGAAACCATCGCTGGACACGAGTTTCTACCTGAAAACTACTCACACCAGTCGTTGCATAATCATTCTCTTAACCTCTCTCAATACATAATATACAGGTAGCAACACTGTCAATGAACCAGCTGCCAATTGTAAAGGTTTCTCACTACTTAATGTGTTATTCATGAAAAGCTTCCACTTTAAAATCCCTTCACAGCGCAGAACTGCAGCAGAACATATGAAAAGGCTTTTCACTACATAAATTACAACATTTTAACCTCTCTTAACGTATAAAGTCGCAACACCGAAACCATCGCTGGACACGAGTTTCTACCTGAAAACTACTCACACCAGTCGTTGCATAATCATTCTCTTAACCTCTCTCAATACATAATATACAGGTAGCAACACTGTCAATGAACCAGCTGCCATTGTAAAGGTTTCTCACTACTTAATGTGTTATTCATGAAAAGCTTTCACTTTAAAATCCTTCACAGCGCAGAACTGCAGCAGAACATATGAAAAGGCTTTTCACTACATAAATTACAACATTTTAACCTCTCTTAACGTATAAAGTCGCAACACCGAAACCATCGCTGGACACGAGTTTTCTACCTGAAAACTACTCACACCAGTCGTTGCATAATCATTCTCTTAACCTCTCTCAATACATAATATACAGGTAGCAACACTGTCAATGAACCAGCTGCCAATTGTAAAGGTTTCTCACTACTTAATGTGTTATTCATGAAAAGCTTTCACTTTAAAATCCCTTCACAGCGCAGAACTGCAGCAGAACATATGAAAAGGCTTTTCACTACATAAATTACAACATTTTAACCTCTCTTAACGTATAAAGTCGCAACACCGAAACCATCGCTGGACACGAGTTTCTACCTGAAAACTACTCACACCAGTCGTTGCATAATCATTCTCTTAACCTCTCTCAATACATAATATACAGGTAGCAACACTGTCAATGAACCAGCTGCCAATTGTAAAGGTTTCTCACTACTTAATGTGTTATTCATGAAAAGCTTCACTTTAAAATCCCTTCACAGCGCAGAACTGCAGCAGAACATATGAAAAGGCTTTTCACTACATAAATTACAACATTTTAACCTCTCTTAACGTATAAAGTCGCAACACCGAAACCATCGCTGGACACGAGTTTCTACCTGAAAACTACTCACACCAGTCGTTGCATAATCATTCTCTTAACCTCTCTCAATACATAATATACAGGTAGCAACACTGTCAATGAACCAGCTGCCAATTGTAAAGGTTTCTCACTACTTAATGTGTTATTCATGAAAAGCTTCCACTTTAAAATCCCTTCACAGCGCAGAACTGCAGCAGAACATATGAAAAGGCTTTTCACTACATAAATTACAACATTTTAACCTCTCTTAACGTATAAAGTCGCAACACCGAAACCATCGCTGGACACGAGTTTCTACCTGAAAACTACTCACACCAGTCGTTGCATAATCATTCTCTTAACCTCTCTCAATACATAATATACAGGTAGCAACACTGTCAATGAACCAGCTGCCAATTGTAAAGGTTTCTCACTACTTAATGTGTTATTCATGAAAAGCTTTCACTTTAAAATCCCTTCACAGCGCAGAACTGCAGCAGAACATATGAAAAGGCTTTTCACTACATAAATTACAACATTTTAACCTCTCTTAACGTATAAAGTCGCAACACCGAAAGCCATCGCTGGACACGAGTTTCTACCTGAAAACTACTCACACCAGTCGTTGCATAATCATTCTCTTAACCTCTCTCAATACATAATATACAGGTAGCAACACTGTCAATGAACCAGCTGCCAATTGTAAAGGTTTCTCACTACTTAATGTGTTATTCATGAAAAGCTTCCACTTTAAAATCCCTTCACAGCGCAGAACTGCAGCAGAACATATGAAAAGGCTTTCACTACATAAATTACAACATTTTAACCTCTCTTAACGTATAAAGTCGCAACACCGAAACCATCGCTGGACACGAGTTTCTACCTGAAAACTACTCACACCAGTCGTTGCATAATCATTCTCTTAACCTCTCTCAATACATAATATACAGGTAGCAACACTGTCAATGAACCAGCTGCAATTGTAAAGGTTTCTCACTACTTAATGTGTTATTCATGAAAAGCTTCCACTTTAAAATCCCTTCACAGCGCAGAACTGCAGCAGAACATATGAAAAGGCTTTTCACTACATAAATTACAACATTTTAACCTCTCTTAACGTATAAAGTCGCAACACCGAAACCATCGCTGGACACGAGTTTCTACCTGAAAACTACTCACACCAGTCGTTGCATAATCATTCTCTTAACCTCTCTCAATACATAATATACAGGTAGCAACACTGTCAATGAACCAGCTGCCAATTGTAAAGGTTTCTCACTACTTAATGTGTTATTCATGAAAAGCTTCCACTTTAAAATCCCTTCACAGCGCAGAACTGCAGCAGAACATATGAAAAGGCTTTTCACTACATAAATTACAACATTTTAACCTCTCTTAACGTATAAAGTCGCAACACCGAAACCATCGCTGGACACGAGTTTCTACCTGAAAACTACTCACACCAGTCGTTGCATAATCATTCTCTTAACCTCTCTCAATACATAATATACAGTAGCAACACTGTCAATGAACCAGCTGCCAATTGTAAAGGTTTCTCACTACTTAATGTGTTATTCATGAAAAGCTTCCACTTTAAAATCCCTTCACAGCGCAGAACTGCAGCAGAACATATGAAAAGGCTTTTCACTACATAAATTACAACATTTTAACCTCTCTTAACGTATAAAGTCGCAACACCGAAACCATCGCTGGACACGAGTTTCTACCTGAAAACTACTCACACCAGTCGTTGCATAATCATTCTCTTAACCTCTCTCAATACATAATATACAGGTAGCAACACTGTCAATGAACCAGCTGCCAATTGTAAAGGTTTCTCACTACTTAATGTGTTATTCATGAAAAGCTTCACTTTAAAATCCCTTCGACAGCGCAGAACTGCAGCAGAACATATGAAAAGGCTTTTCACTACATAAATTACAACATTTTAACCTCTCTTAACGTATAAAGTCGCAACACCGAAACCATCGCTGGACACGAGTTTCTACCTGAAAACTACTCACACCAGTCGTTGCATAATCATTCTCTTAACCTCTCTCAATACATAATATACAGGTAGCAACACTGTCAATGAACCAGCTGCCAATTGTAAAGGTTTCTCACTACTTAATGTGTTATTCATGAAAAGCTTCACTTTAAAATCCCCTTGACAGCGCAGAACTGCAGCAGAACATATGAAAAGGCTTTTCACTACATAAATTACAACATTTTAACCTCTCTTAACGTATAAAGTCGCAACACGAAACCATCGCTGGACACGAGTTTCTACTGAAAACTACTCACACCAGTCGTTGCATAATCATTCTCTTAACCTCTCTCAATACATAATATACAGGTAGCAACACTGTCAATGAACCAGCTGCCAATTGTAAAGGTTTCTCACTACTTAATGTGTTATTCATGAAAGCTTTCACTTTAAAATCCCTTGACAGCGCAGAACTGCAGCAGAACATATGAAAAGGCTTTTCACTACATAAATTACAACATTTTAACCTCTCTTAACGTATAAAGTCGCAACACCGAAACCATCGCTGGACACGAGTTTCTACCTGAAAACTACTCACACCAGTCGTTGCATAATCATTCTCTTAACCTCTCTCAATACATAATATACAGGTAGCAACACTGTCAATGAACCAGCTGCCAATTGTAAAGGTTTCTCACTACTTAATGTGTTATTCATGAAAAGCTTTCACTTTAAAATCCCTTCACAGCGCAGAACTGCAGCAGAACATATGAAAAGGCTTTTCACTACATAAATTACAACATTTTAACCTCTCTTAACGTATAAAGTCGCAACACCGAAAAGCCATCGCTGGACACGAGTTTCTACCTGAAAACTACTCACACCAGTCGTTGCATAATCATTCTCTTAACCTCTCTCAATACATAATATACAGGTAGCAACACTGTCAATGAACCAGCTGCCAATTGTAAAGGTTTCTCACTACTTAATGTGTTATTCATGAAAAGCTTTCACTTTAAAATCCCTTCACAGCGCAGAACTGCAGCAGAACATATGAAAAGGCTTTTCACTACATAAATTACAACATTTTAACCTCTCTTAACGTATAAAGTCGCAACACCGAAACCATCGCTGGACACGAGTTTCTACCTGAAAACTACTCACACCAGTCGTTGCATAATCATTCTCTTAACCTCTCTCAATACATAATATACAGGTAGCAACACTGTCAATGAACCAGCTGCCAATTGTAAAGGTTTCTCACTACTTAATGTGTTATTCATGAAAAGCTTTCACTTTAAAATCCCTTCACAGCGCAGAACTGCAGCAGAACATATGAAAAGGCTTTTCACTACATAAATTACAACATTTTAACCTCTCTTAACGTATAAAGTCGCAACACCGAAACCATCGCTGGACACGAGTTTCTACCTGAAAACTACTCACACCAGTCGTTGCATAATCATTCTCTTAACCTCTCTCAATACATAATATACAGGTAGCAACACTGTCAATGAACCAGCTGCCAATTGTAAAGGTTTCTCACTACTTAATGTGTTATTCATGAAAAGCTTCCACTTTAAAATCCCTTCACAGCGCAGAACTGCAGCAGAACATATGAAAAGGCTTTTCACTACATAAATTACAACATTTTAACCTCTCTTAACGTATAAAGTCGCAACACCGAAACCATCGCTGGACACGAGTTTCTACCTGAAAACTACTCACACCAGTCGTTGCATAATCATTCTCTTAACCTCTCTCAATACATAATATACAGGTAGCAACACTGTCAATGAACCAGCTGCCAATTGTAAAGGTTTCTCACTACTTAATGTGTTATTCATGAAAAGCTTCCACTTTAAAATCCCTTCACAGCGCAGAACTGCAGCAGAACATATGAAAAGGCTTTTCACTACATAAATTACAACATTTTAACCTCTCTTAACGTATAAAGTCGCAACACCGAAACCATCGCTGGACACGAGTTTCTACCTGAAAACTACTCACACCAGTCGTTGCATAATCATTCTCTTAACCTCTCTCAATACATAATATACAGGTAGCAACACTGTCAATGAACCAGCTGCCAATTGTAAAGGTTTCTCACTACTTAATGTGTTATTCATGAAAAGCTTCCACTTTAAAATCCCTTCACAGCGCAGAACTGCAGCAGAACATATGAAAAGGCTTTTCACTACATAAATTACAACATTTTAACCTCTCTTAACGTATAAAGTCGCAACACCGAAACCATCGCTGGACACGAGTTTCTACCTGAAAACTACTCACACCAGTCGTTGCATAATCATTCTCTTAACCTCTCTCAATACATAATATACAGGTAGCAACACTGTCAATGAACCAGCTGCCAATTGTAAAGGTTTCTCACTACTTAATGTGTTATTCATGAAAAGCTTCACTTTAAAATCCCTTCACAGCGCAGACTGCAGCAGAACATATGAAAAGGCTTTTTCACTACATAAATTACAACATTTTAACCTCTCTTAACGTATAAAGTCGCAACACCGAAGCCATCGCTGGACACGAGTTTCTACCTGAAAACTACTCACACCAGTCGTTGCATAATCATTCTCTTAACCTCTCTCAATACATAATATACAGGTAGCAACACTGTCAATGAACCAGCTGCCAATTGTAAAGGTTTCTCACTACTTAATGTGTTATTCATGAAAAGCTTCCACTTTAAAATCCCTTCACAGCGCAGAACTGCAGCAGAACATATGAAAAGGCTTTTCACTACATAAATTACAACATTTTAACCTCTCTTAACGTATAAAGTCGCAACACCGAAAGCCATCGCTGGACACGAGTTTCTACCTGAAAACTACTCACACCAGTCGTTGCATAATCATTCTCTTAACCTCTCTCAATACATAATATACAGGTAGCAACACTGTCAATGAACCAGCTGCCAATTGTAAGGTTTCTCACTACTTAATGTGTTATTCATGAAAAGCTTCCACTTTAAAATCCCTTCACAGCGCAGAACTGCAGCAGAACATATGAAAAGGCTTTTCACTACATAAATTACAACATTTTAACCTCTCTTAACGTATAAAGTCGCAACACCGAAACCATCGCTGGACACGAGTTTCTACCTGAAAACTACTCACACCAGTCGTTGCATAATCATTCTCTTAACCTCTCTCAATACATAATATACAGGTAGCAACACTGTCAATGAACCAGCTGCCAATTGTAAAGGTTTCTCACTACTTAATGTGTTATTCATGAAAAGCTTCCACTTTAAAATCCCTTCACAGCGCAGAACTGCAGCAGAACATATGAAAAGGCTTTTCACTACATAAATTACAACATTTTAACCTCTCTTAACGTATAAAGTCGCAACACCGAAACCATCGCTGGACACGAGTTTCTACCTGAAAACTACTCACACCAGTCGTTGCATAATCATTCTCTTAACCTCTCTCAATACATAATATACAGGTAGCAACACTGTCAATGAACCAGCTGCCAATTGTAAAGGTTTCTCACTACTTAATGTGTTATTCATGAAAAGCTTTCACTTTAAAATCCCTTCACAGCGCAGAACTGCAGCAGAACATATGAAAAGGCTTTTCACTACATAAATTACAACATTTTAACCTCTCTTAACGTATAAAGTCGCAACACCGAAACCATCGCTGGACACGAGTTTCTACCTGAAAACTACTCACACAGAGGTTGCATAATCATTCTCTTAACCTCTCTCAATACATAATATACAGGTAGCAACACTGTCAATGAACCAGCTGCCAATTGTAAAGGTTTCTCACTACTTAATGTGTTATTCATGAAAAGCTTCCACTTTAAAATCCCTTCACAGCGCAGAACTGCAGCAGAACATACTGAAAAGGCTTTTCACTACATAAATTACAACATTTTAACCTCTCTTAACGTATAAAGTCGCAACACCGAAACCATCGCTGGACACGAGTTTTCTACCTGAAAACTACTCACACCAGAGGTTGCATAATCATTCTCTTAACCTCTCTCAATACATAATATACAGGTAGCAACACTGTCAATGAACCAGCTGCCAATTGTAAAGGTTTCTCACTACTTAATGTGTTATTCATGAAAAGCTTCCACTTTAAAATCCCTTCACAGCGCAGAACTGCAGCAGAACATATGAAAAGGCTTTTCACTACATAAATTACAACATTTTAACCTCTCTTAACGTATAAAGTCGCAACACCGAAACCATCGCTGGACACGAGTTTCTACCTGAAAACTACTCACACCAGTCGTTGCATAATCATTCTCTTAACCTCTCTCAATACATAATATACAGGTAGCAACACTGTCAATGAACCAGCTGCCAATTGTAAAGGTTTCTCACTACTTAATGTGTTATTCATGAAAAGCTTCCACTTTAAAATCCCTTCACAGCGCAGAACTGCAGCAGAACATATGAAAAGGCTTTTCACTACATAAATTACAACATTTTAACCTCTCTTAACGTATAAAGTCGCAACACCGAAACCATCGCTGGACACGAGTTTCTACCTGAAAACTACTCACACCAGTCGTTGCATAATCATTCTCTTAACCTCTCTCAATACATAATATACAGGTAGCAACACTGTCAATGAACCAGCTGCCAATTGTAAAGGTTTCTCACTACTTAATGTGTTATTCATGAAAAGCTTCCACTTTAAAATCCCTTCACAGCGCAGAACTGCAGCAGAACATATGAAAAGGCTTTTCACTACATAAATTACAACATTTTAACCTCTCTTAACGTATAAAGTCGCAACACCGAAACCATCGCTGGACACGAGTTTCTACCTGAAAACTACTCACACCAGTCGTTGCATAATCATTCTCTTAACCTCTCTCAATACATAATATACAGGTAGCAACACTGTCAATGAACCAGCTGCCAATTGTAAAGGTTTCTCACTACTTAATGTGTTATTCATGAAAAGCTTCCACTTTAAAATCCCTTCACAGCGCAGAACTGCAGCAGAACATATGAAAAGGCTTTTCACTACATAAATTACAACATTTTAACCTCTCTTAACGTATAAAGTCGCAACACCGAAACCATCGCTGGACACGAGTTTCTACCTGAAAACTACTCACACCAGTCGTTGCATAATCATTCTCTTAACCTCTCTCAATACATAATATACAGGTAGCAACACTGTCAATGAACCAGCTGCCAATTGTAAAGGTTTTCTCACTACTTAATGTGTTATTCATGAAAAGCTTTCACTTTAAAATCCCTTGCACAGCGCAGAACTGCAGCAGAACATATGAAAAGGCTTTTCACTACATAAATTACAACATTTTAACCTCTCTTAACGTATAAAGTCGCAACACCGAAACCATCGCTGGACACGAGTTTCTACCTGAAAACTACTCACACCAGTCGTTGCATAATCATTCTCTTAACCTCTCTCAATACATAATATACAGTAGCAACACTGTCAATGAACCAGCTGCCAATTGTAAAGGTTTCTCACTACTTAATGTGTTATTCATGAAAAGCTTCCACTTTAAAATCCCTTCACAGCGCAGAACTGCAGCAGAACATATGAAAAGGCTTTTCACTACATAAATTACAACATTTTAACCTCTCTTAACGTATAAAGTCGCAACACCGAAACCATCGCTGGACACGAGTTTCTACCTGAAAACTACTCACACCAGTCGTTGCATAATCATTCTCTTAACCTCTCTCAATACATAATATACAGGTAGCAACACTGTCAATGAACCAGCTGCCAATTGTAAAGGTTTCTCACTACTTAATGTGTTATTCATGAAAAGCTTCCACTTTAAAATCCCTTCACAGCGCAGAACTGCAGCAGAACATACGAAAAGGCTTTTCACTACATAAATTACAACATTTTAACCTCTCTTAACGTATAAAGTCGCAACACCGGAAACCATCGCTGGACACGAGTTTTCTACCTGAAAACTACTCACACCAGTCGTTGCATAATCATTCTCTTAACCTCTCTCAATACATAATATACAGGTAGCAACACTGTCAATGAACCAGCTGCCAATTGTAAAGGTTTCTCACTACTTAATGTGTTATTCATGAAAAGCTTCCACTTAAAATCCCTTCACAGCGCAGAACTGCAGCAGAACATACGAAAAGGCTTTTCACTACATAAATTACAACATTTTAACCTCTCTTAACGTATAAAGTCGCAACACCGAAACCATCGCTGGACACGAGTTTCTACCTGAAAACTACTCACACCAGTCGTTGCATAATCATTCTCTTAACCTCTCTCAATACATAATATACAGGTAGCAAAACTGTCAATGAACCAGCTGCCAATTGTAAAGGTTTCTCACTACTTAATGTGTTATTCATGAAAAGCTTTCACTTTAAAATCCCTTCACAGCGCAGAACTGCAGCAGAACATACGAAAAGGCTTTTCACTACATAAATTACAACATTTTAACCTCTCTTAACGTATAAAGTCGCAACACCGAAACCATCGCTGGACACGAGTTTCTACCTGAAAACTACTCACACCAGTCGTTGCATAATCATTCTCTTAACCTCTCTCAATACATAATATACCAGGTAGCAACACTGTCAATGAACCAGCTGCCAATTGTAAAGGTTCTCACTACTTAATGTGTTATTCATGAAAAGCTTCCACTTTAAAATCCTTCACAGCGCAGAACTGCAGCAGAACATATGAAAAGGCTTTTCACTACATAAATTACAACATTTTAACCTCTCTTAACGTATAAAGTCGCAACACCGAAACCATCGCTGGACACGAGTTTTCTACCTGAAAACTACTCACACCAGTCGTTGCATAATCATTCTCTTAACCTCTCTCAATACATAATATACAGGTAGCAACACTGTCAATGAACCAGCTGCCAATTGTAAAGGTTTCTCACTACTTAAGTGTTATTCATGAAAAGCTTTCACTTTAAAATCCTTGACAGCGCAGAACTGCAGCAGAACATATGAAAAGCTTTTCACTACATAAATTACAACATTTTAACCTCTCTTAACGTATAAAGTCGCAACACCGAAACCATCGCTGGACACGAGTTTCTACCTGAAAACTACTCACACCAGTCGTTGCATAATCATTCTCTTAACCTCTCTCAATACATAATATACAGGTAGCAACACTGTCAATGAACCAGCTGCCAATTGTAAAGGTTTCTCACTACTTAATGTGTTATTCATGAAAAGCTTTCACTTTAAAATCCCTTGACAGCGCAGAACTGCAGCAGAACATATGAAAAGGCTTTTCACTACATAAATTACAACATTTTAACCTCTCTTAACGTATAAAGTCGCAACACCGAAATCATCGCTGGACACGAGTTTCTACCTGAAAACTACTCACACCAGTCGTTGCATAATCATTCTCTTAACCTCTCTCAATACATAATATACAGGTAGCAACACTGTCAATGAACCAGCTGCCAATTGTAAAGGTTTCTCACTACTTAATGTGTTATTCATGAAAAGCTTTCACTTTAAAATCCCTTCACAGCGCAGAACTGCAGCAGAACATATGAAAAGGCTTTTCACTACATAAATTACAACATTTTAACCTCTCTTAACTAATAAAGTCGCAACACCGAAACCATCGCTGGACACGAGTTTCTACCTGAAAACTACTCACACCAGTCGTTGCATAATCATTCTCTTAACCTCTCTCAATACATAATATACAGGTAGCAACACTGTCAATGAACCAGCTGCCAATTGTAAAGGTTTCTCACTACTTAATGTGTTATTCATGAAAAGCTTTCACTTTAAAATCCCTTGACAGCGCAGAACTGCAGCAGAACATATGAAAAGGCTTTTCACTACATAAATTACATTTTAACCTCTCTTAACGTATAAAGTCGCAACACCGAAGCCATCGCTGGACACGAGTTTCTACCTGAAAACTACTCACACCAGTCGTTGCATAATCATTCTCTTAACCTCTCTCAATACATAATATACAGGTAGCAACACTGTCAATGAACCAGCTGCCAATTGTAAAGGTTTCTCACTACTTAATGTGTTATTCATGAAAAGTTTTCACTTTAAAATCCCTTCACAGCGCAGAACTGCAGCAGAACATATGAAAAGGCTTTTCACTACATAAATTACAACATTTTAACCTCTCTTAACGTATAAAGTCGCAACACCGAAACCATCGCTGGACACGAGTTTCTACCTGAAAACTACTCACACCAGTCGTTGCATAATCATTCTCTTAACCTCTCTCAATACATAATATACAGGTAGCAACACTGTCAATGAACCAGCTGCCAATTGTAAAGGTTTCTTACTACTTAATGTGTTATTCATGAAAAGCTTCCACTTTAAAATCCCTTCACAGCGCAGAACTGCAGCAGAACATATGAAAAGGCTTTTCACTACATAAATTACAACATTTTAACCTCTCTTAACGTATAAAGTCGCAACACCGAAACCATCGCTGGACACGAGTTTCTACCTGAAAACTACTCACACCAGTCGTTGCATAATCATTCTCTTAACCTCTCTCAATACATAATATACAGGTAGCAACACTGTCAATGAACCAGCTGCCAATTGTAAAGGTTTCTCACTACTTAATGTGTTATTCATGAAAAGCTTTCACTTTAAAATCCCTTCACAGCGCAGAACTGCAGCAGAACATATGAAAAGGCTTTTCACTACATAAATTACAACATTTTAACCTCTCTTAACGTATAAAGTCGCAACACCGAAACCATCGCTGGACACGAGTTTCTACCTGAAAACTACTCACACCAGTCGTTGCATAATCATTCTCTTAACCTCTCTCAATACATAATATACAGGTAGCAACACTGTCAATGAACCAGCTGCCAATTGTAAAGGTTTCTCACTACTTAATGTGTTATTCATGAAAAGCTTCCACTTTAAAATCCCTTCACAGCGCAGAACTGCAGCAGAACATATGAAAAGGCTTTTCACTACATAAATTACAACATTTTAACCTCTCTTAACGTATAAAGTCGCAACACCGAAACCATCGCTGGACACGAGTTTCTACCTGAAAACTACTCACACCAGTCGTTGCATAATCATTCTCTTAACCTCTCTCAATACATAATATACAGGTAGCAACACTGTCAATGAACCAGCTGCCAATTGTAAAGGTTTCTCACTACTTAATGTGTTATTCATGAAAAGCTTTCACTTTAAAATCCCTTCACAGCGCAGAACTGCAGCAGAACATATGAAAAGGCTTTTCACTACATAAATTACAACATTTTAACCTCTCTTAACGTATAAAGTCGCAACACCGAAACCATCGCTGGATACGAGTTTCTACCTGAAAACTACTCACACCAGTCGTTGCATAATCATTCTCTTAACCTCTCTCAATACATAATATACAGGTAGCAACACTGTCAATGAACCAGCTGCCAATTGTAAAGGTTTCTCACTACTTAATGTGTTATTCATGAAAAGCTTTCACTTTAAAATCCCTTCACAGCGCAGAACTGCAGCAGAACATATGAAAAGGCTTTTCACTACATAAATTACAACATTTTAACCTCTCTTAACGTATAAAGTCGCAACACCGAAACCATCGCTGGACACGAGTTTCTACCTGAAAACTACTCACACCAGTCGTTGCATAATCATTCTCTTAACCTCTCTCAATACATAATATACAGGTAGCAACACTGTCAATGAACCAGCTGCCAATTGTAAAGGTTTCTCACTACTTAATGTGTTATTCATGAAAAGCTTTCACTTTAAAATCCCTTCACAGCGCAGAACTGCAGCAGAACATATGAAAAGGCTTTTCACTACATAAATTACAACATTTTAACCTCTCTTAACGTATAAAGTCGCAACACCGAAACCATCGCTGGATACGAGTTTCTACCTGAAAACTACTCACACCAGTCGTTGCATAATCATTCTCTTAACCTCTCTCAATACATAATATACAGGTAGCAACACTGTCAATGAACCAGCTGCCAATTGTAAAGGTTTCTCACTACTTAATGTGTTATTCATGAAAAGCTTTCACTTTAAAATCCCTTCACAGCGCAGAACTGCAGCAGAACATATGAAAAGGCTTTTCACTACATAAATTACAACATTTTAACCTCTCTTAACGTATAAAGTCGCAACACCGAAACCATCGCTGGACACGAGTTTCTACCTGAAAACTACTCACACCAGTCGTTGCATAATCATTCTCTTAACCTCTCTCAA
Source organism: Agrypnus murinus (assembly GCA_929113105.1). NCBI lineage: Eukaryota > Metazoa > Arthropoda > Insecta > Coleoptera > Elateridae > Agrypnus > Agrypnus murinus. The sequence goes on from OV816029.1 coordinate 6,431,713, forward strand.
TACATAATATACAGGTAGCAACACTGTCAATGAACCAGCTGCCAATTGTAAAGGTTTCTCACTACTTAATGTGTTATTCATGAAAAGCTTTCTCTTTAAAATCCCTTCACAGCGCAGAACTGCAGCAGAACATATGAAAAGGCTTTTCACTACATAAATTACAACATTTTAACCTCTCTTAACGTATAAAGTCGCAACACCGAAACCATCGCTGGATACGAGTTTCTACCTGAAAACTACTCACACCAGTCGTTGCATAATCATTCTCTTAACCTCTCTCAATACATAATATACAGGTAGCAACACTGTCAATGAACCAGCTGCCAATTGTAAAGGTTTCTCACTACTTAATGTGTTATTCATGAAAAGCTTCCACTTTAAAATCCCTTCACAGCGCAGAACTGCAGCAGAACATATGAAAAGGCTTTTCACTACATAAATTACAACATTTTAACCTCTCTTAACGTATAAAGTCGCAACACCGAAACCATCGCTGGACACGAGTTTCTACCTGAAAACTACTCACACCAGAGGTTGCATAATCATTCTCTTAACCTCTCTCAATACATAATATACAGGTAGCAACACTGTCAATGAACCAGCTGCCAATTGTAAAGGTTTCTCACTACTTAATGTGTTATTCATGAAAAGCTTTCACTTTAAAATCCCTTCACAGCGCAGAACTGCAGCAGAACATACGAAAAGGCTTTTCACTACATAAATTACAACATCTTAACCTCTCTTAACGTATAAAGTCGCAACACCGAAACCATCGCTGGACACGAGTTTCTACCTGAAAACTACTCACACCAGAGGTTGCATAATCATTCTCTTAACCTCTCTCAATACATAATATACAGGTAGCAACACTGTCAATGAACCAGCTGCCAATTGTAAAGGTTTCTCACTACTTAATGTGTTATTCATGAAAAGCTTCCACTTTAAAATCCCTTCACAGCGCAGAACTGCAGCAGAACATATGAAAAGGCTTTTCACTACATAAATTACAACATTTTAACCTCTCTTAACGTATAAAGTCGCAACACCGAAACCATCGCTGGACACGAGTTTCTACCTGAAAACTACTCACACCAGTCGTTGCATAATCATTCTCTTAACCTCTCTCAATACATAATATACAGGTAGCAACACTGTCAATGAACCAGCTGCCAATTGTAAAGGTTTCTCACTACTTAATGTGTTATTCATGAAAAGCTTTCACTTTAAAATCCCTTGACAGCGCAGAACTGCAGCAGAACATATGAAAAGGCTTTTCACTACATAAATTACAACATTTTAACCTCTCTTAACGTATAAAGTCGCAACACCGAAACCATCGCTGGACACGAGTTTCTACCTGAAAACTACTCACACCAGTCGTTGCATAATCATTCTCTTAACCTCTCTCAATACATAATATACAGGTAGCAACACTGTCAATGAACCAGCTGCCAATTGTAAAGGTTTCTCACTACTTAATGTGTTATTCATGAAAAGCTTCCACTTTAAAATCCCTTCACAGCGCAGAACTGCAGCAGAACATATGAAAAGGCTTTTCACTACATAAATTACAACATTTTAACCTCTCTTAACGTATAAAGTCGCAACACCGAAACCATCGCTGGACACGAGTTTCTACCTGAAAACTACTCACACCAGTCGTTGCATAATCATTCTCTTAACCTCTCTCAATACATAATATACAGGTAGCAACACTGTCAATGAACCAGCTGCCAATTGTAAAGGTTTCTCACTACTTAATGTGTTATTCATGAAAAGCTTTCACTTTAAAATCCCTTGACAGCGCAGAACTGCAGCAGAACATATGAAAAGGCTTTTCACTACATAAATTACAACATTTTAACCTCTCTTAACGTATAAAGTCGCAACACCGAAACCATCGCTGGACACGAGTTTCTACCTGAAAACTACTCACACCAGTCGTTGCATAATCATTCTCTTAACCTCTCTCAATACATAATATACAGGTAGCAACACTGTCAATGAACCAGCTGCCAATTGTAAAGGTTTCTCACTACTTAATGTGTTATTCATGAAAAGCTTCCACTTTAAAATCCCTTCACAGCGCAGAACTGCAGCAGAACATACGAAAAGGCTTTTCACTACATAAATTACAACATTTTAACCTCTCTTAACGTATAAAGTCGCAACACCGAAACCATCGCTGGACACGAGTTTCTACCTGAAAACTACTCACACCAGTCGTTGCATAATCATTCTCTTAACCTCTCTCAATACATAATATACAGGTAGCAACACTGTCAATGAACCAGCTGCCAATTGTAAAGGTTTCTCACTACTTAATGTGTTATTCATGAAAAGCTTCCACTTTAAAATCCCTTCACAGCGCAGAACTGCAGCAGAACATACGAAAAGGCTTTTCACTACATAAATTACAACATTTTAACCTCTCTTAACGTATAAAGTCGCAACACCGAAACCATCGCTGGACACGAGTTTCTACCTGAAAACTACTCACACCAGTCGTTGCATAATCATTCTCTTAACCTCTCTCAATACATAATATACAGGTAGCAACACTGTCAATGAACCAGCTGCCAATTGTAAAGGTTTCTCACTACTTAATGTGTTATTCATGAAAAGCTTTCACTTTAAAATCCCTTCACAGCGCAGAACTGCAGCAGAACATACGAAAAGGCTTTTCACTACATAAATTACAACATTTTAACCTCTCTTAACGTATAAAGTCGCAACACCGAAACCATCGCTGGACACGAGTTTCTACCTGAAAACTACTCACACCAGTCGTTGCATAATCATTCTCTTAACCTCTCTCAATACATAATATACAGGTAGCAACACTGTCAATGAACCAGCTGCCAATTGTAAAGGTTTCTCACTACTTAATGTGTTATTCATGAAAAGCTTCCACTTTAAAATCCCTTCACAGCGCAGAACTGCAGCAGAACATATGAAAAGGCTTTTCACTACATAAATTACAACATTTTAACCTCTCTTAACGTATAAAGTCGCAACACCGAAACCATCGCTGGACACGAGTTTCTACCTGAAAACTACTCACACCAGTCGTTGCATAATCATTCTCTTAACCTCTCTCAATACATAATATACAGGTAGCAACACTGTCAATGAACCAGCTGCCAATTGTAAAGGTTTCTCACTACTTAATGTGTTATTCATGAAAAGCTTTCACTTTAAAATCCCTTGACAGCGCAGAACTGCAGCAGAACATATGAAAAGGCTTTTCACTACATAAATTACAACATTTTAACCTCTCTTAACGTATAAAGTCGCAACACCGAAACCATCGCTGGACACGAGTTTCTACCTGAAAACTACTCACACCAGTCGTTGCATAATCATTCTCTTAACCTCTCTCAATACATAATATACAGGTAGCAACACTGTCAATGAACCAGCTGCCAATTGTAAAGGTTTCTCACTACTTAATGTGTTATTCATGAAAAGCTTTCACTTTAAAATCCCTTGACAGCGCAGAACTGCAGCAGAACATATGAAAAGGCTTTTCACTACATAAATTACAACATTTTAACCTCTCTTAACGTATAAAGTCGCAACACCGAAATCATCGCTGGACACGAGTTTCTACCTGAAAACTACTCACACCAGTCGTTGCATAATCATTCTCTTAACCTCTCTCAATACATAATATACAGGTAGCAACACTGTCAATGAACCAGCTGCCAATTGTAAAGGTTTCTCACTACTTAATGTGTTATTCATGAAAAGCTTTCACTTTAAAATCCCTTCACAGCGCAGAACTGCAGCAGAACATATGAAAAGGCTTTTCACTACATAAATTACAACATTTTAACCTCTCTTAACTAATAAAGTCGCAACACCGAAACCATCGCTGGACACGAGTTTCTACCTGAAAACTACTCACACCAGTCGTTGCATAATCATTCTCTTAACCTCTCTCAATACATAATATACAGGTAGCAACACTGTCAATGAACCAGCTGCCAATTGTAAAGGTTTCTCACTACTTAATGTGTTATTCATGAAAAGCTTTCACTTTAAAATCCCTTGACAGCGCAGAACTGCAGCAGAACATATGAAAAGGCTTTTCACTACATAAATTACATTTTAACCTCTCTTAACGTATAAAGTCGCAACACCGAAGCCATCGCTGGACACGAGTTTCTACCTGAAAACTACTCACACCAGTCGTTGCATAATCATTCTCTTAACCTCTCTCAATACATAATATACAGGTAGCAACACTGTCAATGAACCAGCTGCCAATTGTAAAGGTTTCTCACTACTTAATGTGTTATTCATGAAAAGCTTTCACTTTAAAATCCCTTGACAGCGCAGAACTGCAGCAGAACATATGAAAAGGCTTTTCACTACATAAATTACATTTTAACCTCTCTTAACGTATAAAGTCGCAACACCGAAGCCATCGCTGGACACGAGTTTCTACCTGAAAACTACTCACACCAGTCGTTGCATAATCATTCTCTTAACCTCTCTCAATACATAATATACAGGTAGCAACACTGTCAATGAACCAGCTGCCAATTGTAAAGGTTTCTCACTACTTAATGTGTTATTCATGAAAAGTTTTCACTTTAAAATCCCTTCACAGCGCAGAACTGCAGCAGAACATATGAAAAGGCTTTTCACTACATAAATTACAACATTTTAACCTCTCTTAACGTATAAAGTCGCAACACCGAAACCATCGCTGGACACGAGTTTCTACCTGAAAACTACTCACACCAGTCGTTGCATAATCATTCTCTTAACCTCTCTCAATACATAATATACAGGTAGCAACACTGTCAATGAACCAGCTGCCAATTGTAAAGGTTTCTTACTACTTAATGTGTTATTCATGAAAAGCTTCCACTTTAAAATCCCTTCACAGCGCAGAACTGCAGCAGAACATATGAAAAGGCTTTTCACTACATAAATTACAACATTTTAACCTCTCTTAACGTATAAAGTCGCAACACCGAAACCATCGCTGGACACGAGTTTCTACCTGAAAACTACTCACACCAGTCGTTGCATAATCATTCTCTTAACCTCTCTCAATACATAATATACAGGTAGCAACACTGTCAATGAACCAGCTGCCAATTGTAAAGGTTTCTCACTACTTAATGTGTTATTCATGAAAAGCTTTCACTTTAAAATCCCTTCACAGCGCAGAACTGCAGCAGAACATATGAAAAGGCTTTTCACTACATAAATTACAACATTTTAACCTCTCTTAACGTATAAAGTCGCAACACCGAAACCATCGCTGGACACGAGTTTCTACCTGAAAACTACTCACACCAGTCGTTGCATAATCATTCTCTTAACCTCTCTCAATACATAATATACAGGTAGCAACACTGTCAATGAACCAGCTGCCAATTGTAAAGGTTTCTCACTACTTAATGTGTTATTCATGAAAAGCTTCCACTTTAAAATCCCTTCACAGCGCAGAACTGCAGCAGAACATATGAAAAGGCTTTTCACTACATAAATTACAACATTTTAACCTCTCTTAACGTATAAAGTCGCAACACCGAAACCATCGCTGGACACGAGTTTCTACCTGAAAACTACTCACACCAGTCGTTGCATAATCATTCTCTTAACCTCTCTCAATACATAATATACAGGTAGCAACACTGTCAATGAACCAGCTGCCAATTGTAAAGGTTTCTCACTACTTAATGTGTTATTCATGAAAAGCTTTCACTTTAAAATCCCTTCACAGCGCAGAACTGCAGCAGAACATATGAAAAGGCTTTTCACTACATAAATTACAACATTTTAACCTCTCTTAACGTATAAAGTCGCAACACCGAAACCATCGCTGGATACGAGTTTCTACCTGAAAACTACTCACACCAGTCGTTGCATAATCATTCTCTTAACCTCTCTCAATACATAATATACAGGTAGCAACACTGTCAATGAACCAGCTGCCAATTGTAAAGGTTTCTCACTACTTAATGTGTTATTCATGAAAAGCTTTCACTTTAAAATCCCTTCACAGCGCAGAACTGCAGCAGAACATATGAAAAGGCTTTTCACTACATAAATTACAACATTTTAACCTCTCTTAACGTATAAAGTCGCAACACCGAAACCATCGCTGGATACGAGTTTCTACCTGAAAACTACTCACACCAGTCGTTGCATAATCATTCTCTTAACCTCTCTCAATACATAATATACAGGTAGCAACACTGTCAATGAACCAGCTGCCAATTGTAAAGGTTTCTCACTACTTAATGTGTTATTCATGAAAAGCTTTCACTTTAAAATCCCTTCACAGCGCAGAACTGCAGCAGAACATATGAAAAGGCTTTTCACTACATAAATTACAACATTTTAACCTCTCTTAACGTATAAAGTCGCAACACCGAAACCATCGCTGGACACGAGTTTCTACCTGAAAACTACTCACACCAGTCGTTGCATAATCATTCTCTTAACCTCTCTCAATACATAATATACAGGTAGCAACACTGTCAATGAACCAGCTGCCAATTGTAAAGGTTTCTCACTACTTAATGTGTTATTCATGAAAAGCTTTCACTTTAAAATCCCTTCACAGCGCAGAACTGCAGCAGAACATATGAAAAGGCTTTTCACTACATAAATTACAACATTTTAACCTCTCTTAACGTATAAAGTCGCAACACCGAAACCATCGCTGGATACGAGTTTCTACCTGAAAACTACTCACACCAGTCGTTGCATAATCATTCTCTTAACCTCTCTCAATACATAATATACAGGTAGCAACACTGTCAATGAACCAGCTGCCAATTGTAAAGGTTTCTCACTACTTAATGTGTTATTCATGAAAAGCTTCCACTTTAAAATCCCTTCACAGCGCAGAACTGCAGCAGAACATATGAAAAGGCTTTTCACTACATAAATTACAACATTTTAACCTCTCTTAACGTATAAAGTCGCAACACCGAAACCATCGCTGGACACGAGTTTCTACCTGAAAACTACTCACACCAGAGGTTGCATAATCATTCTCTTAACCTCTCTCAATACATAATATACAGGTAGCAACACTGTCAATGAACCAGCTGCCAATTGTAAAGGTTTCTCACTACTTAATGTGTTATTCATGAAAAGCTTTCACTTTAAAATCCCTTCACAGCGCAGAACTGCAGCAGAACATACGAAAAGGCTTTTCACTACATAAATTACAACATCTTAACCTCTCTTAACGTATAAAGTCGCAACACCGAAACCATCGCTGGACACGAGTTTCTACCTGAAAACTACTCACACCAGAGGTTGCATAATCATTCTCTTAACCTCTCTCAATACATAATATACAGGTAGCAACACTGTCAATGAACCAGCTGCCAATTGTAAAGGTTTCTCACTACTTAATGTGTTATTCATGAAAAGCTTCCACTTTAAAATCCCTTCACAGCGCAGAACTGCAGCAGAACATATGAAAAGGCTTTTCACTACATAAATTACAACATTTTAACCTCTCTTAACGTATAAAGTCGCAACACCGAAACCATCGCTGGACACGAGTTTCTACCTGAAAACTACTCACACCAGTCGTTGCATAATCATTCTCTTAACCTCTCTCAATACATAATATACAGGTAGCAACACTGTCAATGAACCAGCTGCCAATTGTAAAGGTTTCTCACTACTTAATGTGTTATTCATGAAAAGCTTTCACTTTAAAATCCCTTGACAGCGCAGAACTGCAGCAGAACATATGAAAAGGCTTTTCACTACATAAATTACAACATTTTAACCTCTCTTAACGTATAAAGTCGCAACACCGAAACCATCGCTGGACACGAGTTTCTACCTGAAAACTACTCACACCAGTCGTTGCATAATCATTCTCTTAACCTCTCTCAATACATAATATACAGGTAGCAACACTGTCAATGAACCAGCTGCCAATTGTAAAGGTTTCTCACTACTTAATGTGTTATTCATGAAAAGCTTCCACTTTAAAATCCCTTCACAGCGCAGAACTGCAGCAGAACATATGAAAAGGCTTTTCACTACATAAATTACAACATTTTAACCTCTCTTAACGTATAAAGTCGCAACACCGAAACCATCGCTGGACACGAGTTTCTACCTGAAAACTACTCACACCAGTCGTTGCATAATCATTCTCTTAACCTCTCTCAATACATAATATACAGGTAGCAACACTGTCAATGAACCAGCTGCCAATTGTAAAGGTTTCTCACTACTTAATGTGTTATTCATGAAAAGCTTTCACTTTAAAATCCCTTGACAGCGCAGAACTGCAGCAGAACATATGAAAAGGCTTTTCACTACATAAATTACAACATTTTAACCTCTCTTAACGTATAAAGTCGCAACACCGAAACCATCGCTGGACACGAGTTTCTACCTGAAAACTACTCACACCAGTCGTTGCATAATCATTCTCTTAACCTCTCTCAATACATAATATACAGGTAGCAACACTGTCAATGAACCAGCTGCCAATTGTAAAGGTTTCTCACTACTTAATGTGTTATTCATGAAAAGCTTCCACTTTAAAATCCCTTCACAGCGCAGAACTGCAGCAGAACATACGAAAAGGCTTTTCACTACATAAATTACAACATTTTAACCTCTCTTAACGTATAAAGTCGCAACACCGAAACCATCGCTGGACACGAGTTTCTACCTGAAAACTACTCACACCAGTCGTTGCATAATCATTCTCTTAACCTCTCTCAATACATAATATACAGGTAGCAACACTGTCAATGAACCAGCTGCCAATTGTAAAGGTTTCTCACTACTTAATGTGTTATTCATGAAAAGCTTCCACTTTAAAATCCCTTCACAGCGCAGAACTGCAGCAGAACATACGAAAAGGCTTTTCACTACATAAATTACAACATTTTAACCTCTCTTAACGTATAAAGTCGCAACACCGAAACCATCGCTGGACACGAGTTTCTACCTGAAAACTACTCACACCAGTCGTTGCATAATCATTCTCTTAACCTCTCTCAATACATAATATACAGGTAGCAACACTGTCAATGAACCAGCTGCCAATTGTAAAGGTTTCTCACTACTTAATGTGTTATTCATGAAAAGCTTTCACTTTAAAATCCCTTCACAGCGCAGAACTGCAGCAGAACATACGAAAAGGCTTTTCACTACATAAATTACAACATTTTAACCTCTCTTAACGTATAAAGTCGCAACACCGAAACCATCGCTGGACACGAGTTTCTACCTGAAAACTACTCACACCAGTCGTTGCATAATCATTCTCTTAACCTCTCTCAATACATAATATACAGGTAGCAACACTGTCAATGAACCAGCTGCCAATTGTAAAGGTTTCTCACTACTTAATGTGTTATTCATGAAAAGCTTCCACTTTAAAATCCCTTCACAGCGCAGAACTGCAGCAGAACATATGAAAAGGCTTTTCACTACATAAATTACAACATTTTAACCTCTCTTAACGTATAAAGTCGCAACACCGAAACCATCGCTGGACACGAGTTTCTACCTGAAAACTACTCACACCAGTCGTTGCATAATCATTCTCTTAACCTCTCTCAATACATAATATACAGGTAGCAACACTGTCAATGAACCAGCTGCCAATTGTAAAGGTTTCTCACTACTTAATGTGTTATTCATGAAAAGCTTTCACTTTAAAATCCCTTGACAGCGCAGAACTGCAGCAGAACATATGAAAAGGCTTTTCACTACATAAATTACAACATTTTAACCTCTCTTAACGTATAAAGTCGCAACACCGAAACCATCGCTGGACACGAGTTTCTACCTGAAAACTACTCACACCAGTCGTTGCATAATCATTCTCTTAACCTCTCTCAATACATAATATACAGGTAGCAACACTGTCAATGAACCAGCTGCCAATTGTAAAGGTTTCTCACTACTTAATGTGTTATTCATGAAAAGCTTTCACTTTAAAATCCCTTGACAGCGCAGAACTGCAGCAGAACATATGAAAAGGCTTTTCACTACATAAATTACAACATTTTAACCTCTCTTAACGTATAAAGTCGCAACACCGAAATCATCGCTGGACACGAGTTTCTACCTGAAAACTACTCACACCAGTCGTTGCATAATCATTCTCTTAACCTCTCTCAATACATAATATACAGGTAGCAACACTGTCAATGAACCAGCTGCCAATTGTAAAGGTTTCTCACTACTTAATGTGTTATTCATGAAAAGCTTTCACTTTAAAATCCCTTCACAGCGCAGAACTGCAGCAGAACATATGAAAAGGCTTTTCACTACATAAATTACAACATTTTAACCTCTCTTAACTAATAAAGTCGCAACACCGAAACCATCGCTGGACACGAGTTTCTACCTGAAAACTACTCACACCAGTCGTTGCATAATCATTCTCTTAACCTCTCTCAATACATAATATACAGGTAGCAACACTGTCAATGAACCAGCTGCCAATTGTAAAGGTTTCTCACTACTTAATGTGTTATTCATGAAAAGCTTTCACTTTAAAATCCCTTGACAGCGCAGAACTGCAGCAGAACATATGAAAAGGCTTTTCACTACATAAATTACATTTTAACCTCTCTTAACGTATAAAGTCGCAACACCGAAGCCATCGCTGGACACGAGTTTCTACCTGAAAACTACTCACACCAGTCGTTGCATAATCATTCTCTTAACCTCTCTCAATACATAATATACAGGTAGCAACACTGTCAATGAACCAGCTGCCAATTGTAAAGGTTTCTCACTACTTAATGTGTTATTCATGAAAAGTTTTCACTTTAAAATCCCTTCACAGCGCAGAACTGCAGCAGAACATATGAAAAGGCTTTTCACTACATAAATTACAACATTTTAACCTCTCTTAACGTATAAAGTCGCAACACCGAAACCATCGCTGGACACGAGTTTCTACCTGAAAACTACTCACACCAGTCGTTGCATAATCATTCTCTTAACCTCTCTCAATACATAATATACAGGTAGCAACACTGTCAATGAACCAGCTGCCAATTGTAAAGGTTTCTCACTACTTAATGTGTTATTCATGAAAAGCTTCCACTTTAAAATCCCTTCACAGCGCAGAACTGCAGCAGAACATATGAAAAGGCTTTTCACTACATAAATTACAACATTTTAACCTCTCTTAACGTATAAAGTCGCAACACCGAAACCATCGCTGGACACGAGTTTCTACCTGAAAACTACTCACACCAGTCGTTGCATAATCATTCTCTTAACCTCTCTCAATACATAATATACAGGTAGCAACACTGTCAATGAACCAGCTGCCAATTGTAAAGGTTTCTCACTACTTAATGTGTTATTCATGAAAAGCTTCCACTTTAAAATCCCTTCACAGCGCAGAACTGCAGCAGAACATATGAAAAGGCTTTTCACTACATAAATTACAACATTTTAACCTCTCTTAACGTATAAAGTCGCAACACCGAAACCATCGCTGGACACGAGTTTCTACCTGAAAACTACTCACACCAGTCGTTGCATAATCATTCTCTTAACCTCTCTCAATACATAATATACAGGTAGCAACACTGTCAATGAACCAGCTGCCAATTGTAAAGGTTTCTCACTACTTAATGTGTTATTCATGAAAAGCTTCCACTTTAAAATCCCTTCACAGCGCAGAACTGCAGCAGAACATATGAAAAGGCTTTTCACTACATAAATTACAACATTTTAACCTCTCTTAACGTATAAAGTCGCAACACCGAAACCATCGCTGGACACGAGTTTCTACCTGAAAACTACTCACACCAGTCGTTGCATAATCATTCCCTTAACCTCTCTCAATACATAATATACAGGTAGCAACACTGTCAATGAACCAGCTGCCAATTGTAAAGGTTTCTCACTACTTAATGTGTTATTCATGAAAAGCTTCCACTTTAAAATCCCTTCACAGCGCAGAACTGCAGCAGAACATATGAAAAGGCTTTTCACTACATAAATTACAACATTTTAACCTCTCTTAACGTATAAAGTCGCAACACCGAAACCATCGCTGGACACGAGTTTCTACCTGAAAACTACTCACACCAGAGGTTGCATAATCATTCTCTTAACCTCTCTCAATACATAATATACAGGTAGCAACACTGTCAATGAACCAGCTGCCAATTGTAAAGGTTTCTCACTACTTAATGTGTTAATCATGAAAAGCTTTCACTTTAAAATCCCTTCACAGCGCAGAACTGCAGCAGAACATACGAAAAGGCTTTTCACTACATAAATTACAACATTTTAACCTCTCTTAACGTATAAAGTCGCAACACCGAAACCATCGCTGGACACGAGTTTCTACCTGAAAACTACTCACACCAGTCGTTGCATAATCATTCTCTTAACCTCTCTCAATACATAATATACAGGTAGCAACACTGTCAATGAACCAGCTGCCAATTGTAAAGGTTTCTCACTACTTAATGTGTTATTCATGAAAAGCTTCCACTTTAAAATCCCTTCACAGCGCAGAACTGCAGCAGAACATATGAAAAGGCTTTTCACTACATAAATTACAACATTTTAACCTCTCTTAACGTATAAAGTCGCAACACCGAAACCATCGCTGGACACGAGTTTCTACCTGAAAACTACTCACACCAGTCGTTGCATAATCATTCTCTTAACCTCTCTCAATACATAATATACAGGTAGCAACACTGTCAATGAACCAGCTGCCAATTGTAAAGGTTTCTCACTACTTAATGTGTTATTCATGAAAAGCTTTCACTTTAAAATCCCTTGACAGCGCAGAACTGCAGCAGAACATATGAAAAGGCTTTTCACTACATAAATTACAACATTTTAACCTCTCTTAACGTATAAAGTCGCAACACCGAAACCATCGCTGGACACGAGTTTCTACCTGAAAACTACTCACACCAGTCGTTGCATAATCATTCTCTTAACCTCTCTCAATACATAATATACAGGTAGCAACACTGTCAATGAACCAGCTGCCAATTGTAAAGGTTTCTCACTACTTAATGTGTTATTCATGAAAAGCTTTCACTTTAAAATCCCTTGACAGCGCAGAACTGCAGCAGAACATATGAAAAGGCTTTTCACTACATAAATTACAACATTTTAACCTCTCTTAACGTATAAAGTCGCAACACCGAAACCATCGCTGGACACGAGTTTCTACCTGAAAACTACTCACACCAGTCGTTGCATAATCATTCTCTTAACCTCTCTCAATACATAATATACAGGTAGCAACACTGTCAATGAACCAGCTGCCAATTGTAAAGGTTTCTCACTACTTAATGTGTTATTCATGAAAAGCTTTCACTTTAAAATCCCTTCACAGCGCAGAACTGCAGCAGAACATATGAAAAGGCTTTTCACTACATAAATTACAACATTTTAACCTCTCTTAACGTATAAAGTCGCAACACCGAAGCCATCGCTGGACACGAGTTTCTACCTGAAAACTACTCACACCAGTCGTTGCATAATCATTCTCTTAACCTCTCTCAATACATAATATACAGGTAGCAACACTGTCAATGAACCAGCTGCCAATTGTAAAGGTTTCTCACTACTTAATGTGTTATTCATGAAAAGCTTTCACTTTAAAATCCCTTCACAGCGCAGAACTGCAGCAGAACATATGAAAAGGCTTTTCACTACATAAATTACAACATTTTAACCTCTCTTAACGTATAAAGTCGCAACACCGAAACCATCGCTGGACACGAGTTTCTACCTGAAAACTACTCACACCAGTCGTTGCATAATCATTCTCTTAACCTCTCTCAATACATAATATACAGGTAGCAACACTGTCAATGAACCAGCTGCCAATTGTAAAGGTTTCTCACTACTTAATGTGTTATTCATGAAAAGCTTTCACTTTAAAATCCCTTCACAGCGCAGAACTGCAGCAGAACATATGAAAAGGCTTTTCACTACATAAATTACAACATTTTAACCTCTCTTAACGTATAAAGTCGCAACACCGAAACCATCGCTGGACACGAGTTTCTACCTGAAAACTACTCACACCAGTCGTTGCATAATCATTCTCTTAACCTCTCTCAATACATAATATACAGGTAGCAACACTGTCAATGAACCAGCTGCCAATTGTAAAGGTTTCTCACTACTTAATGTGTTATTCATGAAAAGCTTTCACTTTAAAATCCCTTGACAGCGCAGAACTGCAGCAGAACATATGAAAAGGCTTTTCACTACATAAATTACAACATTTTAACCTCTCTTAACGTATAAAGTCGCAACACCGAAACCATCGCTGGACACGAGTTTCTACCTGAAAACTACTCACACCAGTCGTTGCATAATCATTCTCTTAACCTCTCTCAATACATAATATACAGGTAGCAACACTGTCAATGAACCAGCTGCCAATTGTAAAGGTTTCTCACTACTTAATGTGTTATTCATGAAAAGCTTTCACTTTAAAATCCCTTGACAGCGCAGAACTGCAGCAGAACATATGAAAAGGCTTTTCACTACATAAATTACAACATTTTAACCTCTCTTAACGTATAAAGTCGCAACACCGAAGCCATCGCTGGACACGAGTTTCTACCTGAAAACTACTCACACCAGTCGTTGCATAATCATTCTCTTAACCTCTCTCAATACATAATATACAGGTAGCAACACTGTCAATGAACCAGCTGCCAATTGTAAAGGTTTCTCACTACTTAATGTGTTATTCATGAAAAGCTTTCACTTTAAAATCCCTTCACAGCGCAGAACTGCAGCAGAACATATGAAAAGGCTTTTCACTACATAAATTACAACATTTTAACCTCTCTTAACGTATAAAGTCGCAACACCGAAACCATCGCTGGACACGAGTTTCTACCTGAAAACTACTCACACCAGTCGTTGCATAATCATTCTCTTAACCTCTCTCAATACATAATATACAGGTAGCAACACTGTCAATGAACCAGCTGCCAATTGTAAAGGTTTCTCACTACTTAATGTGTTATTCATGAAAAGCTTCCACTTTAAAATCCCTTCACAGCGCAGAACTGCAGCAGAACATATGAAAAGGCTTTTCACTACATAAATTACAACATTTTAACCTCTCTTAACGTATAAAGTCGCAACACCGAAACCATCGCTGGACACGAGTTTCTACCTGAAAACTACTCACACCAGTCGTTGCATAATCATTCTCTTAACCTCTCTCAATACATAATATACAGGTAGCAACACTGTCAATGAACCAGCTGCCAATTGTAAAGGTTTCTCACTACTTAATGTGTTATTCATGAAAAGCTTTCACTTTAAAATCCCTTCACAGCGCAGAACTGCAGCAGAACATATGAAAAGGCTTTTCACTACATAAATTACAACATTTTAACCTCTCTTAACGTATAAAGTCGCAACACCGAAACCATCGCTGGATACGAGTTTCTACCTGAAAACTACTCACACCAGTCGTTGCATAATCATTCTCTTAACCTCTCTCAATACATAATATACAGGTAGCAACACTGTCAATGAACCAGCTGCCAATTGTAAAGGTTTCTCACTACTTAATGTGTTATTCATGAAAAGCTTTCACTTTAAAATCCCTTCACAGCGCAGAACTGCAGCAGAACATATGAAAAGGCTTTTCACTACATAAATTACAACATTTTAACCTCTCTTAACGTATAAAGTCGCAACACCGAAACCATCGCTGGATACGAGTTTCTACCTGAAAACTACTCACACCAGTCGTTGCATAATCATTCTCTTAACCTCTCTCAATACATAATATACAGGTAGCAACACTGTCAATGAACCAGCTGCCAATTGTAAAGGTTTCTCACTACTTAATGTGTTATTCATGAAAAGCTTTCACTTTAAAATCCCTTCACAGCGCAGAACTGCAGCAGAACATATGAAAAGGCTTTTCACTACATAAATTACAACATTTTAACCTCTCTTAACGTATAAAGTCGCAACACCGAAACCATCGCTGGATACGAGTTTCTACCTGAAAACTACTCACACCAGTCGTTGCATAATCATTCTCTTAACCTCTCTCAATACATAATATACAGGTAGCAACACTGTCAATGAACCAGCTGCCAATTGTAAAGGTTTCTCACTACTTAATGTGTTATTCATGAAAAGCTTCCACTTTAAAATCCCTTCACAGCGCAGAACTGCAGCAGAACATATGAAAAGGCTTTTCACTACATAAATTACAACATTTTAACCTCTCTTAACGTATAAAGTCGCAACACCGAAACCATCGCTGGACACGAGTTTCTACCTGAAAACTACTCACACCAGTCGTTGCATAATCATTCTCTTAACCTCTCTCAATACATAATATACAGGTAGCAACACTGTCAATGAACCAGCTGCCAATTGTAAAGGTTTCTCACTACTTAATGTGTTATTCATGAAAAGCTTTCACTTTAAAATCCCTTGACAGCGCAGAACTGCAGCAGAACATATGAAAAGGCTTTTCACTACATAAATTACAACATTTTAACCTCTCTTAACGTATAAAGTCGCAACACCGAAACCATCGCTGGACACGAGTTTCTACCTGAAAACTACTCACACCAGTCGTTGCATAATCATTCTCTTAACCTCTCTCAATACATAATCTACAGGTAGCAACACTGTCAATGAACCAGCTGCCAATTGTAAAGGTTTCTCACTACTTAATGTGTTATTCATGAAAAGCTTTCACTTTAAAATCCCTTGACAGCGCAGAACTGCAGCAGAACATATGAAAAGGCTTTTCACTACATAAATTACAACATTTTAACCTCTCTTAACGTATAAAGTCGCAACACCGAAATCATCGCTGGACACGAGTTTCTACCTGAAAACTACTCACACCAGTCGTTGCATAATCATTCTCTTAACCTCTCTCAATACATAATATACAGGTAGCAACACTGTCAATGAACCAGCTGCCAATTGTAAAGGTTTCTCACTACTTAATGTGTTATTCATGAAAAGCTTTCACTTTAAAATCCCTTCACAGCGCAGAACTGCAGCAGAACATATGAAAAGGCTTTTCACTACATAAATTACAACATTTTAACCTCTCTTAACTAATAAAGTCGCAACACCGAAACCATCGCTGGACACGAGTTTCTACCTGAAAACTACTCACACCAGTCGTTGCATAATCATTCTCTTAACCTCTCTCAATACATAATATACAGGTAGCAACACTGTCAATGAACCAGCTGCCAATTGTAAAGGTTTCTCACTACTTAATGTGTTATTCATGAAAAGCTTTCACTTTAAAATCCCTTGACAGCGCAGAACTGCAGCAGAACATATGAAAAGGCTTTTCACTACATAAATTACATTTTAACCTCTCTTAACGTATAAAGTCGCAACACCGAAGCCATCGCTGGACACGAGTTTCTACCTGAAAACTACTCACACCAGTCGTTGCATAATCATTCTCTTAACCTCTCTCAATACATAATATACAGGTAGCAACACTGTCAATGAACCAGCTGCCAATTGTAAAGGTTTCTCACTACTTAATGTGTTATTCATGAAAAGTTTTCACTTTAAAATCCCTTCACAGCGCAGAACTGCAGCAGAACATATGAAAAGGCTTTTCACTACATAAATTACAACATTTTAACCTCTCTTAACGTATAAAGTCGCAACACCGAAACCATCGCTGGACACGAGTTTCTACCTGAAAACTACTCACACCAGTCGTTGCATAATCATTCTCTTAACCTCTCTCAATACATAATATACAGGTAGCAACACTGTCAATGAACCAGCTGCCAATTGTAAAGGTTTCTCACTACTTAATGTGTTATTCATGAAAAGCTTCCACTTTAAAATCCCTTCACAGCGCAGAACTGCAGCAGAACATATGAAAAGGCTTTTCACTACATAAATTACAACATTTTAACCTCTCTTAACGTATAAAGTCGCAACACCGAAACCATCGCTGGACACGAGTTTCTACCTGAAAACTACTCACACCAGTCGTTGCATAATCATTCTCTTAACCTCTCTCAATACATAATATACAGGTAGCAACACTGTCAATGAACCAGCTGCCAATTGTAAAGGTTTCTCACTACTTAATGTGTTATTCATGAAAAGCTTCCACTTTAAAATCCCTTCACAGCGCAGAACTGCAGCAGAACATATGAAAAGGCTTTTCACTACATAAATTACAACATTTTAACCTCTCTTAACGTATAAAGTCGCAACACCGAAACCATCGCTGGACACGAGTTTCTACCTGAAAACTACTCACACCAGTCGTTACATAATCATTCTCTTAACCTCTCTCAATACATAATATACAGGTAGCAACACTGTCAATGAACCAGCTGCCAATTGTAAAGGTTTCTCACTACTTAATGTGTTATTCATGAAAAGCTTCCACTTTAAAATCCCTTCACAGCGCAGAACTGCAGCAGAACATATGAAAAGGCTTTTCACTACATAAATTACAACATTTTAACCTCTCTTAACGTATAAAGTCGCAACACCGAAACCATCGCTGGACACGAGTTTCTACCTGAAAACTACTCACACCAGTCGTTGCATAATCATTCCCTTAACCTCTCTCAATACATAATATACAGGTAGCAACACTGTCAATGAACCAGCTGCCAATTGTAAAGGTTTCTCACTACTTAATGTGTTATTCATGAAAAGCATTCACTTTAAAAACCCTTCACAGCGCAGAACTGCAGCAGAACATATGAAAAGGCTTTTCACTACATAAATTACAACATTTTAACCTCTCTTAACGTATAAAGTCGCAACACCGAAACCATCGCTGGACACGAGTTTCTACCTGAAAACTACTCACACCAGAGGTTGCATAATCATTCTCTTAACCTCTCTCAATACATAATATACAGGTAGCAACACTGTCAATGAACCAGCTGCCAATTGTAAAGGTTTCTCACTACTTAATGTGTTATTCATGAAAAGCTTTCACTTTAAAATCCCTTCACAGCGCAGAACTGCAGCAGAACATATGAAAAGGCTTTTCACTACATAAATTACAACATTTTAACCTCTCTTAACGTATAAAGTCGCAACACCGAAACCATCGCTGGACACGAGTTTCTACCTGAAAACTACTCACACCAGTCGTTGCATAATCATTCTCTTAACCTCTCTCAATACATAATATACAGGTAGCAACACTGTCAATGAACCAGCTGCCAATTGTAAAGGTTTCTCACTACTTAATGTGTTATTCATGAAAAGCTTCCACTTTAAAATCCCTTCACAGCGCAGAACTGCAGCAGAACATATGAAAAGGCTCTTCACTACATAAATTGCAACATTTTAACCTCTCTTAACGTATAAAGTCGCAACACCGAAGCCATCGCTGGACACGAGTTTCTACCTGAAAACTACTCACACCAGTCGTTGCATAATCATTCTCTTAACCTCTCTCAATACATAATATACAGGTAGCAACACTGTCAATGAACCAGCTGCCAATTGTAAAGGTTTCTCACTACTTAATGTGTTATTCATGAAAAGCTTCCACTTTAAAATCCCTTCACAGCGCAGAACTGCAGCAGAACATATGAAAAGGCTTTTCACTACATAAATTACAACATTTTAACCTCTCTTAACGTATAAAGTCGCAACACCGAAACCATCGCTGGACACGAGTTTCTACCTGAAAACTACTCACACCAGAGGTTGCATAATCATTCTCTTAACCTCTCTCAATACATAATATACAGGTAGCAACACTGTCAATGAACCAGCTGCCAATTGTAAAGGTTTCTCACTACTTAATGTGTTATTCATGAAAAGCTTTCACTTTAAAATCCCTTCACAGCGCAGAACTGCAGCAGAACATATGAAAAGGCTTTTCACTACATAAATTACAACATTTTAACCTCTCTTAACGTATAAAGTCGCAACACCGAAACCATCGCTGGACACGAGTTTCTACCTGAAAACTACTCACACCAGTCGTTGCATAATCATTCTCTTAACCTCTCTCAATACATAATATACAGGTAGCAACACTGTCAATGAACCAGCTGCCAATTGTAAAGGTTTCTCACTACTTAATGTGTTATTCATGAAAAGCTTCCACTTTAAAATCCCTTCACAGCGCAGAACTGCAGCAGAACATATGAAAAGGCTTTTCACTACATAAATTACAACATTTTAACCTCTCTTAACGTATAAAGTCGCAACACCGAAACCATCGCTGGACACGAGTTTCTACCTGAAAACTACTCACACCAGAGGTTGCATAATCATTCTCTTAACCTCTCTCAATACATAATATACAGGTAGCAACACTGTCAATGAACCAGCTGCCAATTGTAAAGGTTTCTCACTACTTAATGTGTTATTCATGAAAAGCTTTCATTTTAAAATCCCTTGACAGCGCAGAACTGCAGCAGAACATATGAAAAGGCTTTTCACTACATAAATTACAACATTTTAACCTCTCTTAACGTATAAAGTCGCAACACCGAAACCATCGCTGGACACGAGTTTCTACCTGAAAACTACTCACACCAGTCGTTGCATAATCATTCTCTTAACCTCTCTCAATACATAATATACAGGTAGCAACACTGTCAATGAACCAGCTGCCAATTGTAAAGGTTTCTCACTACTTAATGTGTTATTCATGAAAAGCTTCCACTTTAAAATCCCTTCACAGCGCAGAACTGCAGCAGAACATATGAAAAGGCTTTTCACTACATAAATTACAACATTTTAACCTCTCTTAACGTATAAAGTCGCAACACCGAACCCATCGCTGGACACGAGTTTCTACCTGAAAACTACTCACACCAGAGGTTGCATAATCATTCTCTTAACCTCTCTCAATACATAATATACAGGTAGCAACACTGTCAATGAACCCAGCTGCCAATTGTAAAGGTTTCTCACTACTTAATGTGTTATTCATGAAAAGCTTCCACTTTAAAATCCCTTCACAGCGCAGAACTGCAGCAGAACATATGAAAAGGCTTTTCACTACATAAATTACAACATTTTAACCTCTCTTAACGTATAAAGTCGCAACACCGAAACCATCGCTGGACACGAGTTTCTACCTGAAAACTACTCACACCAGTCGTTGCATAATCATTCTCTTAACCTCTCTCAATACATAATATACAGGTAGCAACACTGTCAATGAACCAGCTGCCAATTGTAAAGGTTTCTCACTACTTAATGTGTTATTCATGAAAAGCTTCCACTTTAAAATCCCTTCACAGCGCAGAACTGCAGCAGAACATATGAAAAGGCTTTTCACTACATAAATTACAACATTTTAACCTCTCTTAACGTATAAAGTCGCAACACCGAAACCATCGCTGGACACGAGTTTCTACCTGAAAACTACTAACACCAGTCGTTGCATAATCATTCTCTTAACCTCTCTCAATACATAATATACAGGTAGCAACACTGTCAATGAACCAGCTGCCAATTGTAAAGGTTTCTCACTACTTAATGTGTTATTCATGAAAAGCTTCCACTTTAAAATCCCTTCACAGCGCAGAACTGCAGCAGAACATATGAAAAGGCTTTTCACTACATAAATTACAACATTTTAACCTCTCTTAACGTATAAAGTCGCAACACCGAAACCATCGCTGGACACGAGTTTCTACCTGAAAACTACTCACACCAGTCGTTGCATAATCATGCTCTTAACCTCTCTCAATACATAATATACAGGTAGCAACACTGTCAATGAACCAGCTGCCAATTGTAAAGGTTTCTCACTACTTAATGTGTTATTCATGAAAAGCTTCCACTTTAAAATCCCTTCACAGCGCAGAACTGCAGCAGAACATATGAAAAGGCTTTTCACTACATAAATTACAACATTTTAACCTCTCTTAACGTATAAAGTCGCAACACCGAAACCATCGCTGGACACGAGTTTCTACCTGAAAACTACTAACACCAGTCGTTGCATAATCATTCTCTTAACCTCTCTCAATACATAATATACAGGTAGCAACACTGTCAATGAACCAGCTGCCAATTGTAAAGGTTTCTCACTACTTAATGTGTTATTCATGAAAAGCTTCCACTTTAAAATCCCTTCACAGCGCAGAACTGCAGCAGAACATATGAAAAGGCTTTTCACTACATAAATTACAACATTTTAACCTCTCTTAACGTATAAAGTCGCAACACCGAAACCATCGCTGGACACGAGTTTCTACCTGAAAACTACTAACACCAGTCGTTGCATAATCATTCTCTTAACCTCTCTCAATACATAATATACAGGTAGCAACACTGTCAATGAACCAGCTGCCAATTGTAAAGGTTTCTCACTACTTAATGTGTTATTCATGAAAAGCTTCCACTTTAAAATCCCTTCACAGCGCAGAACTGCAGCAGAACATATGAAAAGGCTTTTCACTACATAAATTACAACATTTTAACCTCTCTTAACGTATAAAGTCGCAACACCGAAACCATCGCTGGACACGAGTTTCTACCTGAAAACTACTCACACCAGTCGTTGCATAATCATGCTCTTAACCTCTCTCAATACATAATATACAGGTAGCAACACTGTCAATGAACCAGCTGCCAATTGTAAAGGTTTCTCACTACTTAATGTGTTATTCATGAAAAGCTTCCACTTTAAAATCCCTTCACAGCGCAGAACTGCAGCAGAACATATGAAAAGGCTTTTCACTACATAAATTACAACATTTTAACCTCTCTTAACGTATAAAGTCGCAACACCGAAACCATCGCTGGACACGAGTTTCTACCTGAAAACTACTCACACCAGTCGTTGCATAATCATGCTCTTAACCTCTCTCAATACATAATATACAGGTAGCAACACTGTCAATGAACCAGCTGCCAATTGTAAAGGTTTCTCACTACTTAATGTGTTATTCATGAAAAGCTTCCACTTTAAAATCCCTTCACAGCGCAGAACTGCAGCAGAACATATGAAAAGGCTTTTCACTACATAAATTACAACATTTTAACCTCTCTTAACGTATAAAGTCGCAACACCGAAACCATCGCTGGACACGAGTTTCTACCTGAAAACTACTCACACCAGTCGTTGCATAATCATGCTCTTAACCTCTCTCAATACATAATATACAGGTAGCAACACTGTCAATGAACCAGCTGCCAATTGTAAAGGTTTCTCACTACTTAATGTGTTATTCATGAAAAGCTTCCACTTTAAAATCCCTTCACAGCGCAGAACTGCAGCAGAACATATGAAAAGGCTTTTCACTACATAAATTACAACATTTTAACCTCTCTTAACGTATAAAGTCGCAACACCGAAACCATCGCTGGACACGAGTTTCTACCTGAAAACTACTAACACCAGTCGTTGCATAATCATTCTCTTAACCTCTCTCAATACATAATATACAGGTAGCAACACTGTCAATGAACCAGCTGCCAATTGTAAAGGTTTCTCACTACTTAATGTGTTATTCATGAAAAGCTTCCACTTTAAAATCCCTTCACAGCGCAGAACTGCAGCAGAACATATGAAAAGGCTTTTCACTACATAAATTACAACATTTTAACCTCTCTTAACGTATAAAGTCGCAACACCGAAACCATCGCTGGACACGAGTTTCTACCTGAAAACTACTCACACCAGTCGTTGCATAATCATGCTCTTAACCTCTCTCAATACATAATATACAGGTAGCAACACTGTCAATGAACCAGCTGCCAATTGTAAAGGTTTCTCACTACTTAATGTGTTATTCATGAAAAGCTTCCACTTTAAAATCCCTTCACAGCGCAGAACTGCAGCAGAACATATGAAAAGGCTTTTCACTACATAAATTACAACATTTTAACCTCTCTTAACGTATAAAGTCGCAACACCGAAACCATCGCTGGACACGAGTTTCTACCTGAAAACTACTAACACCAGTCGTTGCATAATCATTCTCTTAACCTCTCTCAATACATAATATACAGGTAGCAACACTGTCAATGAACCAGCTGCCAATTGTAAAGGTTTCTCACTACTTAATGTGTTATTCATGAAAAGCTTCCACTTTAAAATCCCTTCACAGCGCAGAACTGCAGCAGAACATATGAAAAGGCTTTTCACTACATAAATTACAACATTTTAACCTCTCTTAACGTATAAAGTCGCAACACCGAAACCATCGCTGGACACGAGTTTCTACCTGAAAACTACTCACACCAGTCGTTGCATAATCATGCTCTTAACCTCTCTCAATACATAATATACAGGTAGCAACACTGTCAATGAACCAGCTGCCAATTGTAAAGGTTTCTCACTACTTAATGTGTTATTCATGAAAAGCTTCCACTTTAAAATCCCTTCACAGCGCAGAACTGCAGCAGAACATATGAAAAGGCTTTTCACTACATAAATTACAACATTTTAACCTCTCTTAACGTATAAAGTCGCAACACCGAAACCATCGCTGGACACGAGTTTCTACCTGAAAACTACTCACACCAGTCGTTGCATAATCATGCTCTTAACCTCTCTCAATACATAATATACAGGTAGCAACACTGTCAATGAACCAGCTGCCAATTGTAAAGGTTTCTCACTACTTAATGTGTTATTCATGAAAAGCTTCCACTTTAAAATCCCTTCACAGCGCAGAACTGCAGCAGAACATATGAAAAGGCTTTTCACTACATAAATTACAACATTTTAACCTCTCTTAACGTATAAAGTCGCAACACCGAAACCATCGCTGGACACGAGTTTCTACCTGAAAACTACTCACACCAGTCGTTGCATAATCATTCTCTTAACCTCTCTCAATACATAATATACAGGTAGCAACACTGTCAATGAACCAGCTGCCAATTGTAAAGGTTTCTCACTACTTAATGTGTTATTCATGAAAAGCTTCCACTTTAAAATCCCTTCACAGCGCAGAACTGCAGCAGAACATATGAAAAGGCTTTTCACTACATAAATTACAACATTTTAACCTCTCTTAACGTATAAAGTCGCAACACCGAAACCATCGCTGGACACGAGTTTCTACCTGAAAACTACTCACACCAGTCGTTGCATAATCATTCTCTTAACCTCTCTCAATACATAATATACAGGTAGCAACACTGTCAATGAACCAGCTGCCAATTGTAAAGGTTTCTCACTACTTAATGTGTTATTCATGAAAAGCTTCCACTTTAAAATCCCTTCACAGCGCAGAACTGCAGCAGAACATATGAAAAGGCTCTTCACTACATAAATTACAACATTTTAACCTCTCTTAACGTATAAAGTCGCAACACCGAAACCATCGCTGGACACGAGTTTCTACCTGAAAACTACTCACACCAGTCGTTGCATAATCATTCTCTTAACCTCTCTCAATACATAATATACAGGTAGCAACACTGTCAATGAACCAGCTGCCAATTGTAAAGGTTTCTCACTACTTAATGTGTTATTCATGAAAAGCTTTCACTTTAAAATCCCTTCACAGCGCAGAACTGCAGCAGAACATATGAAAAGGCTTTTCACTACATAAATTACAACATTTTAACCTCTCTTAACGTATAAAGTCGCAACACCGAAGCCATCGCTGGACACGAGTTTCTACCTGAAAACTACTCACACCAGTCGTTGCATAATCATTCTCTTAACCTCTCTCAATACATAATATACAGGTAGCAAAACTGTCAATGAACCAGCTGCCAATTGTAAAGGTTTCTCACTACTTAATGTGTTATTCATGAAAAGCTTCCACTTTAAAATCCCTTCACAGCGCAGAACTGCAGCAGAACATATGAAAAGGCTTTTCACTACATAAATTACAACATTTTAACCTCTCTTAACGTATAAAGTCGCTACACCGAAACCATCGCTGGACACGAGTTTCTACCTGAAAACTACTCACACCAGAGGTTGCATAATCATTCTCTTAACCTCTCTCAATACATAATATACAGGTAGCAACACTGTCAATGAACCAGCTGCCAATTGTAAAGGTTTCTCACTACTTAATGTGTTATTCATGAAAAGCTTTCACTTTAAAATCCCTTGACAGCGCAGAACTGCAGCAGAACATATGAAAAGGCTTTTCACTACATAAATTACAACATTTTAACCTCTCTTAACGTATAAAGTCGCAACACCGAAACCATCGCTGCACACGAGTTTCTACCTGAAAACTACTCACACCAGTCGTTGCATAATCATGCTCTTAACCTCTCTCAATACATAATATACAGGTAGCAACACTGTCAATGAACCAGCTGCCAATTGTAAAGGTTTCTCACTACTTAATGTGTTATTCATGAAAAGCTTCCACTTTAAAATCCCTTCACAGCGCAGAACTGCAGCAGAACATATGAAAAGGCTTTTCACTACATAAATTACAACATTTTAACCTCTCTTAACGTATAAAGTCGCAACACCGAAACCATCGCTGGACACGAGTTTCTACCTGAAATATACTCACACCAGTCGTTGCATAATCATTCTCTTAACCTCTCTCAATACATAATATACAGGTAGCAACACTGTCAATGAACCAGCTGCCAATTGTAAAGGTTTCTCACTACTTAATGTGTTATTCATGAAAAGCTTTCACTTTAAAATCCCTTCACAGCGCAGAACTGCAGCAGAACATATGAAAAGGCTTTTCACTACATAAATTACAACATTTTAACCTCTCTTAACGTATAAAGTCGCAACACCGAAGCCATCGCTGGACACGAGTTTCTACCTGAAAACTACTCACACCAGTCGTTGCATAATCATTCTCTTAACCTCTCTCAATACATAATATACAGGTAACAACACTGTCAATGAACCAGCTGCCAATTGTAAA
Source organism: Agrypnus murinus (assembly GCA_929113105.1). Classification (NCBI taxonomy): domain Eukaryota; kingdom Metazoa; phylum Arthropoda; class Insecta; order Coleoptera; family Elateridae; genus Agrypnus; species Agrypnus murinus. Next base: position 6,458,544 of record OV816029.1, read on the forward strand.
GGTTTCTCACTACTTAATGTGTTATTCATGAAAAGCTTCCACTTTAAAATCCCTTCACAGCGCAGAACTGCAGCAGAACATATGAAAAGGCTTTTCACTACATAAATTACAACATTTTAACCTCTCTTAACGTATAAAGTCGCAACACCGAAACCATCGCTGGACACGAGTTTCTACCTGAAAACTACTCACACCAGTCGTTGCATAATCATGCTCTTAACCTCTCTCAATACATAATATACAGGTAGCAACACTGTCAATGAACCAGCTGCCAATTGTAAAGGTTTCTCACTACTTAATGTGTTATTCATGAAAAGCTTCCACTTTAAAATCCCTTCACAGCGCAGAACTGCAGCAGAACATATGAAAAGGCTTTTCACTACATAAATTACAACATTTTAACCTCTCTTAACGTATAAAGTCGCAACACCGAAACCATCGCTGGACACGAGTTTCTACCTGAAAACTACTCACACCAGTCGTTGCATAATCATGCTCTTAACCTCTCTCAATACATAATATACAGGTAGCAACACTGTCAATGAACCAGCTGCCAATTGTAAAGGTTTCTCACTACTTAATGTGTTATTCATGAAAAGCTTCCACTTTAAAATCCCTTCACAGCGCAGAACTGCAGCAGAACATATGAAAAGGCTTTTCACTACATAAATTACAACATTTTAACCTCTCTTAACGTATAAAGTCGCAACACCGAAACCATCGCTGGACACGAGTTTCTACCTGAAATATACTCACACCAGTCGATGCATAATCATTCTCTTAACCTCTCTCAATACATAATATACAGGTAGCAACACTGTCAATGAACCAGCTGCCAATTGTAAAGGTTTCTCACTACTTAATGTGTTATTCATGAAAAGCTTTCACTTTAAAATCCCTTCACAGCGCAGAACTGCAGCAGAACATATGAAAAGGCTTTTCACTACATAAATTACAACATGTTAACCTCTCTTAACGTATAAAGTCGCAACACCGAAGCCATCGCTGGACACGAGTTTCTACCTGAAAACTACTCACACCAGTCGTTGCATAATCATTCTCTTAACCTCTCTCAATACATAATATACAGGTAACAACACTGTCAATGAACCAGCTGCCAATTGTAAAGGTTTCTCACTACTTAATGTGTTATTCATGAAAAGCTTCCACTTTAAAATCCCTTCACAGCGCAGAACTGCAGCAGAACATATGAAAAGGCTTTTCACTACATAAATTACAACATTTTAACCTCTCTTAACGTATAAAGTCGCAACACCGAAGCCATCGCTGGACACGAGTTTCTACCTGAAAACTACTAACACCAGTCGTTGCATAATCATTCTCTTAACCTCTCTCAATACATAATATACAGGTAGCAACACTGTCAATGAACCAGCTGCCAATTGTAAAGGTTTCTCACTACTTAATGTGTTATTCATGAAAAGCTTCCACTTTAAAATCCCTTCACAGCGCAGAACTGCAGCAGAACATATGAAAAGGCTTTTCACTACATAAATTACAACATTTTAACCTCTCTTAACGTATAAAGTCGCAACACCGAAACCATCGCTGGACACGAGTTTCTACCTGAAAACTACTCACACCAGTCGTTGCATAATCATGCTCTTAACCTCTCTCAATACATAATATACAGGTAGCAACACTGTCAATGAACCAGCTGCCAATTGTAAAGGTTTCTCACTACTTAATGTGTTATTCATGAAAAGCTTCCACTTTAAAATCCCTTCACAGCGCAGAACTGCAGCAGAACATATGAAAAGGCTTTTCACTACATAAATTACAACATTTTAACCTCTCTTAACGTATAAAGTCGCAACACCGAAACCATCGCTGGACACGAGTTTCTACCTGAAAACTACTCACACCAGTCGTTGCATAATCATTCTCTTAACCTCTCTCAATACATAATATACAGGTAGCAACACTGTCAATGAACCAGCTGCCAATTGTAAAGGTTTCTCACTACTTAATGTGTTATTCATGAAAAGCTTCCACTTTAAAATCCCTTCACAGCGCAGAACTGCAGCAGAACATATGAAAAGGCTTTTCACTACATAAATTACAACATTTTAACCTCTCTTAACGTATAAAGTCGCAACACCGAAACCATCGCTGGACACGAGTTTCTACCTGAAAACTACTCACACCAGTCGTTGCATAATCATTCTCTTAACCTCTCTCAATACATAATATACAGGTAGCAACACTGTCAATGAACCAGCTGCCAATTGTAAAGGTTTCTCACTACTTAATGTGTTATTCATGAAAAGCTTCCACTTTAAAATCCCTTCACAGCGCAGAACTGCAGCAGAACATATGAAAAGGCTCTTCACTACATAAATTACAACATTTTAACCTCTCTTAACGTATAAAGTCGCAACACCGAAGCCATCGCTGGACACGAGTTTCTACCTGAAAACTACTCACACCAGTCGTTGCATAATCATTCTCTTAACCTCTCTCAATACATAATATACAGGTAGCAACACTGTCAATGAACCAGCTGCCAATTGTAAAGGTTTCTCACTACTTAATGTGTTATTCATGAAAAGCTTTCACTTTAAAATCCCTTCACAGCGCAGAACTGCAGCAGAACATATGAAAAGGCTTTTCACTACATAAATTACAACATTTTAACCTCTCTTAACGTATAAAGTCGCAACACCGAAGCCATCGCTGGACACGAGTTTCTACCTGAAAACTACTCACACCAGTCGTTGCATAATCATTCTCTTAACCTCTCTCAATACATAATATACAGGTAGCAACACTGTCAATGAACCAGCTGCCAATTGTAAAGGTTTCTCACTACTTAATGTGTTATTCATGAAAAGCTTCCACTTTAAAATCCCTTCACAGCGCAGAACTGCAGCAGAACATATGAAAAGGCTTTTCACTACATAAATTACAACATTTTAACCTCTCTTAACGTATAAAGTCGCAACACCGAAACCATCGCTGGACACGAGTTTCTACCTGAAAACTACTCACACCAGTCGTTGCATAATCATTCTCTTAACCTCTCTCAATACATAATATACAGGTAGCAACACTGTCAATGAACCAGCTGCCAATTGTAAAGGTTTCTCACTACTTAATGTGTTATTCATGAAAAGCTTCCACTTTAAAATCCCTTCACAGCGCAGAACTGCAGCAGAACATATGAAAAGGCTTTTCACTACATAAATTACAACATTTTAACCTCTCTTAACGTATAAAGTCGCAACACCGAAGCCATCGCTGGACACGAGTTTCTACCTGAAAACTACTAACACCAGTCGTTGCATAATCATTCTCTTAACCTCTCTCAATACATAATATACAGGTAGCAACACTGTCAATGAACCAGCTGCCAATTGTAAAGGTTTCTCACTACTTAATGTGTTATTCATGAAAAGCTTTCACTTTAAAATCCCTTCACAGCGCAGAACTGCAGCAGAACATATGAAAAGGCTTTTCACTACATAAATTACAACATTTTAACCTCTCTTAACGTATAAAGTCGCAACACCGAAGCCATCGCTGGACACGAGTTTCTACCTGAAAACTACTCACACCAGTCGTTGCATAATCATTCTCTTAACCTCTCTCAATACATAATATACAGGTAGCAACACTGTCAATGAACCAGCTGCCAATTGTAAAGGTTTCTCACTACTTAATGTGTTATTCATGAAAAGCTTCCACTTTAAAATCCCTTCACAGCGCAGAACTGCAGCAGAACATATGAAAAGGCTTTTCACTACATAAATTACAACATTTTAACCTCTCTTAACGTATAAAGTCGCAACACCGAAACCATCGCTGGACACGAGTTTCTACCTGAAAACTACTCACACCAGAGGTTGCATAATCATTCTCTTAACCTCTCTCAATACATAATATACAGGTAGCAACACTGTCAATGAACCAGCTGCCAATTGTAAAGGTTTCTCACTACTTAATGTGTTATTCATGAAAAGCTTTCACTTTAAAATCCCTTGACAGCGCAGAACTGCAGCAGAACATATGAAAAGGCTTTTCACTACATAAATTACAACATTTTAACCTCTCTTAACGTATAAAGTCGCAACACCGAAACCATCGCTGCACACGAGTTTCTACCTGAAAACTACTCACACCAGTCGTTGCATAATCATGCTCTTAACCTCTCTCAATACATAATATACAGGTAGCAACACTGTCAATGAACCAGCTGCCAATTGTAAAGGTTTCTCACTACTTAATGTGTTATTCATGAAAAGCTTCCACTTTAAAATCCCTTCACAGCGCAGAACTGCAGCAGAACATATGAAAAGGCTTTTCACTACATAAATTACAACATTTTAACCTCTCTTAACGTATAAAGTCGCAACACCGAAACCATCGCTGGACACGAGTTTCTACCTGAAATATACTCACACCAGTCGTTGCATAATCATTCTCTTAACCTCTCTCAATACATAATATACAGGTAGCAACACTGTCAATGAACCAGCTGCCAATTGTAAAGGTTTCTCACTACTTAATGTGTTATTCATGAAAAGCTTTCACTTTAAAATCCCTTCACAGCGCAGAACTGCAGCAGAACATATGAAAAGGCGTTTCACTACATAAATTACAACATTTTAACCTCTCTTAACGTATAAAGTCGCAACACCGAAACCATCGCTGGACACGAGTTTCTACCTGAAAACTACTCACACCAGAGGTTGCATAATCATTCTCTTAACCTCTCTCAATACATAATATACAGGTAGCAACACTGTCAATGAACCAGCTGCCAATTGTAAAGGTTTCTCACTACTTAATGTGTTATTCATGAAAAGCTTTCACTTTAAAATCCCTTCACAGCGCAGAACTGCAGCAGAACATATGAAAAGGCTTTTCACTACATAAATTACAACATTTTAACCTCTCTTAACGTATAAAGTCGCAACACCGAAACCATCGCTGGACACGAGTTTCTACCTGAAAACTACTCACACCAGAGGTTGCATAATCATTCTCTTAACCTCTCTCAATACATAATATACAGGTAGCAACACTGTCAATGAACCAGCTGCCAATTGTAAAGGTTTCTCACTACTTAATGTGTTATTCATGAAAAGCTTCCACTTTAAAATCCCTTCACAGCGCAGAACTGCAGCAGAACATATGAAAAGGCTCTTCACTACATAAATTACAACATTTTAACCTCTCTTAACGTATAAAGTCGCAACACCGAAACCATCGCTGGACACGAGTTTCTACCTGAAAACTACTCACACCAGTCGTTGCATAATCATTCTCTTAACCTCTCTCAATACATAATATACAGGTAGCAACACTGTCAATGAACCAGCTGCCAATTGTAAAGGTTTCTCACTACTTAATGTGTTATTCATGAAAAGCTTTCACTTTAAAATCCCTTCACAGCGCAGAACTGCAGCAGAACATATGAAAAGGCTTTTCACTACATAAATTACAACATTTTAACCTCTCTTAACGTATAAAGTCGCAACACCGAAGCCATCGCTGGACACGAGTTTCTACCTGAAAACTACTCACACCAGTCGTTGCATAATCATTCTCTTAACCTCTCTCAATACATAATATACAGGTAGCAACACTGTCAATGAACCAGCTGCCAATTGTAAAGGTTTCTCACTACTTAATGTGTTATTCATGAAAAGCTTCCACTTTAAAATCCCTTCACAGCGCAGAACTGCAGCAGAACATATGAAAAGGCTTTTCACTACATAAATTACAACATTTTAACCTCTCTTAACGTATAAAGTCGCAACACCGAAACCATCGCTGGACACGAGTTTCTACCTGAAAACTACTCACACCAGAGGTTGCATAATCATTCTCTTAACCTCTCTCAATACATAATATACAGGTAGCAACACTGTCAATGAACCAGCTGCCAATTGTAAAGGTTTCTCACTACTTAATGTGTTATTCATGAAAAGCTTTCACTTTAAAATCCCTTGACAGCGCAGAACTGCAGCAGAACATATGAAAAGGCTTTTCACTACATAAATTACAACATTTTAACCTCTCTTAACGTATAAAGTCGCAACACCGAAACCATCGCTGGACACGAGTTTCTACCTGAAATATACTCACACCAGTCGTTGCATAATCATTCTCTTAACCTCTCTCAATACATAATATACAGGTAGCAACACTGTCAATGAACCAGCTGCCAATTGTAAAGGTTTCTCACTACTTAATGTGTTATTCATGAAAAGCTTTCACTTTAAAATCCCTTCACAGCGCAGAACTGCAGCAGAACATATGAAAAGGCTTTTCACTACATAAATTACAACATTTTAACCTCTCTTAACGTATAAAGTCGCAACACCGAAACCATCGCTGGACACGAGTTTCTACCTGAAAACTACTCACACCAGACGTTGCATAATCATTCTCTTAACCTCTCTCAATACATAATATACAGGTAGCAACACTGTCAATGAACCAGCTGCCAATTGTAAAGGTTTCTCACTACTTAATGTGTTATTCATGAAAAGCTTTCACTTTAAAATCCCTTGACAGCGCAGAACTGCAGCAGAACATATGAAAAGGCTTTTCACTACATAAATTACAACATTTTAACCTCTCTTAACGTATAAAGTCGCAACACCGAAACCATCGCTGGACACGAGTTTCTACCTGAAATATACTCACACCAGTCGTTGCATAATCATTCTCTTAACCTCTCTCAATACATAATATACAGGTAGCAACACTGTCAATGAACCAGCTGCCAATTGTAAAGGTTTCTCACTACTTAATGTGTTATTCATGAAAAGTTTTCACTTTAAAATCCCTTCACAGCGCAGAACTGCAGCAGAACATATGAAAAGGCTTTTCACTACATAAATTACAACATTTTAACCTCTCTTAACGTATAAAGTCGCAACACCGAAACCATCGCTGGACACGAGTTTCTACCTGAAATATACTCACACCAGTCGTTGCATAATCATTCTCTTAACCTCTCTCAATACATAATATACAGGTAGCAACACTGTCAATGAACCAGCTGCCAATTGTAAAGGTTTCTCACTACTTAATGTGTTATTCATGAAAAGCTTTCACTTTAAAATCCCTTGACAGCGCAGAACTGCAGCAGAACATATGAAAAGGCTTTTCACTACATAAATTACAACATTTTAACCTCTCTTAACGTATAAAGTCGCAACACCGAAACCATCGCTGGACACGAGTTTCTACCTGAAAACTACTCACACCAGAGGTTGCATAATCATTCTCTTAACCTCTCTCAATACATAATATACAGGTAGCAACACTGTCAATGAACCAGCTGCCAATTGTAAAGGTTTCTCACTACTTAATGTGTTATTCATGAAAAGCTTCCACTTTAAAATCCCTTCACAGCGCAGAACTGCAGCAGAACATATGAAAAGGCTTTTCACTACATAAATTACAACATTTTAACCTCTCTTAACGTATAAAGTCGCAACACCGAAACCATCGCTGGACACGAGTTTCTACCTGAAATATACTCACACCAGTCGTTGCATAATCATTCTCTTAACCTCTCTCAATACATAATATACAGGTAGCAACACTGTCAATGAACCAGCTGCCAATTGTAAAGGTTTCTCACTACTTAATGTGTTATTCATGAAAAGCTTTCACTTTAAAATCCCTTCACAGCGCAGAACTGCAGCAGAACATATGAAAAGGCTTTTCACTACATAAATTACAACATTTTAACCTCTCTTAACGTATAAAGTCGCAACACCGAAGCCATCGCTGGACACGAGTTTCTACCTGAAAACTACTCACACCAGTCGTTGCATAATCATTCTCTTAACCTCTCTCAATACATAATATACAGGTAACAACACTGTCAATGAACCAGCTGCCAATTGTAAAGGTTTCTCACTACTTAATGTGTTATTCATGAAAAGCTTCCACTTTAAAATCCCTTCACAGCGCAGAACTGCAGCAGAACATATGAAAAGGCTCTTCACTACATAAATTACAACATTTTAACCTCTCTTAACGTATAAAGTCGCAACACCGAAACCATCGCTGGACACGAGTTTCTACCTGAAAACTACTCACACCAGTCGTTGCATAATCATTCTCTTAACCTCTCTCAATACATAATATACAGGTAGCAACACTGTCAATGAACCAGCTGCCAATTGTAAAGGTTTCTCACTACTTAATGTGTTATTCATGAAAAGCTTTTACTTTAAAATCCCTTCACAGCGCAGAACTGCAGCAGAACATATGAAAAGGCTTTTCACTACATAAATTACAACATTTTAACCTCTCTTAACGTATAAAGTCGCAACACCGAAGCCATCGCTGGACACGAGTTTCTACCTGAAAACTACTCACACCAGTCGTTGCATAATCATTCTCTTAACCTCTCTCAATACATAATATACAGGTAGCAACACTGTCAATGAACCAGCTGCCAATTGTAAAGGTTTCTCACTACTTAATGTGTTATTCATGAAAAGCTTCCACTTTAAAATCCCTTCACAGCGCAGAACTGCAGCAGAACATATAAAAAGGCGTTTCACTACATAAATTACAACATTTTAACCTCTCTTAACGTATAAAGTCGCAACACCGAAACCATCGCTGGACACGAGTTTCTACCTGAAAACTACTCACACCAGAGGTTGCATAATCATTCTCTTAACCTCTCTCAATACATAATATACAGGTAGCAACACTGTCAATGAACCAGCTGCCAATTGTAAAGGTTTCTCACTACTTAATGTGTTATTCATGAAAAGCTTTCACTTTAAAATCCCTTCACAGCGCAGAACTGCAGCAGAACATATGAAAAGGCTTTTCACTACATAAATTACAACATTTTAACCTCTCTTAACGTATAAAGTCGCAACACCGAAACCATCGCTGGACACGAGTTTCTACCTGAAAACTACTCACACCAGAGGTTGCATAATCATTCTCTTAACCTCTCTCAATACATAATATACAGGTAGCAACACTGTCAATGAACCAGCTGCCAATTGTAAAGGTTTCTCACTACTTAATGTGTTATTCATGAAAAGCTTCCACTTTAAAATCCCTTCACAGTGCAGAACTGCAGCAGAACATATGAAAAGGCTTTTCACTACATAAATTACAACATTTTAACCTCTCTTAACGTATAAAGTCGCAACACCGAAACCATCGCTGGACACGAGTTTCTACCTGAAAACTACTCACACCAGAGGTTGCATAATCATTCTCTTAACCTCTCTCAATACATAATATACAGGTAGCAACACTGTCAATGAACCAGCTGCCAATTGTAAAGGTTTCTCACTACTTAATGTGTTATTCATGAAAAGCTTCCACTTTAAAATCCCTTCACAGCGCAGAACTGCAGCAGAACATATGAAAAGGCTTTTCACTACCTAAATTACAACATTTTAACCTCTCTTAACGTATAAAGTCGCAACACCGAAACCATCGCTGGACACGAGTTTCTACCTGAAAACTACTCACACCAGTCGTTGCATAATCATTCTCTTAACCTCTCTCAATACATAATATACAGGTTACAAAACTGTCAATGAACCAGCTGCCAATTGTAAAGGTTTCTCACTACTTAATGTGTTATTCATGAAAAGCTTCCACTTTAAAATCCCTTCACAGCGCAGAACTGCAGCAGAACATATGAAAAGGCTTTTCACTACATAAATTACAACATTTTAACCTCTCTTAACGTATAAAGTCGCAACACCGAAACCATCGCTGGACACGAGTTTCTACCTGAAAACTACTCACACCAGTCGTTGCATAATCATTCTCTTAACCTCTCTCAATACATAATATACAGGTAGCAACACTGTCAATGAACCAGCTGCCAATTGTAAAGGTTTCTCACTACTTAATGTGTTATTCATGAAAAGCTTCCACTTTAAAATCCCTTCACAGCGCAGAACTGCAGCAGAACATATGAAAAGGCTTTTCACTACATAAATTACAACATTTTAACCTCTCTTAACGTATAAAGTCGCAACACCGAAACCATCGCTGGACACGAGTTTCTACCTGAAAACTACTCACACCAGAGGTTGCATAATCATTCTCTTAACCTCTCTCAATACATAATATACAGGTAGCAACACTGTCAATGCACCAGCTGCCAATTGTAAAGGTTTCTCACTACTTAATGTGTTATTCATGAAAAGCTTCCACTTTAAAATCCCTTCACAGCGCAGAACTGCAGCAGAACATATGAAAAGGCTTTTCACTACATAAATTACAACATTTTAACCTCTCTTAACGTATAAAGTCGCAACACCGAAACCATCGCTGGACACGAGTTTCTACCTGAAAACTACTCACACCAGTCGTTGCATAATCATTCTCTTAACCTCTCTCAATACATAATATACAGGTAGCAACACTGTCAATGAACCAGCTGCCAATTGTAAAGGTTTCTCACTACTTAATGTGTTATTCATGAAAAGCTTCCACTTTAAAATCCCTTCACAGCGCAGAACTGCAGCAGAACATATGAAAAGGCTTTTCACTACATAAATTACAACATTTTAACCTCTCTTAACGTATAAAGTCGCAACACCGAAACCATCGCTGGACACGAGTTTCTACCTGAAAACTACTCACACCAGTCGTTGCATAATCATTCTCTTAACCTCTCTCAATACATAATATACAGGTAGCAACACTGTCAATGAACCAGCTGCCAATTGTAAAGGTTTCTCACTACTTAATGTGTTATTCATGAAAAGCTTCCACTTTAAAATCCCTTCACAGCGCAGAACTGCAGCAGAACATATGAAAAGGCTTTTCACTACATAAATTACAACATTTTAACCTCTCTTAACGTATAAAGTCGCAACACCGAAACCATCGCTGGACACGAGTTTCTACCTGAAAACTACTCACACCAGAGGTTGCATAATCATTCTCTTAACCTCTCTCAATACATAATATACAGGTAGCAAAACTGTCAATGAACCAGCTGCCAATTGTAAAGGTTTCTCACTACTTAATGTGTTATTCATGAAAAGCTTCCACTTTAAAATCCCTTCACAGCGCAGAACTGCAGCAGAACATATGAAAAGGCTTTTCACTACATAAATTACAACATTTTAACCTCTCTTAACGTATAAAGTCGCAACACCGAAACCATCGCTGGACACGAGTTTCTACCTGAAAACTACTCACACCAGAGGTTGCATAATCATTCTCTTAACCTCTCTCAATACATAATATACAGGTAGCAACACTGTCAATGAACCAGCTGCCAATTGTAAAGGTTTCTCACTACTTAATGTGTTATTCATGAAAAGCTTCCACTTTAAAATCCCTTCACAGCGCAGAACTGCAGCAGAACATATGAAAAGGCTTTTCACTACATAAATTACAACATTTTAACCTCTCTTAACGTATAAAGTCGCAACACCGAAACCATCGCTGGACACGAGTTTCTACCTGAAAACTACTCACACCAGAGGTTGCATAATCATTCTCTTAACCTCTCTCAATACATAATATACAGGTAGCAACACTGTCAATGAACCAGCTGCCAATTGTAAAGGTTTCTCACTACTTAATGTGTTATTCATGAAAAGCTTCCACTTTAAAATCCCTTCACAGCGCAGAACTGCAGCAGAACATATGAAAAGGCTTTTCACTACATAAATTACAACATTTTAACCTCTCTTAACGTATAAAGTCGCAACACCGAAACCATCGCTGGACACGAGTTTCTACCTGAAAACTACTCACACCAGTCGTTGCATAATCATTCTCTTAACCTCTCTCAATACATAATATACAGGTAGCAACACTGTCAATGAACCAGCTGCCAATTGTAAAGGTTTCTCACTACTTAATGTGTTATTCATGAAAAGCTTCCACTTTAAAATCCCTTCACAGCGCAGAACTGCAGCAGAACATATGAAAAGGCTTTTCACTACATAAATTACAACATTTTAACCTCTCTTAACGTATAAAGTCGCAACACCGAAACCATCGCTGGACACGAGTTTCTACCTGAAAACTACTCACACCAGAGGTTGCATAATCATTCTCTTAACCTATCTCAATACATAATATACAGGTAGCAACACTGTCAATGCACCAGCTGCCAATTGTAAAGGTTTCTCACTACTTAATGTGTTATTCATGAAAAGCTTCCACTTTAAAATCCCTTCACAGCGCAGAACTGCAGCAGAACATATGAAAAGGCTTTTCACTACATAAATTACAACATTTTAACCTCTCTTAACGTATAAAGTCGCAACACCGAAACCATCGCTGGACACGAGTTTCTACCTGAAAACTACTCACACCAGTCGTTGCATAATCATTCTCTTAACCTCTCTCAATACATAATATACAGGTAGCAACACTGTCAATGAACCAGCTGCCAATTGTAAAGGTTTCTCACTACTTAATGTGTTATTCATGAAAAGCTTCCACTTTAAAATCCCTTCACAGCGCAGAACTGCAGCAGAACATATGAAAAGGCTTTTCACTACATAAATTACAACATTTTAACCTCTCTTAACGTATAAAGTCGCAACACCGAAACCATCGCTGGACACGAGTTTCTACCTGAAAACTACTCACACCAGAGGTTGCATAATCATTCTCTTAACCTCTCTCAATACATAATATACAGGTAGCAACACTGTCAATGCACCAGCTGCCAATTGTAAAGGTTTCTCACTACTTAATGTGTTATTCATGAAAAGCTTCCACTTTAAAATCCCTTCACAGCGCAGAACTGCAGCAGAACATATGAAAAGGCTCTTCACTACATAAATTACAACATTTTAACCTCTCTTAACGTATAAAGTCGCAACACCGAAGCCATCGCTGGACACGAGTTTCTACCTGAAAACTACTCACACCAGTCGTTGCATAATCATTCTCTTAACCTCTCTCAATACATAATATACAGGTAGCAACACTGTCAATGAACCAGCTGCCAATTGTAAAGGTTTCTCACTACTTAATGTGTTATTCATGAAAAGCTTTCACTTTAAAATCCCTTCACAGCGCAGAACTGCAGCAGAACATATGAAAAGGCTTTTCACTACATAAATTACAACATTTTAACCTCTCTTAACGTATAAAGTCGCAACACCGAAGCCATCGCTGGACACGAGTTTCTACCTGAAAACTACTCACACCAGTCGTTGCATAATCATTCTCTTAACCTCTCTCAATACATAATATACAGGTAGCAACACTGTCAATGAACCAGCTGCCAATTGTAAAGGTTTCTCACTACTTAATGTGTTATTCATGAAAAGCTTCCACTTTAAAATCCCTTCACAGCGCAGAACTGCAGCAGAACATATGAAAAGGCTATTCACTACATAAATTACAACATTTTAACCTCTCTTAACGTATAAAGTCGCAACACCGAAACCATCGCTGGACACGAGTTTCTACCTGAAAACTACTCACACCAGTCGTTGCATAATCATTCTCTTAACCTCTCTCAATACATAATATACAGGTAGCAACACTGTCAATGAACCAGCTGCCAATTGTAAAGGTTTCTCACTACTTAATGTGTTATTCATGAAAAGCTTCCACTTTAAAATCCCTTCACAGCGCAGAACTGCAGCAGAACATATGAAAAGGCTCTTCACTACATAAATTACAACATTTTAACCTCTCTTAACGTATAAAGTCGCAACACCGAAACCATCGCTGGACACGAGTTTCTACCTGAAAACTACTCACACCAGTCGTTGCATAATCATTCTCTTAACCTCTCTCAATACATAATATACAGGTAGCAACACTGTCAATGAACCAGCTGCCAATTGTAAAGGTTTCTCACTACTTAATGTGTTATTCATGAAAAGCTTTCACTTTAAAATCCCTTCACAGCGCAGAACTGCAGCAGAACATATGAAAAGGCTTTTCACTACATAAATTACAACATTTTAACCTCTCTTAACGTATAAAGTCGCAACACCGAAACCATCGCTGGACACGAGTTTCTACCTGAAAACTACTCACACCAGAGGTTGCATAATCATTATCTTAACCTCTCTCAATACATAATATACAGGTAGCAAAACTGTCAATGAACCAGCTGCCAATTGTAAAGGTTTCTCACTACTTAATGTGTTATTCATGAAAAGCTTCCACTTTAAAATCCCTTCACAGCGCAGAACTGCAGCAGAACATATGAAAAGGCTTTTCACTACATAAATTACAACATTTTAACCTCTCTTAACGTATAAAGTCGCAACACCGAAACCATCGCTGGACACGAGTTTCTACCTGAAAACTACTCACACCAGAGGTTGCATAATCATTCTCTTAACCTCTCTCAATACATAATATACAGGTAGCAACACTGTCAATGAACCAGCTGCCAATTGTAAAGGTTTCTCACTACTTAATGTGTTATTCATGAAAAGCTTCCACTTTAAAATCCCTTCACAGCGCAGAACTGCAGCAGAACATATGAAAAGGCTTTTCACTACATAAATTACAACATTTTAACCTCTCTTAACGTATAAAGTCGCAACACCGAAACCATCGCTGGACACGAGTTTCTACCTGAAAACTACTCACACCAGAGGTTGCATAATCATTCTCTTAACCTCTCTCAATACATAATATACAGGTAGCAACACTGTCAATGAACCAGCTGCCAATTGTAAAGGTTTCTCACTACTTAATGTGTTATTCATGAAAAGCTTCCACTTTAAAATCCCTTCACAGCGCAGAACTGCAGCAGAACATATGAAAAGGCTTTTCACTACATAAATTACAACATTTTAACCTCTCTTAACGTATAAAGTCGCAACACCGAAACCATCGCTGGACACGAGTTTCTACCTGAAAACTACTCACACCAGTCGTTGCATAATCATTCTCTTAACCTCTCTCAATACATAATATACAGGTAGCAACACTGTCAATGAACCAGCTGCCAATTGTAAAGGTTTCTCACTACTTAATGTGTTATTCATGAAAAGCTTCCACTTTAAAATCCCTTCACAGCGCAGAACTGCAGCAGAACATATGAAAAGGCTTTTCACTACATAAATTACAACATTTTAACCTCTCTTAACGTATAAAGTCGCAACACCGAAACCATCGCTGGACACGAGTTTCTACCTGAAAACTACTCACACCAGTCGTTGCATAATCATTCTCTTAACCTCTCTCAATACATAATATACAGGTAGCAACACTGTCAATGAACCAGCTGCCAATTGTAAAGGTTTCTCACTACTTAATGTGTTATTCATGAAAAGCTTCCACTTTAAAATCCCTTCACAGCGCAGAACTGCAGCAGAACATATGAAAAGGCTTTTCACTACATAAATTACAACATTTTAACCTCTCTTAACGTATAAAGTCGCAACACCGAAACCATCGCTGGACACGAGTTTCTACCTGAAAACTACTCACACCAGAGGTTGCATAATCATTCTCTTAACCTCTCTCAATACATAATATACAGGTAGCAAAACTGTCAATGAACCAGCTGCCAATTGTAAAGGTTTCTCACTACTTAATGTGTTATTCATGAAAAGCTTCCACTTTAAAATCCCTTCACAGCGCAGAACTGCAGCAGAACATATGAAAAGGCTTTTCACTACATAAATTACAACATTTTAACCTCTCTTAACGTATAAAGTCGCAACACCGAAACCATCGCTGGACACGAGTTTCTACCTGAAAACTACTCACACCAGAGGTTGCATAATCATTCTCTTAACCTCTCTCAATACATAATATACAGGTAGCAACACTGTCAATGAACCAGCTGCCAATTGTAAAGGTTTCTCACTACTTAATGTGTTATTCATGAAAAGCTTCCACTTTAAAATCCCTTCACAGCGCAGAACTGCAGCAGAACATATGAAAAGGCTTTTCACTACATAAATTACAACATTTTAACCTCTCTTAACGTATAAAGTCGCAACACCGAAACCATCGCTGGACACGAGTTTCTACCTGAAAACTACTCACACCAGAGGTTGCATAATCATTCTCTTAACCTCTCTCAATACATAATATACAGGTAGCAACACTGTCAATGAACCAGCTGCCAATTGTAAAGGTTTCTCACTACTTAATGTGTTATTCATGAAAAGCTTCCACTTTAAAATCCCTTCACAGCGCAGAACTGCAGCAGAACATATGAAAAGGCTTTTCACTACATAAATTACAACATTTTAACCTCTCTTAACGTATAAAGTCGCAACACCGAAACCATCGCTGGACACGAGTTTCTACCTGAAAACTACTCACACCAGAGGTTGCATAATCATTCTCTTAACCTCTCTCAATACATAATATACAGGTAGCAAAACTGTCAATGAACCAGCTGCCAATTGTAAAGGTTTCTCACTACTTAATGTATTATTCATGAAAAGCTTCCACTTTAAAATCCCTTCACAGCGCAGAACTGCAGCAGAACATATGAAAAGGCTTTTCACTACATAAATTACAACATTTTAACCTCTCTTAACGTATAAAGTCGCAACACCGAAACCATCGCTGGACACGAGTTTCTACCTGAAAACTACTCACACCAGTCGTTGCATAATCATTCTCTTAACCTCTCTAAATACATAATATACAGGTAGCAACACTGTCAATGAACCAGCTAACAATTGTAAAGGTTTCTCACTACTTAATGTGTTATTCATGAAAAGCTTCCACTTTAAAATCCCTTCACAGCGCAGAACTGCAGCAGAACATATGAAAAGGCTTTTCACTACATAAATTACAACATTTTAACCTCTCTTAACGTATAAAGTCGCAACACCGAAACCATCGCTGGACACGAGTTTCTACCTGAAAACTACTCACACCAGTCGTTGCATAATCATTCTCTTAACCTCTCTAAATACATAATATACAGGTAGCAACACTGTCAATGAACCAGCTAACAATTGTAAAGGTTTCTCACTACTTAATGTGTTATTCATGAAAAGCTTCCACTTTAAAATCCCTTCACAGCGCAGAACTGCAGCAGAACATATGAAAAGCCTTTTCACTACATAAATTACAACATTTTAACCTCTCTTAACGTATAAAGTCGCAACACCGAAACCATCGCTGGACACGAGTTTCTACCTGAAAACTACTCACACCAGAGGTTGCATAATCATTCTCTTAACCTCTCTCAATACATAATATACAGGTAGCAACACTGTCAATGAACCAGCTGCCAATTGTAAAGGTTTCTCACTACTTAATGTGTTATTCATGAAAAGCTTCCACTTTAAAATCCCTTCACAGCGCAGAACTGCAGCAGAACATATGAAAAGGCTTTTCACTACATAAATTACAACATTTTAACCTCTCTTAACGTATAAAGTCGCAACACCGAAACCATCGCTGGACACGAGTTTCTACCTGAAAACTACTCACACCAGAGGTTGCATAATCATTCTCTTAACCTCTCTCAATACATAATATACAGGTAGCAACACTGTCAATGAACCAGCTGCCAATTGTAAAGGTTTCTCACTACTTAATGTGTTATTCATGAAAAGCTTCCACTTTAAAATCCCTTCACAGCGCAGAACTGCAGCAGAACATATGAAAAGGCTTTTCACTACATAAATTACAACAATTTTAACCTCTCTTAACGTATAAAGTCGCAACACCGAAACCATCGCTGGACACGAGTTTCTACCTGAAAACTACTCACACCAGTCGTTGCATAATCATTCTCTTAACCTCTCTCAATACATAATATACAGGTAGCAACACTGTCAATGAACCAGCTGCCAATTGTAAAGGTTTCTCACTACTTAATGTGTTATTCATGAAAAGCTTCCACTTTAAAATCCCTTCACAGCGCAGAACTGCAGCAGAACATATGAAAAGGCTTTTCACTACATAAATTACAACATTTTAACCTCTCTTAACGTATAAAGTCGCAACACCGAAACCATCGCTGGACACGAGTTTCTACCTGAAAACTACTCACACCAGAGGTTGCATAATCATTCTCTTAACCTCTCTCAATACATAATATACAGGTAGCAACACTGTCAATGAACCAGCTGCCAATTGTAAAGGTTTCTCACTACTTAATGTGTTATTCATGAAAAGCTTCCACTTTAAAATCCCTTCACAGCGCAGAACTGCAGCAGAACATATGAAAAGGCTTTTCACTACATAAATTACAACATTTTAACCTCTCTTAACGTATAAAGTCGCAACACCGAAACCATCGCTGGACACGAGTTTCTACCTGAAAACTACTCACACCAGAGGTTGCATAATCATTCTCTTAACCTCTCTCAATACATAATATACAGGTAGCAAAACTGTCAATGAACCAGCTGCCAATTGTAAAGGTTTCTCACTACTTAATGTGTTATTCATGAAAAGCTTCCACTTTAAAATCCCTTCACAGCGCAGAACTGCAGCAGAACATATGAAAAGGCTTTTCACTACATAAATTACAACATTTTAACCTCTCTTAACGTATAAAGTCGCAACACCGAAACCATCGCTGGACACGAGTTTCTACCTGAAAACTACTCACACCAGAGGTTGCATAATCATTCTCTTAACCTCTCTCAATACATAATATACAGGTAGCAACACTGTCAATGAACCAGCTGCCAATTGTAAAGGTTTCTCACTACTTAATGTGTTATTCATGAAAAGCTTCCACTTTAAAATCCCTTCACAGCGCAGAACTGCAGCAGAACATATGAAAAGGCTTTTCACTACATAAATTACAACATTTTAACCTCTCTTAACGTATAAAGTCGCAACACCGAAACCATCGCTGGACACGAGTTTCTACCTGAAAACTACTCACACCAGTCGTTGCATAATCATTCTCTTAACCTCTCTCAATACATAATATACAGGTAGCAACACTGTCAATGAACCAGCTGCCAATTGTAAAGGTTTCTCACTACTTAATGTGTTATTCATGAAAATCTTCCACTTTAAAATCCCTTCACAGCGCAGAACTGCAGCAGAACATATGAAAAGGCTTTTCACTACATAAATTACAACATTTTAACCTCTCTTAACGTATAAAGTCGCAACACCGAAACCATCGCTGGACACGAGTTTCTACCTGAAAACTACTCACACCAGAGGTTGCATAATCATTCTCTTAACCTCTCTCAATACATAATATACAGGTAGCAACACTGTCAATGAACCAGCTGCCAATTGTAAAGGTTTCTCACTACTTAATGTGTTATTCATGAAAAGCTTCCACTTTAAAATCCCTTCACAGCGCAGAACTGCAGCAGAACATATGAAAAGGCTTTTCACTACATAAATTACATCAATTTTAACCTCTCTTAACGTATAAAGTCGCAACACCGAAACCATCGCTGGACACGAGTTTCTACCTGAAAACTACTCACACCAGTCGTTGCATAATCATTCTCTTAACCTCTCTCAATACATAATATACAGGTAGCAACACTGTCAATGAACCAGCTGCCAATTGTAAAGGTTTCTCACTACTTAATGTGTTATTCATGAAAAGCTTCCACTTTAAAATCCCTTCACAGCGCAGAACTGCAGCAGAACATATGAAAAGGCTTTTCACTACATAAATTACAACATTTTAACCTCTCTTAACGTATAAAGTCGCAACACCGAAACCATCGCTGGACACGAGTTTCTACCTGAAAACTACTCACACCAGAGGTTGCATAATCATTCTCTTAACCTCTCTCAATACATAATATACAGGTAGCAACACTGTCAATGAACCAGCTGCCAATTGTAAAGGTTTCTCACTACTTAATGTGTTATTCATGAAAAGCTTCCACTTTAAAATCCCTTCACAGCGCTGAACTGCAGCAGAACATATGAAAAGGCTTTTCACTACATAAATTACAACATTTTAACCTCTCTTAACGTATAAAGTCGCAACACCGAAACCATCGCTGGACACGAGTTTCTACCTGAAAACTACTCACACCAGTCGTTGCATAATCATTCTCTTAACCTCTCTCAATACATAATATACAGGTAGCAACACTGTCAATGAACCAGCTGCCAATTGTAAAGGTTTCTCACTACTTAATGTGTTATTCATGAAAAGCTTCCACTTTAAAATCCCTTCACAGCGCAGAACTGCAGTAGAACATATGAAAAGGCTTTTCACTACATAAATTACAACATTTTAACCTCTCTTAACGTATAAAGTCGCAACACCGAAACCATCGCTGGACACGAGTTTCTACCTGAAAACTACTCACACCAGTCGTTGCATAATCATTCTCTTAACCTCTCTCAATACATAATATACAGGTAGCAACACTGTCAATGAACCAGCTGCCAATTGTAAAGGTTTCTCACTACTTAATGTGTTATTCATGAAAAGCTTCCACTTTAAAATCCCTTCACAGCGCAGAACTGCAGCAGAACATATGAAAAGGCTTTTCACTACATAAATTACAACATTTTAACCTCTCTTAACGTATAAAGTCGCAACACCGAAACCATCGCTGGACACGAGTTTCTACCTGAAAACTACTCACACCAGAGGTTGCATAATCATTCTCTTAACCTCTCTCAATACATAATATACAGGTAGCAACACTGTCAATGAACCAGCTGCCAATTGTAAAGGTTTCTCACTACTTAATGTGTTATTCATGAAAAGCTTCCACTTTAAAATCCCTTCACAGCGCAGAACTGCAGCAGAACATATGAAAAGGCTTTTCACTACATAAATTACAACATTTTAACCTCTCTTAACGTATAAAGTCGCAACACCGAAACCATCGCTGGACACGAGTTTCTACCTGAAAACTACTCACACCAGTCGTTGCATAATCATTCTCTTAACCTCTCTCAATACATAATATACAGGTAGCAACACTGTCAATGAACCAGCTGCCAATTGTAAAGGTTTCTCACTACTTAATGTGTTATTCATGAAAAGCTTCCACTTTAAAATCCCTTCACAGCGCAGAACTGCAGCAGAACATATGAAAAGGCTTTTCACTACATAAATTACAACATTTTAACCTCTCTTAACGTATAAAGTCGCAACACCGAAACCATCGCTGGACACGAGTTTCTACCTGAAAACTACTCACACCAGAGGTTGCATAATCATTCTCTTAACCTCTCTCAATACATAATATACAGGTAGCAACACTGTCAATGAACCAGCTGCCAATTGTAAAGGTTTCTCACTACTTAATGTGTTATTCATGAAAAGCTTCCACTTTAAAATCCCTTCACAGCGCAGAACTGCAGCAGAACATATGAAAAGGCTTTTCACTACATAAATTACAACATTTTAACCTCTCTTAACGTATAAAGTCGCAACACCGAAACCATCGCTGGACACGAGTTTCTACCTGAAAACTACTCACACCAGAGGTTGCATAATCATTCTCTTAACCTCTCTCAATACATAATATACAGGTAGCAACACTGTCAATGAACCAGCTGCCAATTGTAAAGGTTTCTCACTACTTAATGTGTTATTCATGAAAATCTTCCACTTTAAAATCCCTTCACAGCGCAGAACTGCAGCAGAACATATGAAAAGGCTTTTCACTACATAAATTACAACATTTTAACCTCTCTTAACGTATAAAGTCGCAACACCGAAACCATCGCTGGACACGAGTTTCTACCTGAAAACTACTCACACCAGAGGTTGCATAATCATTCTCTTAACCTCTCTCAATACATAATATACAGGTAGCAACACTGTCAATGAACCAGCTGCCAATTGTAAAGGTTTCTCACTACTTAATGTGTTATTCATGAAAAGCTTCCACTTTAAAATCCCTTCACAGCGCAGAACTGCAGCAGAACATATGAAAAGGCTTTTCACTACATAAATTACAACAATTTTAACCTCTCTTAACGTATAAAGTCGCAACACCGAAACCATCGCTGGACACGAGTTTCTACCTGAAAACTACTCACACCAGTCGTTGCATAATCATTCTCTTAACCTCTCTCAATACATAATATACAGGTAGCAACACTGTCAATGAACCAGCTGCCAATTGTAAAGGTTTCTCACTACTTAATGTGTTATTCATGAAAAGCTTCCACTTTAAAATCCCTTCACAGCGCAGAACTGCAGCAGAACATATGAAAAGGCTTTTCACTACATAAATTACAACATTTTAACCTCTCTTAACGTATAAAGTCGCAACACCGAAACCATCGCTGGACACGAGTTTCTACCTGAAAACTACTCACACCAGTCGTTGCATAATCATTCTCTTAACCTCTCTCAATACATAATATACAGGTAGCAAAACTGTCAATGAACCAGCTGCCAATTGTAAAGGTTTCTCACTACTTAATGTGTTATTCATGAAAAGCTTCCACTTTAAAATCCCTTCACAGCGCAGAACTGCAGCAGAACATATGAAAAGGCTTTTCACTACATAAATTACAACATTTTAACCTCTCTTAACGTATAAAGTCGCAACACCGAAACCATCGCTGGACACGAGTTTCTACCTGAAAACTACTCACACCAGTCGTTGCATAATCATTCTCTTAACCTCTCTCAATACATAATATACAGGTAGCAACACTGTCAATGAACCAGCTGCCAATTGTAAAGGTTTCTCACTACTTAATGTGTTATTCATGAAAAGCTTCCACTTTAAAATCCCTTCACAGCGCAGAACTGCAGCAGAACATATGAAAAGGCTTTTCACTACTTAAATTACAACATTTTAACCTCTCTTAACGTATAAAGTCGCAACACCGAAACCATCGCTGGACACGAGTTTCTACCTGAAAACTACTCACACCAGAGGTTGCATAATCATTCTCTTAACCTCTCTCAATACATAATATACAGGTAGCAACACTGTCAATGAACCAGCTGCCAATTGTAAAGGTTTCTCACTACTTAATGTGTTATTCATGAAAAGCTTCCACTTTAAAATCCCTTCACAGCGCAGAACTGCAGCAGAACATATGAAAAGGCTTTTCACTACATAAATTACAACATTTTAACCTCTCTTAACGTATAAAGTCGCAACACCGAAACCATCGCTGGACACGAGTTTCTACCTGAAAACTACTCACACCAGAGGTTGCATAATCATTCTCTTAACCTCTCTCAATACATAATATACAGGTAGCAACTCTGTCAATGAACCAGCTGCCAATTGTAAAGGTTTCTCACTACTTAATGTGTTATTCATGAAAAGCTTCCACTTTAAAATCCCTTCACAGCGCAGAACTGCAGCAGAACATATGAAAAGGCTTTTCACTACATAAATTACAACATTTTAACCTCTCTTAACGTATAAAGTCGCAACACCGAAACCATCGCTGGACACGAGTTTCTACCTGAAAACTACTCACACCAGAGGTTGCATAATCATTCTCTTAACCTCTCTCAATACATAATATACAGGTAGCAACACTGTCAATGAACCAGCTGCCAATTGTAAAGGTTTCTCACTACTTAATGTGTTATTCATGAAAAGCTTCCACTTTAAAATCCCTTCACAGCGCAGAACTGCAGCAGAACATATGAAAAGGCTTTTCACTACATAAATTACAACATTTTAACCTCTCTTAACGTATAAAGTCGCAACACCGAAACCATCGCTGGACACGAGTTTCTACCTGAAAACTACTCACACCAGAGGTTGCATAATCATTCTCTTAACCTCTCTCAATACATAATATACAGGTAGCAACTCTGTCAATGAACCAGCTGCCAATTGTAAAGGTTTCTCACTACTTAATGTGTTATTCATGAAAAGCTTCCACTTTAAAATCCCTTCACAGCGCAGAACTGCAGCAGAACATATGAAAAGGCTTTTCACTACTTAAATTACAACATTTTAACCTCTCTTAACGTATAAAGTCGCAACACCGAAACCATCGCTGGACACGAGTTTCTACCTGAAAACTACTCACACCAGAGGTTGCATAATCATTCTCTTAACCTCTCTCAATACATAATATACAGGTAGCAACACTGTCAATGAACCAGCTGCCAATTGTAAAGGTTTCTCACTACTTAATGTGTTATTCATGAAAAGCTTCCACTTTAAAATCCCTTCACAGCGCAGAACTGCAGCAGAACATATGAAAAGGCTTTTCACTACATAAATTACAACATTTTAACCTCTCTTAACGTATAAAGTCGCAACACCGAAACCATCGCTGGACACGAGTTTCTACCTGAAAACTACTCACACCAGTCGTTGCATAATCATTCTCTTAACCTCTCTCAATACATAATATACAGGTAGCAACACTGTCAATGAACCAGCTGCCAATTGTAAAGGTTTCTCACTACTTAATGTGTTATTCATGAAAAGCTTCCACTTTAAAATCCCTTCACAGCGCAGAACTGCAGCAGAACATATGAAAAGGCTTTTCACTACATAAATTACAACAATTTTAACCTCTCTTAACGTATAAAGTCGCAACACCGAAACCATCGCTGGACACGAGTTTCTACCTGAAAACTACTCACACCAGTCGTTGCATAATCATTCTCTTAACCTCTCTCAATACATAATATACAGGTAGCAACACTGTCAATGAACCAGCTGCCAATTGTAAAGGTTTCTCACTACTTAATGTGTTATTCATGAAAAGCTTCCACTTTAAAATCCCTTCACAGCGCAGAACTGCAGCAGAACATATGAAAAGGCTTTTCACTACATAAATTACAACATTTTAACCTCTCTTAACGTATAAAGTCGCAACACCGAAACCATCGCTGGACACGAGTTTCTACCTGAAAACTACTCACACCAGAGGTTGCATAATCATTCTCTTAACCTCTCTCAATACATAATATACAGGTAGCAACACTGTCAATGAACCAGCTGCCAATTGTAAAGGTTTCTCACTACTTAATGTGTTATTCATGAAAAGCTTCCACTTTAAAATCCCTTCACAGCGCAGAACTGCAGCAGAACATATGAAAAGGCTTTTCACTACATAAATTACAACAATTTTAACCTCTCTTAACGTATAAAGTCGCAACACCGAAACCATCGCTGGACACGAGTTTCTACCTGAAAACTACTCACACCAGTCGTTGCATAATCATTCTCTTAACCTCTCTCAATACATAATATACAGGTAGCAACACTGTCAATGAACCAGCTGCCAATTGTAAAGGTTTCTCACTACTTAATGTGTTATTCATGAAAAGCTTCCACTTTAAAATCCCTTCACAGCGCAGAACTGCAGCAGAACATATGAAAAGGCTTTTCACTACATAAATTACAACATTTTAACCTCTCTTAACGTATAAAGTCGCAACACCGAAACCATCGCTGGACACGAGTTTCTACCTGAAAACTACTCACACCAGAGGTTGCATAATCATTCTCTTAACCTCTCTCAATACATAATATACAGGTAGCAACACTGTCAATGAACCAGCTGCCAATTGTAAAGGTTTCTCACTACTTAATGTGTTATTCATGAAAAGCTTCCACTTTAAAATCCCTTCACAGCGCAGAACTGCAGCAGAACATATGAAAAGGCTTTTCACTACATAAATTACAACATTTTAACCTCTCTTAACGTATAAAGTCGCAACACCGAAACCATCGCTGGACACGAGTTTCTACCTGAAAACTACTCACACCAGAGGTTGCATAATCATTCTCTTAACCTCTCTCAATACATAATATACAGGTAGCAAAACTGTCAATGAACCAGCTGCCAATTGTAAAGGTTTCTCACTACTTAATGTGTTATTCATGAAAAGCTTCCACTTTAAAATCCCTTCACAGCGCAGAACTGCAGCAGAACATATGAAAAGGCTTTTCACTACATAAATTACAACATTTTAACCTCTCTTAACGTATAAAGTCGCAACACCGAAACCATCGCTGGACACGAGTTTCTACCTGAAAACTACTCACACCAGTCGTTGCATAATCATTCTCTTAACCTCTCTCAATACATAATATACAGGTAGCAACACTGTCAATGAACCAGCTGCCAATTGTAAAGGTTTCTCACTACTTAATGTGTTATTCATGAAAAGCTTCCACTTTAAAATCCCTTCACAGCGCAGAACTGCAGCAGAACATATGAAAAGGCTTTTCACTACATAAATTACAACATTTTAACCTCTCTTAACGTATAAAGTCGCAACACCGAAACCATCGCTGGACACGAGTTTCTACCTGAAAACTACTCACACCAGAGGTTGCATAATCATTCTCTTAACCTCTCTCAATACATAATATACAGGTAGCAAAACTGTCAATGAACCAGCTGCCAATTGTAAAGGTTTCTCACTACTTAATGTGTTATTCATGAAAAGCTTCCACTTTAAAATCCCTTCACAGCGCAGAACTGCAGCAGAACATATGAAAAGGCTTTTCACTACATAAATTACAACATTTTAACCTCTCTTAACGTATAAAGTCGCAACACCGAAACCATCGCTGGACACGAGTTTCTACCTGAAAACTACTCACACCAGAGGTTGCATAATCATTCTCTTAACCTCTCTCAATACATAATATACAGGTAGCAACACTGTCAATGAACCAGCTGCCAATTGTAAAGGTTTCTCACTACTTAATGTGTTATTCATGAAAAGCTTCCACTTTAAAATCCCTTCACAGCGCAGAACTGCAGCAGAACATATGAAAAGGCTTTTCACTACATAAATTACAACATTTTAACCTCTCTTAACGTATAAAGTCGCAACACCGAAACCATCGCTGGACACGAGTTTCTACCTGAAAACTACTCACACCAGAGGTTGCATAATCATTCTCTTAACCTCTCTCAATACATAATATACAGGTAGCAACACTGTCAATGAACCAGCTGCCAATTGTAAAGGTTTCTCACTACTTAATGTGTTATTCATGAAAAGCTTCCACTTTAAAATCCCTTCACAGCGCAGAACTGCAGCAGAACATATGAAAAGGCTTTTCACTACATAAATTACAACATTTTAACCTCTCTTAACGTATAAAGTCGCAACACCGAAACCATCGCTGGACACGAGTTTCTACCTGAAAACTACTCACACCAGAGGTTGCATAATCATTCTCTTAACCTCTCTCAATACATAATATACAGGTAGCAACTCTGTCAATGAACCAGCTGCCAATTGTAAAGGTTTCTCACTACTTAATGTGTTATTCATGAAAAGCTTCCACTTTAAAATCCCTTCACAGCGCAGAACTGCAGCAGAACATATGAAAAGGCTTTTCACTACATAAATTACAACATTTTAACCTCTCTTAACGTATAAAGTCGCAACACCGAAACCATCGCTGGACACGAGTTTCTACCTGAAAACTACTCACACCAGTCGTTGCATAATCATTCTCTTAACCTCTCTCAATACATAATATACAGGTAGCAACACTGTCAATGAACCAGCTGCCAATTGTAAAGGTTTCTCACTACTTAATGTGTTATTCATGAAAAGCTTCCACTTTAAAATCCCTTCACAGCGCAGAACTGCAGCAGAACATATGAAAAGGCTTTTCACTACATAAATTACAACAATTTTAACCTCTCTTAACGTATAAAGTCGCAACACCGAAACCATCGCTGGACACGAGTTTCTACCTGAAAACTACTCACACCAGTCGTTGCATAATCATTCTCTTAACCTCTCTCAATACATAATATACAGGTAGCAAAACTGTCAATGAACCAGCTGCCAATTGTAAAGGTTTCTCACTACTTAATGTGTTATTCATGAAAAGCTTCCACTTTAAAATCCCTTCACAGCGCAGAACTGCAGCAGAACATATGAAAAGGCTTTTCACTACATAAATTACAACATTTTAACCTCTCTTAACGTATAAAGTCGCAACACCGAAACCATCGCTGGACACGAGTTTCTACCTGAAAACTACTCACACCAGAGGTTGCATAATCATTCTCTTAACCTCTCTCAATACATAATATACAGGTAGCAACACTGTCAATGAACCAGCTGCCAATTGTAAAGGTTTCTCACTACTTAATGTGTTATTCATGAAAAGCTTCCACTTTAAAATCCCTTCACAGCGCAGAACTGCAGCAGAACATATGAAAAGGCTTTTCACTACATAAATTACAAAATTTTAACCTCTCTTAACGTATAAAGTCGCAACACCGAAACCATCGCTGGACACGAGTTTCTACCTGAAAACTACTCACACCAGTCGTTGCATAATCATTCTCTTAACCTCTCTCAATACATAATATACAGGTAGCAACACTGTCAATGAACCAGCTGCCAATTGTAAAGGTTTCTCACTACTTAATGTGTTATTCATGAAAAGCTTCCACTTTAAAATCCCTTCACAGCGCAGAACTGCAGCAGAACATATGAAAAGGCTTTTCACTACATAAATTACAACATTTTAACCTCTCTTAACGTATAAAGTCGCAACACCGAAACCATCGCTGGACACGAGTTTCTACCTGAAAACTACTCACACCAGAGGTTGCATAATCATTCTCTTAACCTCTCTCAATACATAATATACAGGTAGCAACACTGTCAATGAACCAGCTGCCAATTGTAAAGGTTTCTCACTACTTAATGTGTTATTCATGAAAAGCTTCCACTTTAAAATCCCTTCACAGCGCAGAACTGCAGCAGAACATATGAAAAGGCTTTTCACTACATAAATTACAACATTTTAACCTCTCTTAACGTATAAAGTCGCAACACCGAAACCATCGCTGGACACGAGTTTCTACCTGAAAACTACTCACACCAGAGGTTGCATAATCATTCTCTTAACCTCTCTCAATACATAATATACAGGTAGCAACACTGTCAATGAACCAGCTGCCAATTGTAAAGGTTTCTCACTACTTAATGTGTTATTCATGAAAAGCTTCCACTTTAAAATCCCTTCACAGCGCAGAACTGCAGCAGAACATATGAAAAGGCTTTTCACTACATAAATTACAACATTTTAACCTCTCTTAACGTATAAAGTCGCAACACCGAAACCATCGCTGGACACGAGTTTCTACCTGAAAACTACTCACACCAGTCGTTGCATAATCATTCTCTTAACCTCTCTCAATACATAATATACAGGTAGCAACACTGTCAATGAACCAGCTGCCAATTGTAAAGGTTTCTCACTACTTAATGTGTTATTCATGAAAAGCTTCCACTTTAAAATCCCTTCACAGCGCAGAACTGCAGCAGAACATATGAAAAGGCTTTTCACTACATAAATTACAACATTTTAACCTCTCTTAACGTATAAAGTCGCAACACCGAAACCATCGCTGGACACGAGTTTCTACCTGAAAACTACTCACACCAGTCGTTGCATAATCATTCTCTTAACCTCTCTCAATACATAATATACAGGTAGCAAAACTGTCAATGAACCAGCTGCCAATTGTAAAGGTTTCTCACTACTTAATGTGTTATTCATGAAAAGCTTCCACTTTAAAATCCCTTCACAGCGCAGAACTGCAGCAGAACATATGAAAAGGCTTTTCACTACATAAATTACAACATTTTAACCTCTCTTAACGTATAAAGTCGCAACACCGAAACCATCGCTGGACACGAGTTTCTACCTGAAAACTAGTCACACCAGAGGTTGCATAATCATTCTCTTAACCTCTCTCAATACATAATATACAGGTAGCAAAACTGTCAATGAACCAGCTGCCAATTGTAAAGGTTTCTCACTACTTAATGTGTTATTCATGAAAAGCTTCCACTTTAAAATCCCTTCACAGCGCAGAACTGCAGCAGAACATATGAAAAGGCTTTTCACTACATAAATTACAACATTTTAACCTCTCTTAACGTATAAAGTCGCAACACCGAAACCATCGCTGCACACGAGTTTCTACCTGAAAACTACTCACACCAGAGGTTGCATAATCATTCTCTTAACCTCTCTCAATACATAATATACAGGTAGCAAAACTGTCAATGAACCAGCTGCCAATTGTAAAGGTTTCTCACTACTTAATGTGTTATTCATGAAAAGCTTCCACTTTAAAATCCCTTCACAGCGCAGAACTGCAGCAGAACATATGAAAAGGCTTTTCACTACATAAATTACAACATTTTAACCTCTCTTAACGTATAAAGTCGCAACACCGAAACCATCGCTGGACACGAGTCTCTACCTGAAAACTACTCACACCAGAGGTTGCATAATCATTCTCTTAACCTCTCTCAATACATAATATACAGGTAGCAACACTGTCAATGAACCAGCTGCCAATTGTAAAGGTTTCTCACTACTTAATGTGTTATTCATG
Organism: Agrypnus murinus; assembly: GCA_929113105.1. NCBI lineage: Eukaryota > Metazoa > Arthropoda > Insecta > Coleoptera > Elateridae > Agrypnus > Agrypnus murinus. Next base: position 6,488,754 of record OV816029.1, read on the forward strand.
AAAAGCTTCCACTTTAAAATCCCTTCACAGCGCAGAACTGCAGCAGAACATATGAAAAGGCTTTTCACTACATAAATTACAACATTTTAACCTCTCTTAACGTATAAAGTCGCAACACCGAAACCATCGCTGGACACGAGTTTCTACCTGAAAACTACTCACACCAGAGGTTGCATAATCATTCTCTTAACCTCTCTCAATACATAATATACAGGTAGCAAAACTGTCAATGAACCAGCTGCCAATTGTAAAGGTTTCTCACTACTTAATGTGTTATTCATGAAAAGCTTCCACTTTAAAATCCCTTCACAGCGCAGAACTGCAGCAGAACATATGAAAAGGCTTTTCACTACATAAATTACAACATTTTAACCTCTCTTAACGTATAAAGTCGCAACACCGAAACCATCGCTGGACACGAGTCTCTACCTGAAAACTACTCACACCAGAGGTTGCATAATCATTCTCTTAACCTCTCTCAATACATAATATACAGGTAGCAACACTGTCAATGAACCAGCTGCCAATTGTAAAGGTTTCTCACTACTTAATGTGTTATTCATGAAAAGCTTCCACTATAAAATCCCTTCACAGCGCAGAACTGCAGCAGAACATATGAAAAGGCTTTTCACTACATAAATTACAACATTTTAACCTCTCTTAACGTATAAAGTCGCAACACCGAAACCATCGCTGGACACGAGTTTCTACCTGAAAACTACTCACACCAGAGGTTGCATAATCATTCTCTTAACCTCTCTCAATACATAATATACAGGTAGCAACACTGTCAATGAACCAGCTGCCAATTGTAAAGGTTTCTCACTACTTAATGTGTTATTCATGAAAAGCTTCCACTTTAAAATCCCTTCACAGCGCAGAACTGCAGCAGAACATATGAAAAGGCTTTTCACTACATAAATTACAACATTTTAACCTCTCTTAACGTATAAAGTCGCAACACCGAAACCATCGCTGGACACGAGTTTCTACCTGAAAACTACTCACACCAGAGGTTGCATAATCATTCTCTTAACCTCTCTCAATACATAATATACAGGTAGCAACACTGTCAATGAACCAGCTGCCAATTGTAAAGGTTTCTCACTACTTAATGTGTTATTCATGAAAAGCTTCCACTTTAAAATCCCTTCACAGCGCAGAACTGCAGCAGAACATATGAAAAGGCTTTTCACTACATAAATTACAACATTTTAACCTCTCTTAACGTATAAAGTCGCAACACCGAAACCATCGCTGGACACGGAGTTTCTACCTGAAAACTACTCACACCAGAGGTTGCATAATCATTCTCTTAACCTCTCTCAATACATAATATACAGGTAGCAAAACTGTCAATGAACCAGCTGCCAATTGTAAAGGTTTCTCACTACTTAATGTGTTATTCATGAAAAGCTTCCACTTTAAAATCCCTTCACAGCGCAGAACTGCAGCAGAACATATGATAAGGCTTTTCACTACATAAATTACAACATTTTAACCTCTCTTAACGTATAAAGTCGCAACACCGAAACCATCGCTGGACACGAGTTTCTACCTGAAAACTACTCACACCAGAGGTTGCATAATCATTCTCTTAACCTCTCTCAATACATAATATACAGGTAGCAACACTGTCAATGAACCAGCTGCCAATTGTAAAGGTTTCTCACTACTTAATGTGTTATTCATGAAAAGCTTCCACTTTAAAATCCCTTCACAGCGCAGAACTGCAGCAGAACATATGAAAAGGCTTTTCACTACATAAATTACAACATTTTAACCTCTCTTAACGTATAAAGTCGCAACACCGAAACCATCGCTGGACACGAGTTTCTACCTGAAAACTACTCACACCAGAGGTTGCATAATCATTCTCTTAACCTCTCTCAATACATAATATACAGGTAGCAAAACTGCCAATGAACCAGCTGCCAATTGTAAAGGTTTCTCACTACTTAATGTGTTATTCATGAAAAGCTTCCACTTTAAAATCCCGTCACAGCGCAGAACTGCAGCAGAACATATGAAAAGGCTTTTCACTACATAAATTACAACATTTTAACCTCTCTTAACGTATAAAGTCGCAACACCGAAACCATCGCTGGACACGAGTTTCTACCTGAAAACTACTCACACCAGTCGTTGCATAATCATTCTCTTAACCTCTCTCAATACATAATATACAGGTAGCAAAACTGTCAATGAACCAGCTGCCAATTGTAAAGGTTTCTCACTACTTAATGTGTAATTCATGAAAAGCTTCCACTTTAAAATCCCTTCACAGCGCAGAACTGCAGCAGAACATATGAAAAGGCTTTTCACTACATAAATTACAACATTTTAACCTCTCTTAACGTATAAAGTCGCAACACAGAAACCATCGCTGGACACGAGTTTCTACCTGAAAACTACTCACACCAGAGGTTGCATAATCATTCTCTTAACCTCTCTCAATACATAATATACAGGTAGCAAAACTGTCAATGAACCAGCTGCCAATTGTAAAGGTTTCTCACTACTTAATGTGTTATTCATGAAAAGCTTCCACTTTAAAATCCCTTCACAGCGCAGAACTGCAGCAGAACATATGAAAAGGCTTTTCACTACATAAATTACAACATTTTAACCTCTCTTAACGTATAAAGTCGCAACACCGAAACCATCGCTGGACACGAGTTTCTACCTGAAAACTACTCACACCAGAGGTTGCATAATCATTCTCTTAACCTCTCTCAATACATAATATACAGGTAGCAAAACTGTCAATGAACCAGCTGCCAATTGTAAAGGTTTCTCACTACTTAATGTGTTATTCATGAAAAGCTTCCACTTTAAAATCCCTTCACAGCGCAGAACTGCAGCAGAACATATGAAAAGGCTTTTCACTACATAAATTACAACATTTTAACCTCTCTTAACGTATAAAGTCGCAACACCGAAACCATCGCTGGACACGAGTCTCTACCTGAAAACTACTCACACCAGAGGTTGCATAATCATTCTCTTAACCTCTCTCAATACATAATATACAGGTAGCAACACTGTCAATGAACCAGCTGCCAATTGTAAAGGTTTCTCACTACTTAATGTGTTATTCATGAAAAGCTTCCACTTTAAAATCCCTTCACAGCGCAGAACTGCAGCAGAACATATGAAAAGGCTTTTCACTACATAAATTACAACATTTTAACCTCTCTTAACGTATAAAGTCGCAACACCGAAACCATCGCTGGACACGAGTTTCTACCTGAAAACTACTCACACCAGAGGTTGCATAATCATTCTCTTAACCTCTCTCAATACATAATATACAGGTAGCAACACTGTCAATGAACCAGCTGCCAATTGTAAAGGTTTCTCACTACTTAATGTGTTATTCATGAAAAGCTTCCACTTTAAAATCCCTTCACAGCGCAGAACTGCAGCAGAACATATGAAAAGGCTTTTCACTACATAAATTACAACATTTTAACCTCTCTTAACGTATAAAGTCGCAACACCGAAACCATCGCTGGACACGGAGTTTCTACCTGAAAACTACTCACACCAGAGGTTGCATAATCATTCTCTTAACCTCTCTCAATACATAATATACAGGTAGCAAAACTGTCAATGAACCAGCTGCCAATTGTAAAGGTTTCTCACTACTTAATGTGTTATTCATGAAAAGCTTCCACTTTAAAATCCCTTCACAGCGCAGAACTGCAGCAGAACATATGAAAAGGCTTTTCACTACATAAATTACAACATTTTAACCTCTCTTAACGTATAAAGTCGCAACACCGAAACCATCGCTGGACACGAGTTTCTACCTGAAAACTACTCACACCAGAGGTTGCATAATCATTCTCTTAACCTCTCTCAATACATAATATACAGGTAGCAACACTGTCAATGAACCAGCTGCCAATTGTAAAGGTTTCTCACTACTTAATGTGTTATTCATGAAAAGCTTCAACTTTAAAATCCCTTCACAGCGCAGAACTGCAGCAGAACATATGAAAAGGCTTTTCACTACATAAATTACAACATTTTAACCTCTCTTAACGTATAAAGTCGCAACACCGAAACCATCGCTGGACACGGAGTTTCTACCTGAAAACTACTCACACCAGAGGTTGCATAATCATTCTCTTAACCTCTCTCAATACATAATATACAGGTAGCAAAACTGTCAATGAACCAGCTGCCAATTGTAAAGGTTTCTCACTACTTAATGTGTTATTCATGAAAAGCTTCCACTTTAAAATCCCTTCACATCGCAGAACTGCAGCAGAACATATGAAAAGGCTTTTCACTACATAAATTACAACATTTTAACCTCTCTTAACGTATAAAGTCGCAACACCGAAACCATCGCTGGACACGAGTTTCTACCTGAAAACTACTCACACCAGAGGTTGCATAATCATTCTCTTAACCTCTCTCAATACATAATATACAGGTAGCAAAACTGTCAATGAACCAGCTGCCAATTGTAAAGGTTTCTCACTACTTAATGTGTTATTCATGAAAAGCTTCCACTTTAAAATCCCTTCACAGCGCAGAACTGCAGCAGAACATATGAAAAGGCTTTTCACTACATAAATTACAACATTTTAACCTCTCTTAACGTATAAAGTCGCAACACCGAAACCATCGCTGGACACGAGTCTCTACCTGAAAACTACTCACACCAGAGGTTGCATAATCATTCTCTTAACCTCTCTCAATACATAATATACAGGTAGCAACACTGTCAATGAACCAGCTGCCAATTGTAAAGGTTTCTCACTACTTAATGTGTTATTCATGAAAAGCTTCCACTTTAAAATCCCTTCACAGCGCAGAACTGCAGCAGAACATATGAAAAGGCTTTTCACTACATAAATTACAACATTTTAACCTCTCTTAACGTATAAAGTCGCAACACCGAAACCATCGCTGGACACGAGTTTCTACCTGAAAACTACTCACACCAGAGGTTGCATAATCATTCTCTTAACCTCTCTCAATACATAATATACAGGTAGCAAAACTGTCAATGAACCAGCTGCCAATTGTAAAGGTTTCTCACTACTTAATGTGTTATTCATGAAAAGCTTCCACTTTAAAATCCCTTCACAGCGCAGAACTGCAGCAGAACATATGAAAAGGCTTTTCACTACATAAATTACAACATTTTAACCTCTCTTAACGTATAAAGTCGCAACACCGAAACCATCGCTGGACACGAGTCTCTACCTGAAAACTACTCACACCAGAGGTTGCATAATCATTCTCTTAACCTCTCTCAATACATAATATACAGGTAGCAACACTGTCAATGAACCAGCTGCCAATTGTAAAGGTTTCTCACTACTTAATGTGTTATTCATGAAAAGCTTCCACTATAAAATCCCTTCACAGCGCAGAACTGCAGCAGAACATATGAAAAGGCTTTTCACTACATAAATTACAACATTTTAACCTCTCTTAACGTATAAAGTCGCAACACCGAAACCATCGCTGGACACGAGTTTCTACCTGAAAACTACTCACACCAGAGGTTGCATAATCATTCTCTTAACCTCTCTCAATACATAATATACAGGTAGCAACACTGTCAATGAACCAGCTGCCAATTGTAAAGGTTTCTCACTACTTAATGTGTTATTCATGAAAAGCTTCCACTTTAAAATCCCTTCACAGCGCAGAACTGCAGCAGAACATATGAAAAGGCTTTTCACTACATAAATTACAACCTTTTAACCTCTCTTAACGTATAAAGTCGCAACACCGAAACCATCGCTGGACACGAGTTTCTACCTGAAAACTACTCACACCAGAGGTTGCATAATCATTCTCTTAACCTCTCTCAATACATAATATACAGGTAGCAACACTGTCAATGAACCAGCTGCCAATTGTAAAGGTTTCTCACTACTTAATGTGTTATTCATGAAAAGCTTCCACTTTAAAATCCCTTCACAGCGCAGAACTACAGCAGAACATATGAAAAGGCTTTTCACTACATAAATTACAACATTTTAACCTCTCTTAACGTATAAAGTCGCAACACCGAAACCATCGCTGGACACGGAGTTTCTACCTGAAAACTACTCACACCAGAGGTTGCATAATCATTCTCTTAACCTCTCTCAATACATAATATACAGGTAGCAAAACTGTCAATGAACCAGCTGCCAATTGTAAAGGTTTCTCACTACTTAATGTGTTATTCATGAAAAGCTTCCACTTTAAAATCCCTTCACAGCGCAGAACTGCAGCAGAACATATGAAAAGGCTTTTCACTACATAAATTACAACATTTTAACCTCTCTTAACGTATAAAGTCGCAACACCGAAACCATCGCTGGACACGAGTTTCTACCTGAAAACTACTCACACCAGAGGTTGCATAATCATTCTCTTAACCTCTCTCAATACATAATATACAGGTAGCAACACTGTCAATGAACCAGCTGCCAATTGTAAAGGTTTCTCACTACTTAATGTGTTATTCATGAAAAGCTTCCACTTTAAAATCCCTTCACAGCGCAGAACTGCAGCAGAACATATGAAAAGGCTTTTCACTACATAAATTACAACATTTTAACCTCTCTTAACGTATAAAGTCGCAACACCGAAACCATCGCTGGACACGAGTTTCTACATGAAAACTACTCACACCAGAGGTTGCATAATCATTCTCTTAACCTCTCTCAATACATAATATACAGGTAGCAAAACTGCCAATGAACCAGCTGCCAATTGTAAAGGTTTCTCACTACTTAATGTGTTATTCATGAAAAGCTTCCACTTTAAAATCCCTTCACAGCGCAGAACTGCAGCAGAACATATGAAAAGGCTTTTCACTACATAAATTACAACATTTTAACCTCTCTTAACGTATAAAGTCGCAACACCGAAACCATCGCTGGACACGAGTTTCTACCTGAAAACTACTCACACCAGTCGTTGCATAATCATTCTCTTAACCTCTCTCAATACATAATATACAGGTAGCAAAACTGTCAATGAACCAGCTGCCAATTGTAAAGGTTTCTCACTACTTAATGTGTTATTCATGAAAAGCTTCCACTTTAAAATCCCTTCACAGCGCAGAACTGCAGCAGAACATATGAAAAGGCTTTTCACTACATAAATTACAACATTTTAACCTCTCTTAACGTATAAAGTCGCAACACCGAAACCATCGCTGGACACGAGTTTCTACCTGAAAACTACTCACACCAGAGGTTGCATAATCATTCTCTTAACCTCTCTCAATACATAATATACAGGTAGCAAAACTGTCAATGAACCAGCTGCCAATTGTAAAGGTTTCTCACTACTTAATGTGTTATTCATGAAAAGCTTCCACTTTAAAATCCCTTCACAGCGCAGAACTGCAGCAGAACATATGAAAAGGCTTTTCACTACATAAATTACAACATTTTAACCTCTCTTAACGTATAAAGTCGCAACACCGAAACCATCGCTGGACACGAGTTTCTACCTGAAAACTACTCACACCAGAGGTTGCATAATCATTCTCTTAACCTCTCTCAATACATAATATACAGGTAGCAAAACTGTCAATGAACCAGCTGCCAATTGTAAAGGTTTCTCACTACTTAATGTGTTATTCATGAAAAGCTTCCACTTTAAAATCCCTTCACAGCGCAGAACTGCAGCAGAACATATGAAAAGGCTTTTCACTACATAAATTACAACATTTTAACCTCTCTTAACGTATAAAGTCGCAACACCGAAACCATCGCTGGACACGAGTCTCTACCTGAAAACTACTCACACCAGAGGTTGCATAATCATTCTCTTAACCTCTCTCAATACATAATATACAGGTAGCAACACTGTCAATGAACCAGCTGCCAATTGTAAAGGTTTCTCACTACTTAATGTGTTATTCATGAAAAGCTTCCACTTTAAAATCCCTTCACAGCGCAGAACTGCAGCAGAACATATGAAAAGGCTTTTCACTACATAAATTACAACATTTTAACCTCTCTTAACGTATAAAGTCGCAACACCGAAACCATCGCTGGACACGAGTTTCTACCTGAAAACTACTCACACCAGAGGTTGCATAATCATTCTCTTAACCTCTCTCAATACATAATATACAGGTAGCAACACTGTCAATGAACCAGCTGCCAATTGTAAAGGTTTCTCACTACTTAATGTGTTATTCATGAAAAGCTTCAACTTTAAAATCCCTTCACAGCGCAGAACTGCAGCAGAACATATGAAAAGGCTTTTCACTACATAAATTACAACATTTTAACCTCTCTTAACGTATAAAGTCGCAACACCGAAACCATCGCTGGACACGAGTTTCTACCTGAAAACTACTCACACCAGAGGTTGCATAATCATTCTCTTAACCTCTCTCAATACATAATATACAGGTAGCAAAACTGTCAATGAACCAGCTGCCAATTGTAAAGGTTTCTCACTACTTAATGTGTTATTCATGAAAAGCTTCCACTTTAAAATCCCTTCACAGCGCAGAACTGCAGCAGAACATATGAAAAGGCTTTTCACTACATAAATTACAACATTTTAACCTCTCTTAACGTATAAAGTCGCAACACCGAAACCATCGCTGGACACGAGTCTCTACCTGAAAACTACTCACACCAGAGGTTGCATAATCATTCTCTTAACCTCTCTCAATACATAATATACAGGTAGCAACACTGTCAATGAACCAGCTGCCAATTGTAAAGGTTTCTCACTACTTAATGTGTTATTCATGAAAAGCTTCCACTTTAAAATCCCTTCACAGCGCAGAACTGCAGCAGAACATATGAAAAGGCTTTTCACTACATAAATTACAACATTTTAACCTCTCTTAACGTATAAAGTCGCAACACCGAAACCATCGCTGGACACGAGTTTCTACCTGAAAACTACTCACACCAGAGGTTGCATAATCATTCTCTTAACCTCTCTCAATACATAATATACAGGTAGCAAAACTGTCAATGAACCAGCTGCCAATTGTAAAGGTTTCTCACTACTTAATGTGTTATTCATGAAAAGCTTCCACTTTAAAATCCCTTCACAGCGCAGAACTGCAGCAGAACATATGAAAAGGCTTTTCACTACATAAATTACAACATTTTAACCTCTCTTAACGTATAAAGTCGCAACACCGAAACCATCGCTGGACACGAGTCTCTACCTGAAAACTACTCACACCAGAGGTTGCATAATCATTCTCTTAACCTCTCTCAATACATAATATACAGGTAGCAACACTGTCAATGAACCAGCTGCCAATTGTAAAGGTTTCTCACTACTTAATGTGTTATTCATGAAAAGCTTCCACTTTAAAATCCCTTCACAGCGCAGAACTGCAGCAGAACATATGAAAAGGCTTTTCACTACATAAATTACAACATTTTAACCTCTCTTAACGTATAAAGTCGCAACACCGAAACCATCGCTGGACACGAGTCTCTACCTGAAAACTACTCACACCAGAGGTTGCATAATCATTCTCTTAACCTCTCTCAATACATAATATACAGGTAGCAACACTGTCAATGAACCAGCTGCCAATTGTAAAGGTTTCTCACTACTTAATGTGTTATTCATGAAAAGCTTCCACTTTAAAATCCCTTCACAGCGCAGAACTGCAGCAGAACATATGAAAAGGCTTTTCACTACATAAATTACAACATTTTAACCTCTCTTAACGTATAAAGTCGCAACACCGAAACCATCGCTGGACACGAGTTTCTACCTGAAAACTACTCACACCAGAGGTTGCATAATCATTCTCTTAACCTCTCTCAATACATAATATACAGGTAGCAACACTGTCAATGAACCAGCTGCCAATTGTAAAGGTTTCTCACTACTTAATGTGTTATTCATGAAAAGCTTCAACTTTAAAATCCCTTCACAGCGCAGAACTGCAGCAGAACATATGAAAAGGCTTTTCACTACATAAATTACAACATTTTAACCTCTCTTAACGTATAAAGTCGCAACACCGAAACCATCGCTGGACACGGAGTTTCTACCTGAAAACTACTCACACCAGAGGTTGCATAATCATTCTCTTAACCTCTCTCAATACATAATATACAGGTAGCAAAACTGTCAATGAACCAGCTGCCAATTGTAAAGGTTTCTCACTACTTAATGTGTTATTCATGAAAAGCTTCCACTTTAAAATCCCTTCACAGCGCAGAACTGCAGCAGAACATATGAAAAGGCTTTTCACTACATAAATTACAACATTTTAACCTCTCTTAACGTATAAAGTCGCAACACCGAAACCATCGCTGGACACGAGTTTCTACCTGAAAACTACTCACACCAGAGGTTGCATAATCATTCTCTTAACCTCTCTCAATACATAATATACAGGTAGCAACACTGTCAATGAACCAGCTGCCAATTGTAAAGGTTTCTCACTACTTAATGTGGTATTCATGAAAAGCTTCCACTTTAAAATCCCTTCACAGCGCAGAACTGCAGCAGAACATATGAAAAGGCTTTTCACTACATAAATTACAACATTTTAACCTCTCTTAACGTATAAAGTCGCAACACCGAAACCATCGCTGGACACGAGTTTCTACCTGAAAACTACTCACACCAGAGGTTGCATAATCATTCTCTTAACCTCTCTCAATACATAATCTACAGGTAGCAACACTGTCAATGAACCAGCTGCCAATTGTAAAGGTTTCTCACTACTTAATGTGTTATTCATGAAAAGCTTCCACTTTAAAATCCCTTCACAGCGCAGAACTGCAGCAGAACATATGAAAAGGCTTTTCACTACATAAATTACAACATTTTAACCTCTCTTAACGTATAAAGTCGCAACACCGAAACCATCGCTGGACACGAGTCTCTACCTGAAAACTACTCACACCAGAGGTTGCATAATCATTCTCTTAACCTCTCTCAATACATAATATACAGGTAGCAACACTGTCAATGAACCAGCTGCCAATTTTAAAGGTTTCTCACTACTTAATGTGTTATTCATGAAAAGCTTCCACTTTAAAATCCCTTCACAGCGCAGAACTGCAGCAGAACATATGAAAAGGCTTTTCACTACATAAATTACAACATTTTAACCTCTCTTAACGTATAAAGTCGCAACACCGAAACCATCGCTGGACACGAGTTTCTACCTGAAAACTACTCACACCAGAGGTTGCATAATCATTCTCTTAACCTCTCTCAATACATAATATACAGGTAGCAACACTGTCAATGAACCAGCTGCCAATTGTAAAGGTTTCTCACTACTTAATGTGTTATTCATGAAAAGCTTCCACTTTAAAATCCCTTCACAGCGCAGAACTGCAGCAGAACATATGAAAAGGCTTTTCACTACATAAATTACAACATTTTAACCTCTCTTAACGTATAAAGTCGCAACACCGAAACCATCGCTGGACACGAGTCTCTACCTGAAAACTACTCACACCAGAGGTTGCATAATCATTCTCTTAACCTCTCTCAATACATAATATACAGGTAGCAACACTGTCAATGAACCAGCTGCCAATTTTAAAGGTTTCTCACTACTTAATGTGTTATTCATGAAAAGCTTCCACTTTAAAATCCCTTCACAGCGCAGAACTGCAGCAGAACATATGAAAAGGCTTTTCACTACATAAATTACAACATTTTAACCTCTCTTAACGTATAAAGTCGCAACACCGAAACCATCGCTGGACACGAGTTTCTACCTGAAAACTACTCACACCAGAGGTTGCATAATCATTCTCTTAACCTCTCTCAATACATAATATACAGGTAGCAAAACTGTCAATGAACCAGCTGCCAATTGTAAAGGTTTCTCACTACTTAATGTGTTATTCATGAAAAGCTTCCACTTTAAAATCCCTTCACAGCGCAGAACTGCAGCAGAACATATGAAAAGGCTTTTCACTACATAAATTACAACATTTTAACCTCTCTTAACGTATAAAGTCGCAACACCGAAACCATCGCTGGACACGAGTTTCTACCTGAAAACTACTCACACCAGAGGTTGCATAATCATTCTCTTAACCTCTCTCAATACATAATATACAGGTAGCAACACTGTCAATGAACCAGCTGCCAATTGTAAAGGTTTCTCACTACTTAATGTGTTATTCATGAAAAGCTTCAACTTTAAAATCCCTTCACAGCGCAGAACTGCAGCAGAACATATGAAAAGGCTTTTCACTACATAAATTACAACATTTTAACCTCTCTTAACGTATAAAGTCGCAACACCGAAACCATCGCTGGACACGGAGTTTCTACCTGAAAACTACTCACACCAGAGGTTGCATAATCATTCTCTTAACCTCTCTCAATACATAATATACAGGTAGCAAAACTGTCAATGAACCAGCTGCCAATTGTAAAGGTTTCTCACTACTTAATGTGTTATTCATGAAAAGCTTCCACTTTAAAATCCCTTCACAGCGCAGAACTGCAGCAGAACATATGAAAAGGCTTTTCACTACATAAATTACAACATTTTAACCTCTCTTAACGTATAAAGTCGCAACACCGAAACCATCGCTGGACACGAGTTTCTACCTGAAAACTACTCACACCAGAGGTTGCATAATCATTCTCTTAACCTCTCTCAATACATAATATACAGGTAGCAACACTGTCAATGAACCAGCTGCCAATTGTAAAGGTTTCTCACTACTTAATGTGGTATTCATGAAAAGCTTCCACTTTAAAATCCCTTCACAGCGCAGAACTGCAGCAGAACATATGAAAAGGCTTTTCACTACATAAATTACAACATTTTAACCTCTCTTAACGTATAAAGTCGCAACACCGAAACCATCGCTGGACACGAGTTTCTACCTGAAAACTACTCACACCAGAGGTTGCATAATCATTCTCTTAACCTCTCTCAATACATAATATACAGGTAGCAACACTGTCAATGAACCAGCTGCCAATTGCAAAGGTTTCTCACTACTTAATGTGTTATTCATGAAAAGCTTCCACTTTAAAATCCCTTCACAGCGCAGAACTGCAGCAGAACATATGAAAAGGCTTTTCACTACATAAATTACAACATTTTAACCTCTCTTAACGTATAAAGTCGCAACACCGAAACCATCGCTGGACACGAGTCTCTACCTGAAAACTACTCACACCAGAGGTTGCATAATCATTCTCTTAACCTCTCTCAATACATAATATACAGGTAGCAACACTGTCAATGAACCAGCTGCCAATTGTAAAGGTTTCTCACTACTTAATGTGTTATTCATGAAAAGCTTCCACTTTAAAATCCCTTCACAGCGCAGAACTGCAGCAGAACATATGAAAAGGCTTTTCACTACATAAATTACAACATTTTAACCTCTCTTAACGTATAAAGTCGCAACACCGAAACCATCGCTGGACACGAGTTTCTACCTGAAAACTACTCACACCAGAGGTTGCATAATCATTCTCTTAACCTCTCTCAATACATAATATACAGGTAGCAAAACTGTCAATGAACCAGCTGCCAATTGTAAAGGTTTCTCACTACTTAATGTGTTATTCATGAAAAGCTTCCACTTTAAAATCCCTTCACAGCGCAGAACTGCAGCAGAACATATGAAAAGGCTTTTCACTACATAAATTACAACATTTTAACCTCTCTTAACGTATAAAGTCGCAACACCGAAACCATCGCTGGACACGAGTTTCTACCTGAAAACTACTCACACCAGAGGTTGCATAATCATTCTCTTAACCTCTCTCAATACATAATATACAGGTAGCAACACTGTCAATGAACCAGCTGCCAATTGTAAAGGTTTCTCACTACTTAATGTGTTATTCATGAAAAGCTTCAACTTTAAAATCCCTTCACAGCGCAGAACTGCAGCAGAACATATGAAAAGGCTTTTCACTACATAAATTACAACATTTTAACCTCTCTTAACGTATAAAGTCGCAACACCGAAACCATCGCTGGACACGGAGTTTCTACCTGAAAACTACTCACACCAGAGGTTGCATAATCATTCTCTTAACCTCTCTCAATACATAATATACAGGTAGCAAAACTGTCAATGAACCAGCTGCCAATTGTAAAGGTTTCTCACTACTTAATGTGTTATTCATGAAAAGCTTCCACTTTAAAATCCCTTCACAGCGCAGAACTGCAGCAGAACATATGAAAAGGCTTTTCACTACATAAATTACAACATTTTAACCTCTCTTAACGTATAAAGTCGCAACACCGAAACCATCGCTGGACACGAGTTTCTACCTGAAAACTACTCACACCAGAGGTTGCATAATCATTCTCTTAACCTCTCTCAATACATAATATACAGGTAGCAACACTGTCAATGAACCAGCTGCCAATTGTAAAGGTTTCTCACTACTTAATGTGGTATTCATGAAAAGCTTCCACTTTAAAATCCCTTCACAGCGCAGAACTGCAGCAGAACATATGAAAAGGCTTTTCACTACATAAATTACAACATTTTAACCTCTCTTAACGTATAAAGTCGCAACACCGAAACCATCGCTGGACACGAGTTTCTACCTGAAAACTACTCACACCAGAGGTTGCATAATCATTCTCTTAACCTCTCTCAATACATAATATACAGGTAGCAACACTGTCAATGAACCAGCTGCCAATTGCAAAGGTTTCTCACTACTTAATGTGTTATTCATGAAAAGCTTCCACTTTAAAATCCCTTCACAGCGCAGAACTGCAGCAGAACATATGAAAAGGCTTTTCACTACATAAATTACAACATTTTAACCTCTCTTAACGTATAAAGTCGCAACACCGAAACCATCGCTGGACACGAGTCTCTACCTGAAAACTACTCACACCAGAGGTTGCATAATCATTCTCTTAACCTCTCTCAATACATAATATACAGGTAGCAACACTGTCAATGAACCAGCTGCCAATTGTAAAGGTTTCTCACTACTTAATGTGTTATTCATGAAAAGCTTCCACTTTAAAATCCCTTCACAGCGCAGAACTGCAGCAGAACATATGAAAAGGCTTTTCACTACATAAATTACAACATTTTAACCTCTCTTAACGTATAAAGTCGCAACACCGAAACCATCGCTGGACACGAGTTTCTACCTGAAAACTACTCACACCAGAGGTTGCATAATCATTCTCTTAACCTCTCTCAATACATAATATACAGGTAGCAACACTGTCAATGAACCAGCTGCCAATTGTAAAGGTTTCTCACTACTTAATGTGTTATTCATGAAAAGCTTCCACTTTAAAATCCCTTCACAGCGCAGAACTGCAGCAGAACATATGAAAAGGCTTTTCACTACATAAATTACAACATTTTAACCTCTCTTAACGTATAAAGTCGCAACACCGAAACCATCGCTGGACACGAGTCTCTACCTGAAAACTACTCACACCAGAGGTTGCATAATCATTCTCTTAACCTCTCTCAATACATAATATACAGGTAGCAACACTGTCAATGAACCAGCTGCCAATTGTAAAGGTTTCTCACTACTTAATGTGTTATTCATGAAAAGCTTCCACTTTAAAATCCCTTCACAGCGCAGAACTGCAGCAGAACATATGAAAAGGCTTTTCACTACATAAATTACAACATTTTAACCTCTCTTAACGTATAAAGTCGCAACACCGAAACCATCGCTGGACACGAGTTTCTACCTGAAAACTACTCACACCAGAGGTTGCATAATCATTCTCTTAACCTCTCTCAATACATAATATACAGGTAGCAACACTGTCAATGAACCAGCTGCCAATTGTAAAGGTTTCTCACTACTTAATGTGTTATTCATGAAAAGCTTCCACTTTAAAATCCATTCACAGCGCAGAACTGCAGCAGAACATATGAAAAGGCTTTTCACTACATAAATTACAACATTTTAACATCTCTTAACGTATAAAGTCGCAACACCGAAACCATCGCTGGACACGAGTTTCTACCTGAAAACTACTCACACCAGAGGTTGCATAATCATTCTCTTAACCTCTCTCAATACATAATATACAGGTAGCAACACTGTCAATGAACCAGCTGCCAATTGTAAAGGTTTCTCACTACTTAATGTGTTATTCATGAAAAGCTTCCACTTTAAAATCCCTTCACAGCGCAGAACTGCAGCAGAACATATGAAAAGGCTTTTCACTACATAAATTACAACATTTTAACCTCTCTTAACGTATAAAGTCGCAACACCGAAACCATCGCTGGACACGAGTCTCTACCTGAAAACTACTCACACCAGAGGTTGCATAATCATTCTCTTAACCTCTCTCAATACATAATATACAGGTAGCAACACTGTCAATGAACCAGCTGCCAATTGTAAAGGTTTCTCACTACTTAATGTGTTATTCATGAAAAGCTTTCACTTTAAAATCCCTTCACAGCGCAGAACTGCAGCAGAACATATGAAAAGGCTTTTCACTACATAAATTACAACATTTTAACCTCTCTTAACGTATAAAGTCGCAACACCGAAACCATCGCTGGACACGAGTTTCTACCTGAAAACTACTCACACCAGAGGTTGCATAATCATTCTCTTAACCTCTCTCAATACATAATATACAGGTAGCAACACTGTCAATGAACCAGCTGCCAATTGTAAAGGTTTCTCACTACTTAATGTGTTATTCATGAAAAGCTTCCACTTTAAAATCCCTTCACAGCGCAGAACTGCAGCAGAACATATGAAAAGGCTTTTCACTACAAAAATTACAACATTTTAACCTCTCTTAACGTATAAAGTCGCAACACCGAAACCATCGCTGGACACGAGTTTCTACCTGAAAACTACTCACACCAGAGGTTGCATAATCATTCTCTTAACCTCTCTCAATACATAATATACAGGTAGCAAAACTGTCAATGAACCAGCTGCCAATTGTAAAGGTTTCTCACTACTTAATGTGTTATTCATGAAAAGCTTCCACTTTAAAATCCCTTCACAGCGCAGAACTGCAGCAGAACATATGAAAAGGCTTTTCACTACATAAATTACAACATTTTAACCTCTCTTAACGTATAAAGTCGCAACACCGAAACCATCGCTGGACACGAGTCTCTACCTGAAAACTACTCACACCAGAGGTTGCATAATCATTCTCTTAACCTCTCTCAATACATAATATACAGGTAGCAACACTGTCAATGAACCAGCTGCCAATTGTAAAGGTTTCTCACTACTTAATGTGTTATTCATGAAAAGCTTCCACTTTAAAATCCCTTCACAGCGCAGAACTGCAGCAGAACATATGAAAAGGCTTTTCACTACATAAATTACAACATTTTAACCTCTCTTAACGTATAAAGTCGCAACACCGAAACCATCGCTGGACACGAGTTTCTACCTGAAAACTACTCACACCAGAGGTTGCATAATCATTCTCTTAACCTCTCTCAATACATAATATACAGGTAGCAACACTGTCAATGAACCAGCTGCCAATTGTAAAGGTTTCTCACTACTTAATGTGTTATTCATGAAAAGCTTCCACTTTAAAATCCCTTCACAGCGCAGAACTGCAGCAGAACATATGAAAAGGCTTTTCACTACATAAATTACAACATTTTAACCTCTCTTAACGTATAAAGTCGCAACACCGAAACCATCGCTGGACACGAGTTTCTACCTGAAAACTACTCACACCAGAGGTTGCATAATCATTCTCTTAACCTCTCTCAATACATAATATACAGGTAGCAACACTGTCAATGAACCAGCTGCCAATTGTAAAGGTTTCTCACTACTTAATGTGTTATTCATGAAAAGCTTCAACTTTAAAATCCCTTCACAGCGCAGAACTGCAGCAGAACATATGAAAAGGCTTTTCACTACATAAATTACAACATTTTAACCTCTCTTAACGTATAAAGTCGCAACACCGAAACCATCGCTGGACACGGAGTTTCTACCTGAAAACTACTCACACCAGAGGTTGCATAATCATTCTCTTAACCTCTCTCAATACATAATATACAGGTAGCAAAACTGTCAATGAACCAGCTGCCAATTGTAAAGGTTTCTCACTACTTAATGTGTTATTCATGAAAAGCTTCCACTTTAAAATCCCTTCACAGCGCAGAACTGCAACAGAACATATGAAAAGGCTTTTCACTACATAAATTACAACATTTTAACCTCTCTTAACGTATAAAGTCGCAACACCGAAACCATCGCTGGACACGAGTTTCTACCTGAAAACTACTCACACCAGAGGTTGCATAATCATTCTCTTAACCTCTCTCAATACATAATATACAGGTAGCAACACTGTCAATGAACCAGCTGCCAATTGTAAAGGTTTCTCACTACTTAATGTGTTATTCATGAAAAGCTTCCACTTTAAAATCCCTTCACAGCGCAGAACTGCAGCAGAACATATGAAAAGGCTTTTCACTACATAAATTACAACATTTTAACCTCTCTTAACGTATAAAGTCGCAACACCGAAACCATCGCTGGACACGAGTTTCTACCTGAAAACTACTCACACCAGTCGTTGCATAATCATTCTCTTAACCTCTCTCAATACATAATATACAGGTAGCAAAACTGCCAATGAACCAGCTGCCAATTGTAAAGGTTTTTCACTACTTAATGTGTTATTCATGAAAAGCTTCCACTTTAAAATCCCTTCACAGCGCAGAACTGCAGCAGAACATATGAAAAGGCTTTTCACTACATAAATTACAACATTTTAACCTCTCTTAACGTATAAAGTCGCAACATCGAAACCATCGCTGGACACGAGTTTCTACCTGAAAACTACTCACACCAGAGGTTGCATAATCATTCTCTTAACCTCTCTCAATACATAATATACAGGTAGCAACACTGTCAATGAACCAGCTGCCAATTGTAAAGGTTTCTCACTACTTAATGTGTTATTCATGAAAAGCTTCCACTTTAAAATCCCTTCACAGCGCAGAACTGCAGCAGAACATATGAAAAGGCTTTTCACTACATAAATTACAACATTTTTAACCTCACTTAACGTATAAAGTCGCAACACCGAAACCATCGCTGGACACGAGTTTCTACCTGAAAACTACTCACACCAGAGGTTGCATAATCATTCTCTTAACCTCTCTCAATACATAATATACAGGTAGCAACACTGTCAATGAACCAGCTGCCAATTGTAAAGGTTTCTCACTACTTAATGTGTTATTCATGAAAAGCTTCCACTTTAAAATCCCTTCACAGCGCAGAACTGCAGCAGAACATATGAAAAGGCTTTTCACTACATAAATTACAACATTTTTAACCTCACTTAACGTATAAAGTCGCAACACCGAAACCATCGCTGGACACGAGTTTCTACCTGAAAACTACTCACACCAGAGGTTGCATAATCATTCTCTTAACCTCTCTCAATATATAATATACAGGTAGCAACACTGTCAATGAACCAGCTGCCAATTGTAAAGGTTTCTCACTACTTAATGTGTTATTCATGAAAAGCTTCCACTTTAAAGTCCCTTCACAGCGCAGAACTGCAGCAGAACATATGAAAAGGCTTTTCACTACATAAATTACAACATTTTTAACCTCACTTAACGTATAAAGTCGCAACACCGAAACCATCGCTGGACACGAGTTTCTACCTGAAAACTACTCACACCAGAGGTTGCATAATCATTCTCTTAACCTCTCTCAATACATAATATACAGGTAGCAACACTGTCAATGAACCAGCTGCCAATTGTAAAGGTTTCTCACTACTTAATGTGTTATTCATGAAAAGCTTCCACTTTAAAATCCCTTCACAGCGCAGAACTGCAGCAGAACATATGAAAAGGCTTTTCACTACATAAATTACAACATTTTAACCTCTCTTAACGTATAAAGTCGCAACACCGAAACCATCGCTGGACACGAGTTTCTACCTGAAAACTACTCACACCAGAGGTTGCATAATCATTCTCTTAACCTCTCTCAATACATAATATACAGGTAGCAACACTGTCAATGAACCAGCTGCCAATTGTAAAGGTTTCTCACTACTTAATGTGTTATTCATGAAAAGCTTCCACTTTAAAATCCCTTCACAGCGCAGAACTGCAGCAGAACATATGAAAAGGCTTTTCACTACATAAATTACAACATTTTAACCTCTCTTAACGTATAAAGTCGCAACATCGAAACCATCGCTGGACACGAGTTTCTACCTGAAAACTACTCACACCAGAGGTTGCATAATCATTCTCTTAACCTCTCTCAATACATAATATACAGGTAGCAACACTGTCAATGAACCAGCTGCCAATTGTAAAGGTTTCTCACTACTTAATGTGTTATTCATGAAAAGCTTCCACTTTAAAATCCCTTCACAGCGCAGAACTGCAGCAGAACATATGAAAAGGCTTTTCACTACATAAATTACAACATTTTAACCTCTCTTAACGTATAAAGTCGCAACACCGAAACCATCGCTGGACACGAGTTTCTACCTGAAAACTACTCACACCAGAGGTTGCATAATCATTCTCTTAACCTCTCTCAATACATAATATACAGGTAGCAACACTGTCAATGAACCAGCTGCCAATTGTAAAGGTTTCTCACTACTTAATGTGTTATTCATGAAAAGCTTCCACTTTAAAATCCCTTCACAGCGCAGAACTGCAGCAGAACATATGAAAAGGCTTTTCACTACATAAATTACAACATTTTAACCTCTCTTAACGTATAAAGTCGCAACACCGAAACCATCGCTGGACACGAGTTTCTACCTGAAAACTACTCACACCAGAGGTTGCATAATCATTCTCTTAACCTCTCTCAATACATAATATACAGGTAGCAACACTGTCAATGAACCAGCTGCCAATTGTAAAGGTTTCTCACTACTTAATGTGTTATTCATGAAAAGCTTCCACTTTAAAATCCCTTCACAGCGCAGAACTGCAGCAGAACATATGAAAAGGCTTTTCACTACATAAATTACAACATTTTAACCTCTCTTAACGTATAAAGTCGCAACACCGAAACCATCGCTGGACACGAGTTTCTACCTGAAAACTACTCACACCAGAGGTTGCATAATCATTCTCTTAACCTCTCTCAATACATAATATACAGGTAGCAACACTGTCAATGAACCAGCTGCCAATTGTAAAGGTTTCTCACTACTTAATGTGTTATTCATGAAAAGCTTCCACTTTAAAATCCCTTCACAGCGCAGAACTGCAGCAGAACATATGAAAAGGCTTTTCACTACATAAATTACAACATTTTAACCTCTCTTAACGTATAAAGTCGCAACACCGAAACCATCGCTGGACACGAGTTTCTACCTGAAAACTACTCACACCAGAGGTTGCATAATCATTCTCTTAACCTCTCTCAATACATAATATACAGGTAGCAACACTGTCAATGAACCAGCTGCCAATTGTAAAGGTTTCTCACTACTTAATGTCTTATTCATGAAAAGCTTCCACTTTAAAATCCCTTCACAGCGCAGAACTGCAGCAGAACATATGAAAAGGCTTTTCACTACATAAATTACAACATTTTAACCTCTCTTAACGTATAAAGTCGCAACACCGAAACCATCGCTGGACACGAGTTTCTACCTGAAAACTACTCACACCAGAGGTTGCATAATCATTCTCTTAACCTCTCTCAATACATAATATACAGGTAGCAAAACTGTCAATGAACCAGCTGCCAATTGTAAAGGTTTCTCACTACTTAATGTGTTATTCATGAAAAGCTTCCACTTTAAAATCCCTTCACAGCACAGAACTGCAGCAGAACATATGAAAAGGCTTTTCACTACATAAATTACAACATTTTAACCTCTCTTAACGTATAAAGTCGCAACACCGAAACCATCGCTGGACACGAGTCTCTACCTGAAAACTACTCACACCAGAGGTTGCATAATCATTCTCTTAACCTCTCTCAATACATAATATACAGGTAGCAACACTGTCAATGAACCAGCTGCCAATTGTAAAGGTTTCTCACTACTTAATGTGTTATTCATGAAAAGCTTCCACTTTAAAATCCCTTCACAGCGCAGAACTGCAGCAGAACATATGAAAAGGCTTTTCACTACATAAATTACAACATTTTAACCTCTCTTAACGTATAAAGTCGCAACACCGAAACCATCGCTGGACACGAGTTTCTACCTGAAAACTACTCACACCAGAGGTTGCATAATCATTCTCTTAACCTCTCTCAATACATAATATACAGGTAGCAACACTGTCAATGAACCAGCTGCCAATTGTAAAGGTTTCTCACTACTTAATGTGTTATTCATGAAAAGCTTCCACTTTAAAATCCCTTCACAGCGCAGAACTGCAGCAGAACATATGAAAAGGCTTTTCACTACATAAATTACAACATTTTAACCTCTCTTAACGTATAAAGTCGCAACACCGAAACCATCGCTGGACACGAGTCTCTACCTGAAAACTACTCACACCAGAGGTTGCATAATCATTCTCTTAACCTCTCTCAATACATAATATACAGGTAGCAACACTGTCAATGAACCAGCTGCCAATTGTAAAGGTTTCTCACTACTTAATGTGTTATTCATGAAAAGCTTCCACTTTAAAATCCCTTCACAGCGCAGAACTGCAGCAGAACATATGAAAAGGCTTTTCACTACATAAATTACAACATTTTAACCTCTCTTAACGTATAAAGTCGCAACACCGAAACCATCGCTGGACACGAGTTTCTACCTGAAAACTACTCACACCAGAGGTTGCATAATCATTCTCTTAACCTCTCTCAATACATAATATACAGGTAGCAACACTGTCAATGAACCAGCTGCCAATTGTAAAGGTTTCTCACTACTTAATGTGTTATTCATGAAAAGCTTCCACTTTAAAATCCATTCACAGCGCAGAACTGCAGCAGAACATATGAAAAGGCTTTTCACTACATAAATTACAACATTTTAACCTCTCTTAACGTATAAAGTCGCAACACCGAAACCATCGCTGGACACGAGTTTCTACCTGAAAACTACTCACACCAGAGGTTGCATAATCATTCTCTTAACCTCTCTCAATACATAATATACAGGTAGCAACACTGTCAATGAACCAGCTGCCAATTGTAAAGGTTTCTCACTACTTAATGTGTTATTCATGAAAAGCTTCCACTTTAAAATCCCTTCACAGCGCAGAACTGCAGCAGAACATATGAAAAGGCTTTTCACTACATAAATTACAACATTTTAACCTCTCTTAACGTATAAAGTCGCAACACCGAAACCATCGCTGGACACGAGTCTCTACCTGAAAACTACTCACACCAGAGGTTGCATAATCATTCTCTTAACCTCTCTCAATACATAATATACAGGTAGCAACACTGTCAATGAACCAGCTGCCAATTGTAAAGGTTTCTCACTACTTAATGTGTTATTCATGAAAAGCTTCCACTTTAAAATCCCTTCACAGCGCAGAACTGCAGCAGAACATATGAAAAGGCTTTTCACTACATAAATTACAACATTTTAACCTCTCTTAACGTATAAAGTCGCAACACCGAAACCATCGCTGGACACGAGTTTCTACCTGAAAACTACTCACACCAGAGGTTGCATAATCATTCTCTTAACCTCTCTCAATACATAATATACAGGTAGCAACACTGTCAATGAACCAGCTGCCAATTGTAAAGGTTTCTCACTACTTAATGTGTTATTCATGAAAAGCTTCCACTTTAAAATCCCTTCACAGCGCAGAACTGCAGCAGAACATATGAAAAGGCTTTTCACTACATAAATTACAACATTTTAACCTCTCTTAACGTATAAAGTCGCAACACCGAAACCATCGCTGGACACGAGTTTCTACCTGAAAACTACTCACACCAGAGGTTGCATAATCATTCTCTTAACCTCTCTCAATACATAATATACAGGTAGCAAAACTGTCAATGAACCAGCTGCCAATTGTAAAGGTTTCTCACTACTTAATGTGTTATTCATGAAAAGCTTCCACTTTAAAATCCCTTCACAGCGCAGAACTGCAGCAGAACATATGAAAAGGCTTTTCACTACATAAATTACAACATTTTAACCTCTCTTAACGTATAAAGTCGCAACACCGAAACCATCGCTGGACACGAGTCTCTACCTGAAAACTACTCACACCAGAGGTTGCATAATCATTCTCTTAACCTCTCTCAATACATAATATACAGGTAGCAACACTGTCAATGAACCAGCTGCCAATTGTAAAGGTTTCTCACTACTTAATGTGTTATTCATGAAAAGCTTCCACTTTAAAATCCCTTCACAGCGCAGAACTGCAGCAGAACATATGAAAAGGCTTTTCACTACATAAATTACAACATTTTAACCTCTCTTAACGTATAAAGTCGCAACACCGAAACCATCGCTGGACACGAGTTTCTACCTGAAAACTACTCACACCAGAGGTTGCATAATCATTCTCTTAACCTCTCTCAATACATAATATACAGGTAGCAACACTGTCAATGAACCAGCTGCCAATTGTAAAGGTTTCTCACTACTTAATGTGTTATTCATGAAAAGCTTCCACTTTAAAATCCCTTCACAGCGCAGAACTGCAGCAGAACATATGAAAAGGCTTTTCACTACATAAATTACAACATTTTAACCTCTCTTAACGTATAAAGTCGCAACACCGAAACCATCGCTGGACACGAGTTTCTACCTGAAAACTACTCACACCAGAGGTTGCATAATCATTCTCTTAACCTCTCTCAATACATAATATACAGGTAGCAACACTGTCAATGAACCAGCTGCCAATTGTAAAGGTTTCTCACTACTTAATGTGTTATTCATGAAAAGCTTCAACTTTAAAATCCCTTCACAGCGCAGAACTGCAGCAGAACATATGAAAAGGCTTTTCACTACATAAATTACAACATTTTAACCTCTCTTAACGTATAAAGTCGCAACACCGAAACCATCGCTGGACACGGAGTTTCTACCTGAAAACTACTCACACCAGAGGTTGCATAATCATTCTCTTAACCTCTCTCAATACATAATATACAGGTAGCAAAACTGTCAATGAACCAGCTGCCAATTGTAAAGGTTTCTCACTACTTAATGTGTTATTCATGAAAAGCTTCCACTTTAAAATCCCTTCACAGCGCAGAACTGCAACAGAACATATGAAAAGGCTTTTCACTACATAAATTACAACATTTTAACCTCTCTTAACGTATAAAGTCGCAACACCGAAACCATCGCTGGACACGAGTTTCTACCTGAAAACTACTCACACCAGAGGTTGCATAATCATTCTCTTAACCTCTCTCAATACATAATATACAGGTAGCAACACTGTCAATGAACCAGCTGCCAATTGTAAAGGTTTCTCACTACTTAATGTGTTATTCATGAAAAGCTTCCACTTTAAAATCCCTTCACAGCGCAGAACTGCAGCAGAACATATGAAAAGGCTTTTCACTACATAAATTACAACATTTTAACCTCTCTTAACGTATAAAGTCGCAACACCGAAACCATCGCTGGACACGAGTTTCTACCTGAAAACTACTCACACCAGTCGTTGCATAATCATTCTCTTAACCTCTCTCAATACATAATATACAGGTAGCAAAACTGCCAATGAACCAGCTGCCAATTGTAAAGGTTTTTCACTACTTAATGTGTTATTCATGAAAAGCTTCCACTTTAAAATCCCTTCACAGCGCAGAACTGCAGCAGAACATATGAAAAGGCTTTTCACTACATAAATTACAACATTTTAACCTCTCTTAACGTATAAAGTCGCAACATCGAAACCATCGCTGGACACGAGTTTCTACCTGAAAACTACTCACACCAGAGGTTGCATAATCATTCTCTTAACCTCTCTCAATACATAATATACAGGTAGCAACACTGTCAATGAACCAGCTGCCAATTGTAAAGGTTTCTCACTACTTAATGTGTTATTCATGAAAAGCTTCCACTTTAAAATCCCTTCACAGCGCAGAACTGCAGCAGAACATATGAAAAGGCTTTTCACTACATAAATTACAACATTTTTAACCTCACTTAACGTATAAAGTCGCAACACCGAAACCATCGCTGGACACGAGTTTCTACCTGAAAACTACTCACACCAGAGGTTGCATAATCATTCTCTTAACCTCTCTCAATACATAATATACAGGTAGCAACACTGTCAATGAACCAGCTGCCAATTGTAAAGGTTTCTCACTACTTAATGTGTTATTCATGAAAAGCTTCCACTTTAAAATCCCTTCACAGCGCAGAACTGCAGCAGAACATATGAAAAGGCTTTTCACTACATAAATTACAACATTTTTAACCTCACTTAACGTATAAAGTCGCAACACCGAAACCATCGCTGGACACGAGTTTCTACCTGAAAACTACTCACACCAGAGGTTGCATAATCATTCTCTTAACCTCTCTCAATACATAATATACAGGTAGCAACACTGTCAATGAACCAGCTGCCAATTGTAAAGGTTTCTCACTACTTAATGTGTTATTCATGAAAAGCTTCCACTTTAAAGTCCCTTCACAGCGCAGAACTGCAGCAGAACATATGAAAAGGCTTTTCACTACATAAATTACAACATTTTTAACCTCACTTAACGTATAAAGTCGCAACACCGAAACCATCGCTGGACACGAGTTTCTACCTGAAAACTACTCACACCAGAGGTTGCATAATCATTCTCTTAACCTCTCTCAATACATAATATACAGGTAGCAACACTGTCAATGAACCAGCTGCCAATTGTAAAGGTTTCTCACTACTTAATGTGTTATTCATGAAAAGCTTCCACTTTAAAATCCCTTCACAGCGCAGAACTGCAGCAGAACATATGAAAAGGCTTTTCACTACATAAATTACAACATTTTAACCTCTCTTAACGTATAAAGTCGCAACACCGAAACCATCGCTGGACACGAGTTTCTACCTGAAAACTACTCACACCAGAGGTTGCATAATCATTCTCTTAACCTCTCTCAATACATAATATACAGGTAGCAACACTGTCAATGAACCAGCTGCCAATTGTAAAGGTTTCTCACTACTTAATGTGTTATTCATGAAAAGCTTCCACTTTAAAATCCCTTCACAGCGCAGAACTGCAGCAGAACATATGAAAAGGCTTTTCACTACATAAATTACAACATTTTAACCTCTCTTAACGTATAAAGTCGCAACATCGAAACCATCGCTGGACACGAGTTTCTACCTGAAAACTACTCACACCAGAGGTTGCATAATCATTCTCTTAACCTCTCTCAATACATAATATACAGGTAGCAACACTGTCAATGAACCAGCTGCCAATTGTAAAGGTTTCTCACTACTTAATGTGTTATTCATGAAAAGCTTCCACTTTAAAATCCCTTCACAGCGCAGAACTGCAGCAGAACATATGAAAAGGCTTTTCACTACATAAATTACAACATTTTAACCTCTCTTAACGTATAAAGTCGCAACACCGAAACCATCGCTGGACACGAGTTTCTACCTGAAAACTACTCACACCAGAGGTTGCATAATCATTCTCTTAACCTCTCTCAATACATAATATACAGGTAGCAACACTGTCAATGAACCAGCTGCCAATTGTAAAGGTTTCTCACTACTTAATGTGTTATTCATGAAAAGCTTCCACTTTAAAATCCCTTCACAGCGCAGAACTGCAGCAGAACATATGAAAAGGCTTTTCACTACATAAATTACAACATTTTAACCTCTCTTAACGTATAAAGTCGCAACACCGAAACCATCGCTGGACACGAGTTTCTACCTGAAAACTACTCACACCAGAGGTTGCATAATCATTCTCTTAACCTCTCTCAATACATAATATACAGGTAGCAACACTGTCAATGAACCAGCTGCCAATTGTAAAGGTTTCTCACTACTTAATGTGTTATTCATGAAAAGCTTCCACTTTAAAATCCCTTCACAGCGCAGAACTGCAGCAGAACATATGAAAAGGCTTTTCACTACATAAATTACAACATTTTAACCTCTCTTAACGTATAAAGTCGCAACACCGAAACCATCGCTGGACACGAGTTTCTACCTGAAAACTACTCACACCAGAGGTTGCATAATCATTCTCTTAACCTCTCTCAATACATAATATACAGGTAGCAACACTGTCAATGAACCAGCTGCCAATTGTAAAGGTTTCTCACTACTTAATGTGTTATTCATGAAAAGCTTCCACTTTAAAATCCCTTCACAGCGCAGAACTGCAGCAGAACATATGAAAAGGCTTTTCACTACATAAATTACAACATTTTAACCTCTCTTAACGTATAAAGTCGCAACACCGAAACCATCGCTGGACACGAGTTTCTACCTGAAAACTACTCACACCAGAGGTTGCATAATCATTCTCTTAACCTCTCTCAATACATAATATACAGGTAGCAACACTGTCAATGAACCAGCTGCCAATTGTAAAGGTTTCTCACTACTTAATGTCTTATTCATGAAAAGCTTCCACTTTAAAATCCCTTCACAGCGCAGAACTGCAGCAGAACATATGAAAAGGCTTTTCACTACATAAATTACAACATTTTAACCTCTCTTAACGTATAAAGTCGCAACACCGAAACCATCGCTGGACACGAGTTTCTACCTGAAAACTACTCACACCAGAGGTTGCATAATCATTCTCTTAACCTCTCTCAATACATAATATACAGGTAGCAAAACTGTCAATGAACCAGCTGCCAATTGTAAAGGTTTCTCACTACTTAATGTGTTATTCATGAAAAGCTTCCACTTTAAAATCCCTTCACAGCACAGAACTGCAGCAGAACATATGAAAAGGCTTTTCACTACATAAATTACAACATTTTAACCTCTCTTAACGTATAAAGTCGCAACACCGAAACCATCGCTGGACACGAGTTTCTACCTGAAAACTACTCACACCAGAGGTTGCATAATCATTCTCTTAACCTCTCTCAATACATAATATACAGGTAGCAAAACTGTCAATGAACCAGCTGCCAATTGTAAAGGTTTCTCACTACTTAATGTGTTATTCATGAAAAGCTTCCACTTTAAAATCCCTTCACAGCGCAGAACTGCAGCAGAACATATGAAAAGGCTTTTCACTACATAAATTACAACATTTTAACCTCTCTTAACGTATAAAGTCGCAACACCGAAACCATCGCTGGACACGAGTTTCTACCTGAAAACTACTCACACCAGAGGTTGCATAATCATTCTCTTAACCTCTCTCAATACATAATATACAGGTAGCAACACTGTCAATGAACCAGCTGCCAATTGTAAAGGTTTCTCACTACTTAATGTGTTATTCATGAAAAGCTTCCACTTTAAAATCCCTTCACAGCGCAGAACTGCAGCAGAACATATGAAAAGGCTTTTCACTACATAAATTACAACATTTTAACCTCTCTTAACGTATAAAGTCGCAACACCGAAACCATCGCTGGACACGAGTTTCTACCTGAAAACTACTCACACCAGAGGTTGCATAATCATTCTCTTAACCTCTCTCAATACATAATATACAGGTAGCAACACTGTCAATGAACCAGCTGCCAATTGTAAAGGTTTCTCACTACTTAATGTGTTATTCATGAAAAGCTTCCACTTTAAAATCCCTTCACAGCGCAGAACTGCAGCAGAACATATGAAAAGGCTTTTCACTACATAAATTACAACATTTTAACCTCTCTTAACGTATAAAGTCGCAACACCGAAACCATCGCTGGACACGAGTTTCTACCTGAAAACTACTCACACCAGAGGTTGCATAATCATTCTCTTAACCTCTCTCAATACATAATATACAGGTAGCAAAACTGTCAATGAACCAGCTGCCAATTGTAAAGGTTTCTCACTACTTAATGTGTTATTCATGAAAAGCTTCCACTTTAAAATCCCTTCACAGCACAGAACTGCAGCAGAACATATGAAAAGGCTTTTCACTACATAAATTACAACATTTTAACCTCTCTTAACGTATAAAGTCGCAACACCGAAACCATCGCTGGACACGAGTTTCTACCTGAAAACTACTCACACCAGAGGTTGCATAATCATTCTCTTAACCTCTCTCAATACATAATATACAGGTAGCAAAACTGTCAATGAACCAGCTGCCAATTGTAAAGGTTTCTCACTACTTAATGTGTTATTCATGAAAAGCTTCCACTTTAAAATCCCTTCACAGCGCAGAACTGCAGCAGAACATATGAAAAGGCTTTTCACTACATAAATTACAACATTTTAACCTCTCTTAACGTATAAAGTCGCAACACCGAAACCATCGCTGGACACGAGTTTCTACCTGAAAACTACTCACACCAGAGGTTGCATAATCATTCTCTTAACCTCTCTCAATACATAATATACAGGTAGCAAAACTGTCAATGAACCAGCTGCCAATTGTAAAGGTTTCTCACTACTTAATGTGTTATTCATGAAAAGCTTCCACTTTAAAATCCCTTCACAGCGCAGAACTGCAGCAGAACATATGAAAAGGCTTTTCACTACATAAATTACAACATTTTAACCTCTCTTAACGTATAAAGTCGCAACACCGAAACCATCGCTGGACACGAGTTTCTACCTGAAAACTACTCACACCAGAGGTTGCATAATCATTCTCTTAACCTCTCTCAATACATAATATACAGGTAGCAAAACTGTCAATGAACCAGCTGCCAATTGTAAAGGTTTCTCACTACTTAATGTGTTATTCATGAAAAGCTTCCACTTTAAAATCCCTTCACAGCGCAGAACTGCAGTAGAACATATGAAAAGGCTTTTCACTACATAAATTACAACATTTTAACCTCTCTTAACGTATAAAGTCGCAACACCGAAACCATCGCTGGACACGAGTTTCTACCTGAAAACTACTCACACCAGTCGTTGCATAATCATTCTCTTAACCTCTCTCAATACATAATATACAGGTAGCAACACTGTCAATGAACCAGCTGCCAATTGTAAAGGTTTCTCACTACTTAATGTGTTATTCATGAAAAGCTTCCACTTTAAAATCCCTTCACAGCGCAGAACTGCAGCAGAACATATGAAAAGGCTTTTCACTACATAAATTACAACATTTTAACCTCTCTTAACGTATAAAGTCGCAACACCGAAACCATCGCTGGACACGAGTTTCTACCTGAAAACTACTCACACCAGTCGTTGCATAATCATTCTCTTAACCTCTCTCAATACATAATATACAGGTAGCAAAACTGTCAATGAACCAGCTGCCAATTGTAACGGTTTCTCACTACTTAATGTGTTATTCATGAAAAGCTTCCACTTTAAAATCCCTTCACAGCGCAGAACTGCAGCAGAACATATGAAAAGGCTTTTCACTACATAAATTACAACATTTTAACCTCTCTTAACGTATAAAGTCGCAACACCGAAACCATCGCTGGACACGAGTTTCTACCTGAAAACTACTCACACCAGAGGTTGCATAATCATTCTCTTAACCTCTCTCAATACATAATATACAGGTAGCAAAACTGTCAATGAACCAGCTGCCAATTGTAAAGGTTTCTCACTACTTAATGTGTTATTCATGAAAAGCTTCCACTTTAAAATCCCTTCACAGCGTAGAACTGCAGCAGAACATATGAAAAGGCTTTTCACTACATAAATTACAACATTTTAACCTCTCTTAACGTATAAAGTCGCAACACCGAAACCATCGCTGGACACGAGTTTCTACCTGAAAACTACTCACACCAGTCGTTGCATAATCATTCTCTTAACCTCTCTCAATACATAATATACAGGTAGCAAAACTGTCAATGAACCAGCTGCCAATTGTAAAGGTTTCTCACTACTTAATGTGTTATTCATGAAAAGCTTCCACTTTAAAATCCCTTCACAGCGCAGAACTGCAGCAGAACATATGAAAAGGCTTTTCACTACATAAATTACAACATTTTAACCTCTCTTAACGTATAAAGTCGCAACACCGAAACCATCGCTGGACACGAGTTTCTACCTGAAAACTACTCACACCAGAGGTTGCATAATCATTCTCTTAACCTCTCTCAATACATAATATACAGGTAGCAACACTGTCAATGAACCAGCTGCCAATTGTAAAGGTTTCTCACTACTTAATGTGTTATTCATGAAAAGCTTCCACTTTAAAATCCCTTCACAGCGCAGAACTGCAGCAGAACATATGAAAAGGCTTTTCACTACATAAATTACAACATTTTAACCTCTCTTAACGTATAAAGTCGCAACACCGAAACCATCGCTGGACACGAGTTTCTACCTGAAAACTACTCACACCAGAGGTTGCATAATCATTCTCTTAACCTCTCTCAATACATAATATACAGGTAGCAAAACTGTCAATGAACCAGCTGCCAATTGTAAAGGTTTCTCACTACTTAATGTGTTATTCATGAAAAGCTTCCACTTTAAAATCCCTTCACAGCGCAGAACTGCAGTAGAACATATGAAAAGGCTTTTCACTACCTAAATTACAACATTTTAACCTCTCTTAACGTATAAAGTCGCAACACCGAAACCATCGCTGGACACGAGTTTCTACCTGAAAACTACTCACACCAGAGGTTGCATAATCATTCTCTTAACCTCTCTCAATACATAATATACAGGTAGCAACACTGTCAATGAACCAGCTGCCAATTGTAAAGGTTTCTCACTACTTAATGTGTTATTCATGAAAAGCTTCCACTTTAAAATCCCTTCACAGCGCAGAACTGCAGCAGAACATATGAAAAGGCTTTTCACTACATAAATTACAACATTTTAACCTCTCTTAACGTATAAAGTCGCAACACCGAAACCATCGCTGGACACGAGTTTCTACCTGAAAACTACTCACACCAGAGGTTGCATAATCATTCTCTTAACCTCTCTCAATACATAATATACAGGTAGCAACACTGTCAATGAACCAGCTGCCAATTGTAAAGGTTTCTCACTACTTAATGTGTTATTCATGAAAAGCTTCAACTTTAAAATCCCTTCACAGCGCAGAACTGCAGCAGAACATATGAAAAGGCTTTTCACTACATAAATTACAACATTTTAACCTCTCTTAACGTATAAAGTCGCAACACCGAAACCATCGCTGGACACGGAGTTTCTACCTGAAAACTACTCACACCAGAGGTTGCATAATCATTCTCTTAACCTCTCTCAATACATAATATACAGGTAGCAACACTGTCAATGAACCAGCTGCCAATTGTAAAGGTTTCTCACTACTTAATGTGGTATTCATGAAAAGCTTCCACTTTAAAATCCCTTCACAGCGCAGAACTGCAGCAGAACATATGAAAAGGCTTTTCACTACATAAATTACAACATTTTAACCTCTCTTAACGTATAAAGTCGCAACACCGAAACCATCGCTGGACACGAGTCTCTACCTGAAAACTACTCACACCAGAGGTTGCATAATCATTCTCTTAACCTCTCTCAATACATAATATACAGGTAGCAACACTGTCAATGAACCAGCTGCCAATTTTAAAGGTTTCTCACTACTTAATGTGTTATTCATGAAAAGCTTCCACTTTAAAATCCCTTCACAGCGCAGAACTGCAGCAGAACATATGAAAAGGCTTTTCACTACATAAATTACAACATTTTAACCTCTCTTAACGTATAAAGTCGCAACACCGAAACCATCGCTGGACACGAGTTTCTACCTGAAAACTACTCACACCAGAGGTTGCATAATCATTCTCTTAACCTCTCTCAATACATAATATACAGGTAGCAACACTGTCAATGAACCAGCTGCCAATTGTAAAGGTTTCTCACTACTTAATGTGTTATTCATGAAAAGCTTCAACTTTAAAATCCCTTCACAGCGCAGAACTGCAGCAGAACATATGAAAAGGCTTTTCACTACATAAATTACAACATTTTAACCTCTCTTAACGTATAAAGTCGCAACACCGAAACCATCGCTGGACACGGAGTTTCTACCTGAAAACTACTCACACCAGAGGTTGCATAATCATTCTCTTAACCTCTCTCAATACATAATATACAGGTAGCAAAACTGTCAATGAACCAGCTGCCAATTGTAAAGGTTTCTCACTACTTAATGTGTTATTCATGAAAAGCTTCCACTTTAAAATCCCTTCACAGCGCAGAACTGCAGCAGAACATATGAAAAGGCTTTTCACTACATAAATTACAACATTTTAACCTCTCTTAACGTATAAAGTCGCAACACCGAAACCATCGCTGGACACGAGTTTCTACCTGAAAACTACTCACACCAGAGGTTGCATAATCATTCTCTTAACCTCTCTCAATACATAATATACAGGTAGCAACACTGTCAATGAACCAGCTGCCAATTGTAAAGGTTTCTCACTACTTAATGTGGTATTCATGAAAAGCTTCCACTTTAAAATCCCTTCACAGCGCAGAACTGCAGCAGAACATATGAAAAGGCTTTTCACTACATAAATTACAACATTTTAACCTCTCTTAACGTATAAAGTCGCAACACCGAAACCATCGCTGGACACGAGTTTCTACCTGAAAACTACTCACACCAGAGGTTGCATAATCATTCTCTTAACCTCTCTCAATACATAATCTACAGGTAGCAACACTGTCAATGAACCAGCTGCCAATTGTAAAGGTTTCTCACTACTTAATGTGTTATTCATGAAAAGCTTCCACTTTAAAATCCCTTCACAGCGCAGAACTGCAGCAGAACATATGAAAAGGCTTTTCACTACATAAATTACAACATTTTAACCTCTCTTAACGTATAAAGTCGCAACACCGAAACCATCGCTGGACACGAGTCTCTACCTGAAAACTACTCACACCAGAGGTTGCATAATCATTCTCTTAACCTCTCTCAATACATAATATACAGGTAGCAACACTGTCAATGAACCAGCTGCCAATTTTAAAGGTTTCTCACTACTTAATGTGTTATTCATGAAAAGCTTCCACTTTAAAATCCCTTCACAGCGCAGAACTGCAGCAGAACATATGAAAAGGCTTTTCACTACATAAATTACAACATTTTAACCTCTCTTAACGTATAAAGTCGCAACACCGAAACCATCGCTGGACACGAGTTTCTACCTGAAAACTACTCACACCAGAGGTTGCATAATCATTCTCTTAACCTCTCTCAATACATAATATACAGGTAGCAACACTGTCAATGAACCAGCTGCCAATTGTAAAGGTTTCTCACTACTTAATGTGTTATTCATGAAAAGCTTCCACTTTAAAATCCCTTCACAGCGCAGAACTGCAGCAGAACATATGAAAAGGCTTTTCACTACATAAATTACAACATTTTAACCTCTCTTAACGTATAAAGTCGCAACACCGAAACCATCGCTGGACACGAGTCTCTACCTGAAAACTACTCACACCAGAGGTTGCATAATCATTCTCTTAACCTCTCTCAATACATAATATACAGGTAGCAACACTGTCAATGAACCAGCTGCCAATTTTAAAGGTTTCTCACTACTTAATGTGTTATTCATGAAAAGCTTCCACTTTAAAATCCCTTCACAGCGCAGAACTGCAGCAGAACATATGAAAAGGCTTTTCACTACATAAATTACAACATTTTAACCTCTCTTAACGTATAAAGTCGCAACACCGAAACCATCGCTGGACACGAGTTTCTACCTGAAAACTACTCACACCAGAGGTTGCATAATCATTCTCTTAACCTCTCTCAATACATAATATACAGGTAGCAAAACTGTCAATGAACCAGCTGCCAATTGTAAAGGTTTCTCACTACTTAATGTGTTATTCATGAAAAGCTTCCACTTTAAAATCCCTTCACAGCGCAGAACTGCAGCAGAACATATGAAAAGGCTTTTCACTACATAAATTACAACATTTTAACCTCTCTTAACGTATAAAGTCGCAACACCGAAACCATCGCTGGACACGAGTTTCTACCTGAAAACTACTCACACCAGAGGTTGCATAATCATTCTCTTAACCTCTCTCAATACATAATATACAGGTAGCAACACTGTCAATGAACCAGCTGCCAATTGTAAAGGTTTCTCACTACTTAATGTGTTATTCATGAAAAGCTTCAACTTTAAAATCCCTTCACAGCGCAGAACTGCAGCAGAACATATGAAAAGGCTTTTCACTACATAAATTACAACATTTTAACCTCTCTTAACGTATAAAGTCGCAACACCGAAACCATCGCTGGACACGGAGTTTCTACCTGAAAACTACTCACACCAGAGGTTGCATAATCATTCTCTTAACCTCTCTCAATACATAATATACAGGTAGCAAAACTGTCAATGAACCAGCTGCCAATTGTAAAGGTTTCTCACTACTTAATGTGTTATTCATGAAAAGCTTCCACTTTAAAATCCCTTCACAGCGCAGAACTGCAGCAGAACATATGAAAAGGCTTTTCACTACATAAATTACAACATTTTAACCTCTCTTAACGTATAAAGTCGCAACACCGAAACCATCGCTGGACACGAGTTTCTACCTGAAAACTACTCACACCAGAGGTTGCATAATCATTCTCTTAACCTCTCTCAATACATAATATACAGGTAGCAACACTGTCAATGAACCAGCTGCCAATTGTAAAGGTTTCTCACTACTTAATGTGGTATTCATGAAAAGCTTCCACTTTAAAATCCCTTCACAGCGCAGAACTGCAGCAGAACATATGAAAAGGCTTTTCACTACATAAATTACAACATTTTAACCTCTCTTAACGTATAAAGTCGCAACACCGAAACCATCGCTGGACACGAGTTTCTACCTGAAAACTACTCACACCAGAGGTTGCATAATCATTCTCTTAACCTCTCTCAATACATAATATACAGGTAGCAACACTGTCAATGAACCAGCTGCCAATTGCAAAGGTTTCTCACTACTTAATGTGTTATTCATGAAAAGCTTCCACTTTAAAATCCCTTCACAGCGCAGAACTGCAGCAGAACATATGAAAAGGCTTTTCACTACATAAATTACAACATTTTAACCTCTCTTAACGTATAAAGTCGCAACACCGAAACCATCGCTGGACACGAGTCTCTACCTGAAAACTACTCACACCAGAGGTTGCATAATCAT
This sequence comes from Agrypnus murinus, assembly GCA_929113105.1. NCBI lineage: Eukaryota > Metazoa > Arthropoda > Insecta > Coleoptera > Elateridae > Agrypnus > Agrypnus murinus. The sequence goes on from OV816029.1 coordinate 6,525,896, forward strand.
TCTCTTAACCTCTCTCAATACATAATATACAGGTAGCAACACTGTCAATGAACCAGCTGCCAATTGTAAAGGTTTCTCACTACTTAATGTGTTATTCATGAAAAGCTTCCACTTTAAAATCCCTTCACAGCGCAGAACTGCAGCAGAACATATGAAAAGGCTTTTCACTACATAAATTACAACATTTTAACCTCTCTTAACGTATAAAGTCGCAACACCGAAACCATCGCTGGACACGAGTTTCTACCTGAAAACTACTCACACCAGAGGTTGCATAATCATTCTCTTAACCTCTCTCAATACATAATATACAGGTAGCAAAACTGTCAATGAACCAGCTGCCAATTGTAAAGGTTTCTCACTACTTAATGTGTTATTCATGAAAAGCTTCCACTTTAAAATCCCTTCACAGCGCAGAACTGCAGCAGAACATATGAAAAGGCTTTTCACTACATAAATTACAACATTTTAACCTCTCTTAACGTATAAAGTCGCAACACCGAAACCATCGCTGGACACGAGTTTCTACCTGAAAACTACTCACACCAGAGGTTGCATAATCATTCTCTTAACCTCTCTCAATACATAATATACAGGTAGCAACACTGTCAATGAACCAGCTGCCAATTGTAAAGGTTTCTCACTACTTAATGTGTTATTCATGAAAAGCTTCAACTTTAAAATCCCTTCACAGCGCAGAACTGCAGCAGAACATATGAAAAGGCTTTTCACTACATAAATTACAACATTTTAACCTCTCTTAACGTATAAAGTCGCAACACCGAAACCATCGCTGGACACGGAGTTTCTACCTGAAAACTACTCACACCAGAGGTTGCATAATCATTCTCTTAACCTCTCTCAATACATAATATACAGGTAGCAAAACTGTCAATGAACCAGCTGCCAATTGTAAAGGTTTCTCACTACTTAATGTGTTATTCATGAAAAGCTTCCACTTTAAAATCCCTTCACAGCGCAGAACTGCAGCAGAACATATGAAAAGGCTTTTCACTACATAAATTACAACATTTTAACCTCTCTTAACGTATAAAGTCGCAACACCGAAACCATCGCTGGACACGAGTTTCTACCTGAAAACTACTCACACCAGAGGTTGCATAATCATTCTCTTAACCTCTCTCAATACATAATATACAGGTAGCAACACTGTCAATGAACCAGCTGCCAATTGTAAAGGTTTCTCACTACTTAATGTGTTATTCATGAAAAGCTTCCACTTTAAAATCCCTTCACAGCGCAGAACTGCAGCAGAACATATGAAAAGGCTTTTCACTACATAAATTACAACATTTTAACCTCTCTTAACGTATAAAGTCGCAACACCGAAACCATCGCTGGACACGAGTCTCTACCTGAAAACTACTCACACCAGAGGTTGCATAATCATTCTCTTAACCTCTCTCAATACATAATATACAGGTAGCAACACTGTCAATGAACCAGCTGCCAATTGTAAAGGTTTCTCACTACTTAATGTGTTATTCATGAAAAGCTTCCACTTTAAAATCCCTTCACAGCGCAGAACTGCAGCAGAACATATGAAAAGGCTTTTCACTACATAAATTACAACATTTTAACCTCTCTTAACGTATAAAGTCGCAACACCGAAACCATCGCTGGACACGAGTTTCTACCTGAAAACTACTCACACCAGAGGTTGCATAATCATTCTCTTAACCTCTCTCAATACATAATATACAGGTAGCAACACTGTCAATGAACCAGCTGCCAATTGTAAAGGTTTCTCACTACTTAATGTGTTATTCATGAAAAGCTTCCACTTTAAAATCCCTTCACAGCGCAGAACTGCAGCAGAACATATGAAAAGGCTTTTCACTACATAAATTACAACATTTTAACCTCTCTTAACGTATAAAGTCGCAACACCGAAACCATCGCTGGACACGAGTTTCTACCTGAAAACTACTCACACCAGAGGTTGCATAATCATTCTCTTAACCTCTCTCAATACATAATATACAGGTAGCAAAACTGTCAATGAACCAGCTGCCAATTGTAAAGGTTTCTCACTACTTAATGTGTTATTCATGAAAAGCTTCCACTTTAAAATCCCTTCACAGCGCAGAACTGCAGCAGAACATATGAAAAGGCTTTTCACTACATAAATTACAACATTTTAACCTCTCTTAACGTATAAAGTCGCAACACCGAAACCATCGCTGGACACGAGTCTCTACCTGAAAACTACTCACACCAGAGGTTGCATAATCATTCTCTTAACCTCTCTCAATACATAATATACAGGTAGCAACACTGTCAATGAACCAGCTGCCAATTGTAAAGGTTTCTCACTACTTAATGTGTTATTCATGAAAAGCTTCCACTTTAAAATCCCTTCACAGCGCAGAACTGCAGCAGAACATATGAAAAGGCTTTTCACTACATAAATTACAACATTTTAACCTCTCTTAACGTATAAAGTCGCAACACCGAAACCATCGCTGGACACGAGTTTCTACCTGAAAACTACTCACACCAGAGGTTGCATAATCATTCTCTTAACCTCTCTCAATACATAATATACAGGTAGCAACACTGTCAATGAACCAGCTGCCAATTGTAAAGGTTTCTCACTACTTAATGTGTTATTCATGAAAAGCTTCCACTTTAAAATCCCTTCACAGCGCAGAACTGCAGCAGAACATATGAAAAGGCTTTTCACTACATAAATTACAACATTTTAACCTCTCTTAACGTATAAAGTCGCAACACCGAAACCATCGCTGGACACGAGTTTCTACCTGAAAACTACTCACACCAGAGGTTGCATAATCATTCTCTTAACCTCTCTCAATACATAATATACAGGTAGCAACACTGTCAATGAACCAGCTGCCAATTGTAAAGGTTTCTCACTACTTAATGTGTTATTCATGAAAAGCTTCAACTTTAAAATCCCTTCACAGCGCAGAACTGCAGCAGAACATATGAAAAGGCTTTTCACTACATAAATTACAACATTTTAACCTCTCTTAACGTATAAAGTCGCAACACCGAAACCATCGCTGGACACGGAGTTTCTACCTGAAAACTACTCACACCAGAGGTTGCATAATCATTCTCTTAACCTCTCTCAATACATAATATACAGGTAGCAAAACTGTCAATGAACCAGCTGCCAATTGTAAAGGTTTCTCACTACTTAATGTGTTATTCATGAAAAGCTTCCACTTTAAAATCCCTTCACAGCGCAGAACTGCAACAGAACATATGAAAAGGCTTTTTACTACATAAATTACAACATTTTAACCTCTCTTAACGTATAAAGTCGCAACACCGAAACCATCGCTGGACACGAGTTTCTACCTGAAAACTACTCACACCAGAGGTTGCATAATCATTCTCTTAACCTCTCTCAATACATAATATACAGGTAGCAACACTGTCAATGAACCAGCTGCCAATTGTAAAGGTTTCTCACTACTTAATGTGTTATTCATGAAAAGCTTCCACTTTAAAATCCCTTCACAGCGCAGAACTGCAGCAGAACATATGAAAAGGCTTTTCACTACATAAATTACAACATTTTAACCTCTCTTAACGTATAAAGTCGCAACACCGAAACCATCGCTGGACACGAGTTTCTACCTGAAAACTACTCACACCAGTCGTTGCATAATCATTCTCTTAACCTCTCTCAATACATAATATACAGGTAGCAAAACTGCCAATGAACCAGCTGCCAATTGTAAAGGTTTTTCACTACTTAATGTGTTATTCATGAAAAGCTTCCACTTTAAAATCCCTTCACAGCGCAGAACTGCAGCAGAACATATGAAAAGGCTTTTCACTACATAAATTACAACATTTTAACCTCTCTTAACGTATAAAGTCGCAACATCGAAACCATCGCTGGACACGAGTTTCTACCTGAAAACTACTCACACCAGAGGTTGCATAATCATTCTCTTAACCTCTCTCAATACATAATATACAGGTAGCAACACTGTCAATGAACCAGCTGCCAATTGTAAAGGTTTCTCACTACTTAATGTGTTATTCATGAAAAGCTTCCACTTTAAAATCCCTTCACAGCGCAGAACTGCAGCAGAACATATGAAAAGGCTTTTCACTACATAAATTACAACATTTTTAACCTCACTTAACGTATAAAGTCGCAACACCGAAACCATCGCTGGACACGAGTTTCTACCTGAAAACTACTCACACCAGAGGTTGCATAATCATTCTCTTAACCTCTCTCAATACATAATATACAGGTAGCAACACTGTCAATGAACCAGCTGCCAATTGTAAAGGTTTCTCACTACTTAATGTGTTATTCATGAAAAGCTTCCACTTTAAAATCCCTTCACAGCGCAGAACTGCAGCAGAACATATGAAAAGGCTTTTCACTACATAAATTACAACATTTTTAACCTCACTTAACGTATAAAGTCGCAACACCGAAACCATCGCTGGACACGAGTTTCTACCTGAAAACTACTCACACCAGAGGTTGCATAATCATTCTCTTAACCTCTCTCAATACATAATATACAGGTAGCAACACTGTCAATGAACCAGCTGCCAATTGTAAAGGTTTCTCACTACTTAATGTGTTATTCATGAAAAGCTTCCACTTTAAAGTCCCTTCACAGCGCAGAACTGCAGCAGAACATATGAAAAGGCTTTTCACTACATAAATTACAACATTTTTAACCTCACTTAACGTATAAAGTCGCAAAACCGAAACCATCGCTGGACACGAGTTTCTACCTGAAAACTACTCACACCAGAGGTTGCATAATCATTCTCTTAACCTCTCTCAATACATAATATACAGGTAGCAACACTGTCAATGAACCAGCTGCCAATTGTAAAGGTTTCTCACTACTTAATGTGTTATTCATGAAAAGCTTCCACTTTAAAATCCCTTCACAGCGCAGAACTGCAGCAGAACATATGAAAAGGCTTTTCACTACATAAATTACAACATTTTAACCTCTCTTAACGTATAAAGTCGCAACACCGAAACCATCGCTGGACACGAGTTTCTACCTGAAAACTACTCACACCAGAGGTTGCATAATCATTCTCTTAACCTCTCTCAATACATAATATACAGGTAGCAACACTGTCAATGAACCAGCTGCCAATTGTAAAGGTTTCTCACTACTTAATGTGTTATTCATGAAAAGCTTCCACTTTAAAATCCCTTCACAGCGCAGAACTGCAGCAGAACATATGAAAAGGCTTTTCACTACATAAATTACAACATTTTAACCTCTCTTAACGTATAAAGTCGCAACATCGAAACCATCGCTGGACACGAGTTTCTACCTGAAAACTACTCACACCAGAGGTTGCATAATCATTCTCTTAACCTCTCTCAATACATAATATACAGGTAGCAACACTGTCAATGAACCAGCTGCCAATTGTAAAGGTTTCTCACTACTTAATGTGTTATTCATGAAAAGCTTCCACTTTAAAATCCCTTCACAGCGCAGAACTGCAGCAGAACATATGAAAAGGCTTTTCACTACATAAATTACAACATTTTAACCTCTCTTAACGTATAAAGTCGCAACACCGAAACCATCGCTGGACACGAGTTTCTACCTGAAAACTACTCACACCAGAGGTTGCATAATCATTCTCTTAACCTCTCTCAATACATAATATACAGGTAGCAACACTGTCAATGAACCAGCTGCCAATTGTAAAGGTTTCTCACTACTTAATGTGTTATTCATGAAAAGCTTCCACTTTAAAATCCCTTCACAGCGCAGAACTGCAGCAGAACATATGAAAAGGCTTTTCACTACATAAATTACAACATTTTAACCTCTCTTAACGTATAAAGTCGCAACACCGAAACCATCGCTGGACACGAGTTTCTACCTGAAAACTACTCACACCAGAGGTTGCATAATCATTCTCTTAACCTCTCTCAATACATAATATACAGGTAGCAACACTGTCAATGAACCAGCTGCCAATTGTAAAGGTTTCTCACTACTTAATGTGTTATTCATGAAAAGCTTCCACTTTAAAATCCCTTCACAGCGCAGAACTGCAGCAGAACATATGAAAAGGCTTTTCACTACATAAATTACAACATTTTAACCTCTCTTAACGTATAAAGTCGCAACACCGAAACCATCGCTGGACACGAGTTTCTACCTGAAAACTACTCACACCAGAGGTTGCATAATCATTCTCTTAACCTCTCTCAATACATAATATACAGGTAGCAACACTGTCAATGAACCAGCTGCCAATTGTAAAGGTTTCTCACTACTTAATGTGTTATTCATGAAAAGCTTCCACTTTAAAATCCCTTCACAGCGCAGAACTGCAGCAGAACATATGAAAAGGCTTTTCACTACATAAATTACAACATTTTAACCTCTCTTAACGTATAAAGTCGCAACACCGAAACCATCGCTGGACACGAGTTTCTACCTGAAAACTACTCACACCAGAGGTTGCATAATCATTCTCTTAACCTCTCTCAATACATAATATACAGGTAGCAACACTGTCAATGAACCAGCTGCCAATTGTAAAGGTTTCTCACTACTTAATGTGTTATTCATGAAAAGCTTCCACTTTAAAATCCCTTCACAGCGCAGAACTGCAGCAGAACATATGAAAAGGCTTTTCACTACATAAATTACAACATTTTAACCTCTCTTAACGTATAAAGTCGCAACACCGAAACCATCGCTGGACACGAGTTTCTACCTGAAAACTACTCACACCAGAGGTTGCATAATCATTCTCTTAACCTCTCTCAATACATAATATACAGGTAGCAACACTGTCAATGAACCAGCTGCCAATTGTAAAGGTTTCTCACTACTTAATGTGTTATTCATGAAAAGCTTCCACTTTAAAATCCCTTCACAGCGCAGAACTGCAGCAGAACATATGAAAAGGCTTTTCACTACATAAATTACAACATTTTAACCTCTCTTAACGTATAAAGTCGCAACACCGAAACCATCGCTGGACACGAGTTTCTACCTGAAAACTACTCACACCAGAGGTTGCATAATCATTCTCTTAACCTCTCTCAATACATAATATACAGGTAGCAACACTGTCAATGAACCAGCTGCCAATTGTAAAGGTTTCTCACTACTTAATGTGTTATTCATGAAAAGCTTCCACTTTAAAATCCCTTCACAGCGCAGAACTGCAGCAGAACATATGAAAAGGCTTTTCACTACATAAATTACAACATTTTAACCTCTCTTAACGTATAAAGTCGCAACACCGAAACCATCGCTGGACACGAGTTTCTACCTGAAAACTACTCACACCAGAGGTTGCATAATCATTCTCTTAACCTCTCTCAATACATAATATACAGGTAGCAAAACTGTCAATGAACCAGCTGCCAATTGTAAAGGTTTCTCACTACTTAATGTGTTATTCATGAAAAGCTTCCACTTTAAAATCCCTTCACAGCACAGAACTGCAGCAGAACATATGAAAAGGCTTTTCACTACATAAATTACAACATTTTAACCTCTCTTAACGTATAAAGTCGCAACACCGAAACCATCGCTGGACACGAGTTTCTACCTGAAAACTACTCACACCAGAGGTTGCATAATCATTCTCTTAACCTCTCTCAATACATAATATACAGGTAGCAAAACTGTCAATGAACCAGCTGCCAATTGTAAAGGTTTCTCACTACTTAATGTGTTATTCATGAAAAGCTTCCACTTTAAAATCCCTTCACAGCGCAGAACTGCAGCAGAACATATGAAAAGGCTTTTCACTACATAAATTACAACATTTTAACCTCTCTTAACGTATAAAGTCGCAACACCGAAACCATCGCTGGACACGAGTTTCTACCTGAAAACTACTCACACCAGAGGTTGCATAATCATTCTCTTAACCTCTCTCAATACATAATATACAGGTAGCAAAACTGTCAATGAACCAGCTGCCAATTGTAAAGGTTTCTCACTACTTAATGTGTTATTCATGAAAAGCTTCCACTTTAAAATCCCTTCACAGCGCAGAACTGCAGCAGAACATATGAAAAGGCTTTTCACTACATAAATTACAACATTTTAACCTCTCTTAACGTATAAAGTCGCAACACCGAAACCATCGCTGGACACGAGTTTCTACCTGAAAACTACTCACACCAGAGGTTGCATAATCATTCTCTTAACCTCTCTCAATACATAATATACAGGTAGCAAAACTGTCAATGAACCAGCTGCCAATTGTAAAGGTTTCTCACTACTTAATGTGTTATTCATGAAAAGCTTCCACTTTAAAATCCCTTCACAGCGCAGAACTGCAGCAGAACATATGAAAAGGCTTTTCACTACATAAATTACAACATTTTAACCTCTCTTAACGTATAAAGTCGCAACACCGAAACCATCGCTGGACACGAGTTTCTACCTGAAAACTACTCACACCAGTCGTTGCATAATCATTCTCTTAACCTCTCTCAATACATAATATACAGGTAGCAACACTGTCAATGAACCAGCTGCCAATTGTAAAGGTTTCTCACTACTTAATGTGTTATTCATGAAAAGCTTCCACTTTAAAATCCCTTCACAGCGCAGAACTGCAGCAGAACATATGAAAAGGCTTTTCACTACATAAATTACAACATTTTAACCTCTCTTAACGTATAAAGTCGCAACACCGAAACCATCGCTGGACACGAGTTTCTACCTGAAAACTACTCACACCAGTCGTTGCATAATCATTCTCTTAACCTCTCTCAATACATAATATACAGGTAGCAAAACTGTCAATGAACCAGCTGCCAATTGTAACGGTTTCTCACTACTTAATGTGTTATTCATGAAAAGCTTCCACTTTAAAATCCCTTCACAGCGCAGAACTGCAGCAGAACATATGAAAAGGCTTTTCACTACATAAATTACAACATTTTAACCTCTCTTAACGTATAAAGTCGCAACACCGAAACCATCGCTGGACACGAGTTTCTACCTGAAAACTACTCACACCAGAGGTTGCATAATCATTCTCTTAACCTCTCTCAATACATAATATACAGGTAGCAAAACTGTCAATGAACCAGCTGCCAATTGTAAAGGTTTCTCACTACTTAATGTGTTATTCATGAAAAGCTTCCACTTTAAAATCCCTTCACAGCGTAGAACTGCAGCAGAACATATGAAAAGGCTTTTCACTACATAAATTACAACATTTTAACCTCTCTTAACGTATAAAGTCGCAACACCGAAACCATCGCTGGACACGAGTTTCTACCTGAAAACTACTCACACCAGTCGTTGCATAATCATTCTCTTAACCTCTCTCAATACATAATATACAGGTAGCAAAACTGTCAATGAACCAGCTGCCAATTGTAAAGGTTTCTCACTACTTAATGTGTTATTCATGAAAAGCTTCCACTTTAAAATCCCTTCACTGCGCAGAACTGCAGCAGAACATATGAAAAGGCTTTTCACTACATAAATTACAACATTTTAACCTCTCTTAACGTATAAAGTCGCAACACCGAAACCATCGCTGGACACGAGTTTCTACCTGAAAACTACTCACACCAGAGGTTGCATAATCATTCTCTTAACCTCTCTCAATACATAATATACAGGTAGCAACACTGTCAATGAACCAGCTGCCAATTGTAAAGGTTTCTCACTACTTAATGTGTTATTCATGAAAAGCTTCCACTTTAAAATCCCTTCACAGCGCAGAACTGCAGCAGAACATATGAAAAGGCTTTTCACTACATAAATTACAACATTTTAACCTCTCTTAACGTATAAAGTCGCAACACCGAAACCATCGCTGGACACGAGTTTCTACCTGAAAACTACTCACACCAGAGGTTGCATAATCATTCTCTTAACCTCTCTCAATACATAATATACAGGTAGCAAAACTGTCAATGAACCAGCTGCCAATTGTAAAGGTTTCTCACTACTTAATGTGTTATTCATGAAAAGCTTCCACTTTAAAATCCCTTCACAGCGCAGAACTGCAGCAGAACATATGAAAAGGCTTTTCACTACATAAATTACAACATTTTAACCTCTCTTAACGTATAAAGTCGCAACACCGAAACCATCGCTGGACACGAGTTTCTACCTGAAAACTACTCACACCAGAGGTTGCATAATCATTCTCTTAACCTCTCTCAATACATAATATACAGGTAGCAACACTGTCAATGAACCAGCTGCCAATTGTAAAGGTTTCTCACTACTTAATGTGTTATTCATGAAAAGCTTCCACTTTAAAATCCCTTCACAGCGCAGAACTGCAGCAGAACATATGAAAAGGCTTTTCACTACATAAATTACAACATTTTAACCTCTCTTAACGTATAAAGTCGCAACACCGAAACCATCGCTGGACACGAGTTTCTACCTGAAAACTACTCACACCAGAGGTTGCATAATCATTCTCTTAACCTCTCTCAATACATAATATACAGGTAGCAACACTGTCAATGAACCAGCTGCCAATTGTAAAGGTTTCTCACTACTTAATGTGTTATTCATGAAAAGCTTCAACTTTAAAATCCCTTCACAGCGCAGAACTGCAGCAGAACATATGAAAAGGCTTTTCACTACATAAATTACAACATTTTAACCTCTCTTAACGTATAAAGTCGCAACACCGAAACCATCGCTGGACACGGAGTTTCTACCTGAAAACTACTCACACCAGAGGTTGCATAATCATTCTCTTAACCTCTCTCAATACATAATATACAGGTAGCAACACTGTCAATGAACCAGCTGCCAATTGTAAAGGTTTCTCACTACTTAATGTGGTATTCATGAAATCACAGCGCAGAACTGCAGCAGAACATATGAAAAGGCTTTTCACTACATAAATTACAACATTTTAACCTCTCTTAACGTATAAAGTCGCAACACCGAAACCATCGCTGGACACGAGTCTCTACCTGAAAACTACTCACACCAGAGGTTGCATAATCATTCTCTTAACCTCTCTCAATACATAATATACAGGTAGCAACACTGTCAATGAACCAGCTGCCAATTTTAAAGGTTTCTCACTACTTAATGTGTTATTCATGAAAAGCTTCCACTTTAAAATCCCTTCACAGCGCAGAACTGCAGCAGAACATATGAAAAGGCTTTTCACTACATAAATTACAACATTTTAACCTCTCTTAACGTATAAAGTCGCAACACCGAAACCATCGCTGGACACGAGTTTCTACCTGAAAACTACTCACACCAGAGGTTGCATAATCATTCTCTTAACCTCTCTCAATACATAATATACAGGTAGCAACACTGTCAATGAACCAGCTGCCAATTGTAAAGGTTTCTCACTACTTAATGTGTTATTCATGAAAAGCTTCAACTTTAAAATCCCTTCACAGCGCAGAACTGCAGCAGAACATATGAAAAGGCTTTTCACTACATAAATTACAACATTTTAACCTCTCTTAACGTATAAAGTCGCAACACCGAAACCATCGCTGGACACGGAGTTTCTACCTGAAAACTACTCACACCAGAGGTTGCATAATCATTCTCTTAACCTCTCTCAATACATAATATACAGGTAGCAACACTGTCAATGAACCAGCTGCCAATTGTAAAGGTTTCTCACTACTTAATGTGGTATTCATGAAAAGCTTCCACTTTAAAATCCCTTCACAGCGCAGAACTGCAGCAGAACATATGAAAAGGCTTTTCACTACATAAATTACAACATTTTAACCTCTCTTAACGTATAAAGTCGCAACACCGAAACCATCGCTGGACACGAGTCTCTACCTGAAAACTACTCACACCAGAGGTTGCATAATCATTCTCTTAACCTCTCTCAATACATAATATACAGGTAGCAACACTGTCAATGAACCAGCTGCCAATTTTAAAGGTTTCTCACTACTTAATGTGTTATTCATGAAAAGCTTCCACTTTAAAATCCCTTCACAGCGCAGAACTGCAGCAGAACATATGAAAAGGCTTTTCACTACATAAATTACAACATTTTAACCTCTCTTAACGTATAAAGTCGCAACACCGAAACCATCGCTGGACACGAGTCTCTACCTGAAAACTACTCACACCAGAGGTTGCATAATCATTCTCTTAACCTCTCTCAATACATAATATACAGGTAGCAACACTGTCAATGAACCAGCTGCCAATTTTAAAGGTTTCTCACTACTTAATGTGTTATTCATGAAAAGCTTCCACTTTAAAATCCCTTCACAGCGCAGAACTGCAGCAGAACATATGAAAAGGCTTTTCACTACATAAATTACAACATTTTAACCTCTCTTAACGTATAAAGTCGCAACACCGAAACCATCGCTGGACACGAGTTTCTACCTGAAAACTACTCACACCAGAGGTTGCATAATCATTCTCTTAACCTCTCTCAATACATAATATACAGGTAGCAAAACTGTCAATGAACCAGCTGCCAATTGTAAAGGTTTCTCACTACTTAATGTGTTATTCATTAAAAGCTTCAACTTTAAAATCCCTTCACAGCGCAGAACTGCAGCAGAACATATGAAAAGGCTTTTCACTACATAAATTACAACATTTTAACCTCTCTTAACGTATAAAGTCGCAACACCGAAACCATCGCTGGACACGAGTCTCTACCTGAAAACTACTCACACCAGAGGTTGCATAATCATTCTCTTAACCTCTCTCAATACATAATATACAGGTAGCAACACTGTCAATGAACCAGCTGCCAATTTTAAAGGTTTCTCACTACTTAATGTGTTATTCATGAAAAGCTTCCACTTTAAAATCCCTTCACAGCGCAGAACTGCAGCAGAACATATGAAAAGGCTTTTCACTACATAAATTACAACATTTTAACCTCTCTTAACGTATAAAGTCGCAACACCGAAACCATCGCTGGACACGAGTTTCTACCTGAAAACTACTCACACCAGAGGTTGCATAATCATTCTCTTAACCTCTCTCAATACATAATATACAGGTAGCAACACTGTCAATGAACCAGCTGCCAATTGTAAAGGTTTCTCACTACTTAATGTGTTATTCATGAAAAGCTTCCACTTTAAAATCCCTTCACAGCGCAGAACTGCAGCAGAACATATGAAAAGGCTTTTCACTACATAAATTACAACATTTTAACCTCTCTTAACGTATAAAGTCGCAACACCGAAACCATCGCTGGACACGAGTTTCTACCTGAAAACTACTCACACCAGAGGTTGCATAATCATTCTCTTAACCTCTCTCAATACATAATATACAGGTAGCAAAACTGTCAATGAACCAGCTGCCAATTGTAAAGGTTTCTCACTACTTAATGTGTTATTCATGAAAAGCTTCCACTTTAAAATCCCTTCACAGCGCAGAACTGCAGCAGAACATATGAAAAGGCTTTTCACTACATAAATTACAACATTTTAACCTCTCTTAACGTATAAAGTCGCAACACCGAAACCATCGCTGGACACGAGTCTCTACCTGAAAACTACTCACACCAGAGGTTGCATAATCATTCTCTTAACCTCTCTCAATACATAATATACAGGTAGCAACACTGTCAATGAACCAGCTGCCAATTGTAAAGGTTTCTCACTACTTAATGTGTTATTCATGAAAAGCTTCCACTTTAAAATCCCTTCACAGCGCAGAACTGCAGCAGAACATATGAAAAGGCTTTTCACTACATAAATTACAACATTTTAACCTCTCTTAACGTATAAAGTCTCAACACCGAAACCATCGCTGGACACGAGTTTCTACCTGAAAACTACTCACACCAGAGGTTGCATAATCATTCTCTTAACCTCTCTCAATACATAATATACAGGTAGCAACACTGTCAATGAACCAGCTGCCAATTGTAAAGGTTTCTCACTACTTAATGTGTTATTCATGAAAAGCTTCCACTTTAAAATCCCTTCACAGCGCAGAACTGCAGCAGAACATATGAAAAGGCTTTTCACTACATAAATTACAACATTTTAACCTCTCTTAACGTATAAAGTCGCAACACCGAAACCATCGCTGGACACGAGTTTCTACCTGAAAACTACTCACACCAGAGGTTGCATAATCATTCTCTTAACCTCTCTCAATACATAATATACAGGTAGCAACACTGTCAATGAACCAGCTGCCAATTGTAAAGGTTTCTCACTACTTAATGTGTTATTCATGAAAAGCTTCCACTTTAAAATCCCTTCACAGCGCAGAACTTCAGCAGAACATATGAAAAGGCTTTTCACTACATAAATTACAACATTTTAACCTCTCTTAACGTATAAAGTCGCAACACCGAAACCATCGCTGGACACGAGTCTCTACCTGAAAACTACTCACACCAGAGGTTGCATAATCATTCTCTTAACCTCTCTCAATACATAATATACAGGTAGCAACACTGTCAATGAACCAGCTGCCAATTGTAAAGGTTTCTCACTACTTAATGTGTTATTCATGAAAAGCTTCCACTTTAAAATCCCTTCACAGCGCAGAACTGCAGCAGAACATATGAAAAGGCTTTTCACTACATAAATTACAACATTTTAACCTCTCTTAACGTATAAAGTCGCAACACCGAAACCATCGCTGGACACGAGTTTCTACCTGAAAACTACTCACACCAGAGGTTGCATAATCATTCTCTTAACCTCTCTCAATACATAATATACAGGTAGCAACACTGTCAATGAACCAGCTGCCAATTGTAAAGGTTTCTCACTACTTAATGTGTTATTCATGAAAAGCTTCCACTTTAAAATCCCTTCACAGCGCAGAACTGCAGCAGAACATATGAAAAGGCTTTTCACTACATAAATTACAACATTTTAACCTCTCTTAACGTATAAAGTCGCAACACCGAAACCATCGCTGGACACGAGTTTCTACCTGAAAACTACTCACACCAGAGGTTGCATAATCATTCTCTTAACCTCTCTCAATACATAATATACAGGTAGCAAAACTGTCAATGAACCAGCTGCCAATTGTAAAGGTTTCTCACTACTTAATGTGTTATTCATGAAAAGCTTCCACTTTAAAATCCCTTCACAGCGCAGAACTGCAGCAGAACATATGAAAAGGCTTTTCACTACATAAATTACAACATTTTAACCTCTCTTAACGTATAAAGTCTCAACACCGAAACCATCGCTGGACACGAGTTTCTACCTGAAAACTACTCACACCAGAGGTTGCATAATCATTCTCTTAACCTCTCTCAATACATAATATACAGGTAGCAACACTGTCAATGAACCAGCTGCCAATTGTAAAGGTTTCTCACTACTTAATGTGTTATTCATGAAAAGCTTCCACTTTAAAATCCCTTCACAGCGCAGAACTGCAGCAGAACATATGAAAAGGCTTTTCACTACATAAATTACAACATTTTAACCTCTCTTAACGTATAAAGTCGCAACACCGAAACCATCGCTGGACACGAGTTTCTACCTGAAAACTACTCACACCAGAGGTTGCATAATCATTCTCTTAACCTCTCTCAATACATAATATACAGGTAGCAACACTGTCAATGAACCAGCTGCCAATTGTAAAGGTTTCTCACTACTTAATGTGTTATTCATTAAAAGCTTCAACTTTAAAATCCCTTCACAGCGCAGAACTGCAGCAGAACATATGAAAAGGCTTTTCACTACATAAATTACAACATTTTAACCTCTCTTAACGTATAAAGTCGCAACACCGAAACCATCGCTGGACACGGAGTTTCTACCTGAAAACTACTCACACCAGAGGTTGCATAATCATTCTCTTAACCTCTCTCAATACATAATATACAGGTAGCAACACTGTCAATGAACCAGCTGCCAATTGTAAAGGTTTCTCACTACTTAATGTGGTATTCATGAAAAGCTTCCACTTTAAAATCCCTTCACAGCGCAGAACTGCAGCAGAACATATGAAAAGGCTTTTCACTACATAAATTACAACATTTTAACCTCTCTTAACGTATAAAGTCGCAACACCGAAACCATCGCTGGACACGAGTCTCTACCTGAAAACTACTCACACCAGAGGTTGCATAATCATTCTCTTAACCTCTCTCAATACATAATATACAGGTAGCAACACTGTCAATGAACCAGCTGCCAATTTTAAAGGTTTCTCACTACTTAATGTGTTATTCATGAAAAGCTTCCACTTTAAAATCCCTTCACAGCGCAGAACTGCAGCAGAACATATGAAAAGGCTTTTCACTACATAAATTACAACATTTTAACCTCTCTTAACGTATAAAGTCGCAACACCGAAACCATCGCTGGACACGAGTTTCTACCTGAAAACTACTCACACCAGAGGTTGCATAATCATTCTCTTAACCTCTCTCAATACATAATATACAGGTAGCAACACTGTCAATGAACCAGCTGCCAATTGTAAAGGTTTCTCACTACTTAATGTGTTATTCATGAAAAGCTTCCACTTTAAAATCCCTTCACAGCGCAGAACTGCAGCAGAACATATGAAAAGGCTTTTCACTACATAAATTACAACATTTTAACCTCTCTTAACGTATAAAGTCGCAACACCGAAACCATCGCTGGACACGAGTTTCTACCTGAAAACTACTCACACCAGAGGTTGCATAATCATTCTCTTAACCTCTCTCAATACATAATATACAGGTAGCAAAACTGTCAATGAACCAGCTGCCAATTGTAAAGGTTTCTCACTACTTAATGTGTTATTCATGAAAAGCTTCCACTTTAAAATCCCTTCACAGCGCAGAACTGCAGCAGAACATATGAAAAGGCTTTTCACTACATAAATTACAACATTTTAACCTCTCTTAACGTATAAAGTCGCAACACCGAAACCATCGCTGGACACGAGTCTCTACCTGAAAACTACTCACACCAGAGGTTGCATAATCATTCTCTTAACCTCTCTCAATACATAATATACAGGTAGCAACACTGTCAATGAACCAGCTGCCAATTGTAAAGGTTTCTCACTACTTAATGTGTTATTCATGAAAAGCTTCCACTTTAAAATCCCTTCACAGCGCAGAACTGCAGCAGAACATATGAAAAGGCTTTTCACTACATAAATTACAACATTTTAACCTCTCTTAACGTATAAAGTCTCAACACCGAAACCATCGCTGGACACGAGTTTCTACCTGAAAACTACTCACACCAGAGGTTGCATAATCATTCTCTTAACCTCTCTCAATACATAATATACAGGTAGCAACACTGTCAATGAACCAGCTGCCAATTGTAAAGGTTTCTCACTACTTAATGTGTTATTCATGAAAAGCTTCCACTTTAAAATCCCTTCACAGCGCAGAACTGCAGCAGAACATATGAAAAGGCTTTTCACTACATAAATTACAACATTTTAACCTCTCTTAACGTATAAAGTCGCAACACCGAAACCATCGCTGGACACGAGTTTCTACCTGAAAACTACTCACACCAGAGGTTGCATAATCATTCTCTTAACCTCTCTCAATACATAATATACAGGTAGCAACACTGTCAATGAACCAGCTGCCAATTGTAAAGGTTTCTCACTACTTAATGTGTTATTCATGAAAAGCTTCCACTTTAAAATCCCTTCACAGCGCAGAACTGCAGCAGAACATATGAAAAGGCTTTTCACTACATAAATTACAACATTTTAACCTCTCTTAACGTATAAAGTCGCAACACCGAAACCATCGCTGGACACGAGTCTCTACCTGAAAACTACTCACACCAGAGGTTGCATAATCATTCTCTTAACCTCTCTCAATACATAATATACAGGTAGCAACACTGTCAATGAACCAGCTGCCAATTGTAAAGGTTTCTCACTACTTAATGTGTTATTCATGAAAAGCTTCCACTTTAAAATCCCTTCACAGCGCAGAACTGCAGCAGAACATATGAAAAGGCTTTTCACTACATAAATTACAACATTTTAACCTCTCTTAACGTATAAAGTCGCAACACCGAAACCATCGCTGGACACGAGTTTCTACCTGAAAACTACTCACACCAGAGGTTGCATAATCATTCTCTTAACCTCTCTCAATACATAATATACAGGTAGCAACACTGTCAATGAACCAGCTGCCAATTGTAAAGGTTTCTCACTACTTAATGTGTTATTCATGAAAAGCTTCCACTTTAAAATCCCTTCACAGCGCAGAACTGCAGCAGAACATATGAAAAGGCTTTTCACTACATAAATTACAACATTTTAACCTCTCTTAACGTATAAAGTCGCAACACCGAAACCATCGCTGGACACGAGTTTCTACCTGAAAACTACTCACACCAGAGGTTGCATAATCATTCTCTTAACCTCTCTCAATACATAATATACAGGTAGCAAAACTGTCAATGAACCAGCTGCCAATTGTAAAGGTTTCTCACTACTTAATGTGTTATTCATGAAAAGCTTCCACTTTAAAATCCCTTCACAGCGCAGAACTGCAGCAGAACATATGAAAAGGCTTTTCACTACATAAATTACAACATTTTAACCTCTCTTAACGTATAAAGTCTCAACACCGAAACCATCGCTGGACACGAGTTTCTACCTGAAAACTACTCACACCAGAGGTTGCATAATCATTCTCTTAACCTCTCTCAATACATAATATACAGGTAGCAACACTGTCAATGAACCAGCTGCCAATTGTAAAGGTTTCTCACTACTTAATGTGTTATTCATGAAAAGCTTCCACTTTAAAATCCCTTCACAGCGCAGAACTGCAGCAGAACATATGAAAAGGCTTTTCACTACATAAATTACAACATTTTAACCTCTCTTAACGTATAAAGTCGCAACACCGAAACCATCGCTGGACACGAGTTTCTACCTGAAAACTACTCACACCAGAGGTTGCATAATCATTCTCTTAACCTCTCTCAATACATAATATACAGGTAGCAACACTGTCAATGAACCAGCTGCCAATTGTAAAGGTTTCTCACTACTTAATGTGTTATTCATGAAAAGCTTCCACTTTAAAATCCCTTCACAGCGCAGAACTGCAGCAGAACATATGAAAAGGCTTTTCACTACATAAATTACAACATTTTAACCTCTCTTAACGTATAAAGTCGCAACACCGAAACCATCGCTGGACACGAGTCTCTACCTGAAAACTACTCACACCAGAGGTTGCATAATCATTCTCTTAACCTCTCTCAATACATAATATACAGGTAGCAACACTGTCAATGAACCAGCTGCCAATTGTAAAGGTTTCTCACTACTTAATGTGTTATTCATGAAAAGCTTCCACTTTAAAATCCCTTCACAGCGCAGAACTGCAGCAGAACATATGAAAAGGCTTTTCACTACATAAATTACAACATTTTAACCTCTCTTAACGTATAAAGTCGCAACACCGAAACCATCGCTGGACACGAGTTTCTACCTGAAAACTACTCACACCAGAGGTTGCATAATCATTCTCTTAACCTCTCTCAATACATAATATACAGGTAGCAACACTGTCAATGAACCAGCTGCCAATTGTAAAGGTTTCTCACTACTTAATGTGTTATTCATGAAAAGCTTCCACTTTAAAATCCATTCACAGCGCAGAACTGCAGCAGAACATATGAAAAGGCTTTTCACTACATAAATTACAACATTTTAACCTCTCTTAACGTATAAAGTCGCAACACCGAAACCATCGCTGGACACGAGTTTCTACCTGAAAACTACTCACACCAGAGGTTGCATAATCATTCTCTTAACCTCTCTCAATACATAATATACAGGTAGCAACACTGTCAATGAACCAGCTGCCAATTGTAAAGGTTTCTCACTACTTAATGTGTTATTCATGAAAAGCTTCCACTTTAAAATCCCTTCACAGCGCAGAACTGCAGCAGAACATATGAAAAGGCTTTTCACTACATAAATTACAACATTTTAACCTCTCTTAACGTATAAAGTCGCAACACCGAAACCATCGCTGGACACGAGTCTCTACCTGAAAACTACTCACACCAGAGGTTGCATAATCATTCTCTTAACCTCTCTCAATACATAATATACAGGTAGCAACACTGTCAATGAACCAGCTGCCAATTGTAAAGGTTTCTCACTACTTAATGTGTTATTCATGAAAAGCTTCCACTTTAAAATCCCTTCACAGCGCAGAACTGCAGCAGAACATATGAAAAGGCTTTTCACTACATAAATTACAACATTTTAACCTCTCTTAACGTATAAAGTCGCAACACCGAAACCATCGCTGGACACGAGTCTCTACCTGAAAACTACTCACACCAGAGGTTGCATAATCATTCTCTTAACCTCTCTCAATACATAATATACAGGTAGCAACACTGTCAATGAACCAGCTGCCAATTGTAAAGGTTTCTCACTACTTAATGTGTTATTCATGAAAAGCTTCCACTTTAAAATCCCTTCACAGCGCAGAACTGCAGCAGAACATATGAAAAGGCTTTTCACTACATAAATTACAACATTTTAACCTCTCTTAACGTATAAAGTCGCAACACCGAAACCATCGCTGGACACGAGTTTCTACCTGAAAACTACTCACACCAGAGGTTGCATAATCATTCTCTTAACCTCTCTCAATACATAATATACAGGTAGCAAAACTGTCAATGAACCAGCTGCCAATTGTAAAGGTTTCTCACTACTTAATGTGTTATTCATGAAAAGCTTCCACTTTAAAATCCCTTCACAGCGCAGAACTGCAGCAGAACATATGAAAAGGCTTTTCACTACATAAATTACAACATTTTAACCTCTCTTAACGTATAAAGTCGCAACACCGAAACCATCGCTGGACACGAGTCTCTACCTGAAAACTACTCACACCAGAGGTTGCATAATCATTCTCTTAACCTCTCTCAATACATAATATACAGGTAGCAACACTGTCAATGAACCAGCTGCCAATTGTAAAGGTTTCTCACTACTTAATGTGTTATTCATGAAAAGCTTCCACTTTAAAATCCCTTCACAGCGCAGAACTGCAGCAGAACATATGAAAAGGCTTTTCACTACATAAATTACAACATTTTAACCTCTCTTAACGTATAAAGTCGCAACACCGAAACCATCGCTGGACACGAGTTTCTACCTGAAAACTACTCACACCAGAGGTTGCATAATCATTCTCTTAACCTCTCTCAATACATAATATACAGGTAGCAACACTGTCAATGAACCAGCTGCCAATTGTAAAGGTTTCTCACTACTTAATGTGTTATTCATGAAAAGCTTCCACTTTAAAATCCCTTCACAGCGCAGAACTGCAGCAGAACATATGAAAAGGCTTTTCACTACCTAAATTACAACATTTTAACCTCTCTTAACGTATAAAGTCGCAACACCGAAACCATCGCTGGACACGAGTTTCTACCTGAAAACTACTCACACCAGAGGTTGCATAATCATTCTCTTAACCTCTCTCAATACATAATATACAGGTAGCAACACTGTCAATGAACCAGCTGCCAATTGTAAAGGTTTCTCACTACTTAATGTGTTATTCATGAAAAGCTTCAACTTTAAAATCCCTTCACAGCGCAGAACTGCAGCAGAACATATGAAAAGGCTTTTCACTACATAAATTACAACATTTTAACCTCTCTTAACGTATAAAGTCGCAACACCGAAACCATCGCTGGACACGAGTTTCTACCTGAAAACTACTCACACCAGAGGTTGCATAATCATTCTCTTAACCTCTCTCAATACATAATATACAGGTAGCAACACTGTCAATGAACCAGCTGCCAATTGTAAAGGTTTCTCACTACTTAATGTGTTATTCATGAAAAGCTTCCACTTTAAAATCCCTTCACAGCGCAGAACTGCAGCAGAACATATGAAAAGGCTTTTCACTACATAAATTACAACATTTTAACCTCTCTTAACGTATAAAGTCGCAACACCGAAACCATCGCTGGACACGAGTTTCTACCTGAAAACTACTCACACCAGAGGTTGCATAATCATTCTCTTAACCTCTCTCAATACATAATATACAGGTAGCAACACTGTCAATGAACCAGCTGCCAATTGTAAAGGTTTCTCACTACTTAATGTGTTATTCATGAAAAGCTTCCACTTTAAAATCCCTTCACAGCGCAGAACTGCAGCAGAACATATGAAAAGGCTTTTCACTACATAAATTACAACATTTTAACCTCTCTTAACGTATAAAGTCGCAACACCGAAACCATCGCTGGACACGAGTTTCTACCTGAAAACTACTCACACCAGAGGTTGCATAATCATTCTCTTAACCTCTCTCAATACATAATATACAGGTAGCAACACTGTCAATGAACCAGCTGCCAATTGTAAAGGTTTCTCACTACTTAATGTGTTATTCATTAAAAGCTTCAACTTTAAAATCCCTTCACAGCGCAGAACTGCAGCAGAACATATGAAAAGGCTTTTCACTACATAAATTACAACATTTTAACCTCTCTTAACGTATAAAGTCGCAACACCGAAACCATCGCTGGACACGAGTTTCTACCTGAAAACTACTCACACCAGAGGTTGCATAATCATTCTCTTAACCTCTCTCAATACATAATATACAGGTAGCAACACTGTCAATGAACCAGCTGCCAATTGTAAAGGTTTCTCACTACTTAATGTGTTATTCATGAAAAGCTTCCACTTTAAAATCCCTTCACAGCGCAGAACTGCAGCAGAACATATGAAAAGGCTTTTCACTACATAAATTACAACATTTTAACCTCTCTTAACGTATAAAGTCGCAACACCGAAACCATCGCTGGACACGAGTTTCTACCTGAAAACTACTCACACCAGAGGTTGCATAATCATTCTCTTAACCTCTCTCAATACATAATATACAGGTAGCAAAACTGTCAATGAACCAGCTGCCAATTGTAAAGGTTTCTCACTACTTAATGTGTTATTCATGAAAAGCTTCCACTTTAAAATCCCTTCACAGCGCAGAACTGCAGCAGAACATATGAAAAGGCTTTTCACTACATAAATTACAACATTTTAACCTCTCTTAACGTATAAAGTCGCAACACCGAAACCATCGCTGGACACGAGTTTCTACCTGAAAACTACTCACACCAGAGGTTGCATAATCATTCTCTTAACCTCTCTCAATACATAATATACAGGTAGCAACACTGTCAATGAACCAGCTGCCAATTGTAAAGGTTTCTCACTACTTAATGTGTTATTCATGAAAAGCTTCAACTTTAAAATCCCTTCACAGCGCAGAACTGCAGCAGAACATATGAAAAGGCTTTTCACTACATAAATTACAACATTTTAACCTCTCTTAACGTATAAAGTCGCAACACCGAAACCATCGCTGGACACGGAGTTTCTACCTGAAAACTACTCACACCAGAGGTTGCATAATCATTCTCTTAACCTCTCTCAATACATAATATACAGGTAGCAACACTGTCAATGAACCAGCTGCCAATTGTAAAGGTTTCTCACTACTTAATGTGGTATTCATGAAAAGCTTCCACTTTAAAATCCCTTCACAGCGCAGAACTGCAGCAGAACATATGAAAAGGCTTTTCACTACATAAATTACAACATTTTAACCTCTCTTAACGTATAAAGTCGCAACACCGAAACCATCGCTGGACACGAGTTTCTACCTGAAAACTACTCACACCAGAGGTTGCATAATCATTCTCTTAACCTCTCTCAATACATAATATACAGGTAGCAACACTGTCAATGAACCAGCTGCCAATTGCAAAGGTTTCTCACTACTTAATGTGTTATTCATGAAAAGCTTCCACTTTAAAATCCCTTCACAGCGCAGAACTGCAGCAGAACATATGAAAAGGCTTTTCACTACATAAATTACAACATTTTAACCTCTCTTAACGTATAAAGTCGCAACACCGAAACCATCGCTGGACACGAGTTTCTACCTGAAAACTACTCACACCAGAGGTTGCATAATCATTCTCTTAACCTCTCTCAATACATAATATACAGGTAGCAACACTGTCAATGAACCAGCTGCCAATTTTAAAGGTTTCTCACTACTTAATGTGTTATTCATGAAAAGCTTCCACTTTAAAATCCCTTCACAGCGCAGAACTGCAGCAGAACATATGAAAAGGCTTTTCACTACATAAATTACAACATTTTAACCTCTCTTAACGTATAAAGTCGCAACACCGAAACCATCGCTGGACACGAGTTTCTACCTGAAAACTACTCACACCAGAGGTTGCATAATCATTCTCTTAACCTCTCTCAATACATAATATACAGGTAGCAACACTGTCAATGAACCAGCTGCCAATTGTAAAGGTTTCTCACTACTTAATGTGTTATTCATGAAAAGCTTCCACTTTAAAATCCCTTCACAGCGCAGAACTGCAGCAGAACATATGAAAAGGCTTTTCACTACATAAATTACAACATTTTAACCTCTCTTAACGTATAAAGTCGCAACACCGAAACCATCGCTGGACACGAGTTTCTACCTGAAAACTACTCACACCAGAGGTTGCATAATCATTCTCTTAACCTCTCTCAATACATAATATACAGGTAGCAAAACTGTCAATGAACCAGCTGCCAATTGTAAAGGTTTCTCACTACTTAATGTGTTATTCATGAAAAGCTTCCACTTTAAAATCCCTTCACAGCGCAGAACTGCAGCAGAACATGTGAAAAGGCTTTTCACTACATAAATTACAACATTTTAACCTCTCTTAACGTATAAAGTCGCAACACCGAAACCATCGCTGGACACGAGTCTCTACCTGAAAACTACTCACACCAGAGGTTGCATAATCATTCTCTTAACCTCTCTCAATACATAATATACAGGTAGCAACACTGTCAATGAACCAGCTGCCAATTGTAAAGGTTTCTCACTACTTAATGTGTTATTCATGAAAAGCTTCCACTTTAAAATCCCTTCACAGCGCAGAACTGCAGCAGAACATATGAAAAGGCTTTTCACTACATAAATTACAACATTTTAACCTCTCTTAACGTATAAAGTCGCAACACCGAAACCATCGCTGGACACGAGTTTCTACCTGAAAACTACTCACACCAGAGGTTGCATAATCATTCTCTTAACCTCTCTCAATACATAATATACAGGTAGCAACACTGTCAATGAACCAGCTGCCAATTGTAAAGGTTTCTCACTACTTAATGTGTTATTCATGAAAAGCTTCCATTTTAAAATCCCTTCACAGCGCAGAACTGCAGCAGAACATATGAAAAGGCTTTTCACTACATAAATTACAACATTTTAACCTCTCTTAACGTATAAAGTCGCAACACCGAAACCATCGCTGGACACGAGTCTCTACCTGAAAACTACTCACACCAGAGGTTGCATAATCATTCTCTTAACCTCTCTCAATACATAATATACAGGTAGCAACACTATCAATGAACCAGCTGCCAATTGTAAAGGTTTCTCACTACTTAATGTGTTATTCATGAAAAGCTTCCACTTTAAAATCCCTTCACAGCGCAGAACTGCAGCAGAACATATGAAAAGGCTTTTCACTACATAAATTACAACATTTTAACCTCTCTTAACGTATAAAGTCGCAACACCGAAACCATCGCTGGACACGAGTTTCTACCTGAAAACTACTCACACCAGAGGTTGCATAATCATTCTCTTAACCTCTCTCAATACATAATATACAGGTAGCAACACTGTCAATGAACCAGCTGCCAATTGTAAAGGTTTCTCACTACTTAATGTGTTATTCATGAAAAGCTTCCACTTTAAAATCCATTCACAGCGCAGAACTGCAGCAGAACATATGAAAAGGCTTTTCACTACATAAATTACAACATTTTAACCTCTCTTAACGTATAAAGTCGCAACACCGAAACCATCGCTGGACACGAGTTTCTACCTGAAAACTACTCACACCAGAGGTTGCATAATCATTCTCTTAACCTCTCTCAATACATAATATACAGGTAGCAACACTGTCAATGAACCAGCTGCCAATTGTAAAGGTTTCTCACTACTTAATGTGTTATTCATGAAAAGCTTCCACTTTAAAATCCCTTCACAGCGCAGAACTGCAGCAGAACATATGAAAAGGCTTTTCACTACATAAATTACAACATTTTAACCTCTCTTAACGTATAAAGTCGCAACACCGAAACCATCGCTGGACACGAGTCTCTACCTGAAAACTACTCACACCAGAGGTTGCATAATCATTCTCTTAACCTCTCTCAATACATAATATACAGGTAGCAACACTGTCAATGAACCAGCTGCCAATTGTAAAGGTTTCTCACTACTTAATGTGTTATTCATGAAAAGCTTCCACTTTAAAATCCCTTCACAGCGCAGAACTGCAGCAGAACATATGAAAAGGCTTTTCACTACATAAATTACAACATTTTAACCTCTCTTAACGTATAAAGTCGCAACACCGAAACCATCGCTGGACACGAGTTTCTACCTGAAAACTACTCACACCAGAGGTTGCATAATCATTCTCTTAACCTCTCTCAATACATAATATATAGGTAGCAACACTGTCAATGAACCAGCTGCCAATTGTAAAGGTTTCTCACTACTTAATGTGTTATTCATGAAAAGCTTCCACTTTAAAATCCCTTCACAGCGCAGAACTGCAGCAGAACATATGAAAAGGCTTTTCACTACATAAATTACAACATTTTAACCTCTCTTAACGTATAAAGTCGCAACACCGAAACCATCGCTGGACACGAGTTTCAACCTGAAAACTACTCACACCAGAGGTTGCATAATCATTCTCTTAACCTCTCTCAATACATAATATACAGGTAGCAAAACTGTCAATGAACCAGCTGCCAATTGTAAAGGTTTCTCACTACTTAATGTGTTATTCATGAAAAGCTTCCACTTTAAAATCCCTTCACAGCGCAGAACTGCAGCAGAACATATGAAAAGGCTTTTCACTACATAAATTACAACATTTTAACCTCTCTTAACGTATAAAGTCGCAACACCGAAACCATCGCTGGACACGAGTCTCTACCTGAAAACTACTCACACCAGAGGTTGCATAATCATTCTCTTAACCTCTCTCAATACATAATATACAGGTAGCAACACTGTCAATGAACCAGCTGCCAATTGTAAAGGTTTCTCACTTCTTAATGTGTTATTCATGAAAAGCTTCCACTTTAAAATCCCTTCACAGCGCAGAACTGCAGCAGAACATATGAAAAGGCTTTTCACTACATAAATTACAACATTTTAACCTCTCTTAACGTATAAAGTCGCAACACCGAAACCATCGCTGGACACGAGTTTCTACCTGAAAACTACTCACACCAGAGGTTGCATAATCATTCTCTTAACCTCTCTCAATACATAATATACAGGTAGCAACACTGTCAATGAACCAGCTGCCAATTGTAAAGGTTTCTCACTACTTAATGTGTTATTCATGAAAAGCTTCCACTTTAAAATCCCTTCACAGCGCAGAACTGCAGCAGAACATATGAAAAGGCTTTTCACTACATAAATTACAACATTTTAACCTCTCTTAACGTATAAAGTCGCAACACCGAAACCATCGCTGGACACGAGTTTCTACCTGAAAACTACTCACACCAGAGGTTGCATAATCATTCTCTTAACCTCTCTCAATACATAATATACAGGTAGCAACACTGTCAATGAACCAGCTGCCAATTGTAAAGGTTTCTCACTACTTAATGTGTTATTCATGAAAAGCTTCAACTTTAAAATCCCTTCACAGCGCAGAACTGCAGCAGAACATATGAAAAGGCTTTTCACTACATAAATTACAACATTTTAACCTCTCTTAACGTATAAAGTCGCAACACCGAAACCATCGCTGGACACGGAGTTTCTACCTGAAAACTACTCACACCAGAGGTTGCATAATCATTCTCTTAACCTCTCTCAATACATAATATACAGGTAGCAAAACTGTCAATGAACCAGCTGCCAATTGTAAAGGTTTCTCACTACTTAATGTGTTATTCATGAAAAGCTTCCACTTTAAAATCCCTTCACAGCGCAGAACTGCAACAGAACATATGAAAAGGCTTTTCACTACATAAATTACAACATTTTAACCTCTCTTAACGTATAAAGTCGCAACACCGAAACCATCGCTGGACACGAGTTTCTACCTGAAAACTACTCACACCAGAGGTTGCATAATCATTCTCTTAACCTCTCTCAATACATAATATACAGGTAGCAACACTGTCAATGAACCAGCTGCCAATTGTAAAGGTTTCTCACTACTTAATGTGTTATTCATGAAAAGCTTCCACTTTAAAATCCCTTCACAGCGCAGAACTGCAGCAGAACATATGAAAAGGCTTTTCACTACATAAATTACAACATTTTAACCTCTCTTAACGTATAAAGTCGCAACATCGAAACCATCGCTGGACACGAGTTTCTACCTGAAAACTACTCACACCAGAGGTTGCATAATCATTCTCTTAACCTCTCTCAATACATAATATACAGGTAGCAACACTGTCAATGAACCAGCTGCCAATTGTAAAGGTTTCTCACTACTTAATGTGTTATTCATGAAAAGCTTCCACTTTAAAATCCCTTCACAGCGCAGAACTGCAGCAGAACATATGAAAAGGCTTTTCACTACATAAATTACAACATTTTTAACCTCACTTAACGTATAAAGTCGCAACACCGAAACCATCGCTGGACACGAGTTTCTACCTGAAAACTACTCACACCAGAGGTTGCATAATCATTCTCTTAACCTCTCTCAATACATAATATACAGGTAGCAACACTGTCAATGAACCAGCTGCCAATTGTAAAGGTTTCTCACTACTTAATGTGTTATTCATGAAAAGCTTCCACTTTAAAATCCCTTCACAGCGCAGAACTGCAGCAGAACATATGAAAAGGCTTTTCACTACATAAATTACAACATTTTTAACCTCACTTAACGTATAAAGTCGCAACACCGAAACCATCGCTGGACACGAGTTTCTACCTGAAAACTACTCACACCAGAGGTTGCATAATCATTCTCTTAACCTCTCTCAAT
Organism: Agrypnus murinus; assembly: GCA_929113105.1. Lineage (NCBI taxonomy): Eukaryota > Metazoa > Arthropoda > Insecta > Coleoptera > Elateridae > Agrypnus > Agrypnus murinus. The sequence goes on from OV816029.1 coordinate 6,554,952, forward strand.
ACATAATATACAGGTAGCAACACTGTCAATGAACCAGCTGCCAATTGTAAAGGTTTCTCACTACTTAATGTGTTATTCATGAAAAGCTTCCACTTTAAAGTCCCTTCACAGCGCAGAACTGCAGCAGAACATATGAAAAGGCTTTTCACTACATAAATTACAACATTTTTAACCTCACTTTACGTATAAAGTCGCAACACCGAAACCATCGCTGGACACGAGTTTCTACCTGAAAACTACTCACACCAGAGGTTGCATAATCATTCTCTTAACCTCTCTCAATACATAATATACAGGTAGCAACACTGTCAATGAACCAGCTGCCAATTGTAAAGGTTTTTCACTACTTAATGTGTTATTCATGAAAAGCTTCCACTTTAAAATCCCTTCACAGCGCAGAACTGCAGCAGAACATATGAAAAGGCTTTTCACTACATAAATTACAACATTTTAACCTCTCTTAACGTATAAAGTCGCAACATCGAAACCATCGCTGGACACGAGTTTCTACCTGAAAACTACTCACACCAGAGGTTGCATAATCATTCTCTTAACCTCTCTCAATACATAATATACAGGTAGCAACACTGTCAATGAACCAGCTGCCAATTGTAAAGGTTTCTCACTACTTAATGTGTTATTCATGAAAAGCTTCCACTTTAAAATCCCTTCACAGCGCAGAACTGCAGCAGAACATATGAAAAGGCTTTTCACTACATAAATTACAACATTTTTAACCTCACTTAACGTATAAAGTCGCAACACCGAAACCATCGCTGGACACGAGTTTCTACCTGAAAACTACTCACACCAGAGGTTGCATAATCATTCTCTTAACCTCTCTCAATACATAATATACAGGTAGCAACACTGTCAATGAACCAGCTGCCAATTGTAAAGGTTTCTCACTACTTAATGTGTTATTCATGAAAAGCTTCCACTTTAAAATCCCTTCACAGCGCAGAACTGCAGCAGAACATATGAAAAGGCTTTTCACTACATAAATTACAACATTTTTAACCTCACTTAACGTATAAAGTCGCAACACCGAAACCATCGCTGGACACGAGTTTCTACCTGAAAACTACTCACACCAGAGGTTGCATAATCATTCTCTTAACCTCTCTCAATACATAATATACAGGTAGCAACACTGTCAATGAACCAGCTGCCAATTGTAAAGGTTTCTCACTACTTAATGTGTTATTCATGAAAAGCTTCCACTTTAAAGTCCCTTCACAGCGCAGAACTGCAGCAGAACATATGAAAAGGCTTTTCACTACATAAATTACAACATTTTTAACCTCACTTTACGTATAAAGTCGCAACACCGAAACCATCGCTGGACACGAGTTTCTACCTGAAAACTACTCACACCAGAGGTTGCATAATCATTCTCTTAACCTCTCTCAATACATAATATACAGGTAGCAACACTGTCAATGAACCAGCTGCCAATTGTAAAGGTTTCTCACTACTTAATGTGTTATTCATGAAAAGCTTCAACTTTAAAATCCCTTCACAGCGCAGAACTGCAGCAGAACATATGAAAAGGCTTTTCACTTCATAAATTACAACATTTTAACCTCTCTTAACGTATAAAGTCGCAACACCGAAACCATCGCTGGACACGAGTCTCTACCTGAAAACTACTCACACCAGAGGTTGCATAATCATTCTCTTAACCTCTCTCAATACATAATATACAGGTAGCAACACTGTCAATGAACCAGCTGCCAATTGTAAAGGTTTCTCACTACTTAATGTGTTATTCATGAAAAGCTTCCACTTTAAAATCCCTTCACAGCGCAGAACTGCAGCAGAACATATGAAAAGGCTTTTCACTACATAAATTACAACATTTTAACCTCTCTTAACGTATAAAGTCGCAACACCGAAACCATCGCTGGACACGAGTTTCTACCTGAAAACTACTCACACCAGAGGTTGCATAATCATTCTCTTAACCTCTCTCAATACATAATATACAGGTAGCAACACTGTCAATGAACCAGCTGCCAATTGTAAAGGTTTCTCACTACTTAATGTGTTATTCATGAAAAGCTTCCACTTTAAAATCCCTTCACAGCGCAGAACTGCAGCAGAACATATGAAAAGGCTTTTCACTACATAAATTACAACATTTTAACCTCTCTTAACGTATAAAGTCGCAACACCGAAACCATCGCTGGACACGAGTTTCTACCTGAAAACTACTCACACCAGAGGTTGCATAATCATTCTCTTAACCTCTCTCAATACATAATATACAGGTAGCAACACTGTCAATGAACCAGCTGCCAATTGTAAAGGTTTCTCACTACTTAATGTGTTATTCATGAAAAGCTTCCACTTTAAAATCCCTTCACAGCGCAGAACTGCAGCAGAACATATGAAAAGGCTTTTCACTACATAAATTACAACATTTTAACCTCTCTTAACGTATAAAGTCGCAACACCGAAACCATCGCTGGACACGAGTTTCTACCTGAAAACTACTCACACCAGAGGTTGCATAATCATTCTCTTAACCTCTCTCAATACATAATATACAGGTAGCAAAACTGTCAATGAACCAGCTGCCAATTGTAAAGGTTTCTCACTACTTAATGTGTTATTCATGAAAAGCTTCCACTTTAAAATCCCTTCACAGCGCAGAACTACAGCAGAACATATGAAAAGGCTTTTCACTACATAAATTACAACATTTTAACCTCTCTTAACGTATAAAGTCGCAACACCGAAACCATCGCTGGACACGAGTTTCTACCTGAAAACTACTCACACCAGAGGTTGCATAATCATTCTCTTAACCTCTCTCAATACATAATATACAGGTAGCAAAACTGTCAATGAACCAGCTGCCAATTGTAAAGGTTTCTCACTACTTAATGTGTTATTCATGAAAAGCTTCCACTTTAAAATCCCTTCACAGCGCAGAACTGCAGCAGAACATATGAAAAGGCTTTTCACTACATAAATTACAACATTTTAACCTCTCTTAACGTATAAAGTCGCAACACCGAAACCATCGCTGGACACGAGTTTCTACCTGAAAACTACTCACACCAGAGGTTGCATAATCATTCTCTTAACCTCTCTCAATACATAATATACAGGTAGCAAAACTGTCAATGAACCAGCTGCCAATTGTAAAGGTTTCTCACTACTTAATGTGTTATTCATGAAAAGCTTCCACTTTAAAATCCCTTCACAGCGCAGAACTACAGCAGAACATATGAAAAGGCTTTTCACTACATAAATTACAACATTTTAACCTCTCTTAACGTATAAAGTCGCAACACCGAAACCATCGCTGGACACGAGTTTCTACCTGAAAACTACTCACACCAGAGGTTGCATAATCATTCTCTTAACCTCTCTCAATACATAATATACAGGTAGCAAAACTGTCAATGAACCAGCTGCCAATTGTAAAGGTTTCTCACTACTTAATGTGTTATTCATGAAAAGCTTCCACTTTAAAATCCCTTCACAGCGCAGAACTGCAGCAGAACATATGAAAAGGCTTTTCACTACATAAATTACAACATTTTAACCTCTCTTAACGTATAAAGTCGCAACACCGAAACCATCGCTGGACACGAGTTTCTACCTGAAAACTACTCACACCAGAGGTTGCATAATCATTCTCTTAACCTCTCTCAATACATAATATACAGGTAGCAACACTGTCAATGAACCAGCTGCCAATTGTAAAGGTTTCTCACTACTTAATGTGTTATTCATGAAAAGCTTCCACTTTAAAATCCCTTCACAGCGCAGAACTGCAGCAGAACATATGAAAAGACTTTTCACTACATAAATTACAACATTTTAACCTCTCTTAACGTATAAAGTCGCAACACCGAAACCATCGCTGGACACGAGTTTCTACCTGAAAACTACTCACACCAGAGGTTGCATAATCATTCTCTTAACCTCTCTCAATACATAATATACAGGTAGCAAAACTGTCAATGAACCAGCTGCCAATTGTAAAGGTTTCTCACTACTTAATGTGTTATTCATGAAAAGCTTCCACTTTAAAATCCCTTCACAGCGCAGAACTGCAGCAGAACATATGAAAAGGCTTTTCACTACATAAATTACAACATTTTAACCTCTCTTAACGTATAAAGTCGCAACACCGAAACCATCGCTGGACACGAGTTTCTACCTGAAAACTACTCACACAAGTCGTTGCATAATCATTCTCTTAACCTCTCTCAATACATAATATACAGGTAGCAACACTGTCAATGAACCAGCTGCCAATTGTAAAGGTTTCTCACTACTTAATGTGTTATTCATGAAAAGCTTCCACTTTAAAATCCCTTCACAGCGCAGAACTGCAGCAGAACATATGAAAAGGCTTTTCACTACATAAATTACAACATTTTAACCTCTCTTAACGTATAAAGTCGCAACACCGAAACCATCGCTGGACACGAGTTTCTACCTGAAAACTACTCACACCAGTCGTTGCATAATCATTCTCTTAACCTCCCTCAATACATAATATACAGGTAGCAAAACTGTCAATGAACCAGCTGCCAATTGTAAAGGTTTCTCACTACTTAATGTGTTATTCATGAAAATCTTCCACTTTAAAATCCCTTCACAGCGCAGAACTGCAGCAGAACATATGAAAAGGCTTTTCACTACATAAATTACAACATTTTAACCTCTCTTAACGTATAAAGTCGCAACACCGAAACCATCGCTGGACACGAGTTTCTACCTGTAAACTACTCACACCAGAGGTTGCATAATCATTCTCTTAACCTCCCTCAATACATAAAATACAGGTAGCAAAACTGTCAATGAACCAGCTGCCAATTGTAAAGGTTTCTCACTACTTAATGTGTTATTCATGAAAAGCTTTCACTTTAAAATCCCTTCACAGCGCAGAACTGCAGCAGAACATATGAAAAGGCTTTTCACTACATAAATTACAACATTTTTAACCTCTCTTAACTTATAAAGTCGCAACACCGAAACCATCGCTGGACACGAGTTTCTACCTGAAAACTACTCACACAAGTCGTTGCATAATCATTCTCTTAACCTCCCTCAATACATAATATACAGGTAGCACCACTGTCAATGAACCAGCTGCCAATTGTAAAGGTTTCTCACTACTTAATGTGTTATTCATGAAAAGCTTCCACTTTAAAATCCCTTCACAGCGCAGAACTGCAGCAGAACATATGAAAAGGCTTTTCACTACATAAATTACAACATTTTAACCTCTCTTAACGTATAAAGTCGCAACACCGAAACCATCGCTGGACACGAGTTTCTACCTGAAAACTACTCACACCAGTCGTTGCATAATCATTCTCTTAACCTCCCTCAATACATAATATACAGGTAGCAAAACTGTCAATGAACCAGCTGCCAATTGTAAAGGTTTCTCACTACTTAATGTGTTATTCATGAAAATCTTCCACTTTAAAATCCCTTCACAGCGCAGAACTGCAGCAGAACATATGAAAAGGCTTTTCACTACATAAATTACAACATTTTAACCTCTCTTAACGTATAAAGTCGCAACACCGAAACCATCGCTGGACACGAGTTTCTACCTGAAAACTACTCACACCAGAGGTTGCATAATCATTCTCTTAACCTCCCTCAATACATAAAATACAGGTAGCAAAACTGTCAATGAACCAGCTGCCAATTGTAAAGGTTTCTCACTACTTAATGTGTTATTCATGAAAAGCTTTCACTTTAAAATCCCTTCACAGCGCAGAACTGCAGCAGAACATATGAAAAGGCTTTTCACTACATAAATTACAACATTTTTAACCTCTCTTAACTTATAAAGTCGCAACACCGAAACCATCGCTGGACACGAGTTTCTACCTGAAAACTACTCACACCAGTCGTTGCATAATCATTCTCTTAACCTCCCTCAATACATAATATACAGGTAGCAACACTGTCAATGAACCAGCTGCCAATTGTAAAGGTTTCTCACTACTTAATGTGTTATTCATGAAAATCTTCCACTTTAAAATCCCTTCACAGCGCAGAACTGCAGCAGAACATATGAAAAGGCTTTTCACTACATAAATTACAACATTTTAACCTCTCTTAACGTATAAAGTCGCAACACCGAAACCATCGCTGGACACGAGTTTCTACCTGAAAACTACTCACACCAGAGGTTGCATAATCATTCTCTTAACCTCCCTCAATACATAAAATACAGGTAGCAAAACTGTCAATGAACCAGCTGCCAATTGTAAAGGTTTCTCACTACTTAATGTGTTATTCATGAAAAGCTTTCACTTTAAAATCCCTTCACAGCGCAGAACTGCAGCAGAACATATGAAAAGGCTTTTCACTACATAAATTACAACATTTTTAACCTCTCTTAACTTATAAAGTCGCAACACCGAAACCATCGCTGGACACGAGTTTCTACCTGAAAACTACTCACACAAGTCGTTGCATAATCATTCTCTTAACCTCCCTCAATACATAATATACAGGTAGCAACACTGTCAATGAACCAGCTGCCAATTGTAAAGGTTTCTCACTACTTAATGTGTTATTCATGAAAATCTTCCACTTTAAAATCCCTTCACAGCGCAGAACTGCAGCAGAACATATGAAAAGGCTTTTCACTACATAAATTACAACATTTTAACCTCTCTTAACGTATAAAGTCGCAACACCGAAACCATCGCTGGACACGAGTTTCTACCTGAAAACTACTCACACCAGAGGTTGCATAATCATTCTCTTAAACTCCCTCAATACATAAAATACAGGTAGCAAAACTGTCAATGAACCAGCTGCCAATTGTAAAGGTTTCTCACTACTTAATGTGTTATTCATGAAAAGCTTTCACTTTAAAATCCCTTCACAGCGCAGAACTGCAGCAGAACATATGAAAAGGCTTTTCACTACATAAATTACAACATTTTAACCTCTCTTAACGTATAAAGTCGCAAAACCGAAACCATCGCTGGACACGAGTTTCTACCTGAAAACTACTCACACCAGAGGTTGCATAATCATTCTCTTAACCTCCCTCAATACATAATATACAGGTAGCAAAACTGTCAATGAACCAGCTGCCAATTGTAAAGGTTTCTCACTACTTAATGTGTTATTCATGAAAAGCTTCCACTTTAAAATCCCTTCACAGAGCAGAACATATGAAAAGGCTTTTCACTACATAAATTACAACATTTTAACCTCTCTTAACGTATAAAGTCGCAACACCGAAACCATCGCTGGACACGAGTTTCTACCTGAAAACTACTCACACCAGTCGTTGCATAATCATTCTCTTAACCTCTCTCAATACATAATATACAGGTAGCAACACTGTCAATGAACCAGCTGCCAATTGTAAAGGTTTCTCACTACTTAATGTGTTATTCATGAAAAGCTTCCACTTTAAAATCCCTTCACAGCGCAGAACTGCAGCAGAACATATGAAAAGGCTTTTCACTACATAAATTACAACATTTTAACCTCTCTTAACGTATAAAGTCGCAACACCGAAACCATCGCTGGACACGAGTTTCTACCTGAAAACTACTCACACCAGAGGTTGCATAATCATTCTCTTAACCTCCCTCAATACATAATATACAGGTAGCAAAACTGTCAATGAACCAGCTGCCAATTGTAAAGGTTTCTCACTACTTAATGTGTTATTCATGAAAAGCTTCCACTTTAAAATCGCTTCACAGCGCAGAACTGCAGCAGAACATATGAAAAGGCTTTTCACTACATAAATTACAACATTTTAACCTCTCTTAACGTATAAAGTCGCAACACCGAAACCATCGCTGGACACGAGTTTCTACCTGAAAACTACTCACACCAGAGGTTGCATAATCATTCTCTTAACCTCCCTCAATACATAATATACAGGTAGCAAAACTGTCAATGAACCAGCTGCCAATTGTAAAGGTTTCTCACTACTTAATTGTTATTCATGAAAAGCTTCCACTTTAAAATCCCTTCACAGCGCAGAACTGCAGCAGAACATATGAAAAGGCTTTTCACTACATAAATTACAACATTTTAACCTCTCTTAACGTATAAAGTCGCAACACCGAAACCATCGCTGGGCACGAGTTTCTACCTGAAAACTACTCACACTAGAGGTTGCATAATCATTCTCTTAACCTCCCTCAATACATAATATACAGGTAGCAACACTGTCAATGAACCAGCTGCCAATTGTAAAGGTTTCTCACTACTTAATGTGTTATTCATGAAAAGCTTCCACTTTAAAATCCCTTCACAGCGCAGAACTGCAGCAGAACATATGAAAAGGCTTTTCACTACATAAATTACAACATTTTAACCTCTCTTAACGTATAAAGTCGCAACACCGAAACCATCGCTGGGCACGAGTTTCTACCTGAAAACTACTCACACTAGAGGTTGCATAATCATTCTCTTAACCTCCCTCAATACATAATATACAGGTAGCAACACTGTCAATGAACCAGCTGCCAATTGTAAAGGTTTCTCACTACTTAATGTGTTATTCATGAAAAGCTTCCACTTTAAAATCCCTTCACAGCGCAGAACTGCAGCAGAACATATGAAAAGGCTTTTCACTACATAAATTACAACATTTTAACCTCTCTTAACGTATAAAGTCGCAACACCGAAACCATCGCTGGACACGAGTTTCTACCTGAAAACTACTCACACCAGAGGTTGCATAATCATTCTCTTAACCTCCCTCAATACATAATATACAGGTAGCAAAACTGTCAATGAACCAGCTGCCAATTGTAAAGGTTTCTCACTACTTAATGTGTTATTCATGAAAAGCTTCCACTTTAAAATCCCTTCACAGCGCAGAACTGCAGCAGAACATATGAAAAGGCTTTTCACTACATAAATTACAACATTTTAACCTCTCTTAACGTATAAAGTCGCAACACCGAAACCATCGCTGGACACGAGTTTCTACCTGAAAACTACTCACACCAGAGGTTGCATAATCATTCTCTTAACCTCCCTCAATACATAATATACAGGTAGCAAAACTGTCAATGAACCAGCTGCCAATTGTAAAGGTTTCTCACTACTTAATGTGTTATTCCTGAAAAGCTTTCACTTTAATATCCCTTGACAGCGCAGAACTGCAGCAGAACATATGAAAAGGCTTTTCACTACATAAATTACAACATTTTAACCTCTCTTAACGTATAAAGTCGCAACACCGAAACCATCGCTGGACACGAGTTTCTACCTGAAAACTACTCACACCAGAGGTTGCATAATCATTCTCTTAACCTCCCTCAATACATAATATACAGGTAGCAAAACTGTCAATGAACCAGCTGCCAATTGTAAAGGTTTCTCACTACTTAATGTGTTATTCCTGAAAAGCTTTCACTTTAATATCCCTTGACAGCGCAGAACTGCAGCAGAACATATGAAAAGGCTTTTCACTACATAAATTACAACATTTTAACCTCTCTTAACGTATAAAGTCGCAACACCGAAACCATCGCTGGACACGAGTTTCTACCTGTAAACTACTCACACCAGAGGTTGCATAATCATTCTCTTAACCTCCCTCAATACATAAAATACAGGTAGCAAAACTGTCAATGAACCAGCTGCCAATTGTAAAGGTTTCTCACTACTTAATGTGTTATTCATGAAAAGCTTTCACTTTAAAATCCCTTCACAGCGCAGAACTGCAGCAGAACATATGAAAAGGCTTTTCACTACATAAATTACAACATTTTTAACCTCTCTTAACTTATAAAGTCGCAACACCGAAACCATCGCTGGACACGAGTTTCTACCTGAAAACTACTCACACCAGTCGTTGCATAATCATTCTCTTAACCTCCCTCAATACATAATATACAGGTAGCAACACTGTCAATGAACCAGCTGCCAATTGTAAAGGTTTCTCACTACTTAATGTGTTATTCATGAAAATCTTCCACTTTAAAATCCCTTCACAGCGCAGAACTGCAGCAGAACATATGAAAAGGCTTTTCACTACATAAATTACAACATTTTTAACCTCTCTTAACTTATAAAGTCGCAACACCGAAACCATCGCTGGACACGAGTTTCTACCTGAAAACTACTCACACAAGTCGTTGCATAATCATTCTCTTAACCTCCCTCAATACATAATATACAGGTAGCAACACTGTCAATGAACCAGCTGCCAATTGTAAAGGTTTCTCACTACTTAATGTGTTATTCATGAAAAGCTTCCACTTTAAAATCCCTTCACAGCGCAGAACTGCAGCAGAACATATGAAAAGGCTTTTCACTACATAAATTACAACATTTTAACCTCTCTTAACGTATAAAGTCGCAACACCGAAACCATCGCTGGACACGAGTTTCTACCTGAAAACTACTCACACCAGTCGTTGCATAATCATTCTCTTAACCTCTCTCAATACATAATATACAGGTAGCAAAACTGTCAATGAACCAGCTGCCAATTGTAAAGGTTTCTCACTACTTAATGTGTTATTCATGAAAATCTTCCACTTTAAAATCCCTTCACAGCGCAGAACTGCAGCAGAACATATGAAAAGGCTTTTCACTACATAAATTACAACATTTTAACCTCTCTTAACGTATAAAGTCGCAACACCGAAACCATCGCTGGACACGAGTTTCTACCTGAAAACTACTCACACCAGAGGTTGCATAATCATTCTCTTAACCTCCCTCAATACATAAAATACAGGTAGCAAAACTGTCAATGAACCAGCTGCCAATTGTAAAGGTTTCTCACTACTTAATGTGTTATTCATGAAAAGCTTTCACTTTAAAATCCCTTCACAGCGCAGAACTGCAGCAGAACATATGAAAAGGCTTTTCACTACATAAATTACAACATTTTTAACCTCTCTTAACTTATAAAGTCGCAACACCGAAACCATCGCTGGACACGAGTTTCTACCTGAAAACTACTCACACCAGTCGTTGCATAATCATTCTCTTAACCTCCCTCAATACATAATATACAGGTAGCAACACTGTCAATGAACCAGCTGCCAATTGTAAAGGTTTCTCACTACTTAATGTGTTATTCATGAAAATCTTTCACTTTAAAATCCCTTCACAGCGCAGAACTGCAGCAGAACATATGAAAAGGCTTTTCACTACATAAATTACAACATTTTAACCTCTCTTAACGTATAAAGTCGCAACACCGAAACCATCGCTGGACACGAGTTTCTACCTGAAAACTACTCACACCAGAGGTTGCATAATCATTCTCTTAACCTCCCTCAATACATAAAATACAGGTAGCAAAACTGTCAATGAACCAGCTGCCAATTGTAAAGGTTTCTCACTACTTAATGTGTTATTCATGAAAAGCTTTCACTTTAAAATCCCTTCACAGCGCAGAACTGCAGCAGAACATATGAAAAGGCTTTTCACTACATAAATTACAACATTTTTAACCTCTCTTAACTTATAAAGTCGCAACACCGAAACCATCGCTGGACACGAGTTTCTACCTGAAAACTACTCACACAAGTCGTTGCATAATCATTCTCTTAACCTCCCTCAATACATAATATACAGGTAGCAACACTGTCAATGAACCAGCTGCCAATTGTAAAGGTTTCTCACTACTTAATGTGTTATTCATGAAAATCTTCCACTTTAAAATCCCTTCACAGCGCAGAACTGCAGCAGAACATATGAAAAGGCTTTTCACTACATAAATTACAACATTTTAACCTCTCTTAACGTATAAAGTCGCAACACCGAAACCATCGCTGGACACGAGTTTCTACCTGAAAACTACTCACACCAGAGGTTGCATAATCATTCTCTTAAACTCCCTCAATACATAAAATACAGGTAGCAAAACTGTCAATGAACCAGCTGCCAATTGTAAAGGTTTCTCACTACTTAATGTGTTATTCATGAAAAGCTTTCACTTTAAAATCCCTTCACAGCGCAGAACTGCAGCAGAACATATGAAAAGGCTTTTCACTACATAAATTACAACATTTTAACCTCTCTTAACGTATAAAGTCGCAAAACCGAAACCATCGCTGGACACGAGTTTCTACCTGAAAACTACTCACACCAGAGGTTGCATAATCATTCTCTTAACCTCCCTCAATACATAATATACAGGTAGCAAAACTGTCAATGAACCAGCTGCCAATTGTAAAGGTTTCTCACTACTTAATGTGTTATTCATGAAAAGCTTCCACTTTAAAATCCCTTCACAGAGCAGAACATATGAAAAGGCTTTTCACTACATAAATTACAACATTTTAACCTCTCTTAACGTATAAAGTCGCAACACCGAAACCATCGCTGGACACGAGTTTCTACCTGAAAACTACTCACACCAGTCGTTGCATAATCATTCTCTTAACCTCTCTCAATACATAATATACAGGTAGCAACACTGTCAATGAACCAGCTGCCAATTGTAAAGGTTTCTCACTACTTAATGTGTTATTCATGAAAAGCTTCCACTTTAAAATCCCTTCACAGCGCAGAACTGCAGCAGAACATATGAAAAGGCTTTTCACTACATAAATTACAACATTTTAACCTCTCTTAACGTATAAAGTCGCAACACCGAAACCATCGCTGGACACGAGTTTCTACCTGAAAACTACTCACACCAGAGGTTGCATAATCATTCTCTTAACCTCCCTCAATACATAATATACAGGTAGCAAAACTGTCAATGAACCAGCTGCCAATTGTAAAGGTTTCTCACTACTTAATGTGTTATTCATGAAAAGCTTCCACTTTAAAATCGCTTCACAGCGCAGAACTGCAGCAGAACATATGAAAAGGCTTTTCACTACATAAATTACAACATTTTAACCTCTCTTAACGTATAAAGTCGCAACACCGAAACCATCGCTGGACACGAGTTTCTACCTGAAAACTACTCACACCAGAGGTTGCATAATCATTCTCTTAACCTCCCTCAATACATAATATACAGGTAGCAAAACTGTCAATGAACCAGCTGCCAATTGTAAAGGTTTCTCACTACTTAATTGTTATTCATGAAAAGCTTCCACTTTAAAATCCCTTCACAGCGCAGAACTGCAGCAGAACATATGAAAAGGCTTTTCACTACATAAATTACAACATTTTAACCTCTCTTAACGTATAAAGTCGCAACACCGAAACCATCGCTGGGCACGAGTTTCTACCTGAAAACTACTCACACTAGAGGTTGCATAATCATTCTCTTAACCTCCCTCAATACATAATATACAGGTAGCAACACTGTCAATGAACCAGCTGCCAATTGTAAAGGTTTCTCACTACTTAATGTGTTATTCATGAAAAGCTTCCACTTTAAAATCCCTTCACAGCGCAGAACTGCAGCAGAACATATGAAAAGGCTTTTCACTACATAAATTACAACATTTTAACCTCTCTTAACGTATAAAGTCGCAACACCGAAACCATCGCTGGGCACGAGTTTCTACCTGAAAACTACTCACACTAGAGGTTGCATAATCATTCTCTTAACCTCCCTCAATACATAATATACAGGTAGCAACACTGTCAATGAACCAGCTGCCAATTGTAAAGGTTTCTCACTACTTAATGTGTTATTCATGAAAAGCTTCCACTTTAAAATCCCTTCACAGCGCAGAACTGCAGCAGAACATATGAAAAGGCTTTTCACTACATAAATTACAACATTTTAACCTCTCTTAACGTATAAAGTCGCAACACCGAAACCATCGCTGGACACGAGTTTCTACCTGAAAACTACTCACACCAGAGGTTGCATAATCATTCTCTTAACCTCCCTCAATACATAATATACAGGTAGCAAAACTGTCAATGAACCAGCTGCCAATTGTAAAGGTTTCTCACTACTTAATGTGTTATTCATGAAAAGCTTCCACTTTAAAATCCCTTCACAGCGCAGAACTGCAGCAGAACATATGAAAAGGCTTTTCACTACATAAATTACAACATTTTAACCTCTCTTAACGTATAAAGTCGCAACACCGAAACCATCGCTGGACACGAGTTTCTACCTGAAAACTACTCACACCAGAGGTTGCATAATCATTCTCTTAACCTCCCTCAATACATAATATACAGGTAGCAAAACTGTCAATGAACCAGCTGCCAATTGTAAAGGTTTCTCACTACTTAATGTGTTATTCCTGAAAAGCTTTCACTTTAATATCCCTTGACAGCGCAGAACTGCAGCAGAACATATGAAAAGGCTTTTCACTACATAAATTACAACATTTTAACCTCTCTTAACGTATAAAGTCGCAACACCGAAACCATCGCTGGACACGAGTTTCTACCTGAAAACTACTCACACCAGTCGTTGCATAATCATTCTCTTAACCTCTCTCAATACATAATATACAGGTAGCAACACTGTCAATGAACCAGCTGCCAATTGTAAAGGTTTCTCACTACTTAATGTGTTATTCATGAAAAGCTTCCACTTTAAAATCCCTTCACAGCGCAGAACTGCAGCAGAACATATGAAAAGGCTTTTCACTACATAAATTACAACATTTTAACCTCTCTTAACGTATAAAGTCGCAACACCGAAACCATCGCTGGACACGAGTTTCTACCTGAAAACTACTCACACCAGAGGTTGCATAATCATTCTCTTAACCTCCCTCAATACATAATATACAGGTAGCAAAACTGTCAATGAACCAGCTGCCAATTGTAAAGGTTTCTCACTACTTAATGTGTTATTCATGAAAAGCTTCCACTTTAAAATCGCTTCACAGCGCAGAACTGCAGCAGAACATATGAAAAGGCTTTTCACTACATAAATTACAACATTTTAACCTCTCTTAACGTATAAAGTCGCAACACCGAAACCATCGCTGGACACGAGTTTCTACCTGAAAACTACTCACACCAGAGGTTGCATAATCATTCTCTTAACCTCCCTCAATACATAATATACAGGTAGCAAAACTGTCAATGAACCAGCTGCCAATTGTAAAGGTTTCTCACTACTTAATTGTTATTCATGAAAAGCTTCCACTTTAAAATCCCTTCACAGCGCAGAACTGCAGCAGAACATATGAAAAGGCTTTTCACTACATAAATTACAACATTTTAACCTCTCTTAACGTATAAAGTCGCAACACCGAAACCATCGCTGGGCACGAGTTTCTACCTGAAAACTACTCACACTAGAGGTTGCATAATCATTCTCTTAACCTCCCTCAATACATAATATACAGGTAGCAACACTGTCAATGAACCAGCTGCCAATTGTAAAGGTTTCTCACTACTTAATGTGTTATTCATGAAAAGCTTCCACTTTAAAATCCCTTCACAGCGCAGAACTGCAGCAGAACATATGAAAAGGCTTTTCACTACATAAATTACAACATTTTAACCTCTCTTAACGTATAAAGTCGCAACACCGAAACCATCGCTGGGCACGAGTTTCTACCTGAAAACTTCTCACACTAGAGGTTGCATAATCATTCTCTTAACCTCCCTCAATACATAATATACAGGTAGCAACACTGTCAATGAACCAGCTGCCAATTGTAAAGGTTTCTCACTACTTAATGTGTTATTCATGAAAAGCTTCCACTTTAAAATCCCTTCACAGCGCAGAACTGCAGCAGAACATATGAAAAGGCTTTTCACTACATAAATTACAACATTTTAACCTCTCTTAACGTATAAAGTCGCAACACCGAAACCATCGCTGGACACGAGTTTCTACCTGAAAACTACTCACACCAGAGGTTGCATAATCATTCTCTTAACCTCCCTCAATACATAATATACAGGTAGCAAAACTGTCAATGAACCAGCTGCCAATTGTAAAGGTTTCTCACTACTTAATGTGTTATTCATGAAAAGCTTCCACTTTAAAATCCCTTCACAGCGCAGAACTGCAGCAGAACATATGAAAAGGCTTTTCACTACATAAATTACAACATTTTAACCTCTCTTAACGTATAAAGTCGCAACACCGAAACCATCGCTGGACACGAGTTTCTACCTGAAAACTACTCACACCAGAGGTTGCATAATCATTCTCTTAACCTCCCTCAATACATAATATACAGGTAGCAAAACTGTCAATGAACCAGCTGCCAATTGTAAAGGTTTCTCACTACTTAATGTGTTATTCCTGAAAAGCTTTCACTTTAATATCCCTTGACAGCGCAGAACTGCAGCAGAACATATGAAAAGGCTTTTCACTACATAAATTACAACATTTTAACCTCTCTTAACGTATAAAGTCGCAGCACCGAAACCATCGCTGGACACTAGTTTCTACCTGAAAACTACTCACACCAGTCGTTGCATAATCATTCTCTTAACCTCCCTCAATACATAATATACAGGTAGCAAAACTGTCAATGAACCAGCTGCCAATTGTAAAGGTTTCTCACTACTTAAAGTGTTATTCATGAAAAGCTTTCACTTTAAAATCCCTTGACAGCGCAGAACTGCAGCAGAACATATGAAAAGGCTTTTCACTACATAAATTACTACATTTTAACCTCTCTTAACGTATAAAGTCGCAACACCGAAACCATCGCTGGACATGAGTTTCTACCTGAAAACTACTCACACCAGTCGTTGCATAATCATTCTTTTAACCTCTCTCAATACATAATATAAAGGTAGCAAAACTGTCAATGAACCAGCTGCCAATTGTAAAGGTTTCTCACTACTTAAAGTGTTATTAATGAAAAGCTTTTACTTTAAAATCCCTTGACAGTGCAGAACATATGAAAAGGATTTTCACTACATAAATAACAACATTTTAACCTCTCTTAACGTATAAAGTCGCAACACCGAAACCATCGCCGGACATGAGTTTCTACCTGAAAACTACTCACACCAGTCGTTGCATTATCATTTTCCTAATCTCTCTCAATAAATAAACTACAGGTAGCAATTCTGTCAATGAACCAGCTGCCGATTGTAAGACTTCTCACTACTTAAAGTGTTATTCATGAAAAGCTTTTACTTTAAAATCCCTTGACAGCCATCAGATGTTTAAAATCGTGTACTAGGATAGCAGAAAAGAACGATGATGATATTCTGGAATCCTGGTAGCTATGCATAGATATATTGGTGACAAACCGTATGTGTACATTGACGACACATGCTGTAACATCATCATTAATGCTATTGGTTACCAGATGACGCCCAGTTTTTACAAATATTAGAGTCACTACATCTAGTAGTTTAGGTCACGGTGGTCGTTCAGAGTACCGCAAACCGCCGCCATATTGGGGCAAAAGAAGCACGAAATTGTTAATTATTTGTATCTGTATTGCATTGAATCAAATCCACGTTTACTTTAAAAAGTTTTTCTTATTCTGAAAGATCAAACTTCTAATATGTCAAAATACGTAAAACGTGGTTTTAATTTGTTCATTATTAAAAAGCACCCTTCTTTGCCCCAATATGGCGGCGGTTTGCGGTACTCTGAACGACCACCGTGGCCTAGCTTACTAGACGTAGTGACTCTAACAAATATTAGAGTCACAACATCTAGTCACCTAGGCCAGCTGGTCGATCAGAGTAACGCAAACCGCCGCCATATTGGGGCAAACGAAGCACGAAATTGTTCATTATTGTTCTGTATTGCATTTAATCAAATCCACGTTTACTTTAAAAGGGTTTTCTTATTCTGAAAGATCAAACCTCTGATATGTCAAATACGTAAAACGTGGTTTTAATGTGTCCATTATTAAAATTCACCCTTCTCTGCCCCAATATGGCGGCGTTTTGCGGTACTCTGATCGACCAGCTGGCTTAGGTGACTAGATGCTGTGACTCTAACAAATATTTCAAGAATATTTCAAATTCAATTTTGTTAAGTTAAAAATTATTTTAAGTTGTTTTATAACAATTTTTTTGTACTTTGCGTTCACAATGGGCTCATTGTGACACCGAAAACGATTTCATAATAGAGGCTATTATAACATCGTTTTTGGAGACTATTTGTTTTGTAAGATTGGTAACATTTGTTTTATATTACATATAAACACATTTAATCTTGACACATTCTAACCTCACAAAACGCGAAAAGTCATTTTATAGTGTTACCACATGTTAAACGCAAAAATCACTAGATTGCAATGCAATGCTTTTAATAGCTTGAATTTACAATTTCTATAAAATTAATGGTGCAAAGTACAAAAAATAGTATATTATACTTGTTTTATAAGACGTATTGTAGCACTCGTTCCTTTGGAACACTCCTCGCTTCTCTCGTCGTCTCCCAAACAACTCGTGCTACAATAGACCATCTTATACAACTCGTATAATAATATACTATTAATAAGTATACACAGAAAAACCATAAAAGATAACGTAACAATTATGACTAAGTATATTAGTAAGAAAATAACGTAAGCAGGTGTGTTTCCAGGAAATTTTTAAGTTTAATATTTAACTATTGGAGTGGTGAAAAACCTTTTAAGTAGCAGCTGAAGTCATGCACACTTTTGCCATGAGGAGGATATGTAGTCCAAGAGGTTAGAAAATAAGAATTGATGTGTGCGAGTCCTTTTTAAATAGTAACTGATATCCTCTAACAGTTGTGCTATTAGAAGGATATTTATATAAAAATAACAAAAATTCAAGAAATTAGAACACTTTTTTAATGAAGAGGTTATGTTTTGAGAAAGGTTAAAAAATAATAATTCCAGTGGTGAGAAGCATTTGAAGTGTATCTGCTGTTTTGTGACAGTTTTCTGATACATCTGCATCAATGCGTTCTAATTCGCCCACTTAGCAGAAAACTGCCTGCATCAAAGGAATTTTTTGGCCCCAAATCATATATGAACTTGGTGTCCATAATGTATAATCTCGCATAGTGCACTTTTAATTAGTTGCATACCAAACCACACGAACTAGCATCGTGAATTAACTCATAGTGACTCTGGCTTTAGTTGATACAGATATTATTGATGCACCGTTTTTCAAATATTACACGTCGTTTAGATTATAAAAATGATAATTGTTTCTTATGAGTTCAACCAGTATACATTATCAAAAATAACAGCGAGTGCACGCACTCAAACCCTATAGATTAAGAGTGGGTTGCTTCTTTATCTAGATTATAAAAAAGGAGATTTCGAATTTTCAGTCCTTTTTGCTCTAACAGTTTACGAGAGATAGCAAAACTGTCGCTGGACATCAGTTGCTGCTTGAAAAGGAATCCTGTTGCAAATCAGCTTGTAGCTTGAAGGCATTGTGTAACCAAAAATGCCATCACTAGGGCTGTGCATAATAATTGATTAATAATATAATAGATTAATCGGACCTTCGATTAATTTTTTTAAATAATTGATTAATCAATCAATTGATTTAATCGATATATATCGATTTTAAAAAAATAGTCGTAGTTCCGAATAACCGATTAACCAATCAGTTGATTCAACTGATTAATCAATTTCTTTTTTAATCTATTTTTATTATTGATGTTCATAATCGCACAGACGCACATCCATAGTTGCTTCTCAAACTTTGGTTGAAGTAGCATTAACTAGAGTTCCTCAATGAAAACTTAAACTGTGTTATTTTAGAGTTAGGACACGGATGTCAAATTCTTTCTAGGCCAAAACTAAGCTGTCTGAAACAGAGATAGTACTTTTTCTCTCTTTTTACTTTAGTGAAATTCAGCAGCTGTCTGTTATAAATTTTAGGTTATGCTTTATGTCATGTTTATTTTTATGCATGTAAAAGCTTTGAATGTGCACGTTATTATTTGTTTATTAGTTTCGGAAGATTGTTAAAACTATTTTATAGCCTATTAATTGCAAAAATAGAAGTTTGTCACTTTTTAATGTATAAAAGTTTTGATTGTTATTAAACATGTTAATTTTTCTCTTGCAAAATAATTAAATTTACATCAATAAATGTAAGTAGGTAAATCTGTAAAATCTAATGTCATTTAAAACTGTTATATTAAGCCAATTTATATAATTATAATTAAAAGCTGAGTAGAGAAAAATTAATAATAATACACGTGTTTTTACAAGAAAGTAAAAGGGGGGTTAGGTGTTGATAAAATTTTTCATCAAAAAGTATCCTTTATTTGGAATATAAACTAAAATGGTAAATACTAGATTGTTAAGTAAATACAAAGTTATAATTGATG
Organism: Agrypnus murinus; assembly: GCA_929113105.1. Classification (NCBI taxonomy): domain Eukaryota; kingdom Metazoa; phylum Arthropoda; class Insecta; order Coleoptera; family Elateridae; genus Agrypnus; species Agrypnus murinus. The sequence goes on from OV816029.1 coordinate 6,575,086, forward strand.
AAATAGTAACAGAAAAACCTATGGAATTAAAAATCTAATAACTGAATTAAAATGAAATTCAATGTTTAAAAACTAGTAATATTGACTTGGTACATTTATTAACAAATTATGCTAATAACATGCACACCATAAAGGAATGTAATATTGAGTGTACAATTGTACAATCAAATCAGCGAAAGGATGTTAATTCTTCAACTTAATCGTTGGACACTATTTATATTCAAGTACTTGATTCTAACAAGACTAAATAGAAACCAAACATTAAAACTCGAGGAAAGGAATTACAAAAATCTAATTCAATACGAGACGCCAAATTAACATTGAAGGAATTGGAGTCATACAACAAATCAAGAAGGGTAGATTTATCTAATACAGCAACTGTAAATACAAGTGAAAAATCTAAAAGCCTTTCTAATAAATTAACACCATTTACATCGGAAAAAGTTGGAAAACAAGTAAATAAAGCAAAAGAAGTTTCTTATTATCGTACTTGTATTATTAAGAAAGGAATAGTTGGTAGAAGAAATAATAGATAATTTCATTACATGTGCTACTAAGAAGAGCCATTTATTACTATCTAAATTAGCACCGAATACAAATGTTGAAGACTTAAAAAAATTATTTACATCCATTTTTATTAGAGTTGTTACAATTTGCTACACAACACACAGCCATTTCTTTGTACTTAAGTATTACAAATTTTTTATGTAATTCTTATTTTGATAGCTGAATTTATTAAAAAAATTTTTTATACTTGCGTGTCCTAATGAACTCCATTAGGACACGCCTTTGCGTGACCTAATGAGATTTATTAGAGTACTGGAAACATTAAAATTTTGTTTTTTAAAGTTGGTAGCACCTAACAGCTGTTCTTAAATGTCAAACTTATTATATTTAAAAGTGCAGTTATGTTGTTATGTGATAAAATGCCAAACTTTTAAAATATAATAAACACACAAAATAAATTAATTAAATTAAAAATTATTTAATAAATTCACAAATTATTCTTTATACATCTTTTGTATTAAAAGTACAGTTATTATACACTTTGATTGTAACAGCAGAAGTGTCCTGGGCATTAATCTTAAATGAAGGTAAATTTTGCCCCTCAACAATGTTTTGTTGACTCGTTATTGGGTTGCTGCTAAAAGTGTGTGATTCTTCATGTAAAAATGAAGCACTGGAAGACTGGTCAATTACCACTTGAGCCGTTGAAGTGGAAGTGCATGGCTTATTAGATAGCAATTCAGCTACCTCCAATTTTTTTTAACTGAAGCATCAATACAGCCCTCAGCCACAGCTGAAGACTTCCAACCTCCATGCCGTTTTATAGTTATTAAATCGCCACCTTTGTTTGCCAATTGGGAAGCACTTGAACGTCGAAAGCAATTACCTGTAAAAAGCTTCGGGTTGGCTAAATGCAAATAAGTGGCAATAATAAAAGGAACTTTTCCCATGGTGTTTATACCGATAGGAGTAGAAATACATTTTACTTTGCGGTAGGTTATAAAAAACCACCTGTGGTTTATTTTCTTACGCCTTAGGCTCAAATATTGCTTAATTAAATCAATCCAGAGTTTCTCTGTAATTAAGAATTCCCTTCGAACTTTATTTTTTGTTTTTGTTACAGTCACAGTGAACACATCATCTTTGACCACAATATCGTCTAATAACATGTTGGTCAATTCATCTCTTCGGCAGGCACCACAGAATCCCATTATTAACGCAACCTTAAATAATTGAAATATATTAAAAATTGAAAGTATTTAGCACAAAATTTTACTTACTTTCATAGCTAAATGTTGGTTATTTTCTGCAGTTGTTATAAATCTATCAATATGGTTAAATTCCAATATTTTAATAAGATTAAGATTAATTAAGATAAGTTAATTCTTTTTAATAAGATGGAGGGAGAGAATAATCTTACCATTTTACCTTCTTGTCACAGAAACTAAATTAATTTTATAAAAACAAAACAATTTAAATAACAAATGCTGAAGTTGAATTTTCAGTGTAGCCAACTGTCAAAAGTACTTAACAAAATTTCACTAACAAATCTTATTTAAAACTAATTTATTTTTTAATAATTAACGAAATAACGACGCAAGTATAAAAAATAGTATAAAGTATTCGTTTCATAAGGCGTTTTAGCGCACTTGTCCGTTAGAAAACTCCCCGCTTCGCGGGTTGTTTTCTAAACTCAGACGCGTGCGCTAAAAACGCGTCTTATGAAACTAATACTTTAATATACTATTATGATCACCAACTTTCTAATAGTTACAAAATATGAAATGTCAGTAGGAAAGTTTGACATGCGCAACTTAACTCTAACCCAACTTCAGATTTATATAAATGTCATATTGACAGTTTAATTTATTTTTCATGATTACCAACCATCTAATAAATAGTTTCAAAATATGAAATGTCACTAGGAAAATTTGGCATGTGTGACTTAACCAACTCTAAAGAACACAGAGCTCAGTTTACATTTAGGAACTCTAGCATTAACAACTATCAACCGATTTAATTGATCAATCGATTTTTTTTTCTAATTGATTTTCGATTATTGATTTTCATGAAATAAATAAAGATTATTAAAAGTTTCACAGTTTTATTAAAATATACCTGACAATATTGTTTCGACAGCTATGCTGTCATTATCAAAGGTAATATAATTATAAACAAACACGTCGCTAAGGTAGATACAAAATAGGTAACTAGATAAAATAATAATAATAATAATAAAAATTAATAATAAAAATCATAATTAAACATCTAATACTTCCAGTAACGGAGAATTACTGAGCTCAAGTTGTTCATTCATTAAAGGTACCCTGAGTTTGTGTTTGTATATCTCAAAGGCTTCTAAAATGTCTAATTTGCGTTTGTTATTACAAAAATGTAGGAATTTAATATTATTTTGAGGAGTCATTGTGTGATTTTGTTCTAATAATAAACAAGATTGATTTTCATAATCGCACAGCCCTAGCCATCACTCTATGATTGTTAAATATGTTAAAGAGGGTAGGTAGATATATTTTACATAAACGTTTTTTTCTAATGAATATATTTTAATATTGTAAAATACAACGTTAACTAATAATCATAAAATGCTTTAACAATTTTAATAATAATACAACATATTTATATACAGAAAAAAAATAAGTATTTAAAAGTATAGTACATATTGTATAATAATAATATAATAAAAAAACTGTAGTAAATATAATAGTTAAGAAAGATATGAATGCAACAATTCTATTAGTTACGTAAAGGAAACTTGAAAGAAAAACAGTTAAATTATTTATGGTTAACTTTTCAGATATCACAATATTTTAACATAATAAACATTATGACCTAGAATGTGTACAAAAACAAGTGACATTTGCCGTAGTATATTCTTGTATAATGTGCCATTCCATTTTAAAAGTTCTATTATTATTGAAACAAATAAATGTATGGAAGGTTTAATAAAAATTCTTTTACAAAACGCTTCTAACAAAAATTTCTTATGTAACATCGTGTATGTTTTTTGTCACTAACATACAGGATGTTTCGATTATTGGCATCTAATGGTGCACATGCCTAATAAATGCATCAAATTATTACAAACGAAATTTACTAATATTTCAAACATTTAGAATTCAGGCAGTTATTTTATAATTAATATTATAATATTAATAAATATATGATATGACAGCAATTGGTATCTTTTGAACAGCACAAATATCAACCATTCATTGTTACACACATAAAAGTCCTCTGAAGTTAGAGTACAAAAAAATGCAAAAACCACTGTTCCTCCTCCTCATTTGTATTAATGATTTTTTAAATATGATTCTTAATTTTATAAAAACTCTAATTTAAAAAAAAAGGAAGAACCACAAGAGTAATTTTCTATATACTAACTTAAAAAGGAATATAAAGAAGTACAAAAACAAAATTCCATCCCGACACACATTCGCTAATGTATTTGCTATACATCCTTAATTTTTATTATAATATGCACGTTAAATACTATATATATACACACACACAACATCATTTTCTTATTTTTTAAAACAGTATTAGTTATTTATTATTTATTATTATTATGGCTGTTGGTAAACAAATACATTTTTTCTTTTTACAAAATGGTGCCAGTCTGATAAACTATCACAGAAACGTGTTATACATATTATATTTATTTATTAATGAATAATACTAAAAACATATACTGACTGCTTTACAGAAATGGAATGAAGTTTGTACAGATTCAAGATCTGTACTTCATAGTTGAACTCTTTCCTCTAAAGCAGGCAATATCGGACAGACTAGCAATCACTAAGACACGACCTACTACTTAACTAGTGTTAAAATTAAAATAAAAAAGCTTAATCTTTATTTTTATATTATAATTTAGAATATATTATATTTTTTCTCTTATTTGTAAATTCATCAGATATATTTTTTTGTTTTTAAACAAATAACATAAAAAGTACCAATCCCAGAATCTGGAACTCCTATGCCAAAATTATAATTCCAGTGGTTTTTATGAAAGTCTCACTAACTTTGACATACAAAATGTTTTTTTAAGGCCTGATATTAAATGGTTATTTTGAACCAGAGCGACTACTACTTTTCCAGCTAACTAGTCTGCCTTTTTTTGTATATAAGAAGAAATAATTTCAAAAAATGTAATAGTATAATTAGTAATGTTTATCATTGGACTTCACCTTTATAATTTTTTCTTTCATTATATTCACGTGCACATTTTAAAACACGCTCGGCATCCTCAGTATTTCTTATTTTTATAAATTATTATAAACAATTAAGAAACAAAACAAAAATGCATTATTTTATGTATACATATTAAGAAAATCCTTTTTAAAATAAATAAAATATATTACTACATTATTATTAATTTAATTTTCTAAATTTACTGGTGTTCATTTTTGTTTTATAGTACATACTCTTAAACATACAGATAAGGTATTTATATACTTTTTTTTTCTTAAATTTATAATATTGCTGACTAACCTATAAATGCACATTCACTAGAATATTTTTAAAATGATTTGTATGAGCCAAAAAGAAATTAATCGTGGTCACCAATGAAATTCCATTAATCAGATTTTTAGGTTAGTTGTGGGTGGTAAACCCAATAAAAAAAACACAAACGTAAACGAACAAAAGCTAGGTTAAGTGTAAGTATTTAACTATGTGCAGAAAAGATTTGCACAGTACCCGTAACTGCAAGATTCATAGTACAAACCCTTTAGAGATGTGAAAGAGCCTTAAATATTCATTCCCAGCAAAAGTGTAAAAAAAAGGAACTAAGTTTTTAACTACTGTTTACAGTCTGCAAATATCCCTGATTTTCTGACCTCGTGATTTCTATGTTAAGTAAACAGATAATAGAAATGTTAAATGAGTGCTTGTTTGTTCATCATTAACGATTAATTATTGGAAATAATTCTACACAATATAACAATAAAAATCTTTTAATAAAAATCACACAAATTTAAAAGTAAATTACTTGTAAATAGCGATTAGGATCAGCAATACTATACAGTTATGACACACAGAAGAAGAAAAAAATCTCTTCCTCCATGTCACAAATTTTTCTATAATAATATTATGTGGAACTATTATGTTTCAGTACTTTGTTGCCTTAAATAAACTACTACGACATGCACCATCATCTAAACTTTGCTGCAATAAATCCAAATGCAACGATGATAACGACACATTATCATCGCCATCATCAACATTATCATCATCACTAGGTCTAAGAAGTTCCACATTGGACTTATGATGCAAATGTAATGCTTTAGTAAGGCCGTAACGGATGGAACTTGATAATTTTGTCAAAGATCCACTTTGTCAAGGCAACACTTCTACATAGTTTTCAGGGATCAATCCTGTTTTTCCATTTAATGTACCCTCCAACCAGCCGGGTTCTTGTGAAGGCCTCACTGTTTTATTCATTAATTATACAAAAAAGAATTAGAAGTAATTGTATCAACTACTTTTTCTAAACAACTTACCATTTGTTATGATCTGATTTGGTTCAAAAGACAGCTCACCGTCGTTCTCGCCTAAGCATGCATATAATGTTCTAACCCTTCTGAAATCATAATAAACAAACGCTCATTAATAAGAAGTGGTTTCTTATTTTCCATTTCAAGAAAATTTTTACTCTAGTCTATTTATTAATTTAGGTATGATAACTTACTAATTATTGATTATTATTGTTAATCTACTATTATGCAAAATGATCGATCACAAGCACAACATGTAGCACAGTAAAATTTCAGATTAATTAATATCAAAGATAGAAAAAATTGTCTGTTGAGGTTTTTCGTTGCAAAAGATCTATATATTGTACATTATATGCATAAACGGTAAAAAACCTTAGTTCGGCCCTGCATATTCCAATACATTTTAGTTGGGTTAAAATTGCAGACTTTACTTTAAACCAATTGGTGTTCTTTTTAATACCAAAGGTCACTTCAAAATGTTTTCACACAGATGAAATTCTTATAGAATAAAATTGCAGATAAAATTGCATCTAGAATAAACATACTGACATCTTTGTAAATATCAAAGTTCATCGCAAAGCCATCTCACGGTTAAGATTTTTTCGTAACGAAAATACAGACAAAATTAAGATTATAAAGGTAGAAAAATAATATCGGCTTTTAAACAAGGGATTAAAGCATTAAACCCTAGATTTATAGATACTGTACGTGCTATTTTTAACTTGGATGAATACGATTTACGACAAGACGCAGATTTTACGCGGTAATGTCCCGCAAATTTAAACGGAATATTCTACGTTTTCTTACTATTTCCTGATTGGTTGAAAAAAATGTTAATTTTGTTGTAATTATCGTATTTATGAGTTTTGCAGTAAGTTTTCGAAAATTTAGTTGAGAGTAAATTTAAAGGTTACAATTGGCGCCCATGCGTGGGACTTTTATGTTTTGTAGAGAATTCGAATGTTACAAATGGCGCCCAATCGCGGGGCCTCATTGACATTAAATTGTTACAAAAGACAAAGAACACTTTGCGAATAGCAACATGGAACATCTTAACAGTACTACAAGAAGGAAAAATGGTCATGGTAGCAGAAGTTTTTAAAAATAAATAAAATTATCCCTAGTAATTTGTAATCTTACAGGGGGGCTTTGGGGGATATAGATCATTTCTTAGTAATAATAAAAGTAAAACAAAAAATAAATACTATAACAACACGACAAATGAAGCTGTAACAATAAGATAGGATGTAGAAAAACTGGAAATATCAATCTTAAAGAGAAAATATCTGAAAGAGGTGGCAAGAAAAATAGTTCAAGAAGAGAAACCTGAAGATGTAAACAAAAAAATATATGAAAACACAGAAGATAATTGCAGAAACAGCAAACAAAAAAAATAGGAATTAGAATAATAGATAAAGATTAAAGAATGGTATAATGAAGAATTTAGAAGAAGTTAAAAAGAAGAAATGACTAAGCATAACCAAGCCATAAATGAATAAGCGTAAACAGACAATGATTGAAGAACAGAGAGATAGATAGATGGAAAATTGAGACCAGCCACTTCAGTTTTTCCAAAATAAACATGGCTATGAAAGCTCATCTAATGAGCAAGCTATGACCCACTAGGTTATTACCAGCCAGAAGAAAAAGAAGAATGAAATTAATTAATCTCTCAAAAAATTAAAATTAATTAAAATTGACATGTCTTAGCGGTTTTTTGCAAACTCTTCATTTTTGTTTGACACTCAATATTCCTGATTTTTGTTACACACTGTATGTAGTTTAGTCACCATGCTGAATGGAGTGCAGCTGAGCAAAATCTTAGATCAATATGATTTTACTGATCTATAAAATTCTAATTGACTGAGTGAACAGTCTTGTCTCAGCAAACCTACAAAGCAACACATCCAACGAAGACCGTAGGAACTGAATAGGAAAATAATATCAGTTACTGTGCAGTCTTCGTTGGATGATTCCAAATATGAATTCAAGAGTACCTAAATATTAGTTTTGGCAACTTAATAAAAATAATAATCAAAATTTTTTGTAGTATGGCCAAATTTTATAGTTAATAAATAGTTTACATTCATCAAGATCATTTAATTTTCATACTAAGGTGTTTTTAGATTTCTTATTTGTCACAATTGACCAGTTATGTCAGATATGAATTTTAATTTTGATAAATATTAATTAGAAATTTTACTGAATTATGCAACATTAACCTTACCGAAGCCCAGAACTGGTAGGACTGCATCTACCACTAGAGACAGTTGTAGGAGAATAGAGATTTCTTCTTAAATATTCATGAGGCCTTCACCCAAGTTAAAGAAAAAGCAAGTTACCAAGAGATTAGTTTAATAATAAAAAATGAAGGCATTAGTACTAATTCACGTAAATTAAATTATCATTTAGAAACACAATAAGACAGCAGGCAATTATTTATGTTAATACTACATATACCGGGTGGAGCAATAGTGTGGGGAAGTTCGACAGCTCCTAAACGGTAACATCTAGAAAAATCATTCTAATACGGATGTAAACAGTGAATAGAGGCGCATCTAGAGAAATTATTTTCAAATATACTGATATATAAATATAGGGTGTTGCAGAAAAGTGTGGCACGCTTAAGGTAATTTTTTTTAAATAGAATGTCCCAAATATTTTTGCATATTTAACACCTCTCTTGGCAGGTTTATTCATATCTAAAATTTTAGCGCCATCTAATAACCGGTTTAGAAGTTATAAATTTTTTTCTTGAGTTTTACATTATCCCACTTAACAGTTTACCGCTTTCACGGCCGCAACTGTGAAGAAGAATTTAAGTAGGGATTTTGTTGCAGGGACTTGTAGGGTGCTTCTTTAAAAGAAAATGGACCCACCATGTACAGGGTGTTTAAAATTAATTTTAAATTTAGAAAACTTCAAAGCTAAAATTCACAACTTTTTCAAATAAAACACCCTGTATATTTTGTACCTTAATGATGCAGAATTAAATAAAGAACATTTTTTGTATGTACGTCCCTATAGCTATCTGTAACCACTTTTGATTTATTGAGAAAAAACTGCAAGTACACAATTATTTATTTAGTTGTCAAGTGTGTTGGTTGTTTTTGTTCAACAAAACATTAAAGCATCTAGCAATTGTTGTGCACATATGCAGAACGTACATTTCTCACAGTTATCGACCATCAGTGTTTAGTTCTAGTAGGTGTTTTAGTTTTTCAAAATTAATTTTAGTAATAACGAATTTGTAGACATGACTTTTGTTTTGGACGAGTCGGAAAGAAATTGTTTGCATGCCCGCAAAAAGTTCACAGCTTTCAAAACCTGCTCGATAGATTTGTGAGGACCGGCAATGTACACTATGAAAAATGTGAACGAATGAACAATGTTGTGAACGAAGAAAATGAGTTATCTGTTGTGATGGCAATGATTGAGAATCCCCATGATAGTCAGAGAGAAGTGAGTTCATCTGTAGGAATAAGTAGACGTTCTGTTGATCGAATCTTAAAGAAAAATAAGTTTCATGCATATCATATTCAAATGCACCAGGAATTAACTAATGACGATTTTCTAAAATGTTTAGTTTTGTAATTGGGCCATAGGTAAAATGCAAGACGATGCTACATTCTTCAACAATGTTTTGTTCACTGATGAGACAATGTTTCATAAAAATGGATTTGTTAACAGGCACAATTTCCATTATTATGCTACAGAAAATCCCCACTTTTTCAGACAACTTGATAACCAGCACAGATGGTCCATAAACGTATGGGGGGAATTATTGGAGAACATGTATAGGGCCACATTTTTTTGATCGTACATTAACTGGAGCTATTTATCTTCATTTTTTGGAGCACTGTCTGCCACAATTATTGGCGAACCTTCCTCAAAGAATCCGAAATGGGGTGTGGCTTCAGCAAGACGGTGCTCCACCGCATTATTTACGTGCAGCAAGAGACCACCTAAATAATATCTACCCACATCAATGAATTGGAATGAATGAACCCACTAAATGGCCTGCGAGATCTCCTGAGCTTACAAAAATGAATTTCTTTTTATGGGGATATGTGAAAGAAATTGTTTATACAGAAACACCAACCACAATCCAAAATATGAAGGATAGAATAGTACATGCTTTTAGAAGTATCACGCCGGCAATGTTAAGAAACGTACAAAGATCGTTCCAAAGGTGCATCGAACATGCATGCACCTTCAAATTCCATTTGAAAAAGTTGTGAATTTTAGCTTTGAAGTTCTCTAAATTTAAAAATTGATTTTGAACACCCTGTACATGGTGGGTCCATTTTCTTTTAACGAAGAGCACCCTACAAGCCCCTGCAACAAAATCCCTACTTAAATTCGTCTTCACAGTTGCGGCCGTGAAAGCGGTAAACTGTTAAGTGGGATAATGTAAAACTTAATTTTTTTGAAAAAAATTTATAACTTCTAAACCGGTCATTAGATGGCGCTAGAATTTTAGATATGAATAAATCTGCCAAGAGAGGTGTTAAATATGCAAAAATATTTGGGGAATTCTATTTAAAAAAAAATTACCTGAGGCGTGCCACACTTTTCTGAAACACCCTGTATATTTAAAAATAATTTCTCTAGATGCGCCTCTATCCACTGTTTACATCCATATTAGAACGGTTTTTCTAGCTGTTACCGTTTAGGAGCTATCAAACTTCCCCACACTATTGCCCCACCCGGCATAGAAATGAAAAACAAAAGTTAATACCAACTATCCAAACCAAATTAAACAAGACATGCAAAAAGCAATACAAGATACTTACATATTTCCCTGCGATCTATAACTTTTTGGATATGGCATGCCGATATTTGAACGTTTATTTTTCTCTGGTGATATGTGATTAGCTAAGTATGCCCCATCTCTTGTTACTGATGAAACAGACTCATTTGAACTACTTGTACTATTTGGTTCTGTAAAATAAAAAAAATTTCTAGACAAATATACATTAATTCTTAATTAATTCTCAGTGTCATATGACAAGAAGATTGTATAATTCTATCTGTTGTTGTGACTTTTTTCCAACAAAAACCCCTTAGCGGTCAGTATCTCAGTGTTTTAAACTTAATAAAATACCTTTGGTAAGCGTTACTGTTTTAAATAAGTATATATGTACGAGAGGGCTCTATATGGAATAATTACCGTTTTTATTATTGACGAATGACAATTAGGCACTCCAACTCACAAAATTGTCAAGATGACATGGTTGGCACGCAAATATTAGTGGCAGCATTTATTTACATTTTACATTGCGTTTTATCTGGTTTTCCCCTACTACACAATATTTCTTGTATGTATTTTATAGGCGTTTATGAAAATCAAATCAGTTCAATCAGATCACTATATCTGTCTGTTTCTTTTTAATGTCGTTAACAACAGATGACATTAATTTGTCATCTGCGCCATATTGAATTTCACTTTTGACAGGTCGTTGGATTATCCTAATTATCCTAAATATAACCTCAAAACAGGAATTAATTGTTAACTACTGTCAACATCTTTTCAACAATATTGCCCAAACCAATAGAATTACTGACAGTTATCCTAAACATAATGTAAAAATAAGAATTTTAGTACCAACTTACCTAATCTACCATAAGGCTTAAAATTAGTAGGACTATAGCTGCGCATATTAGGAAGATTACTCTCCGACTGGGATGAAACACCCGAGTTGTTGTACCTCTGGATCAACCGATGTTGCGGTGGTAAATGTTGACCTCCGCTCGGTGAAACGTGATCGCTCCTAGACATTGGATATGTTGTTCCTCCATTCGCAGGTTCGTGTACATTATATAAACTTGACGATAAATTGGTCCCTGGGTTTGATTCATAATACGTTCTTATTGTCTGAAATTTAAAATTGTAAAGACAAAAATAATCTTAAAATTCTGGTTTAAAGAAATCAGAAAATATAAGAAACCAAAACTCCAGTTCTGCATGCATTATTAATATTTAACCTTATTTATATAATACTCACACATGTAAGTGGTTGATTATTATAATTGACATTATGCCTTGTACTGGACGATATGTGATTAGAATGGTTGGAATTATAATTTCTTATATTATTTACGAATTGTGCACCGTGACTATCTGAACTAACATAATTCACCGGACTCACATGCCCAGCAGGTGATAAGTGTCCGGCAGAACAATTCGAGTTCACATGCGTTGTCCCGCTTACGTTATTCGCTGAACTTAGAGCACTACTGTATCCACTGGTTTGTGGCGAGGACGATTCGGGTTCCCGATCTGGTTCGGTATTAAATATTTTATCATAATTCTCTATAAGTATTTCAACAACAATATTGTAAAATTTTAAATCCATTATCGACGCTACTGTCTCCTCTTCAGGCCTCAACAATGTAGGACCGAAACATACACCAAGATTACTAACCGTCATTAGATTTATATCACTTTTTGCTACCACACTATAATGAGAAGTGATTTTAATAAATATTAGAATTGCTTCAAACTTGAAGACTTACTTGGTAAGATGTTTTACTAAAATCTTTAGAACTTCAAAATTTGTTTTTGGTAACCTATAGATTAATGTGTGGACATCTTTGATGCGCATTTGTCTTGTTTCAGTTTCTGCAATCGATACAAATGAAAATTAAAAACACTCTCTTGATTTGGTATTATAAAGTTTGATATTGGTCTTATATTATGGATATCAAAATACGTATACCCATTAATGGGTATCTGGTAAAACATGCATGCCAGAACATCACAAGAGAAGCAACACTGTAAATAGATCTAAAATAGATTAGCAGTAAAGTTAAAAGTAGGTTAGGTTGAAGATATATTAGCTGTTAGATTTCCTTTTTGTAGTGTTTATTCGTAATTGTTTTTCTGCAATATCCTTTTTTGTAATATTTTGGCTTACAATGTCTTGACTCCGAGCCCAATAAAGGGTTAATTAATAATAAGAGCACTTTCCATGAACAATGTCGTTAAATTCTAATAATTTACTTACTGACCGCCGCAATAAAACCGTTATGATATCTATGAGTCATAAGAGGTTCAGGTAAATTTCTTAAATAACTCTTTAAAGCACTAGTGATGGTTTTTGTTTCCCACTCCAAAGGATCTTCCAGGTTTATAAGTTTGTCCGGTTTTCGTCTGTCAAGACCCATTGAAAGTAATTTGGTAACTTTAGACGTGACGCCGACAACTCTGTATATCCCTTGATCTTCAAGCCCTCTATTTTCTAATATTTCTATACACCTTTTTACAAATTGAATACCCACTTCATCTAATATTCTTTCTTCGCCGTTTTGTGGTTTAATATGTCCTGGTGCTGTGTATGTCTGTAAAAATTAAAAATGTTATAATCAGCCAAAATAATAATTAAAATGTTATCTAGGGTTAAGTGAAAGAGCAGACTATGTACGTTGTTACAGAAATAAACATCCTGAAAAATCTAATTATGCCAAATGCCTTTAAGAACAAAATCATACATTTTAGAAGTTTTTGAGATATACACACACTAACTCAGGGTACCTTTAATGAATGAACAGATTGAGCTCAGTAATTCTCCATTACTGGAAGTGTTAGATATTTAATTCTTATTATTTTTATCTTTTTATCTAGTTATCTATTTTTTGTATTTACCTTAGCGATGTGTTTGTTTATATTTATATTATGTCTGATAATGACTTATAATAAGCTTAGTTGTCGAAACAATATTGTCAGGTTATATTTTAATAAATATTGTGAAACTTTTTATTAATCTTTATTTATTTTATGTACTTCGAATTTATTTCTTCATAGATTTGAACTTCGCCCTATTAGGTGATAGAAGTGCAATTATATTTATTTATCCTTATGTTAAATGTCACCATAATAAAAGACAATTTATTTATTATTTTTGGGTAAGGAATCAGGATGGCGGAGCATCCTTTGTACCTCATAGCACCGATTGCTATGATCACTTGGTCGACCCTACTAGAATTTAGCCGAATCTGGGGGAATTCAGGAATTTTTATCGTGCCAAACATCGCATTGACACGGGACCTACAGTTTTACTTCCTATCTGATAAGAAGGCATGAACAATTTATTATTATCATTATCATTTTTATTAATAATGAGATGCTCTTATTACATGCTCCAAATTAATTTTCATTATTTGTAGAGATGCACCGAAGCTTCGGTTTTGTTTCGGTCAATTTTTAAGAGATTCCGTATTCGGCTGGCCGAAGTAAATTTTTACTTTTTTTGCTGCAATCTGACTTATTTGAATGCATTTTAACTGAAAAACTCATTATCTAGCCTTTAACCGAAATAAAATTTTTTAAAAAAATATATCAGCATTTATTTAATTCCTACAATCGCAAATATGTAAACATTTTCAAGTCCTATCAGATGATGGCGATGAAGCTTTTATATTATGTTGTAATTTTTTAGTAAGCGTTTTTTGACATCGTATTTTTTATAATCCGCTACTGTTTATTTTGTATTAATTTTGTTTTGTTATATTTTGATCATCATCATTTTCTACTCAATTTTCTATTCAATAAAATTAACCAAAACTCAAATGACTATTTTGCTTTGGCCGAATATTCGGTCCTTCGGTACATCACTAATTATTTGTCTACTTATAGTATATTCCGTAACTTAAGGAAGTTGTGGTGGGATAGTCTGAGCCAAAAGTTTTGGAGCTGTGATATTTTGACAAATAGAAATAATTACATAGTTTTGTTTCAAATAATGGCTCTAACGATACTAGTTTTATTAGAATGCATGTGAAAACAGTTTGGTTGTTATTTATAAATGTTTTTAATTAATTATTAGTCTTTTTTAAAGTCAGAGATTAACTTTTGAATGTCTAAAAAAATGCCTAAATGCCCGATTTCATTTATTTAATGATTTAATTTAATGAATGAACAACTTGAGCTCAGTAATTCTCCGTTACTGGAATTATTAGATATTTAATTATGATTATTATTATATCTAGTTACCTATTTTGTATCTACCTTAGCGACGTGTTTGTTTATAATTATATTACCTTTGATAATGACAGCATAGCTGTCGAAACAATATTGTCAGGTTGTATTTTAATAAAACTGTGAAACTTTTAATAATCTTTATTTATTTCATGATTATGGAGTTCCACAAAATAAGGCTGGAAACAATAAACAAGATTATTTCGTCTTCGTTAGAAGAACAAGCCAAGTTATACAAGAAACTTATGATCAAACACGGAATCGCAAGTCAGAATGTTTGGTTTAACCAAGAATGTCTGAAACGTCAGGTTATTCCTAACTACATAAACATCACTACCAGAACCAAGAATTCGATTACTGAAAAAGTGATTAGGAATGCCAAAAGAAGATGGCTCAAAGAAGAATCGAAGAAATGGTTTAGTATAAGAGACAATATGCATGTTTATATAAAGGTACTCCATACAGAACTTACTCATAAATTACACAATATCCAATTTGACATATTAGATTTTGACATTAGAGAAACTGTCAGTCACATTAAATTCAAAAAATACACCACACAGAAAAATAAACTTCATCGACTTGTACAACAAAAACGTACACTACAAAATAACCTTAATTGTCAGAACACTACAAACTTTTATCCTCGTTTCATAAACTTGTCGAATATAACATTCAATGACAGAGAAACACAATTTCTTAACAAAGGTTTCAAATTTTGTCCTTTTCCAAAATTTACCAACAAAATTAAAGAAATTTTGGCCGTTGAATGCGAAACTATACTTAAGAACGATCATAATAACTATGCAAAATTCCAAATTTCGAATTTGTTAAAAGAGATGTCTTTGAAACAGGACAAAATGTACAACACATCAACATATCACTTCTTCAATCTATAAAACAGAAAATCACAGAGAACAATCTAATTTCTGTTAAAGCAGATAAGGGTAACACTTTGGTAATTCTTTCAAAAGATATTTACATACAAAAAGTTAATGAATTTATTAATAAAGAAAATTTAGAAACTTAAAAAAAACCCAACCACAAAATTCCAAAAAGAAATAAAACAAGGTTTAGAAAACTGCAAAATCTGCTTTTCAGAATTAGAAAAGCAACAAATCATTAATAAAAACCCACAAATACCTAAACTATATGGATTAGTCAAAACGCACAAACAGAATATGCCAATAAGACCAGTTGTATCATACATCAATGCACCTAATCACATTTTATCCAAAAAACTGAACCAGATTATTAACACGATAGGTTACAAATCGAAATACTCTGTTAGAAATTCATTAGAATTAGTAGATAAGCTGCAAAACATACATCTTCCACCACATTCAAAACTTGTTAGTTTTGATATTTGCAACATGTTCTCCAGAATACCCCCACAAGAATGTATTCCTTTATTAGATAGTTTCTTGATCAATAGTAATATAGAATTAGTTAAAAGGTTAGAGTTAATTCAATTATTTGACCTTTGTATAAGTCAAAATTATTTCACTTTTAATAACATAATTTATTTACAAAAGGATGGTTTACCTATGGGTAATTCTCTAAGTCCTCTATTAGCTAACATATTTATGGACAAGTTCGAATATCGAATATTTTAATTAAACCTCTCTAAACACATTATCTTCTGGTTTCGTTATGTTGATGACATTTTAGCTTGTTTTGACAGTTCTTTTGAGGTTATCAATGAATTTTTAATTCTTATAAACAGTATCCACCCTAATATAAAATTTACACTAGAAACAGAACAAAACAGGGCTATAAACTTTCTAGACTTAAATATCAAGATTAACGCAGACAATCTATTTGAATTTTCCATATACAGAAAACCAACACAAACAGACATAACAATACCAAATGAATCTTGTCACCATATAATACACATAAAATAGCAGCCTACAGATCATTAGTACACAGAGCTTTAACTATTCCACTAACAAAATCAGATTTTAGCAAAGAGATATCAACCATTAAACAACTAGCACATGCAAATCATTATAATCCGAACATGATTGACACTTTAATTAAACAAAAAGATTATAGGTTAGCTATCAAAAGAATATATCCCATTGACAATCAAAAAGAAGACACAAATTACATATCTATCCATATTTTGGCAAAATATCAGAAAAAACTCCACATATACTAAGAAAAACCAACAATTATAAAATAACATTTAAAACCAACACTAACACTTTTTCATTTTTATTTAATGCTAAAGACAGAACACATGATATCATGAAATCGGGCATTTACCGTTTAAATTGTTCTTTTTGTAGTTCGGTATATATTGGACAAACACTTCGAAATTTTGACATAAGATATAAAGAACACGTACGTCATTACAAAAATAAACATCCTGAAAAATCGAATTACGCCAAACACCTTTTAGAACAAAATCACACAATGACTCCTCAAAATAATACTAAATTCCTACATTTTTGTAATAACAAACGCAAATTAGACATTTTAGAAGCCTTTGAGATATACAAACACAAACTCAAGGTAACTTTAATGAATGAACAACTTGAGCTCAGTAATTCTCCATTACTGGAGGTATTAGATATTTAATTATGATTATTATTATTATTTTATCTAGTTACCTATTTTGTATCTACCTTAGCGATGTGTTTGTTTATAATTATATTACTTTTGATAATGACAGCATTGCTGTCGAAACAATATTGTCAGGTTGTATTTTAATAAAACTGTGAAACTTTTAATAATCTTTATTTATTTACAAAAAAATGAATGTGATTAATTTTATTACTCAATACATTATTGCAAGTTTTGAGAGCACCTTGTCTTCTTGGAACATCTTCATCATCGTTACCTACATAATACTGCTATATCATCAGTTACTATGTTTTCCATAATAAACAATATATTATTCGTTTTTATTTACCTTAGAGCCTTTAAATGGCGGACCACAAGGTTAAGCTGTTCCAACATTATATAAGTTTTTCAGTAACCATTTATTTGTCATCAAAAATTAACCAGAACCAAAAATGCGGTACTTTTGGTTAAGTTACCGGAATATACTAGTAGAGGTATTGATAAATTATTATATTCCCTTTTAGCTACTTTATTCTGATATGGCAACACTGCATAGCTAGGAATTTATTCATAGGATTTAAATTTAAGGTTAGATTAACTGTCATCTTGACAGTTTTATTGGTATATTTTCTTATTGTTTACTGTCTCCAGCCTTACTTTGTGGAACTCCATAATCATGAAATATAATATAAATACAAAGATTAATTAAAGTTTCACAAGTTTTATTAATATCTTAACCTGACAATATTGTTTCGACACTTTGTGTCATTATCAAAGGTAGATAAGATTGATAAACAAACACGTTGCTAAGGATAAATACATACAGAAAATAGGTAACTAGATACAATACATAACAAAAACTAAATATCTAACACTTCTAATAAAGGAGAATTACTAAGCTCAGTTTGTTCATTCATTAAAGGTACTGTGCGTTTATGTCTGTATATTTTTCAAAAGCTTCTAAAATGACACGAATATGAATTCATGTCATCATAAAATGCATAAACTAGCGGCTTATAGATCTTTAGTACACCGAGCTTTAACTACTCCAATGAAACGATCACATTTTGATAAAGAAATTTCAATCATCAAACAATTAGCATATGCAAACCATTATAACCATAACATGATTGACACTTTAATTCAACAAAAAGATTATAGGTTAGCTATCAAAAGAATATTTCCAATTGACACTCAAATACAAGACACAAACTACATATCAATACCATACTTTGGCAAGATATCAGAACAAATTGCAACTATAATAAGAAAAACCACCAGTTACAAAATAACCTATAAAACTAACACCAACACCTTTTCATTTTTATTCAATGCTAAAGACAAAACACAAGATATCATGAAATCCGGCATTTACCGTTTGAATTGTTCTTTTTGTAACTCGGTTTATATTGGCCAAACACTTAGAAATTTCGACATAAGATACAAAGAACACGTACGCTCTTATAGACTTAAACATCCAGAAAAATCGAATTATGGCAAACAGATTTTGGAACAGAACCACCCAATGACACCTCAAAACAACATTAAATTCTTACATTTTTGCAACAACAAACACAAATTAGACATTTTAGAAGCTTTTGAAATATACAGATATAAACGCACAGTACCTTTAATGAATGAACAAACTGAGCTTAGTAATTCTCCTTTATTAGAAGTGTTAGATATTTAGTTTTTGTTATGTATTGTATCTAGTTACCTATTTTCTGTATGTATTTATCCTTAGCAACGTGTTTGTTTATCAATCTTATCTACCTTTGATAATGACACAAAGTGTCGAAACAATATTGTCAGGTTAAGATATTAATAAAACTTGTGAAACTTTAATTAATCTTTGTATTTATATTATATTTCATATTTTCTTATTATTTATTAATCAGCAATAGCTTTGCAAGTTTGTGTTAATACTATTTAATTTCACAATCTTTTTTATTATTTTCAGTATTTTTTATATTAAATAAGTTAAAATGATCTAAACTCTTCAAAAATGAACATACCAAGAAGATGCTATCGGATAATTAATGCTTAGTTTTCTTCGTTTCTTATATATCGGCCATAATATTACAGCTGCATCCCTCACGACTGCTTAACCACAGGATAAAAGTGCTTAACGTTACATCTTACGAATATCTTGCGTTATGTGTTCTTTGTAAATTCCGTAGAAAATAAAATTTTAGGGTTAACGCCATTTTCGTTTTTTGTCCTTTTTTTTATAAAACATGATGTATGTTAAAAACTATAATAGCAGCGAGAAATATACCATGTTTCTAAAGCTTAGGGGTCAGGTTATTCAGACATATAAAGCTTATTTGAATAAATCGGTTTATTATTAATAATACCCAACAAAATAAAAAATAGTGGCATTATAAGCCTCCGTTATCCTATATCTGAGATTTACAAAAACAAATACCGTACTTGAAAATTCTTTAATAAAATGTAGGTAAGTTTTGATGGAACCAATGGGCAAGCCAAAGTTAAAAGTGAGGTTAAATTCTGCATCAAAATAAGGCTGTATACAGATTAAAATTACACTCTGTAGGCAGCCGAATGTGACCACGAATGCCATTTCCAAGTGCATCTGACTTGTCCAGCATGTTTGCAACTACAAGAAAACAAATTGTACCTAAAAAGATAATACTTACAGGTTCTTTTCCATCCATAATATCCAGCCATGATTTTCTATCGAGTTCTGAAAGTGCTTGGAAAGTATATGTGACACCAGGTCGCGAATCAACTTGCAAATCAAAACAAAACCTCTTTTCTATTGAATCGGACATCCGTCTGACACATGATGATAGAACCATCGCTTCTGGTTGTTGTACCTGTAATCATTAAAAATTGAATGATTAAATATGTCCCGATAAACAAACAACTGTAGTAATACACTATCCAGAAAAGCTGTTAATTTTTGGGGAAAGCATGTTTTTCTGTTTTGACTGTTTGAACAGTTGAGGTAAGGAAATGGATTTATTAGGCATTCCAATGACCTGTCATATCGACAGCATACCTGCAACATCACATAAGTCTGAATTGTCTAAAGAGGACTTTTTTGTGTTTCTGATGATATCTGAGGTCCCTGCGGATTCGTGCAAAGTGTTGTGGCTGTTAGATCATCTGCCTGCGATCTAGCGGCATTTAAATTAACTTGTAAGTCTGGAAGATTCCAGAAGGATTGTAATTCCTAGTATGTCAACATTTTAGTTTGTCGACTTACAAGATTTTGCAGGTATACTGACAATATGGTGTTGTTATGGTGTCAATGGGAATGTTTGTCCACAGTGATCACCTCAGTTTGCATTGCCTGATCGATGGAATGACTTATCAAATGGTTATTTTAAGGCAAAAATGTATAGATCTTGGTTTGTTATGCTTAATAGTTTTACTTTGTTTTGACAAGTAATTTGTGACAAAAATATTCAAACATGTTGTGTGATATTGAAAGAAAATCATTAAGAAGTTCTTAGTTATTCACAGTTTGTTTGGATAGATTGTATTTTATTAAATACACTCACGTTTTTGGTGGTTAATTGATTATATGGCAACATAGTAAATTCTTTAGTTTCTTTATTATATGTACAATAATGTTTTGTCCAAGTGGTGCCAAAGGCCTCTAAAAAAAAAGTAAAAGTTTCGTAGAATTTGATTATATTACACATAATTATTCTAAAGGTGCATTCGGTTTTACGTTTCAAGAGCAGAGTAAGGAGAGTAGATCATGTAGTCACGTGACCAGCGAGTATATGGAGTGCAAAATATTATCTAGAACGACATAGAGCACAGAGATCGTCAAGTGTAAAAGTTATGGATAACCTTAAAAAGCGACTTATCTCATTATTTATTATTATTATCTCATCATTTGCTTGAGAACTTGTGTACGTTTGCACAGATTGAAAATCTGACCAAAAGCTATCTATAATTACATATAAACATATTAAATTTCCATATTTATACTAACTATAAATAATTATAATTATATTAACCTACCTTTAACATGATGTTGCGTTTGTATCTGCCTAGTAATTTCATCTTTATTAAAACTTTGTACTTTACATTCAGAACATTTAAATAATATATCATTACTAAGTATTACAAAAAATGATTTCCACAAAAATTGCAATCATAAATTTTAGGTTATGTTGTCATTTGCTCTCTTTACACCACCATCTCTGCTGGAGTTAAAGGAGTATACTCTCTGTGCTCCTCGCTATAATAAAGAACGTACGAGTTCATGCTCTATTTGCTCCAATTCTAATAAAAGAACGGTTTGGCGTTAAAAGTGTTGCTGGAACGTAAAACCGAACGCAGCTTAAATTATTATACTCAAGTAATCTATGAATGGATGCTAGTGAGAAGAATAATATGTAACTACATGTGTTGGACAATGACAAAACAAGAATTTTTTCTACGACCCTTTATGAAAAGATGATTTTCGTCACCGAATACTCCAGCGAAAACTTGATTTCCGTCACTAGTGAGAGAAAACGCCATAACGTTAACTTTCGTCTCTAGTGACGAAAATTAGTTGATTAATTTCTAATTTCATCTAGTTATCTACTGTCGTTGTATCGCGTCATTAATAAAATGTCAGTTTGTGCTGTTCACATGAGTAGTGTATGTAGTTTAATCATGAATTTTGATTCTGAAAGTGATTTAGATCTTCCTAATACTCCACCTGACATAATAAATCAAGCTGAGAAAACCTGTGCAGATTTATTGCCAGAGAAATCAAAAAAGAGGTATGAAGAAACCTATGCAAAATTCATGGAATGGAAGGTTGATAACCACATAAATTCATATTCGGAAACTGTGCTCCTAGCATATTTTTCAAAATTGTCCGAAAATTTAAAACCATCGACCTTATGGTCTATATATTCGATGTTAAGAACTACATTATCATTAAAAAATGATATCGATATTAGTAAATATCCCAAGTTGCGTTCTTTTCTGAAACGAAAATCGGATGGTTTTAAAAGTAAGAAATCTAAAACTTTTTCTGCTGAAGAAATAAACACGTTTTTAACAAATGCACCCGATTCAAAATATTTAATGGTTAAAGTAAGGTAATCGTGTATTTTTTAACAAATAATTAATGGTGCTACTGATTTTAGGTTGCCTTAGTTTTTGGAATTTCTGGCGCTTGCCGCTGCCACGAATTAAAAGATTTGACAACAAATGATGTAAAGGATTCTGGAAGTACACTTCTTGTTGAAATACGTAACACAAAGACAAAGGTATCACGTTCGTTTCATATTTCTGGATACTTTTATGAAATTTCTAAAAAATATATGAATCTTCGTCCGCTAAATATGGATCAAAGTAATGCAAGATTTTTTATTAACTATCAGAATGGAAAGTGTAGTAGACAAGTCGTCGGAATTAACAAATTCAGTAAACTTCCTATAGAAATAGCTCACTATTTAAATTTGCCGTTTCCTCAACAATATACCGGCCATAGCTTCCGCAGAAACGCAGAACTAGTGGATGCAGGAGGCGATCTGCTTCAGCTAAAAAGACACGGCGGGTGGAAATCTAGTAACGTTGCGGAGGGATATGTGGATGCATCAACTAGTAATAAAAATCAAATACAAGCCAAACTTTTACAAACCATACAAAATACAAAAACAGCTACGATGGAATCCAGTAACAACTCATCTTCATCTGGAATAACACTACTTGATAACAGAACAGCTGTGGCCTCAACTACTTCAATACATAAAAAATCTGATAGTGACACACCCTTAATTTTGAATAATTGCTCAAATGTAACAATTAATCAATATTTCAATCACAAGTAATTTAAGTATGTTCTATAGTTAGGTTGTGTTGTTATTTTTAATTGAAAATAAACTATTCGTTTAAATTTGTTATTTAGATTATAAAAAAGGTCGTAGAAAAAGTATAGTGTTTAACTCGTCGAAATCATTTTTTTTAAGCTCGCGAACATTACCAAACTCGGCTTCGCCTCGTTTGGTAAACTGTTCTCTCGCTTAAAAAAATGCTACTTTCGTCACTCGTTGAACAATATACTATTTTATACAAATGTCTCATTTGATTTTTCTTTGTTTAACATTATGTAATATTTTTTTCATTTGCACTCATTTAATGCAGGTATGAATAAGTAAAGAAAAATATAACAAGACAACATCTATTAAAAAAGGACAAAAACAGTAGTTGAGAATTGGTAGTACTTCTAAGGAATTTATAACCTCAACAACAAATTTGACATATTGGTTTACAAATTCCCTAGAATTATTACCAACTTATGTCTTCTGTCCTTTTTTTAACACATGCAACTATGTACAGTTTTTTTCTTGCATTCACTCATCCAATTCATAATTCTACAATTAATAAGATTAATATTAAACAATTAACAAAGAAGAAAAAATGTGCAACATCTCCGTTCATTATAATGAATTAAAACAATTAATACTAACTCTTTTCTGATAAAAACAAATAACCTTCCTTATGACCTTTGGGATTTCTTATTGGTTCGTCCAGTGATTGTTTTTGCATTTCATGCATTCTGTTTCTTAATTTTTTGCTATTCTCTTCAAAATTACTTCTCGTTTTTTGTATTTTATATTGTAAATCTTCCATATAAGGCCGAAAGTCTTTTGCCACTTCGTGGCCCTGTAAAGAAGATTAAAAAGAATGCAATTTTCGGATTTTCAAGATTTATTCGTTTTTAAACGTACCTGATGGTAAAATGTAAGCCACCCAAACATAAAACTAAGAAGAGTTTCCACAAACTCAAACTTTTTGCGTTCATGAACTTCCTGTATTAGGCACACGTATTCCATACTGGCCAAATAGAAATGGCGCTCTGCCATACCTAATGAAGCATCTGCCTGTAATAAACAAAACAACAAACAATATTAAAACTATTAACTGAACATTAAATTCTGTATCTCTAATATAGCATGTAGTATATAAAAGAAAGTGTCCATCATCTTCCTGTCTGTCTGTCGGTTTGAAGTGACTTCAAAGGGAAGTGGACTTCATTAACAGATTGACTACTAGGGCATTCCTTGGCATCCTGAGAGTGTCATAGACTCTAACTATCGTGGTAAGTAACCAAGTGACTGAGCAGGATTAAAAAATGAACGAAGCCGATGCTTGTAGTGGGAGTGTTGAGAAGATCTATATAATCCTGAGCACAACGCCTAATATAGTACATGGCATGTTAAAAGAGTATGGTTTAAGGTGAAACTGATCTTTTTTTTCATGTTATAACATCGACTATCAGGTTTATTGTTTCTTTGGCATTGAATTATATCACAATAAGGCTTGTACTACAAATTCCTACTTCATTGTGCATTTGAAAACACCCTGTACGTCTTTTATACCTTCCGTCTCTTGGTGCCTTAAATAGACTATTTTCCAATTGAATGCAAATCAATTTACAAACAACATCAAGTTTATAATTGGCATATTAAAAGTAAAACCTCTCAGACAATACTGTTAATGTCAATTTATTTTTTTCCTCGGACGACTACATTCTGATAATGAAATCTAATTCATTGATATTATCTGTTCTAATTTACATTCAATAGAAGCTGGCGTTTAAAATGAATAGCAGGTAGTATACAATAATATAGAAATTATTATAGGAACGGGTTGCAAAAGCAGCATTCAAGAGAAAAGGTTAGTCAAATGTTATTATAATCTCGTTTTGTTCTCCAAATGACCTTTCTGATGATGATGATGTTCCAATTCATCAACTACAGGTGAATGCTGCGGTATATAAATTAAATTTAGGATTTCTTTTTGACCTTTCATTTTTATTCATTTGTTTAGATTTTCCTACTTTTCTTTATTTTATTAGATTTTTATGACTATACAGGGTGTTCATTTTTTTTAATTTTTAAAATATTTACATTTTTTTCTTCAGAATTACGACTTTCAATTAATAGCTTTAATTGCTATATAATTCATGAGAATACCATGTTGATATGTAATTTCAAAAAGTTCTTGGACTAAATTGTATATAAGACAGTCATATACTAGTACAAGGCCACCTAACATTTTTAGTAAACCCTTATCATGAAAAAGAAAAAAAAGTAAAGTAAACGACGTTCTACATACGCATTCTAGTTGCCAAGCAATAATCCATTGATAACATGCCAGTGCCAGGGTGACATGACACACATTTCAAATTCTCAAACAAAACACCACACAAACACACTACAAAATGATAAACTTGAGATCACTTTTGAATAAATGTTCGGGGTTGTATTGTTATTGCTGCATTC
The DNA here is from genome assembly GCA_929113105.1 of Agrypnus murinus. Lineage (NCBI taxonomy): Eukaryota > Metazoa > Arthropoda > Insecta > Coleoptera > Elateridae > Agrypnus > Agrypnus murinus. The sequence goes on from OV816029.1 coordinate 6,600,930, forward strand.
GATCGGTATGAATATTTAAACCGATTTCTCTCGAATGAATAAATTATCACAAATCTTTCAAGACATTTTCGCATGTCCTTTAAGAAGCGTTGTCCTATATCAAAATGTCAATTAAGGGGAGCAAAAGCACTACAACTATTGGACTGCGACGCAATCGCGGGAAAACCATGACGTAAACAGATCAATAGACTTACACCCCCGCTTCACGACTACGTCACTTTAATACGTAATAAATCGTCATATGGATGGTGATGTGCAAAATGTGCAAACTTTGAATATTCAATCACTGGCTGTAAAAGACAAAATTTTTACTAATCAATCAATTGACAATTTTACTGCTGAGAAACATTAGAGTTGAAATTTTAATGAATTAGAAGTAAATCCTTCTCTAAGTCATTTCTGCATACAGACAGATAGACATCAATGATTCGATTTTCCTTGTGACGTCATCAATAACGCAACAGACTTGTGTAAAAGTTTTTGCGTTTAATTAATACCTACCTCTTGTAAAACGGAATCTTGCTTCTTAGCGGCAAGATTTAAGTATCTCTCCTGGCTTTGGCAAAATTTTGCTGTTTGCTTATCAAACTTCTTTTTTCCACTTTTCACATCTCCTATCTGTTTCTTCCTGAAGTGCTCTAGGGGTGCGACAACTTGATCATACGCAGCGTTGAGCTGAAAAAGGAGACGGAATTAAATTTCTAGCTTTACCTGTTTTTTTTTTTTAATAGAACACGCCCACTGCACAAAACCCATTTAAGTTTAAGAGGTCAGAAATTGCAAAAAAATGATGTCATCAATAATACAAGAAAAATCGAAAAAAACTTGATTAGAATAAAAGAGAATGCACACAGTAAATATAAAAGCAATGCGCGGGAGTCAGTACTCATTTGAATTTGATGAACGAACGTTATTATTTATAACGGGTTTTAAAATGATGTGCTTACAATTAACTTATTATAAAAAAAAGGATAAAGACGCCAACATAATGACTTTTTTATGAAATAGCAGGTATATATGGCGTTAAGAATAAATAAAATTTGTTAATTTGATCATTACTAGGACGCGATGACGTAGTGCAAGGTGTCTTAACACAGTTAGTTCGTATGTCCGGTGAATAATTAATTAATTACGCCTACAATAAAATATGCTAATTGGAAGAAATTGAGCATAATAATTACTGGCTGCATGTTTGGGGATTATTATTTGGTAGCATGTACAAGGTGAATTGGACAAAGCACTGTTCGGATATTTTCTCTCTGTCTAAATATCTTGCTGCTCAAAAGATCCAATTATTAAATAAACAAAAGCTCACTTTAAAAAAACTTGCTCTTCAAAACATCTTTTTCATTAGAATTTTCGTGGTTTAAAGATTCAAAAGCTGAGTACTGAGATATTCTCATAGAAAATATTATTTTGTGATCTTGATTTTACTAAGGCCGATTCTATACTATAGGTTCGCATTTTAAAGGCCGATTCTCTAAACAGCTTGCTTCTCAAAAGCTCAACTTCTTAAATTAAAAAACGCTGACTTTGACAGATGCTGCTACTGAAAAAAGATTATACTTTTTTCTCGATCTTACAAAGATAGATTCGTAAAAGTTCGCTTTTAAAAGTAGAATTTCTAAGAAGCCTGCTGTTTAAAAGATCGAATTCTTAAATAAACAAAAGCTCACTTAAAAACACTTGCTCTTCAAAACGTCTTTTTTTAAATCTTTTCGGGTTTTTAAAGATTCAAAATCTAAGTACTGAGATATTCTCTTAAAAATTATTATTTTGTGATCTTGATTTTACTAAGGTTCGCTTTTTAAAAGCCAATTCTCTAAACATAACTTGATTCTCAAAATGTCAACTTCTTAAATTAAAAAACGCTGCTTTAAAGCTCTAATTCTGAAATAAACAAAAGCCTACTTAACAAAACTTGCTCTTTAAAACGGCTTTTTTTCAATTCTTTTAAATCTTTTCTTTTCAGATTTTTGGGTTTTTAAAGGCTCAAAAGCTGATTACCGAGATATTCTCATAGAAAATATTATTTTGTGATCTTGATTTTACTAAGGCCGATTCTATATAGGTTCGCATTTCAAAGGCCGATTCTCTAAACAGATTGCTTCTCAAAATCTCAACTTCTTAAATTAAAAAACGCTGACTTTGAAAGAGTCTCCTACTGAACAAAAAATACTTTCTAGATCTTATAAACATAGCGTTTACTGTCTCCAGCCTTACTTTGTGGAACTCCATAATCATGAACTATAATATAAAAACAAAGATTAGTTAACTAATCTTTGTATTTATATTATATTTCATACTTTGAACATAGATTCGTAAAAATTTGTTTTTTAAAAGCTGAGTCTTTAAAAATATTGCTGCTTAAAAGCTCTGATTCTAAAATAAACAAAAGCCCACTTAACAAAACTTGCTCTTCAAAACGTCTTTTTTCAAATCTTTTCTTTTGAAATTTCTTTTCAAATTTAAAGATTCAAAAGCTGACTATTGTGTTATTCTCCTACTGATAATTATTTTGTGATATTGATTGAAATTAACAAAAAATAACTTTTAAAAGAAACTTTTCATCAAATCTTTTTTAAATTTTCCTTTTGCAAAACTCGACTCTTTAAATATTCAAAAGCTGACTAGTTGAAAGATTCTCCTACTGAAAAAAATGCTGTTTTTTTTGTATAGATTTGCATTTTTAATAATTTTCCCTAATAGAACTTACCTCTTCTTTAATAAAAGAACTTTCTTCAAAAGCTCAGTATTCAAAACTTACTATTTTTGTTAAGACCACTAAGAAACCTTAAGTAGTTATTTTTTTAAACCTATAAATGACATTTGTTCGTCTAGAAACCTAATTTACCATAACCAAATTTAAGAAGATACAAGACATCTAAAATTTCTGCAGTAAACGTTTTGTGTGCTTTTGAAATACTGGAATGATATAGGTGAGACAGCCTTATTTAATCTTCCCGTAGAAGGAATCAACGTAGGATGTCTTTTTTCTCGAAGTGCCGCTAGATGGGTGTTTAATCCGATAAGTAACTGTTATATTATATGATTTACATTATGGAGATATCCCAGCCATGCGAACTTATTAAGAATGTATTTACGTTTTTAATTTTGCGCTCTTTAATAGGTCACTGTAACTAATATACCTACATACATTTATTAGCTAACTTTACAATTCGTTAAACGAATGTAATTATGATAAAAATGGTCCTTGTACGAAATCAGTAAAATAATGCACACACGCGCACACCCGCGCGCGCGCGCGCGATTATAATGATATACGATTATATCCAAAAAAGTGTTAATTATATTTGTGCATTTTTCCAAGGTTAGACAAACAGGACGGAATACATACATATAGACATACAATTTTTTATTTCGTCACAAATTTTGACATATTTTAGAAGGATATAATAATACTTTTTTAATTATTCTTACATATGAAAGGCAAGTGCGCCTGTTAGATTAACTAATTGGATTATTAAAGAGGACATGACGCATACAACAATATAATCGTATTTTAATCTAAACAAGGTTAGTTAATCTCTCATACATACACACACACACGCACACATCTCTTTCAAAGTAACAGTAAAATGTTATTTCGATATTTAAGTTGTTGCAGTAGTTATATAGTTGAAAGCTTTGTTTATTGTAGGTGACCTATTATAAGAATAGAAACCATTGTCTCCAACTTAATAACAATAATGCGATTGTTATAAGATAAATAGAAAAAAGGTTGTGATTACGATGCGGTAAGGTTGGACTGTTGACGAAATTTGTATGGGGTTATCCCTTAGAATATAAAACTGTAGGAAGGAGCGTAATTACCCGGCGCAATGAGCTTTGTCATGTGATACGGATATACAACTATCTGAAAGGAGCCACACCGTACTATTTTTTACCTATCGAATTATTACACCCTGTATATTGTTACAGTTACAATTATTTACAAAAATGGCTACTATAGAAACAGAGCTCTACTAGTGAGTATATCTGAAATACCGAACACGGCTTCAATTGGTGCTCTAACCAGTTACGTCATCTCGTAGCGAGCAGCGTCACTAATTAACTTTACAAAAGAAGATTTCGTTACATGTCTCAGTAACGACATCTAACGCTCATTAATTGATTTGTTAAGCTCAAAATTTTGAACTGTTGTTTTTAGCATTGAATATCTCCGTTTGGTAGGCTGACAATACCCTATTTTTGGTGTTTGTATAATTCTCTTCAATCTTAACGAATGTCTTATCGGTTTTCAATGAAATTGGAGAAAATACGTTAAGGTATGGTTTTTCGACATCTCCTGCATAAAACATATAAAAAACGAATAGGGTGGCAACTGTTCTCTTCTAAAAATCGAAATTTAATCTTAATGAATCTTCAAACATGTCTGTCCTATTATCGAACATCTGATAAGGGAAAATTTAATAAAACGGCAAAGCTATTTGGGAAAAACACTCGTTCGCAGTTTACATCTCCGAGTTTCTACTAATCGATAACATTATTATCTTTTGGGCAATTGTAAAGCCTACTGTTATCCGATGCTTATCAATCATAATGTATACAAAGATTGCTGCATTATTATTGAAGCTATGTCGAAATGGTTTTGATTGCATTTCTTTTTGTGTACAGAACTCTTTTAATATTTATCTATCTGCTATAGTAGTATTGATTGTTTTCGTAAATGAGGGTATGGATACTAACTATAATAATATTGCTGGTGACCTGCTGGTGGCCATGACTAAACATATCAATTATTTAGAGCAAGCAGCCAGTACAGAAATTCAAGTGTAAACAAAACAAAAACAATTGGTAGAGTTTTTCCCACACAGAGTAAACGGTTCTGAGGTTCAACGTCATTATATCTATTACTGACAAAAAGAAATATCAGTTTTATTCTTAAACAAAGAAAATTACTTAGTCACTCTAGGATTGATATTTTATTAAAAGTAGGGTTTGCAAAAAAGTTTTAAAAGAGATTTTGTTTTGAAACATGCCCAATGAAAGCAAGATTACACTTGTGCATTCACTAACTAACTAAGAAGATGAAATCCATCAAAACCATTACATATTCCCACTGTGAGGCATAATCAGATCCTATTTTCTGTCAAACAGAAAAGCAGTAACTGATCTTAAGAAAGGTATACACGATTGTTCAAGAATTTATACTTGTTTTGTATCGAAGAAAACTGAAAAACAACTATTACTCCCAACAAAACGGTGCACCTAACTTTTTTCAGATCGAAATCAGAAGTTTACATAACGTTTGATTTCTCGAAACACCTCTACCAGCTAGACTATATGGATATACTAGACAAAATTCTATAATAAGAATTAATTCATTTTGATCTCATAAGTTCGATGTTTAATTGGGATTCTAAAAAATAACCCAAACACATAAAAGATTGATGAAATGACATTAACTGACATGTTGTTTAAAGAAAATTAAAACCAATTTCAGCAACTGAGAAAAGTACATCAATAGCAAATATCAAGAGGACTTACCATTATAAGGGATCTGGGATATTCGAAACTATATACATTAAACCACAATTGGTTATTTTATTGACAGAATGAAAAGGAAAAATATATCCAGCCTGTCATATAGAATGAAGAATATTAAATAGGAGGCACCATCAGCGATAATCAATTGATTACAATACTTTTTATAAGAAAAGAACATGTGCAACGAAAGTTGCAGATCAATGCTTCTACTGCTGTTTACGAAAAACGATATAGTCAATTTCCAATCAGTCACGCTGCCCGGAAAATTAAAATCACACAACTCGACGTCTAGATGATTTTACAGCCTTCCGAAGTCGGATGTTGATCGTTCTCAAGACAAACCCACGTCCAACATATGCGTCTGGACATTGGGCTCCGTGTTTAATGTAAAAAACACACTTCAGAATCAGCTCGTAAATCCGTCAGTTCTTAAGGAAACAACAACATTTTGTCAACAATTATTATCCGTCATTAATGAATTCTTTCAACCTTTCCATTTCTTAGATTTCCATTCAATCTCTTAGGGATGGGTGACGGGCATATGATCCAATGTTTCGATCAGCTCCCTACTTTTATCTATTGACATTTTGTCTTATGGACTTTTGTTTCAATGACGTTTGTTTCAAACGAGACTGTTTGTCCAATTGGGTCAAACATTCATTAGACCAAAGTTCTCATTGGGGCAAAAGTCTATTGGACCGAAAATCATTGGACGAAAAGTCCTAAATCAAGTTTTGACATGGTGTCTTCAATTTTGTTTTGTCTTTCTGACAAAAGTTTCTGGTTAAGTAAATTAAACAAATAAAAATATCGTATGATCAAAAAGTCTTTGGATCGCAATAGCCATGAAATGTAAAAACCATCTCTAGAATTATTTACTTCTACTGCCCGTAGTTTTTGTAAACTGTACAGAGTAACGCCAATGTATCTGGAGTAACGCTAATGGAGACACAGCCACCTGTGTCAAGAAAATACAACAGAGCCCCATAGTATACAGAAAATGTTAGGTTAGCGTACGCTATTATTATTTCTTGTGCTTGCAGTTATTTTAAGTATTACTTAATAACATTTATAAAAAGAACACAGAATGGAATTTATTTGAACTATTATCTATTGACATGACAGTTGTGCAGTAAATGTCAAAAATAATAGAAATAAATAATTTCATAGATAACTTATTAATTTCATGGCAACCCTGATCTAAAGACTTTTTGATCATACTATACATACTTAGGTACTTATAACAATTGAAGGCTCAGTGCTAAAATTAACTTAACTCCAACCTAGAGTTTTTTTGAGATAATCAAGGTTAAAAAGTATTTTGGAATTCGACATAAACCTTTTTGTAAAAGTAATTTATTATCTAAAACCAATGACTATAAAATGTGTTGAATTTTTGAGATTTTAGGGTACAGCTACTCTGCTACCTAGTCCTTCAATTAAGTAGTAAGAAGAAATAAAGATTTTTGAATTCTGGAATAATTTGCTGTCAAATAGAAATAACCAACTGTAAGGCATAAAGAAGACTTTTATAAATTGCATGCTGAGTTGTGCACTGTACGGTTTTCACAACCAGTAGTGGCGACCCTTAGTTTTGAAATGCATGCACTGTACTTATAAGATATTAAAAACTGAATGGAAATTATCCTGTCTTCCTGATATAACCATGTTACCAGTTACCAATGCGACGTTGCCGATACTATTATTTCTAATAGTAAATCTAGACTACTTAGTTAAGTATCGTATAGGTATAGAAGTCGACTTATGTAGAATCTAATGGTTCCTATTAACGGCTTCTTCACATGTTTGACTCTGATCTAAATCTTTAAATCATTGTTTTACAATATTTAGGAAGAGGGTGTGGGAACTATCCAAGTGATCATCACCGTTTAAAGCATAAAAATTTGCTTGCAAGGCATATCAGATTTAAAGAAATTTCTAATATGATATACGAGATCATTTCTTGCATCACATCTAAATATGGAGTGAAATTAAGCATAAAAAAGAGTAAAAGTGAATCTGTTACCAGATACACAAAAAGATGAAAAGGAGATAAAAACGCGCCAGAGAATCGATTTGTTTTTCAATCAATAATTATAATTAAATAAGAAGAAAGTGTTATGTTTCTTCTCTCATAATCAGTTTTAATTACGACTAACAAGAGTGTAGAGAGAAACGATTTATTAAAGAAAACAGTTGGGAAATAAAAAAATCACAAGAACTGAATTATAATGATTATCATTTATTAGCAGCCCGAGATTGACGAACTCTTCCCAGCGAAAGTCTACTAGCCGGTGAGGTCTGCAGTGTATGTTTAGTAAAAGTAACACCATTCGTCCGCCTGTTATTTTTGTTTTGACATTTTGTACGTAATAATAAGCACAAACACACAGAGACCGACGACCAGCCGGCGAAATCGAAAGTATGAATGCATAATTTAGATATTTATACTATAGTCTATATTTTAAGCCAGTTGTAGATTGTTTGTTTAATAGAAATATGTTCTGACCTTTTTCAACTCAACCAGAAATAATTTTCACGTAATTCAAAGTAGGCTTAGATTTAACCAATAATATTTTTTTTCTATTTTGCGTCTATAATAAAGCTGTTAAAGCACCCAAAACAGTGCGGTAATAGCTCATTTGAGTGCTTTAATAGCCCAACTTTTTCAAAGTTGGTAGCATTGAAAAAATAATTGAAGAAAAAAGAAAATTGACAAAAACTTCACTCAATTTTCTGTGTCAATCAATGAATTTTCAAATGTCACATCAGTGTTGGTCAACTACCACAAAAATCCCTAAATTTTGAAATTGCGATTTTTTTTTATTTAAAAAGGGAATAAAATACGCAAAATAGAAAAAATAGCATAAAAAACTCGTTTCATAAGTCATTATTGCACTCGTCCTTTAGAAAACTCGCCGCAAGCGGCTCGTGTTCTAAATTTGGACTCGTGCAATAAATCTTGCCTTATGAGACAGACTCGTTCTTTAATATACTATTTAGTGACAAATTTCACTAAGCTTGAATAATGAGAAATGTCATCAATGGCATCCATCTAGTATGTGCTATCAGGTTCGCCTGACAGGACATTTGATCTTTGTATTAATTATTGAATAAATTGTTTATTTTTTAAAATGTGTTTGGGGCTAATTTATGTAACAATAAGTTAGGACATGTCTGCGATATTTTATAATTATATAAATAATTTATATGCGAACCAAGAGTGGTTCAATTTTTAGTGCAAAGCATATTTACAAACGCAAGTAATTAAATCGCCAATTGGAATTCCAACTACAGTTATTCAAGAACAAGAAGTATTTAAAAACGTAGGAATATGAATTTCCAGAATTCCAGATACAAATCCAATTGATACATTACTAAGATGTATATAACATATCAATAAGAATTTAATTAAAATGTATTAAAATGACTGAAATGAGTTCGAGTCGTTTACGGAAATATATGGCACGACTCGACTCAGAAGGCGACATACTATTGTATTTATTAAGACTTAGATTTTTTGCATATGCTATACAGGCGCGCATACTTTTTAAAAATATGGCAACAACGTAATAAGAGTTTGCGGTAACCAGTAACCTGGTATCTTGATTATTGGATTTTTTTTGTTTCATCATAGATAGTCGGTTTTAAATTACATGGTTGCCGGTTTTAAATATCTAAAAGTGCTTATATCCCTTAAAGGAGCCACGGAGAAGAAATGTGACTACATTTTTTTTAAACCCACGTCAGTTTTCGTCGTAGAATACCCTACTGTAGAGTTTTACCTATCGAATCATTACACCCTGTACGTATATGCTATGTAGCAATATAGCACAATTAAAAGAATTGAAATTCCGAGCGGAGTATGAATAATAGTGATGGTTTATATTTTATGATTGTAACGTGTTCAAATTCTCAAGACTATAGAAATGCAATTTTCTATGCATAAATGGTAACAACCTTAGTTCGGTCCTGCGTTGTTCATCATATTTCAGTTGAATTAAGAATGTAGACAGTATTTCGAATTAAATGGTGTTCTTTTAATGCCAAGGGTCACCCTAAAATGTTTTCGTATAGGATGAGATTCTTTCTAGAATAAAAAAAATAACAGATAACATTGCCTCTAGAATAAACGTACTGACGTATTTGTACCTTAAATACCAAAGTTCATTGCAAAAGCCTTCCTACAGCCACAAATCGTTTTTAATAACGAAAACACATACAAAAATCAATATTATAAAAACAAAAAAATAATTTCGGCTTTTAACAAAGGAATAATTTATCTGAAAACGCATAAAACCTTAAATTTATAGATCCTGTACGTGCCAATTTTTAGTTTGGAGGAACAGATTTTCTAAAGTGCAGACGTATAAAAAAGCATATTTCGTATTCCGTAGTACAATTACTATACAAATACTATTCTGAGTTTAAACGGATTATTCTAGAAGTTTTTCTACGCTTACGGTTATTTTCCTGATTGGTGGAAAGAATGTTAACTTCCTTTGGATTGGTTGGTTTAATTTTTTCCCTCTTTCAAAATTTAAGCTTAGCATAGGGTTGCTTCCTTAATTTCAGGAGTAAGTAGTCAGTAGTCAAGCAGTTCTACAGACTGGTAGTATAAAAAGTGACGGGCCGGCCTGGGGACTACTTAGTGTACCGTTCTTTGAAAATTTGTTTTGTTGAAGAAAATTTAATCTTGTATTGAATTTTAATGTTTGTCGCGTTGGTTAACTAATTTATGAGCGATTTAAAGTGTTATTTGTTACCAATTTCTGAAGGGAAGTTTTAGCATTCGAAATTTTAATGTTAATAATCTTTATATTTGGGATTTTCATTTTAGTCGTAAATAGTGGACTTGCAGAATTTGTGGAGCTCTACTAAATCATTACGTTAAAACAATATAACATTCTAATAATGAAAATTAGTTAATACAAACTATAACTTGTAATTAACAAGTGTAATATTAGGATTATTAGAGCCTTTGTAATTTGGGAGCTTTAGTATCGTGGAGTAATACCGAATTATTACAGAAATAATTTTCGTAACATCAGTCAAGAAAGTTCAGTTAATTATTGCTGCATCTTTACAAGAATTTAAAGTTCTTCTGTTTCATCTATTTATGTATATATTACCCAAATTTATTCAAATAAGCCCCCCGACAAAATTTTCTGGATGCGCCATTGGATACTTGTTTTATTAGAGCAAGTTATATGTGAAAATTATCTGTACCATTCTCCCTAATGATTATGTCTTGTAAATTTATGTACTTTGTGTTTCTTTATTGAGAATTTTTATTAGGGTATTATTACCCAAACTATTATCATTAAAACCATCAATACTGTCATTGGAGACAAGTAAATATTTTGTTTATAAATAAATGAAATTTGAATTAAACCATATTGTGATAATATTGGACCATTCATTTGTGAAAGTCTTTAAAGTATCTTAGCCAGTTTAATACTAACGTAACTAAACATGACTATTGATTGAATTTAATCAATAAAACCAGTATTTCTTTCTGTTTGCGAATACTAAGGTTTAAGGACTTGCAAATAGATGGCGCCCATATATATCTTTATTTATAGCCCCTCTATTTATAAATAGTAGCGACAACGATTGATCTCGTCGCAGGAGCAAAAGTATGTTAGTGACATTGAAAGTTACCAGATTTGACATTTTGTTTTACACTAAATCTTAGGTTTAATAATCATCATGCACAAAAATTCACAATTTAATATGAATTTGATAACGGACATTCATGTTATGTAAAAACGATCATATTGATGTAATATACAACTACGAAATTGTAATTATTAAACAAATTTTTGTTAAAATGACGAAACAATATGCATGTGGTGATTTTTTCTTTAATAAAGTTTGTGCTTGGTTTGCTCCACGATGTCGCTACTATTTGAAATAGAGGGACTATATTTTTATTGTGTCTATCACCTTTTATTTTCTTTACAATTCGTAAGCTATGAAAATCAGACCTACGCCTGAAGTATAATTTGATATTAAGATGTCTCCAGCTGTGGTATTATACAGTAAACTTTTCTTCTTAAAAGGCTCTTCCCCATTGTTTTATGATCAATCTTGTCACTCCTAATTTAGCCATGCTTCTGGCTAGACACTTTTATTAGCTACTCCATATTTGCGTATGCTTCAATTATTATTAAGAAAGCTAATTATTCCTTTTTACCAGTTTAGCTGTGAATTCTCTTGGAAAAAGTAGTGCTGTGCTTTCCTCACTTGTGAAGTTTAAAATATATTTCTCTTTTAGAGGTTTTTAAGCGAATGGAAGTTTATGATTACAATTATTTATCGTGAATCTAATTTGGTTTCACGTAGGTGATTGTTTTAACAACACACAGGGTTACTGATTATTTATCTGTTGGGATTTAACACACCAACCAGCAGCATCAATTGTTTTTAACGAGTCAAGATACATGCATTAAGAAGACTACACAGCATTTCTCTTCTCTTTTTAGATTATGTATTAAATATACAAATATCTTGTTATTGTATTTGATTTGCAAATATTTGTGGCGTTTGCACAGTTGCAAGATTTAATCTAAAACTACATTTTCTGAAGAAATCGTATACGTAAGTAATATAATTTTCCGTTTAGCTCTAAAGTAAATTTGATTGATTTATTTTTGAATAAGTTTCATTCCGTTCTTTTGTATCCTGTCTTTTATTTCTATTATTGCTTATGTCGAGTTCAAACGGCGACTATTATCTTGTAGCAAACGTATGCCGGTAAGTTTCACGTTAATGTTTTTTTTTAATAAATTTTATTATAGCGGTACTTCTTATTAACATGGCGAGCTAACCGGTCAGGAATATCCCGTTATGTCTTATAGACCGAGAAAATTCGAAATTTTCATAGCATTTCCCGGGCGAGCCAAAGAAATGTCAAATAATGTCTTTTTTGTTAACAATCATTTTCCACGTGGACTAGAATTTTTCATTTGCTTTTTTTCGCACGCCAAATATTCAAGTTTAATTTTATGTATGAACTTTTATTATGTCTTCACTAACGTAATAATCTTGCAAAAATTTAACACCTAAATAAAAAAGGAAGTTCATTCAAAAGAAATAGGTATTTACAAAATCCATTTATTAAAAATGAGTTTCAAAACCCATTTCCAAATATAATTATGTAAATTTCTAAAGAACACCCACTAATTATATGAAATAATAATGTTGTACAGGAAGAAGAAGGCCGTAGCATCGTTAATGGTTAATAATATATTCATCGGTAAATTTTAATTTGGTAGTTCTCGCAATAGGTATGCATATATCCCCGAAATATAATTAATTAATTACTTATTTAAAATGTCACACGTATAATACGTCTCTGCCTCTTTTACAGCATCTGTCCATTATAAAAACATCATATTATTTATGTATGTAGTTTTAAAAATAGACTCCTGCTTTTTAGGGCAACCTTTTCTCCTGGATACGAGTGTTATAAACGCATCATATAACAACGTGTGATGTTGAATAGATAATAAACGTGAATGAATGACACGGACACTGTGACATTATAGAATAATTTAATAAAGTAAGAGCTTAACGAATGCGGTAGCTCTTATAAATGTGTATGTATTATGTACTGTCACTTCTGTCAGTAGGTCATAGAATCTAATAACGCAGGTAAAACTGTTCTTTAAATTAAATATAAATTGTTTTGAATGTTAAAATTATGACCGATTGGGAGTGGTTAAGTTGCATCAATTTTCACAGCAACTTGCTGTGATCAATTTTCACTTTCATTATGCATTCTTATACTTTTGAATTTTTTCAAGATTTAATTTGCTTTTAAAACTCAAGTTTCCTTTTCCTTTTAGAAACATTCTAGTTTTAAAATTACGATTAATTGAAATTGATTTCCAAAAATAAAATTTACTTTGCTTTTTAAACACTATTTTCCAAAATCTTCTTTAAAAAGTTACTACATTTAGAAAGTCTTTTTTAAAACACCTTGATTTAGTATTGAGTCAATGTAAATATTGATATCAATACATCTGCAAAGTATTTTTTTGACAAATGTTGATTCAAGTAACAAAGTATTACGTTCTCTTAGTGCCTTGATTGCAACTAAAATGGCACGAAACAACCGACAGGTTATCGAACACGAAATCAATCAGCCTCTAACATTACATACCTTGTGGTTTCACAAGAATGCATTGGAGAAAAACATTTTTAGAATACAATAAAGGTAATGAGATATGTAGGTGGGTGCGATGTATTATTAGTATTCACTTAAGATCATTGCACTGCACTGGTTGTAGTATAACTCATATAATTTTAAAAGATAATTTTTTTACACTACTTACCATTCTATCTCTTTCATCTTCGATGGAACTGATTAATCTGCCAAATTCGCTAAGGGATCTAGAGATGACACGTTCATCATCCGTCTGCGTGCCGCCTATGCATTCAAATGTGAACCCTTGGAGATTTCGGGAGAACGAACGTTGAGCTTGACTCAATTCTGTAACGAAAAGATAGAAGAAATCTTAGAATATTGCATGTATCATCAGCGAATAATTTACAATAAAGATTTAAGCATTTCGACATTTAAGGTCTTAATTAATTTATTAAAGATTTCAAAAAAATTCATATTTAACTTTGCTTTTGAAGGAACAAGTTTCAATAGTACTCTTATTCAAACAATGCCACGAATATCCTGGTAGTAGTCAAGCAAAGTTACTAATCTTAATGAAATTCTAAGAATGAAAAGGTATTATAAAATTAAAACAAATAAGAACGTAGTGGGGATTTTTGTAGGGCACCACTGAGTTTAAAATAATTATATTCAAACTTAAGATTAGGTATTAATAGTTTCAAGAAAATGTAGTTTTTAATTTAAGCTCTGTAAAAACACAGAACGTGGAGGCTCTTAAACATCTAACCAATACAAACTTATGTTTATAATAAAACACAAGAATAAATTATATTTGTTTATTGCACACAAAACATTAAAAGTATGTATTGTAAAAGTAATTAGGAAGTTGCCATAAAAAAATAAAGACCATGATCACCCATGCTCCGCTGCGGCCACCCCTATCGGGCATTGTCATTAGCATCTGCACGAGTAAGATTTCGTTATAAAAAATAATTAAGTTAATAGGTTAGAACCGACCTGTTAACGATTCTAGAAAATTCCATTATATACAGGGTGTAACTAATATATCTTGGAACCTCGTAATGGAGGGCAGTAGCTGTAATGATTTAGAACACATTTTCCTTAGCAACATGTGGTCGCTTCATGTTAGTTTTCGAGAAAATCGCATTTTAAATATTAATTCCGCCCATTGTACTCATTACAACATTAAAAATACGAGACAAAAAAAATATATTTTTTTGGGTTTTTTTTGCTTGATTATTATGGAAAAGAAATAAGAAATTATTGAGTCAAATGGGTTTTTCTAATTGAAGTTATGTAACGATATAAAGCTACGTTTCCGACTTACGTCGTCAATTTGCATTATTAAAAAAAAGACAGTAAATATCTGCCGAAGTTTGTGGAATCGAGTGACGTTCTCTCTCTTTTTTTACTATTACGTCAACGAAATAATAAAAAATTTTTCGCTTATATGATACTGTCATAGTGTCATGTTAAGGTTATGGCATTAAGCTGTGTTCTCGATTACGATCGAGGTTTATACAGGCTATTAAGAAGCAAACGTAAATAAAAACCCATAGAAGACGGTGGATTTAAGCGTTTTTGTGACTTGCGACGTACGGCAGTAAAATCTTAAAATCTGATAGGACTTACAAATATAACTGGGGGTATGCGTTAAAACCAATAAAGCTAAGCATACTTATTGAGTTTTACAAGTAGGATACTAAACGGATATATGTATCTGGATGATTTCGTTGAAAGATGCAGGATTAAGCATCATATAAACCTTAAAGTCAAGTAAGGCTGTTTAAAAGAATCTTTCAGAAAGGGAAGTATCGTTAAAGTCAACAAGTTTAACCTTCATTAATGATTTTCACGAGATGCTAAGGCTACATAAACAACGAATATATCTGGATGAATCTGTTGAAAGGGGCGGGGTTAAGCATTATTATACATATTATTAAAATCTGATAAGGCTATTTAAACGAATATTTTGGGAAGGGCAGTATCGTTAAAGCCGACCAGGTTAAGAAGCGTCATTAATGATTTTCACTAGATGCTAAGGTTACATATACGAATATATCTGTATGAATCCATTAAAAGAGGCGGAGTTAAGCATTATTATAGATATTATTAAAATTTGATAAGGCTATTTAAACGAATATTTCGCGAAAGGAAGAATCGTTAAAGTTGACAAGGTTAAGAAGCGTCATTAATGATATTCAGAAGATGCTAAGGCTACATATACAAATATATCTGTATGAATCCATTAAAAGAGGCGGAGTTAAGCATTATTATAGATATTATTAAAATTTGATGAGGCTATTTAAACGAATATTTCAAGAAGGGAAGTATCGTTAAAGCTGTCAAAGTTAAGAAGCGTCATTAATGATATTCAGAAGATGCTAAGGCTACATAAGCGGATATCTCTGGAAGAATTCCGTTAAAAGAGGCGGGATTACGCATTATTATAGATATTATTAAAATCTGATGAGGCTATTTAAACGAATATATCGCGAAACGAAGTATCGTTAAAGATGACAAGGTTATGAAGCGTCAATAATGATTTTCAGAAGATGCTAAGGCTACATAAGCGGATATATCTGGAAGAATCCGTTAAAAGAGGCGGGATTAAGCATTATTATAGATATTATTAAAATCTGATGAGGCTATTTAAACGAATATTTCGCGAAAAGAAGTATGTATCGTTAAAGTTGACAAGGTTAAGAAGCGTCATTAATGATTTTCAGAAGATGCTAAAGCTACATAAACGGATATATCTGGATCAATCCGTTAAAAGAGGCGGGATTAAGCATCATTATAGATATTATTAAAATCGGATGAGGCTATTTAAACGAATATTTCAAGAAGGGAAGTATCGTTAAAGCTGTCAAAGTTAAGAAGCGTCATTAATGATTTTCAGAAGATGCTAAGGCTACATAAGCGGATATCTCTGGAAGAATCCGTTAAAAGAGGCGGGATTACGCATTATTATAGATATTATTAAAATCTGATGAGGCTATTTAAACGAATATATCGCGAAACGAAGTATCGTTAAAGATGACAAGGTTATGAAGCGTCAATAATGATTTTCAGAAGATGCTAAGGCTACATAAGCGGATATATCTGGAAGAATCCGTTAAAAGAGGCGGGATTAAGCATTATTATAGATATTATTAAAATCTGATGAGGCTATTTAAACGAATATTTCGCGAAAAGAAGTATGTATCGTTAAAGTTGACAAGGTTAAGAAGCGTCATTAATGATTTTCAGAAGATGCTAAAGCTACATAAACGGATATATCTGGATCAATCCGTTAAAAGAGGCGGGATTAAGCATCATTATAGATATTATTAAAATCGGATGAGGCTATTTAAACGAATATTTCAAGAAGGGAAGTATCGTTAAAGCTGTCAAAGTTAAGAAGCGTCATTAATGATTTTCAGAAGATGCTAAGGCTACATAAACGGATATATCTGGATGAATCCGACAAAAGAGGCGGGATTAAGCATCATTATAGATATTATTAAAATATGATGAGGCTATTTAAACGAATATTTCGGGAAGGGAATAATGCTTTTCAGAAGATGCTAAGGCTACATAAGCGGATATATCTGCTGGATGAATCCGTTAAAAGAGGCGGGATTAAGCATCATTAAAGATATTAATAAAATCTGATCAGGCTATTTAAACGAATATTTCGGGAAGAGAAGTATCGTTAAAGCTGATAAGGTTAAGAAGCGTCATTAATGATTTTCAGAAGATGCTAAGGCTTACATAAATGGATATATCTGGATGAATCCGTTGAAAGAGGCGGAATTAAGCATCATCATGATCGATTTATCTGCTAAGGCTATTTAGACGAACGTGTCAGGAAATACTCGTCGAAGCTAATTGAGATTAACCATCATTGTCGAGTTTCGTTAAGCTTCGAATGCTATTTAGGTTATGTCTGGAAATATGCATTAAATGATAGATTCATGACTACTAACATCACTACGTTGGGAAATATCTCTAAAACATTGACGTTAAACACTCTTCTTCGTGAGCATGATGTTCTACTTAAGTGATAATCACACAGTAAAACCTTTGAAAATCCAGAAAAATATTCGGGACGTTTGAAACAATAAAGTGTTATACTGTTATGTCAGTCATAAGTATACCTTTCTATTAGTCGTAGAATATTAACTCTTTAGTGACGTTACCGCGTTTAATTGGCAAGACCTAGACCGATCCCTTATTGATTAGCATCCTACGTCTTTCTCCGTTATTAGGATTATTTCCTTTCTGTCCATTTGCTTATTAGTATTTGCTGTTAGGTTCTCTAATTTCCACCCTCACTAAACTATTCCTGTTCTAATCAATCATCCCCCAATGTTACGTCCGTAATCAAATCGCTGTGTAAAGACCCGAGACACAATGCATATTAGTACAGCTATAATTTACAAGGACGGCACTTAAAACGGGAACGCCCTTCACCTTAAAACCTCTTTTTAAAAGGTATTTAAATACCACGCTTATCTCGTTTACGGCCAAAACCAACAAAAGGTGTGTATGATTCAACAACTCAAAAAGGAATTATCTATTTGAATCCATACACATACAGCAACAATGGAATCGAAGTTGACAAATAATAGATAATGTTATTATTATTGAAGCTCGTTAAGTGTGGTGCAGATTGCAGCAGTAAAGGGCAAAGGTCAATAACCCCGCCCGGGGAACTTGGTCGATATCCAAGAGTGCACTGGCGGCTGGAAAATGCTCTGAATTGGATTATGAGAGATATATGTATTCATGCTTCACTTCAATTCAGGGCTCTCGAGATGGAGGTTTGATGATGGGTGGTGGAAGTAGTAGTAGTATACTATAGTAGTAGTAGTAGCAGTAGCGATCAAATTACTATTATAGTAGATTTCGTTTGTTTTTTTAGTTATTAGTATTTAATAGTATTTGTAGTTATTAGTGGAGTTATTATTTGTAGTAAACTAATAATAATGTTAATTGGATAAGCTAAGATTAATCAAAGTGTTTATTTATGTTCTTCCAATAATAAAACATAAACAAACTTTCTGGGTGTAATTATTTTAAGAACGCAATTATTACCACATGTGAAACCAAAAACAAAACAAATAACTACTGCTTTTTGCATGCTGTGGTGGAAGTTAGAAAATAATTATTCATTCACTTGATGTATGTGGTAAAACAGGAAGAAAAATTTATACTGTTGTATCCTGGGAACTAAACCAACCAAGAAGACAATTTCCAATTGATCTTTTTGCGATTAAAATGGTTTTTTCTTTCGTTGCAGCAATTAACATGCCTTTTAGTTCACTTTTCTTTTATTAGAAATACCTCTCCAAAGACAAAACTGTCCTACTAAATAAAATTCAGAATAACAATATTAATTTAAATGTTCTAGTTTACAAAATAATAAATGACCTCACATGATTATCAGAGACACTTGAAAGGCTTGTCTCACACACAACTTAAAACACAATTTCACAAAAGTGGTTTACCGCAAACACAAAAAAAAGTTTAGGTTGATTAACAATAAAAGAAAAAGTGAAGAAGTACTAATATAAATTAAGTCTTCATTTTATTTCCGGAAGGGGAATTTATTCATGTAATTACATAAACATAAAACATACCTCACGCAATATTAAAACAAAAGAGGACGCTATTTACGACAAATGTAACCCAATTGTTTTTAATTACCGCATTTACAATCTTCTCCATGGCGGACTGTGATTATTTTGGCAAGAATGTAAAATAAATTTAGATACACACAATAAAACAAAAAGGGGAGGATTAAAAGCGGCACGCAGATTCAAATTATTTTTGTATTTTAAATTGGAAGTGTCACCGCGCTGTCAATCTGCTGACCTTAACCTTGGATGTCTAATGATATTATAATGCAAGTAAAAAAGCAATTACGTTACGTCAGTTAAAATTTTAAAAACATTTCATCCGTAAAGGTCGTACTGTACCTATTCATAATTGCGGATGAATGAATAATAACATCTTGTTTGCAAAATTGCGAAACGATATGAAAAACCAAGCACTACCACAGCACCACATACATTTTTCGACTTTATTATCGTTTATCGGTAAAATCAAATCAGTCTGTAATGAATGCCAAACAAAGGATGACGACATCAACAAATTAATATAAAATTTATAGTTTAAATTTTATTTATTTATTTATGTTTTTATTATTTATGATAATTTTAATAATTTCCAGTTTTTCGATTATTTATTGTTTATGTAGTTTTAGTATAAATTCTTAAGATTCTATTATTATTCGACCTATATTATTCGTCTACTTTCATTTTTGTTAAAAGTCTTTACTCCAAAATTTTCTTCTAATATAGAAAGTGACTTCTTGTAGTCAGAAGTGAAGTACATCTGCATCTACACCTTGCTGCGACATTTCATAAAATTCTATCAAGGGGTTCATTACACTGCTTCTTGCAAGGTTTTTGCGCACTGTTGTCAAGCTTGACAGTGTAAGGAAACTTCTCCACATAATTTCATGAAACTTGGCATAGGGTAGGTGAAGGAGTAATAATACTTCACACTAGCAACAAGAAACAGCTACTTCGTAGACCAGAAGAAAAATCTCGTGGTAAAAATGGCGGGGCGTCCATTGATTTAAAATATAAAAAATAAATTCATGACAAAATATATGCATAAACAAATTAATATATTTTGCAATATAGGATAGTTCTTAACCTTACCTCACATTTTAGTATACGGATATAGTCATTTAATGTATTAATTGTAGGATATCCATGTTCATTATGCTATATTTATGTTGTGGGATATTTGTTTATATTTTGTCTCCAGCAATCTTTGTTCAGCATTTTTCTTTTGTTCACCTTATATTTTTTGCTATTTATTTGTTAACTGATTGCCACAATACTTGCATTTTGCAATTTAATTGCCACGCAGAAATTAGGATAAACACCCTTAAAATATCGAAGTGTCTATTACTCAAGCTGACACAACCATAATGTACATATTTTTATAAACAAGTGGCGGGAATTACATTATATTTTTTTGCTATTTGTTTGCTAACTGATTACCACAATACTATACATTTTTCAATTTAATTGCCAAGCAGATTTTATGGTAAACACCCTTAAAATGTCGAAGTGACTATTACTCAAGCTGGCACAACCATAAAGTACATATTTTTATACACAAGTTGTGGGAATTACATTA
Organism: Agrypnus murinus; assembly: GCA_929113105.1. NCBI lineage: Eukaryota > Metazoa > Arthropoda > Insecta > Coleoptera > Elateridae > Agrypnus > Agrypnus murinus. Next base: position 6,621,799 of record OV816029.1, read on the forward strand.
TATTTTTTTATGCTATTTGTTTGCTAACTGATTGCCACAATACTATGCATTTTTTCAATATAATTGCCACGCAGAAATTAGGGTAACACCCTTAAAATGTCAAAATGTCTATTACTCAAGCTGACACAATCATAATGTACATATTATTATAAACAAGTGGCGGAAACTACCTTATACTTTTTTGCTATTTGTTTGTTAACTGATTGCCACAATACTATACATTTTTTCAATATAATTGCCACGCAGAAATTAGGGTAAACACCCTTAAAATGTCAAAGTGTCTATTACTCAAGCGGACACAACCATAAGGTACATATTTTTATAAACAAGTGGCGGCATTACATTATATTTTTTGCTATTTGTTTGCTAACTGATTGTCACAATACTATACATTTTCAATTTAATTGCCACGCAGAAATTAGGGTAAACAGTAAACACCCTTAAAATGTCGAAGTGTCTATTACTCAAGCTGAAACAACCATAAGGTACATATTTTTATAAACAAGTGGCGGCATTACATTATATTTTTTGCTATTTGTTTGCTAACTGATTGTCACAATACTATACATTTTTCAATTTAATTGCCACGCAGAAATTAGGGTAAACAGTAAACACCCTTAAAATGTCGAAGTGTCTATTACTCAAGCTGACACAACCATAAGGTACATATTTTTATAAACAAGTGGCGGCATTACATTATATTTTTTGCTATTTGTTTGCTAACTGATTGTCACAATACTATATTGTCACGCAGAAATTAGGGTAATCACCCTAATGTCGAAGTGTTTATTAATCGTATGTCGCGACAGTAAAGTTGTGGTATAATATTTAATTGCCCCAGTACAACCAATTAAATAAGTGGCAATAAAATCAGTATTGTGGCAATGAATTAGCAAATAAATAGCAAAAAATTATAACGTAGTTTTTATTTGATTGTTCCAGCTTTATTCAGTTGAAATATCCTAATTAACTAACTAATAATTTTGTTTTTAATTTATATTTGCAATACATATTCTTTTGTTTTACATTAAAAATGCAAATAATCATCAATTTTATTTAGAATAAATCTATATTTTTTGATTCTTTGATTTCTTATTTAGTTAAATGTGTATTTTAATAATCTACTTTTAAAATTATTTGTTGTTTAACACTAAAAATTCTGGTTTCATGCCCTCCCCAAAACTTTTTTCAATGTAATTGTTTTAAATATAAATTTTCAAATTTTATTTCCTTTTTTTAACCCAAATTTCGATTTCAAACTCCACACCTTTACCTTATTTAATAAAATGTTTAATGTGCGCATTTTATTTAATTTAATTTATTTTCATTTTCTAAGGTTCTAAAATCTAGATTTTTTTAAATTGTATTTTATACTTTATTATATCATATTATTATGGTGAAAGGTGATCCATATAGAAGTAGTCATGTAATCAGCAATCATAAACTCGTTGACAGCTTAACCAAGATCAACATCGTTAACAGCATTCTTCATGTGATTATTCCATTCTACGTGGCCTTTATTGATGACCTCTAAAGAACATAATTCTATATAGCAGTTAATGCATCAACAGCATGGACATATTGATCTGACCAAGTTGAATATCGTATATCAACATCCTTCATATGATACTTCCACTCCACGTGACCTTTATTGATGACCTCTAAAGGATAGCAGTTATTGCATCAACAGCATGAACATATTAATGGTAATCATATCCTTCATATGATTCATCCACTCCACCTGACCTTTACTGATCTCTGAAGGACATCATTTTATACAGCAGTTGATGCACGAACATATTACTGGTCTGACCAAGTTGAATATTCTATATCAACAACCCATCTCATGATTCCACTCCACGTGACCTTTAATAACCTCAAAAGAATATAATTGATGCTTATTGTGAAAATCGGTTTCGTGTAAACACTCGGAACAGGTCATCCTCAAAGGTCACCCATAGTGACCTCTAAAGAGCATAATACTACTATATAGCAGCTAATGCGTCAATAGCATGCACATATTAATAGGCAGAACAAGTTTCATTTCATTATAATTTTGTTGTTTACTGATATTATAAAGCTTATGGGCTGAAACATTTCATTGAGTTGTTGTCAAGCAGTTCCTTGGGCACAACTGAAAGATAAAAGTAAATGTTGGGATTGTTTTTTATAGATGATGTTTTAGTTTGAAAATAAAAAATTTCTGCGTTTTACCATGCTAATCTGAAATTATGTAATTTCGTTGTTATTTTATAGTTTGGATATCTAGAATTATGTGAATAGTGTTCAATAGGATCTAAGGATGGATTTTGTAGGAATAGAAGGATGCAACTAGGCGGTTTTATATAATTTAATTTTTAATTATTAATTGAAAACACTTGAAAAATGATTTGATTGACAAGTTCTAGCCATCTTATTACTTTGTCTTAGCACAAGTGTTTTACTCCATTCAAAAGAAAATTTTTCTCTATCTATTTCTAATTTGTTTAAATAATTATTAATAATAAAGTGGTTATGTAGTATTTAGTTCAAAATTGTGTTTTGTTTTCCACCATAAATCTCACTAAAACATTCGTTTATTTTCAAAAGGATAGAAAAACAGCGAGCCATTTGGTGACAAACTCTCTGTAAATTTAAATCTTTCAAGCAGTGTACATAAGCCCAGAGTAAAATTTTAACATTTAAAGGTTATGTTGTGAATTAAAAAAATATAAACAATTCCAAACGTCAAAATGTTAGGTTATATTTTGGTGAAACATCAAAGTGATTAATAATTTGTTGAAGTTCTTTGAATTTAACTACTGGGTGGAAATAAATGATTTTCATCAAGTTACCATTGCATTCCCCATGTAAAAGCACGACGTGCCGCTCTACGAAAATAGAGAAGGCAGTACCATAACCTCAAAATATAAAAAATTCAATAAATTCTATGAATTGTTTGACAGATTGATTTCATTTATTGACAGAACTAATTTAGTACTAAATCAAAATGAGTAGAGCGGTACAGAAAAATTTACATGTGAAAAAATTCCAAAGGAACTTGATGAAAATCATTTATTTCCACGCTGTAGTTTGTTTTGATAATATTTACTTTTAATTGGAATAATATTCAGTGCTGTGAATTTTTATTAGTGGAATAATTTTTCTTTTTCGTAAAGAAAATTTGTATAGGTTTTGAGAATGTTAACCTTCGTTGTAAATTGGATTATGGAAGGGAATTTTTCAATTTAATTATTGAATGATTGAATTGAATAAATTGAAGATTTATCTCAAGATAACAGCTGGTCTTTAATAATTTTTACTAATACCATTTAAATTGGACATTTATATGAAGAGAGGTGAATTTCTGTATTTCAACCATGTTAGTTATAAACCATATGGAAGAAAGAGGATTTCTGGTTTGTTACTACATCAGTTGGTAATTGAAAAGGCGTCAATATATTGATATTATTTAAATATTTTAAGGTATTTAATTAGTTTAATGCTAGTGATTAATTAAAATGATAGATATTACTTCTGAAGATAAATAGAATTCAACTATCTTAGGTTTTATCTTTCTTTGATTCAAGGTATCTATATTTCATTTTTTTAAATTTATTTCGTTCTTTTTGTTTGTTCATTTGTTGTGTTAGATAAATTTTGTCATTTCAATTTTAAAGAAAATGGTTTATTTTTTTATTTTTTGTGTAGTTTAACTATGTTTCAGAGATCCATATTTATTTATTGCCCTATTAAAACGACCCGCCTGTTAAGTCTCAGATGTGGTAAGATTCAAGCTTCACAACAATTATTTTAGTCGTTTTCTTTTATGGTAAAGGTAGGTGGTTTATATTTTGTATATATCTTCACTGTGATTTTACTGAAGTCTGTTTTATGTTTTGTTTGTACTCTTAATTTAAATCAATTTTAACCAATTGTCAATATCAATCAATCCTCATAACCGGGTGATTTCGTTCCCCAAGCCCAGGTTGATATATCGTAATAATCTAAACACTATGAACACATTGAATTCATATGCAGCATTCTTCATTACACTCCACATGACCTTTATTGGCCTTAGACGACACAGGTCAATATTATCACTAAAATGCTCCATATATTTGTATTATATATAATATGAAATCATTAATGGCTTAGCTGATCTAAGGTTTTTCATAGCCATATATGCATGTATGCATACTGGCCGCATGAAGGAAGGGCAGTAGTACCTCAGCATTCTGGTCCTTCGTATACAAAGAATTCTTCGGGTGTTAAATTTCGCGAGTTTTGTTCGCTTATTTATCATTATATTATATTTATCGTTCACTTATCATTAATTCATCATAAGCCTCTTTTTTATGATGCATTATAATTTCTTTAACGATAAAATTTTTTCTATTCAGACACGTGCAAAACCAAAGTGAGTCACACGATATACATACATACAAAAACGTTGTTAGTACATATACACCGGCCAATGAAATATTCAATCTACTTGTTTTCCTTATTATGCACACACGATTGGCCTTGAAAATGCAGGTGATGCAACCGCAATAACTAACTATATACAGTAGTGGAACGTATATGTATACGGCAATTTTATCTCACTATCATATTTCCAATTCTGACTCCTGAACAGCCAACCACACGAGAATCGAGAACGAGTGTAAGTACTTTTATTTATTATACAATAAAAGATACTTTCTGTACTATATATATAAATAATGCAGAAATGCTTCGAGGTGTATTTTCTCTCGTTTGTTGTTATTAGTAGACCGGTTATGTGCTGCTTTGGTACGAATTATTATCTGTGGTGGATTAAAGTTCATCCGGTGTGGTCTAAAATTGACAAACCGCAAAATTCAGAGTTCCTGTCGTAAAATCAACTCTATTATTATAATTATATCGATGACTTTCTAACTGCCACCGTTACAGTTACACACACCTCCTCTTGTTTTTATTATTAGAATAAAACAATTTCGCAATGCAATATCGCTAAACGTTATTGCTTCACTTGACTTTCGTTCCTCTTGAGAAAATCCATAACTTTTTATCTCATTTTACATATTCCAATACACTTCGAGAATTCTATTAGTCAGTAACGGTGCACTGAATACACATACTCAGTAAAAAATCAGCCTCGTGAACAATTTTTAGAGTACTAAGTAAAGATTTTAGAGTTAAAATTTACAGTAGAAAGACATTTTCTTCACTCTATTCTTAACAAAAATAATTCTTCACTACTGAAATCTATTTTCTCTCTATATAGTCAAATCTAATAGTAGTATTCTACTTTAAAAATATAACAAAATCGACTCTAATTATAATTTTTTAAAAGGCAAAAAAGCCGTTAAAAAGTGATCTAAATTGGTAAAATAGCTATTTATTATACAAGTGTCTTATAAGGCAAATAAGTCACGAAAGAAATGTTTAGCAACGAGAGCTTGCTCGAGTGGCCTAATTTTTCTTGAGTGACTTATTTGCTGTTAAGACACGAGTACAATACATAGTTTTATCCAACACCTCTCTCTGTAAGAGTTCTTAAAAAATCATCAAAACCCGAAAATTTTATATCCACAAAGATTAGTAGTAGTCTATGATTTGGTTACCATGTTGTTGACAACAAATTTATTATTTGAGAAAAATTTTGCAAACAAACTGTTTCGGCGCTTGTAACATTGTTGGAAATGAAAAGAAATAGTTCTCTTCCTGAAAAAATTGCGAAAGATGTTGAAGAAGTCACATCGAGTTTGCTACCCAAGAAATCCAGGGACGCTTATTACAAAGAATTGAGTGAGTTCAATAACTGGAAACAGGAAAACGATGTTTGTGGGGTAAGCGAAGACGTGCTGTTGGGTTACTTCTTCAACGCCAAAAAAAGATTCGCGGCCTCTTCAATGTGGACGAAATACAGCATGTTAAGATCGACATTAAAGCTTCACGAAATAGTGTATTACATTACAAGTCATGAAAGTGAAACTTTGCAGAAGAGGAGGCTTATTGAAGAGTACGAGGATGCGTAGCATCCGAGTATCTCTTTAAAGCCTCCGAGTCAAGCAGAGACACTTTCATGACCAGTGATGTATTATATTTTTTCTGAAATCGTTTTTCAAAACTAAAAATAGATTTAAACTGAAAAAATATATCAACATCAGAGTCGTATGAGAAGTTAATATCCATGACAATGAATCAACAACAAATCAAAAATATTTTGTTGTATTTGATTGTTAGTGTTTTTAATTATATTAAATAAACGTTTCATAAGATAAGTGACGATTTCTAATTCAATTGCAGTCTAAAAATGACAGATGAGTCTTGTAAAGTGACAGGAGTCTTGTAAAAATCATGAAAGTGACTAGTCTTTAAAGTGACACTTTCATGACCAACCTGAGTTCTGTCATGACAAGCTTTCTTGACGATTTCAGAAAAATACAGATATTTCACAATATGGCAAGTTAATCGCTTTTTTGAAGAACGAATCAAAAAATTACAAGTGCAAGAAATCAAAAGTTCTTGAAAGAGAGCATATTCAACAGTTTCTAGCAGAAGCACCCATTAAAAAATATTTGATGTTGAAGGTAGGTCGATTTTGTTATTAGAGAATGAAATCTAATTTTTTTACATTACAGGTCGCACTAATTTTTGGTGTGTCAGGTGGGTGTCGATGTTGTGAATTATTGAACATGTCAATCGATAACGTAGAAGATAAAGGATCCTATATGTTGGTATATGTACCAGATACAAAAACATATGTTTCACGTAGCTTTACGATTATGGAAGAAGGATTTGCAGTTAATGTGCTGGATATTTGTAGAAAATATATGTCTCTCCGACCTAAGAATATTTCTCACAACAGGTTGTTTTTGTGCTATAGAAATGAGAAATGCACAGTACAGCCAGTGGGAATAAATAGTCTATCCAAAATACCATCAGTAGTAGCTGATTTTTTGAAATTACCAGAATCAGAGTCTTACACAGGACACAGTATGAGACGCACATCAGCGAGTTTATTGTCCAACGCTGGAACCGATCTTGGTATGGTCCAACGTCATGGCTGATGGAAGTCGACAAGCGTATGTCGAAGAGTCAATTTCGAGCAAAATAGACATTGCTAAGAAGATACTGGGTGGAAATTCGGAAACAGAAGGCAATGTTATTGTGAATACTGAGAAGCAAAAATCGAATGAATGTGGAAACAACATTGAAGTGACAAAAAATGAAGCAAATAAAGTTATATCTTTTAATATAAATGTTAACGTAAATCTCAACAAATGATTTCATCTGAGATTCCTGTTTCTTATAATTGTAATTTTATGTATTGTATTTTTTGATGTTCAATAAATTGTTCTATTTTCTGTAAACTGTTGAATTATATAAAAACAGTTTTATTATTGATTCATAAAACCACTTGTTGTTTTACAGACCCCATAATTCAATCAAAAACATCATTTTTATAACGTCATAATAAAGAGGTGTTGGATAAAAATGTTTTTCCACTACTAGCTATGAAGTTGACAATTATTTCGTCTCCTAGCCAACTAAGAAGTTGAATTTCTCTAGTAGTGGTTAATAATTTTTTCTATTATTAACCTAGGTTAATAATGAATAAATTCAAATGTTTTGAGAATCCAGGAATAGTTGTTTAACAAAAACTTGTGCAACATAATTTTGTATACCCAGGAGATTGTCTTTAACGTATTTGCTGCTTGAAATTACCTAACACGATAATTACAAACGTTGTTTGAAAATAAGTTTTATTAGTGGAAATGTCAATCTGCATCAGACTACTTGATTTTTGTGTTATTAGTGGAAAGGCGAATTTGCATTCCTGTGCTACTTGATTTTTACAAGAAAAATTTTAATTTTTAATTTTTGCCTTAAATTTGGCTAGTAGTGGAAAAAATATATACACCACGGTGGTGAAGACATTAATAGGCCTCGCACCTTATTCCGCTCGGGGCAAAGCCCCTCGCGAAATAATCTTGGTGCTCGGTCAATAATAACAGTCTTCACCACCTTGGTGTATAATATACTATTATTAGTGTTCGTGTTACTCTAGTTAGAGTAAATAAACGAATTGGCACCAATATTATACACTTGACGGTGTATTTGATGAGAAGCATGTGCGCAATAACATCACTAACAAAAAATGGTGGCAATCAGCTGTCTGTTGAATTTGACTTCGACTAGTTATAACTGCCGAATCTTTGCAATTTCAAAAGTTACTAAAATTGGTGGGAATTTCAAAATTTTACAAATCTTTCAAGAACTTAATGTAGCTGTACAATTTAAAACGCAATGAACAACTAAACAAAATTTAAAGATCAAAATTATATTGATTAGACTCAAAACAGGTAACTGTACATAAAGACTGTTAGCACAAATATGTTTACGTCCTTTTACTGCGTGTGAATGTGAAACTTCGCAGTTTGTTTTAATAATTAATATAAGGTAACTTAAAACAATTTTACATTTTAAACATCTTATTAATACATGTATTGTATTGTTTTAAAATTTAGTAATTAGTGTTACTTATGATGAGTAAGACGGGAGCTCTTGGACATGTTCAATAGTAAACTATTAAATATTGATATTCAACGGAGTTGTACTGATTTCAATAATTCATATTCAGTGTTTTATTGTCAAACAATAAATAGAGATATTAAGAAATTAGCTAAGGAAAAGCAATAATTATAATTATATCTAATTCCTACAACAAAAGAGTAATTACATCATAATTGTACTCATTTTGAACTTTGGCCGTGTTCACGGAGTGCTGCAAGGGAATCTTCTAATAGAAATTGCATGAGAGTTGCAATGGAGCACGAGCAGTAGTTCACTCTAGTAACAATTAGCAACCATGCCATGGACCAAGAAAACAAATTCGAAGTAAATGTTCCGTAAAATTCAAAAGTCAAGAAAAAATCTTACTCCGAACACCCTGTATACCAAACTATCACCACCTTGAACTTGTTAGATTTCCCCTATGCTAAAGTGTACACAAACACGGAATATCCAGGTATTTTCCAAAAGAGTCTTATTCTTTGAACGGTAGGTACGTCATTATGCAGCACTACTCAGTAGATGGATCTTGTGCACACCAAAGGTCAGGAAATCAAACAGACGTGGTATTATTATCCTGGAGTTTTTTAGTCACTGACCATTTGTTCTTTAGTATCTCAGAATATATATAAAAAAAGTTATGAAACTAAAACGGTGGTACTACATATCGGGTGGTACATATAGTAGGGCTAAGTTTATAGTATTTTCTTTATTTTTAAATGGATTTTGGTGAATAATCAAAGATAAATGCAAATGATGGAAAAAACATAGTAGGTTTTGTTTAATTGGAATGGTCGGAAATTTCTTCTGGGCCACCTGAAAATTATAAAACCAAATGTTGATTAAAAAGTCTGGAATAAATAATCGTTTTAAATGCATTATTAGAATTAATTAAAGAGGGTTTTTTTGACAAAATTTTGTTATCAATTTCCACGACACTAGTCCTTTAAGGACAATAAAATCATGTGGAGTGTAATGAGAGATGCTGCATATGAATTCAATGTGTTCATAGTGCTTATACTGATAACTTCAATATCAGTCATTTTCACGATAACCATGAATTATGTTTTTCAGAGGTCATCAAAGGTCACGTGGAGTCGAAGAATCATATAAAGACTTTAGAGGTCACTTAAAGACAACGTTTGACGTTATACGATACTCAACTTAGTCATCTGTTCAGAGTGTTTACACGATAAATTCTTACAGGAATCTATTTTCACAATAATCATTAATTATGTCCTTCGGAGATCACTAAATGTCACGTGGGATGAAACAATCACATGAAGAATGTTGATATCCGATATTTAACGATTAAGATGTTCATACTATTGACGCATTAACTGTTATATAGAATTATGTCCTTTAGAGGTCATTAAAGGTCAGGTGAAGCGAACCATATGAAGCATGCTGACGATATTCAACTTGGTCAGGTCATTAATATGTTCACGCTGTTGACGCATAAACTGCTATATAACATTATGTCCATATTCGCTAAGGATGACCTTTGACGATATACAATACACGACTTGGTCATCTGTTCCGAGTGTTTACACGATGAATTCTATAGAGATCGACTTTCACAATAAGCCTCAATTATATCCTTTTGAGGTTATTAAAAATCACGTGGAGTGGAATAAGTGAAATGAAGGTTGTTGTTATACAACATTCATCTTGGTCAGACCTTTAATATGTTAATGCTGTTGATCGATTAACTGCTATATAGAATTATGTCCTTTAGAGGTCAATAAATTTCAGGTGGAGTGGAAGAATCATATAAAGGATGTTGATATACGATATTCAATGTGGCCAGACGATTAATGTTCATAATGTTGACTCAGTAACTGGTATAAAGAATTATAGTCCTTTAGAGGTCACTAAAGGTCAGGTGAAGTGAATCATATGAAGCATACTGACGTAACCATATTCAACTTGGTCAGGTCATTAATATGTTCACGCTGTTGACGCATAAACTGCTGTATAACATTATGTCCTTTTTCGCTAAGGATGACCTTTGACGATATACAATACACGACTTGGTCATCTGTTCCGAGTGTTTACACGATAAATTCTATAGAAACCGAGTTTCACAATAAGCCTCAATTATATCCTTTTGAGGTTATTAAAAATCACGTGGAGTGGTATAATTAACATGGAATGTTAATGCTGTTGATCGATTAACTGCTATATAGACTTATGTTCTTTAGAGGTCAATACATTTCACGTGGAGTGGAAGAATCATATGAAGGATGTTGCTATACGATATTCAATATGGTCAGGCGATTAATGTTCATAATGTTGACTCATTAACTGCTATACAGAATTATTGTCCTTTAGAGGTCACTAAAGGTCAGGTGGAGTGAAAGAATCAGATGAAGCATTCTGACGTAACGATATTCAGCTTGGCCATGCCATTAAAATGTTCATGCTGTTGACGCATTAACTACTATATAGCATTATGTCCTTTAGAGGGAAGGTCAGAGGTCACAAAAAACAGTGTAAGCTAGCGAAACCTGCACTCTTATTGTTAAAGCTCACAAAAAAATATTGAAGGATATCTTTCAAAGAGATTGCTTTGTTATCGACTTTGCTTTGAAAAATGCTTTAAATAAAGAAAAGTTTTTCTTTGTTTAACGTTAAAGCAAAGAAACTTTAAAACGAATCTAATTCAAATTTTGTAAATTTTACTTATGAACAAGAATGATAACTGTCTGGATTAGATGAATGTTTAATTAAAAACGAATAGTGGAAGCTCCCGAAATTCGAGCCTGTAACTAAAGTGTGGGCGTTTTCCAGGCACATCAGTATATAAACCGCTATATTGACGTTTTCCAACGCCAGCAGAGCAACAGAAAACACTTCTGTTTTATATAACATACTATGTAATCATACAAACAGAGTAGTGATGTGATGATCCCCCCTCACGTGGTTCTACTTGCTATCGTTTTGTTTATTTTTAAAACTGCTTTATTTTTTTAGAAATAACGATTTATTAAATTGAAAAGGAACATAAAAACAGAAATGACGTTCATTTCTAATTTAATGCTTCGTTTGAGATTGGGTATGTTAAAAATAAATCACATTCGAGTGATGATAAAAATTAACTCGAAAAATTTACGACAGCAATGCGCTCTTTTTTGATTAGATGATTTAAAGCAATTTAATCTTCTTCGGGTTCATATTAACTAAACAACCTCTCTATTGAAATTCTTAATCAGTATATGTAGCAACTCTTTTCATACATACATGTTAGAGGTAGATACCAGAAGAAAAGTAACACACATAATTTTCAGGTTAATTTTACCATCAAAATATTTGTGAACATGATTTTCTCATGTACTCGTCCCGATAGCCTTCTATATAATTAAAAATTCCTCAATGTAGATTTTAAAATTATATGGTTATTAGGACTTCTATACTGAACAGGCAGTCTTGAGATTCGTGAGCCATAAATAATGTCGCTTGTTTGAATTTCCCGCAAATTTTATAAAATACCAATGTTGGCACCACTCGAACTTATGGCAATAATATTCCATAACCTGCATTTATGAAAATGGTGGCACAAACGAACGGCAATGTCAACATCATGTCAACATTTAATAAGGCGGCAATAATGCCGTTGCCAACTGAAACTGTTGAAAATCACTAATTCTACCGCGCGCCAAATTCAAACAGGCCACAGTACCTAGTAAAAACCTCGCAATAAAATGAAGTCTCAGATTTTTACGCATTTATTAAAAATATGCAATATAAAATGGTAAAAATGTATAAAAACATCAGCATCAGTAAGTAGTCATTAGCAGTAATTTTATGCTTGGGAACAAGCGGGTAATTCTCGTAAACGTGATGGGGTCGCTTTCTTGGGCTCACCTTCTTTCGCTCCGAACACGAGTCTCCTTCTTTTTTATGACGGCGGCCACCACTCTTCCTACGTCTATTTCGGTGTCCTGTACTACCACTTCGGTTTCTTCTGAAATTGTATGCTTCTGAGATATATTTCCATTTTTGGTAATAGTCCATAGAGCACCATTTTTGTGTGTCATCAAATATGACTTTAAGAATTATCCAATCTTCATGCTTCAATCTATATGTCGTATAAACCCTTTAAATCCATCCATATGTTTACTGACTCCGGCATACCCCCTTTTTCTAGTCTTGCTTCTTCTGTTTCGACGACCGTCTTGCGAACTTCTGCTTCGACGATCGTCTTGCGAACTTCTGCTCCGTCCTCTGCTACCCATCGTGTTAATTTTTGAAATTATTGAACTTACCTACTTGAAATTATTATTTAGCTAAAAACCTGTGACAAATAATTTCTCACTAAAATACAAACAAATAGCAAACAATTTCGCTATGGTGATTGGGTAATCAATTGTTTCTTCTAAAACTAGCAGATGGAAGGTTGATCAATTTTATGTCAAAATTAATGATCCCATCGATTGTTACACTTTAGTATCGAACTTTACACATAAGTACATATCTAAACTAATTGCTAATTTAGTTACTTCGTTGCCCAAAACTAAACCAATTAGCCTCGCTTAGATGGTAAACATGTCAAGACGAAATAAGTGAGTATTATATTGTTAATAAAATACCTACCTACCTTACTGCTAATCTCCAAAATTCTGTTCTCCGTCATGGAAAAGAACTGATCTACCATAATACTATGACATTCTAAGCGGTTCACATGAGTATATACCATTGCGTAGTTTGGAGTGAAATCTTTGAATTAGACAAGAAAAAAGCTCTTGTTGTAGTTTTGTACTGTTACCATTTTGGATTAGGGGATTATGATAGAAGACTTTCTGAATCCACGAGAAAACCCACCAGGAGGTTGCATATTTGAGTTTCTCAATTAATCTAACCTTCGTTGTTATGACCTCTTTTGCCATTTCCCTTTTGAGTAACAACCACAAGTTCTCAATAGGATTCAGATCGGATAAATTGCCAGACCATGAGAAAACTTGCAGCTTCAGTACAACCAAGATGTTTTTCTTATAGATTTTGCAGTATGACCGAGAGAACCGAATCTTGCATAAAAATGCATTCTTCAACATTGCAAGACTTTTGCAAAACCATTTTTTAATTTGTGGAAGATGTTGCAGTTACAAGACACGACATGCCGCCAACGATGTATAGACTTCCTGTACCTTTGACGTTGATCACATACCAGAACATATCTTTAAAGATTTTTGACGTCAACATTAAAAGGTTTTGGGTTAGTTGATGGCATGTTACTTTCTAGGTTAATTTACGTCGAATAATCGAAGTTTTTAGATTACGAGATTCCTCAGTTGTATAAGTTTCTTGTATTTTAAAATTGTACACAGCTCTTGGTTACATTATTTTGGTGGAGGTTTGTACAGCTGCTTCTTTACCACATAATTGTTACTATCTTAAATCTAGGGACTGCTGTTTATTAATGATATCAGATAAACAACATGTAATTATGTTGCGCCTTCGGAACGTTCATCGAACTACTGTAATTTGGTTATTATTTGAATTTATTGTCATCTAAAAGTATGTAAATAAGGTTATTAAGGTCATACTGTTTAAAGTTGTGAAGATAGGAAGGTGTATAAATGTATTTTTAATTAATTAAGTTAATAAATAGTAATTTTGAAAATTACGTTACGAGCTTATTTTGTAATGAACACATAAGTGTAGCATACCAATGGATTCAGAATTTAATTTCCTTTAAGTTTATCTAATTAGTTTAAGTGTTAATTAAGATTTATAAATAAAAATAAAAATAGAATTAAGAAAATTTAGGAATGTCAACAGACATTTGTTTTATGCAAAAACCACATCACATTCAATTATTTCGACAAAAAGATATAAAACGACGGCCATTTTTGTAACAAAAGCTCTTTCAATTTACATCTTGTCGAAAGTGCACGTTGTTGTTCTTGTTCAGAATAATAAAATTAAGGATATGTTGACCTAATCTAGAAATGTCAAAGTTTTAAGGTTTTAGTAATGTTAAACATCAAAGTGATTTAAGTAAGAAAGTTTTGTAAGTAGTGCCTCAATTTAAACATGTTATTAATAAATTCTACGATTAAATTTTGCTAACAAGACAACTCCATGAAAAGTTTTTATTATAATAATGTTAATTAGTATTTGGATAATAAGAAAATTTATCCACTTACCATTGAATGAATTATGAATAACAATTATTGGACTTTTGCAAACTTTTTTGATTTGGATATATTTACGATTGGATTGTTGACACTGTTTCTTTAATTCTTTGTCCAGTTAATGATAGCAGACAGCTGATACCAGGGGTTTTAGCATATCAAATTGGTATTTACAAGACGCCAATTTTAAGAAAATTAAAAGGAAGTAACTACAATCCTTGTAATTTAGAAACCGTGAGTTTTTCAGTAGCCATTAGTTTAATTAGTATCTAATATGAAATTTTAATGATACCAAAAAGGGCATAAAGAATTGTAAAGAAATTATTCTCTTTATTGCAAGAAGTAATTTTTTTATATTTTACATTAAATTATGTTTAGAATGCAAATTCATAAAGAAAATCATATGTGGGAATCGAACCCAGGGCCTTCCGCTATCTAGGCGGTATCTCTACCAACTGAGCTACCGGGCGACTATCAGCGGAGTGACAAATTTTCTATGTGAATTAAATATCTAGCAAACATACACAAGTGTACAACAAAAAGTGTTCCAAGTTATGTAGGTCAGTGCTAAGAATTCGAGCCCGCGTATCCTTAAACAGCCTAGATATTGAAGGTTACAGAATGATTTTGTTAGGAAAGATGAGCCATTTAATTTTGGTTTTCAACTTCTACGTTCTGTGACGTTTAGTAGTCTTTCAAATCCCACGGTTTATTTCTTCAAGAAAGTGATCTGTGCTCAGTGGTCTACTCAGAAAGACAGCGTTCTGTTTCTGTGGCATGTTTGCCTTGAAGATACTTTAAGAGTTGACGTTGAAACGGTTCTCAAATGCGACACGCTTAAGCTTCGCTTAATATTTGATCTTCACTTTGCAAAGTTTATATAGTCTAAGTCTAATAGATATTTATACATCGAGTGCTAAAAGTGACCTTTAAGGATCTTTAAAGAACATAGTTACTTCGATTTTCAATGTATTCAAAAACATTATTTCTTTTAAATATATTTTAATTTAACACCACAGACACTAGATTCTTACGAACTTTGCAGACTACAACAGTGCGATTTCGAAGCCATGAGACCTTTGTATGACATTCTGCAGTTTCGTATTCCATTACCTTTAGGGACCTGTGCAGACACTTCTTTAAAAGAATTTAAAAAACCAACTAATAAGTTTACTGTTTGTACGGCTAGGTCAAGGGTTGTACCCGTGTGACCTTTAAGGACCTTTGCATTCAAGGTGGAGGACAGATTTTTTAAAAAGGTGAATTTATATTCGCTTACAGCACTCCTACTTTTCTTACTAAACTACGAATGTGAAAAACTGCTACACAGACAATTACATGTAGTAATATGTAAGTGAATTGGATAAAAGTCGTCCATACTCTTATACTTCCTTAAGTTTGAAGATTTTAGAACAGAACCAAGAGTTCTACGCCGATTTTAGCCTGTAACTTGACCTTTAGAATCTCTGAAGGGCAAAGTCGAAGCTTTCTGGAAATAGTCGACTTAAGCTGTGTTTACAGAGAATTGAGCTATTGCCCATGCCACGCTGAGCATTTTTTGAATATCAAGTATCAAAATGAACTATTCAGATCATTTTATTATGATCTTAGGCGATCCTTGTAAACTCTAAAGGTTCCAAGTGACTGGGAAAATAGTTATTAAACCTAATTTATGAGTAAGCTACAACTAACTATATGATACTCTTTCCAAGTGTGTAGTCTAGAATCCAAAACTGAATTCTTCTAATAAGCTTGGTTTGCATCAAGCTTTTTGCGCAGGCTGTGTATTTGGAATATTAACAAATAAACTAAAACCGGAGATGGAACAATAATAAAATGTGACATTAAACGATATTATTATTAGAACAGCGCCAGTCGGCTCGACGAACAATCCCAAGAATAAAAGAGATGATTGTATAATAAAACAAATTAAATTTTCCTTATGGATGCATCTCTGTCTCTACATATCTATATTGACCATATTATGTGTGAGTGTATGTGTTGTATTACAAAAGAATTTAATTTGGGAAGGTGGCGCTCCCACACGTTCTAGTTCGTAAATTGTAAAGCTAAACAGGAAGGACACAATAATAATAAAAACAACATCTACTACCACCACAACATTTTTAAACAACTACTCGACCTTGCCATGTCCATTCCAACACCGTTTTGTTGTGTGCTGTTGCATTGCATGCAGGGACGAACCTAAAGAGTTTTTTTGGAGGGGGGTAACCTTAAAATTGCCAACTTATTACGATGAAAATACCAACTACTAGTAAGAAAGATTTTTTAATTTTGCCTAACATTATATGAAGCAAAATTAGTATTTTACACAAATCTTATTTTTATTTAGAACTCTCCAACGTGTATGCATGGTAATTATATTAAATTTAAAAAATAAATTGTTTTGGACGCATTTTCTTATCTTCTCATTTTTCTCAAATTGTGAAATTGCCAACTCTCGCTCAAAATTATCAACTTTGAGGGGGGAGCTTCTCCTCCCATCCCCCTCCGTGGGTTCGTCACTGATTGCATGTATTTTATTTTATAGTTTTACGTGCTTCAATATAAAAAATTAAACGTTCGTGTGCACCATTTCCCCTTTTTTCTCTCCTTCACTCTCATAGAATAGGAATTACATAACGTGCAATTATGCGAGAATTTCCATGGGGATAGACTTTTATGTTTTGTTATTTATCAACAACGCATTGATAATTAGTTCGTATTTCTATTTCAGGCCAACCCCTCCTCAGAGGTTAACTTTTGTAAAACTAATGCCCTGAAGTAAATAAACTTTCACCCCTTTTGTACAGAGCTGTCGCTGTGTGGTCTCGTGTGCTGTTATCTGTATCTGTACATTACACAAGTGAGTTTGACGTTTGAAAATTTAATACTAGCCAGCCCTCCCTAAAGATATAAAAGTATGTTGAGTGAGAATGCGTGTCTTACCAAAAGGAACGTTCAATTTGGCTTCATTCAATAAAATACTAAAGAATTCATGCATATGTACTATCAATCGATCGATCGATCTAATTCCGCATAGTTAGTTTAATTAATTATACGATGGCCGTCATGGCAAAATTGTACGATTCATTCATGAGGTATTGACAATTTTTATATTATGTGCCTAAGAAAGTGGTATTTATTATTGAAATTCGTTATATTTAAAGTTAAATATCTCGAATATTTTTCGAGATGTCGTTTTCAGATTCGTTATCAGTAAGATATAGTATATGCAATTATGAAAAACGGTTAGTATATACTTATATTGGGAGTACTTGCAAGAAAATCTGGGGTTGCTATCTGCATCGTTTATTATAACTTTATAACATACGAATTATTAAAAATAAGAAATTGGTGATGCTATAGGCACGTAAAATTTTATAAGTATATACTTACCATGTTATATTCGTTAAGATTAGCAGAAGTTGTTTTACTGAGGACTAGGAAAAACTTACCTGAAAAAAGAGAAAATATTAATAACTATCATATAACAATATTTTAGTTACATCAATACATTTCATAGTAACTTAAATAATAACCTTTAAAAATATAACAATTCTTCCATTAACTGGAAATCTAAACTATCTGTGCATTTGAATATCGGGGTTATTAATATTTAGAATCATCGATACTCTGAACTATGTACTAAAATTGTTCAATCTGGATCAGTGCTGCCACGTCTGGTGATTTGATCTTTGGATCTTTGGATCTGGTGGTCTCTGGATCTTTACCATGAAAACTCTAAATGTGAAAGTCTAAACTATGATACTTGGAAAGTATTAATAATTACAACATCAAAATAAAATATTCGAAACTAACAACTTTCAATCTTTCAAACTTGAAAATAGTTCCTGAAACTTTCATATCCAAACCGTGATAATTTGATATCAAGATAAATGTGTTACTATCAATTAAAATCTTGGCATTACATTGGAATAACTTCTGAAATTAATGGTTATCCATCTGATACTGCTGGTAAGATTTTGGTATTGCTGTGGTATTAGTAGTATGAAATGCTTTCGCTGCGGTATTGCTGTAGCGTTCCTTTAGTATTACGGGTAATACTTTGCTCCGATCAGAAAGTCGTTTGATACTCCAATGCAGTAAAATTATTGTGCAATGCAATGGAATTACTTCTGTCTTACTATCATCTAGTATAGTATCGGGTAATACTTTGCTCCGACCAGAAAGTCGTGTAATACTCCAATGCAGTGAAAATATTGTGTATTGCAATGGTATTACTTCTGTCTTGCTCTGGCATTAGTGTTATCGAATTAGTGTTACTATCAATTAAAATACTGGCATTATATTGGAATAACTTCCGAGATTAATGGTATCCATTTGATATTACTGGCAAGGTACTGCTGTTGCTGTGGTATGAGTAGTATGAAATGCTTCCGCTGCGGTATTACTGTAGCATTCGTCTAGTATTACGGGTAACACTTTGCTCCGACCAGAAAGTCGTGTGATACTCCAATGCAGTGAAAATATTTTGTGTTGCAATGGTATTACTTCTGTCTTGCTCTGGCATTAGTGAAATGTCGGCATATTACTATCGAATTAGTGTTACTATTAATTAAGATACTGGCATTACATTGGAATAACTTCCGAGATTAATGGCATCCATTTGATATTACTGGCAAGGTACTGCTGTTGCTGTGGTATTAGTAGTATGAAATGCTTCTGCTGCGGTATTACTGTAGCATTCGTCTAGCATTACGGGTAAGACTTTGTTCCGACCAGAAAGTCGTGTGATACTCCAATGCAGTGAAAATATTGTGTGTTGCAATGGTATTACTTCTGTCTTGCTCTGGCATTAGTGAAATGTCAGCATATTACTATCGAATTAGTGTTACTATTAATTAAGATACTGGCATTACATTGGAATAACTTCCGAGATTAATGGTATCCATTTGATATTACTGGCAAGGTACTGCCGTTGCTGTGGTATTAGTGGTATGAAATGCTTCTGCTGCGGTATTACTGTAGCATTCGTCTAGCATTACGGGTAAGACTTTGTTCCGACCAGAAAGTCGTGTGATACTCCAATGCAGTGAAAATATTGTGTGTTGCAATGGTATTACTTCTGTCTTGCTCTCGCATTAGTGAAATGTCGGCATATTACTATCGAATTAGTGTTACTATTAATTAAGATACTGGCATTACATTGGAATAACATCCGAGATTAATGGTATCCATTTGATATTACTGGCAAAGTACTGCTGTTGCTGTGGTATTAGTAGTATGAAATGCTTCTGCTGCGGTATTACTGTAGCATTCGTCTAGCATTACGGGTAAGACTTTGTTCCGACCAGAAAGTCGTGTGATACTCCAATGCAGTGAAAATATTGTGTGTTGCAATGGTATTACTTCTGTCTTGCTCTGGCATTAGTGAAATGTCAGCATATTACTATCGAATTAGTGTTACTATTAATTAAGATACTGGCATTACATTGGAATAACTTCCGAGATTAATGGTATCCATTTGATATTACTGGCAAGGTACTGCCGTTGCTGTGGTATTAGTGGTATGAAATGCTTCTGCTGCGGTATTACTGTAGCATTCGTCTAGCATTACGGGTAAGACTTTGTTCCGACCAGAAAGTCGTGTGATACTCCAATGCAGTGAAAATATTGTGTGTTGCAATGGTATTACTTCTGTCTTGCTCTCGCATTAGTGAAATGTCGGCATATTACTATCGAATTAGTGTTACTATTAATTAAGATACTGGCATTACATTGGAATAACTTCCGAGATTAATGGCATCCATTTGATACTACTGGCAAGGTACTGCTGTTGCTGTGGTATTAGTAGTATGAAATGCTTCTGCTGCGGTATTACTGTAGCATTCGTCTAGCATTACGGGTAAGACTTTGTTCCGACCAGAAAGTCGTGTGATACTCCAATGCAGTGAAAATATTGTGTGTTGCAATGGTATTACTTCTGTCTTGCTCTGGCATTAGTGAAATGTCGGCATATTACTATCGAATTAGTGTTACTATTAATTAAGATACTGGCATTACATTGGAATAACTTCCGAGATTAATGGTATCCATTTGATATTACTGGCAAGGTACTGCCGTTGCTGTGGTATTAGTAGTATGAAATGCTTCTGCTGCGGTATTACTGTAGCATTCGTCTAGCATTACGGGTAAGACTTTGTTCCGACCAGAAAGTCGTGTGATACTCCAATGCAGTGAAAATATTGTGTGTTGCAATGGTATTACTTCTGTCTTGCTCTCGCATTAGTGAAATGTCGGCATATTACTATCGAATTAGTGTTACTATTAATTAAGATACTGGCATTACATTGGAATAACTTCCGAGATTAATGGCATCCATTTGATACTACTGGCAAGGTACTGCTGTTGCTGTGGTATTAGTAGTATGAAATGCTTCTGCTGCGGTATTACTGTAGCATTCGTCTAGCATTACGGGTAAGACTTTGTTCCGACCAGAAAGTCGTGTGATACTCCAATGCAGTGAAAATATTGTGTGTTGCAATGGTATTACTTCTGTCTTGCTCTCGCATTAGTGAAATGTCGGCATATTACTATCGAATTAGTGTTACTATTAATTAAGATACTGGCATTACATTGGAATAACTTCCGAGATTAATGGCATCCATTTGATACTACTGGCAAGGTACTGCTGTTGCTGTGGTATTAGTAGTATGAAATGCTTCTGCTGCGGTATTACTGTAGCATTCGTCTAGCATTACGGGTAAGACTTTGTTCCGACCAGAAAGTCGTGTGATACTCCAATGCAGTGAAAATATTGTGTGTTGCAATGGTATTACTTCTGTCTTGCTCTGGCATTAGTGAAATGTCGGCATATTAATATCGAATTAGTGTTACTATTAATTAAGATACTGGCATTACATTGGAATAACATCCGAGATTAATGGTATCCATTTGATATTACTGGCAAGGTACTGCCGTTGCTGTGGTATTAGTAGTATGAAATGCTTCTGCTGCGGTATTACTGTAGCATTCGTCTAGCATTACGGGTAAGACTTTGTTCCGACCAGAAAGTCGTGTGATACTCCAATGCAGTGAAAATATTGTGTGTTGCAATGGTATTACTTCTGTCTTGCTCTGGCATTAGTGAAATGTCGGCATATTACTATCGAATTAGTGTTACTATTAATTAAGATACTGGCATTACATTGGAATAACTTCCGAGATTAATGGCATCCATTTGATATTACTGGCAAGGTACTGCCGTTGCTGTGGTATTAGTAGTATGAAATGCTTCTGCTGCGGTATTACTGTAGCATTCGTCTAGCATTACGGGTAAGACTTTGTTCCGACCAGAAAGTCGTGTGATACTCCAATGCAGTGAAAATATTGTGTGTTGCAATGGTATTACTTCTGTCTTGCTCTGGCATTAGTGAAATGTCGGCATATTACTATCGAATTAGTGTTACTATTAATTAAGATACTGGCATTACATTGGAATAACTTCCGAGATTAATGGCATCCATTTGATATTACTGGCAAGGTACTGCCGTTGCTGTGGTATTAGTGGTATGAAATGCTTCTGCTGCGGTATTACTGTAGCATTCGTCTAGCATTACGGGTAAGACTTTGTTCCGACCAGAAAGTCGTGTGATACTCCAATGCAGTGAAAATATTGTGTGTTGCAATGGTATTACTTCTGTCTTGCTCTGGCATTAGTGAAATGTCGGCATATTACTATCGAATTAGTGTTACTATTAATTAAGATACTGGCATTACATTGGAATAACTTCCGAGATTAATGGCATCCATTTGATATTACTGGCAAGGTACTGCCGTTGCTGTGGTATTAGTGGTATGAAATGCTTCTGCTGCGGTATTACTGTAGCATTCGTCTAGCATTACGGGTAAGACTTTGTTCCGACCAGAAAGTCGTGTGATACTCCAATGCAGTGAAAATATTGTGTGTTGCAATGGTATTAATTCTGTCTTTCTCTGGCATTAGTGAAATGTCGGCATATTACTATCGAATTAGTGTTACTATTAATTAAGATACTGGCATTACATTGGAATAACTTCCGAGATTAATGGCATCCATTTGATATTACTGGCAAGGTACTGCTGTTGCTGTGGTATTAGTGGTATGAAATGCTTCTGCTGCGGTATTACTGTAGCATTCGTCTAGCATTACGGGTAAGACTTTGTTCCGACCAGAAAGTCGTGTGATACTCCAATGCAGTGAAAATATTGTGTGTTGCAATGGTATTACTTCTGTCTTGCTCTGGCATTAGTGAAATGTCGGCATATTACTATCGAATTAGTGTTACTATTAATTAAGATACTGGCATTACATTGGAATAACTTCCGAGATTAATGGCATCCATTTGATATTACTGGCAAGGTACTGTCGTTGCTGTGGTATTAGTGGTATGAAATGCTTCTGCTGCGGTATTACTGTAGCATTCGTCTAGCATTACGGGTAAGACTTTGTTCCGACCAGAAAGTCGTGCGATACTCCAATGCAGTGAAAATATTGTGTGTTGCAATGGTATTAATTCTGTCTTGCTCTGGCATTAGTGAAATGTCGGCATATTACTATCGAATTAGTGTTACTATTAATTAAGATACTGGCATTACATTGGAATAACTTCCGAGATTAATGGCATCCATTTGATATTACTGGCAAGGTACTGCCGTTGCTGTGGTATTAGTGGTATGAAATGCTTCTGCTGCGGTATTACTGTAGCATTCGTCTAGCATTACGGGTAAGACTTTGTTCCGACCAGAAAGTCGTGTGATACTCCAATGCAGTGAAAATATTGTGTGTTGCAATGGTATTACTTCTGTCTTGCTCTGGCATTAGTGAAATGTCGGCATATTACTATCGAATTAGTGTTACTATTAATTAAGATACTGGCATTACATTGGAATAACTTCCGAGATTAATGGCATCCATTTGATATTACTGGCAAGGTACTGCCGTTGCTGTGGTATTAGTGGTATGAAATGCTTCTGCTGCGGTATTACTGTAGCATTCGTCTAGCATTACGGGTAAGACTTTGTTCCGACCAGAAAGTCGTGTGATACTCCAATGCAGTGAAAATATTGTGTGTTGCAATGGTATTAATTCTGTCTTGCTCTGGCATTAGTGAAATGTCGGCATATTACTATCGAATTAGTGTTACTATTAATTAAGATACTGGCATTACATTGGAATAACTTCCGAGATTAATGGCATCCATTTGATATTACTGGCAAGGTACTGCTGTTGCTGTGGTATTAGTGGTATGAAATGCTTCTGCTGCGGTATTACTGTAGCATTCGTCTAGCATTACGGGTAAGACTTTGTTCCGACCAGAAAGTCGTGTGATACTCCAATGCAGTGAAAATATTGTGTGTTGCAATGGTATTACTTCTGTCTTGCTCTGGCATTAGTGAAATGTCGGCATATTACTATCGAATTAGTGTTACTATTAATTAAGATACTGGCATTACATTGGAATAACTTCCGAGATTAATGGCATCCATTTGATATTACTGGCAAGGTACTGCCGTTGCTGTGGTATTAGTGGTATGAAATGCTTCTGCTGCGGTATTACTGTAGCATTCGTCTAGCATTACGGGTAAGACTTTGTTCCGACCAGAAAGTCGTGCGATACTCCAATGCAGTGAAAATATTGTGTGTTGCAATGGTATTACTTCTGTCTTGCTCTGGCATTAGTGAAATGTCGGCATATTACTATCGAATTAGTGTTACTATTAATTAAGATACTGGCATTACATTGGAATAACTTCCGAGATTAATGGCATCCATTTGATATTACTGGCAAGGTACTGCCGTTGCTGTGGTATTAGTGGTATGAAATGCTTCTGCTGCGGTATTACTGTAGCATTCGTCTAGCATTACGGGTAAGACTTTGTTCCGACCAGAAAGTCGTGTGATACTCCAATGCAGTGAAAATATTGTGTGTTGCAATGGTATTACTTCTGTCTTGCTCTGGCATTAGTGAAATGTCGGCATATTACTATCGAATTAGTGTTACTATTAATTAAGATACTGGCATTACATTGGAATAACTTCCGAGATTAATGGCATCCATTTGATATTACTGGCAAGGTACTGCCGTTGCTGTGGTATTAGTAGTATGAAATGCTTCTGCTGCGGTATTACTGTAGCATTCGTCTAGCATTACGGGTAAGACTTTGTTCCGACCAGAAAGTCGTGTGATACTCCAATGCAGTGAAAATATTGTGTGTTGCAATGGTATTACTTCTGTCTTGCTCTGGCATTAGTGAAATGTCGGCATATTACTATCGAATTAGTGTTACTATTAATTAAGATACTGGCATTACATTGGAATAACTTCCGAGATTAATGGTATCCATTTGATATTACTGGCAAGGTACTGCCGTTGCTGTGGTATTAGTAGTATGAAATGCTTCTGCTGCGGTATTACTGTAGCATTCGTCTAGCATTACGGGTAAGACTTTGTTCCGACCAGAAATTCGTGTGATACTCCAATGCAGTGAAAATATTGTGTGTTGCAATGGTATTAATTCTGTCTTGCTCTGGCATTAGTGAAATGTCGGCATATTACTATCGAATTAGTGTTACTATTAATTAAGATACTGGCATTACATTGGAATAACTTCCGAGATTAATGGCATCCATTTGATATTACTGGCAAGGTACTGCCGTTGCTGTGGTATTAGTAGTATGAAATGCTTCTGCTGCGGTATTACTGTAGCATTCGTCTAGCATTACGGGTAAGACTTTGTTCCGACCAGAAAGTCGTGTGATACTCCAATGCAGTGAAAATATTGTGTGTTGCAATGGTATTACTTCTGTCTTGCTCTGGCATTAGTGAAATGTCGGCATATTACTATCGAATTAGTGTTACTATTAATTAAGATACTGGCATTACATTGGAATAACTTCCGAGATTAATGGTATCCATTTGATATTACTGGCAAGGTACTGCCGTTGCTGTGGTATTAGTAGTATGAAATGCTTCTGCTGCGGTATTACTGTAGCATTCGTCTAGTATTACGGGTAACACACTTTGCTCCGACCAGAAAGTCGTGTGATACTCCAATGCAGTGAAGATATTGTGTACTGCAATGGTATTACTTCCGTCTTGCTCTGGCATTAGTGAAATGTCGGCATGTTACTATCGAATTAGTGTTACTATCAATTAAAATACTGGCATTACAATGGAATAAGTTCTGAAATTAATGGTATCCACTTGATGCTGCTGGTAAGAATTTGGTGATGCTGTGGTATGAGTAGTATGAAATGCTTCCGCAGCGGTATTGCTGTAGCTTCCTCTAGTATTACGGATAATACTTTGCTCCGACCAGAAAGTCGTGTGATACTCCAATGCAGTGAAAATATTGTGTATTGCAATCGTACTACTTCTGTCGTGCTCTGGCATTAGTGAAATGTCGTCATATTAGTTTCGAACTAGTATTACTATCAAATAAAATACTGGCATTACATTGGAATAACTTCTGAAATTAATGGTATCCATTTGATACTGCTGGTAAGATTTTGGTGTTTCTGTGGTATTAGTAGTATGAAATGCTTCGGCTGCGGTATTGCTGCAGCATTCCTCTAATAGTATTACGGGTAATACTTTTCTCTGACCAGAATGCCAGCACCGAATGAGATAAATCGCCATTACGCTAATAATGCCGTAAGCTGCATCGTGTTCACGCAACGTTACGAATAAATTGCTCTTTTATTTCGGCCGACTACAGTCATTTTAGAAAAATTCTGCAACCCAGTAGATTGCAAATAGAGTGTTCATTGCTGAACAAGGAAAATAAATTTATTTATTTAAAAAATTAATTTAAAATCACTAAATAAGAGAAATGATACGTATACAATATAAGGCATTATCAATAACTTATTACTATTCGCTTCATTGTCTACAGCCTCTTAATGACAATTGACCCATAAACTTCCGATAAACTAAAAGTATGTAAACTATTAATAATAATATCGCTTATAAACACAAAACAAATATTTTACAGTGCATTCTTCGATCATTTCTATTTACTGTTATTAATATATGAACTAAACCAAGGAATCTCTCAAACTACATACCATTATTTTATAAGCGATAAAAATTACAATCACACATAATAACACTAAAAAGAAACAATTTATACGTACTTTGTACAAGATATCGTAGGTTGAGGTAATATAGGAGGATACTCTTCAGTAATATTTAGTGCGATGTTGTTATCCATTCATGTTATAATTTATCGTTACTGCTTACCTATTAATGTGCTGTGGAAGAAAGACTGCTAGCCAATTGCTTCCGCGCGTTTCATTTTAATTATTTATAATTGCACCGATTTCAATTTTCAAATTCAGTTAAAATTTCAAGGAATTTCGGAGGAAATTGTTTGTGTTGGCACCCGCAATTATTAATTTCATGAAACGTCGTTATTTACAGCCTCCCCTTGTTTACATCTTTCCGTAAAGTGCGAAGCTTTCTATATGTTATTGTAGCAGCGTGGAAACGCTGCTTTTTAATTAAGACACCCTCGCTTAATTTATGGCACTTTTGTTTGCAATTTTACACATTTTCCTTTAAAAAGGATTTTTTACTTTGTTTTAATTTATTGATACGACTAAAAACATAGTATGTATTGAGGTACACGTTTTACAAATAATTATTTTCCACGTGGTATTGAAATTTTAATTTGAGTTATTCGCTTGCTAAAGATAAATTCAAGCAGCTATGGCCCTGTTTTCGTACCACCATCAGCGATTCTTCCATGCAATTTCAATCAAGTTCAATAAATTGGTGATAAGCGAATTATAAAAATATTGAAGTTATGTCCATTATCCACCATTATGCACAGAGGCGCCCATCTAATTGAAAGTAAGTATCTTACAATTACCACCTGAAGAAACTGAGAATGTGAGATTTGTACACTTCATGCAGGTTGCTAAATTTATTTCTGCAATTCTAATACGAATAAATGTGGGGAAAAATCGAACATGTTATGTATTTGTAGAAAAACATTTTAATAGATGTTAACCTTCTACATAAACAAAATCGTTTAAATAAACGTCTGATCACTTGACCAGGTTTAACTAGATCGAAACTTTTCAACGTATATTTCATTTTCTAAAAAACCACGCAAGCCTAGTCGGGTTCTATAAATAATCATCAATTAGCATAACATGGATAAATCCAGGCAATTATTCACGATACCATCTCTGTATATATTTGTGAGAGTACGTAGCTCCATTTGTTTTGCTAAATTATTCAAACCAGTCAATCAGTACAAAAAGGTTTCTTTTGTTGAATTAAACAATAAATAATAGATAATGTACTTACAGACGAAGTCTATTATAGGGGACTAACAACAATCTGACAATTGAAAATTTTAAAAGTAACAACGCCCCCATACACATATTTCTTTTAGGTGTTAGCGCGTGACAGTTGTTATTTTTTCTCGTCGACCTTTGATCTGTGTACATAGGCTTTTACGTGCAAATTTAACAATAAACCCATACATCCGTTTTAGTTTACAGAAACTATGTATTTTGCAAGGTTTTATCTTTTATTATTTGTGCCGTGTATTATATTCCACGACAATCATTAAAATATACATAGTTACATAAAATACAGAAAAATTTGTTTCATCAAGGGAAACGATGGAATTAAGCTACTTTTCCTAGCTGAAAATTCTGTAATGTGATAGATAATCAATATCTGTCAGAAAGAAACTACTTGCCTTTTCACTCTCGAAACTGACCTCTAGTGTAATTGTGATTATTTAATTAAGTTGGTACACATAGAAAGCGGTTCTAAGGGGCTCAATGCAGGTGAACAGCTTGGCAACCGGTCTACAGGAAAAAAATTTCTAAATATTGCTTGAGCTGTGGCCGACTCTTGTTAAGAACATTTTGTTATTAGTTCGTAATCATCTGGTTGATGAAGGACTCCAAAAGTAAAGTTCTACATTGGCTGTAGTACGAGGATAGATCGGAAAATTTCTAGAACAAGACCGGAAAAAACAACTTTTTGGGGAAAATCTTATTTATTTTTCTACATAGTCTCCTGTCAGCTCTACACACTGGTCCAACGCTTTTCAAGACCCTTCAACCCTTCATAAAAATAAGAACTATCCAAGCCTTCAAAATATCCATTTACAGTTTCGATGATTTCAGTATTCGATGAAAATTTCTTTCCAGCCAACCATTTCTTGAGATTTGCGAACAAGAAGAAATCCGACGGAGCCAAGTCTGGCGAATAGGGTGCACGTTCAATTAACTGGAATCATAGTTCGTGCAGTTTCGCCATCGCAATTGCCGACTTGTGGGTTGGGGCGTTATCCTGGTGGTACAAGACCTTTTTCTTTGCCAAATGAGGCCTTTTAGCTTTGATTTCTTTGTTCAATCTGTCTAATAACGACGCATAATACTATCCCGTTATTGTAATCAGTAATAATTATTCATCGGAAATCCCAAAATACGGTAGTCATGACTTTCCCAGCAGACGGAATCGTGTTTGCCTTGTTTGAAGTTGGCTCACCACGTTTTGTCCATTGCTTTGACTGCTCCTTGGTCTCTGGAGTGTAGTGGTGAGTCCACGTTTCGTCAACAGTTATAAAACGTCGCAGAAAGTCTTTTTCATTACATTTGAACATGTCTAGACATTGCTGAGAAATGGTCATTCGAACTCGCTTTTGGGCCATTGTCAGCAGGCGCCGCACCCATCTAGCACTAAGCTTTCTCATGTCCAAATGTTGATGTAAGATGCAATGTGCACGGTCGTATGAAATGCTTACTTTCTCTGCTATCTCTCAACTTTATTCGGCGATCCTTCATCACGATTTTATGGACTTTTTCTTGTTTCTTCATCGGTAGCTGTTTTTGGTCTGCCAGAACGTGGTGCATCCTCTATGCTTGTTCTACCGCGTTTAAATTCAGCAACCCAGTTTGCAACTGTTGCATACGAAGGCGAACACTCATCTACTTCATTCATCATTCATGGACTTCATCTAACCCCGTTTTTATTTGTTTAGCATTTAAGCCTTTAAAAAAGAAATGCTTATCACCGCACGGAACTCGTTTTTATTCATGATTAAGAAAATGCACGAATTGTTTACTTGAATCGATAGTAACGGCGTGTGTTTATATCCAATCCGTTTGAAAATTTGACAACTGTTGCACGAACAATGGCGCTTTCTAAACAAGCAATCAGCACGCGCGCATAACGCCATCTTGTGGTTCATTCTAGAAACATTCCGATCTATCGTATTAAAGAATATGTTACCAACAATGTAGCTTGGGGATATTGCAACCCAGACAGAGATGCAATAGTGTCTCGAGAAAGCTATGCAAGTCTTTTGAAGATCAAATTCGAGAATTTTGTAAATAACCGAAAACTGTTAAACCACTCGCACTATAACACTCGTAAATTAGACTCTGGTGGTAGCAGTTATTGCATTGAAGACATAAAGATGAATGTGTAAATTCTTCTTTAGAATTCATCGATGACTTCCTTATGTAATACCTGTCAAAGTTTAAACTTTGCTCTATCCTTAAGTCCGCTGGTCTTTACGTCTGATTAATCTACCAGCTACTAAGATACCCATAAGAAACGTTCCACAACCCTACAAAGACACGATAACTTACGCAAATATTTCACTTTTGTTAAACTATCAGTTTCCATCCTCAATAGGTATATGACAGATCGTGAATCAATATCTATGAAAAGTAATTTTTTTGTCAACCAATAATATTAATATTTTTATCAATAAAAACTGGGAATCGCAGTTTAAACAAAAAAAAGCACTCCTATGATTTATTGCAACATAATAAAAAAAAATACTTGAAACAAATTACCAGAAGTGCCGCTCAACACTAATCCTCTGATAAGAAAGCATGTATATTTATAAACGCGTTGATACACATTTTTGTAAATTGAACAACGAAAGTAAAATTAAAAAAACAAAAGAAAACCTGCAGGACTACACCTTTAAAATATAAAAGTGAGAGTTTATATTAAATCCAGTTTTTTTTTTTTTTTTTCTAAGCGAGTGAGAGTTTTATATACACGTTTTATGAAATAGCAACAATCACAATAAAAACTTAGCTGGCACTTATTGAGCCGATTGTTTATATTATTTAGAAATTCACACATTAAATAAAAAAAAACAACGTAGGTTCGTTAATTTTCAATTATAATTATGTACGTACTAGATATAAATAATATAATAATATATTACTATTATTAATATATAAACAACGTGGTTTAGTATGCGCGATACCTACCTGTTGTTGTCTTAAAGGCCCACTTTAACAATAAATACTTAAAAGCGGCATAGAAAGTAGGCGCTCCATTGTTATCTTTCATATTATTTATTATTGTTATTATTTGAACAAGTACTTTTGTTTTGCACTATTTAATTCACCATTAATAAATACATTATTATGATTTATTGCAATAGATGCTAAGCTATAAGTGACGATTTGTCTATAAAAGATATGCAGTTGGCCATGAAAGCACGCAATTTCAAAAGGACTATGGATAAAATTTGCTGGAATTGTAGCTAGGGTCAATACAAACAACATACTATATTGAGGCAGTCTGTCATTGTAAAAGGTCCTCGTAAACCCCTATATCATGTCAAAGATCAATTAATGAAGTCGCCGAAATACAGTTGACCCATTTCACAAGTGAGATAAGGTTGACATGACTGATGACCCTTTAATTATTTTACCTTATTTACTTATTACTCTCATTTACTTAAGTAATGTTTATATTAGGTGCCCCCCGAAAACAATTTCCTCTTTATTAATTGAACTGATTTTAAAGGTTTTTAGATGACAAACTTTATACAGGGTGGAAATAAATGATTTTCATCAAGTTACCATTGCATTCCCCATGTAAAAGCACGACGTGCCTCTCTACGAAAATAGAGAAGGCAGTACCATAACCTCAAATTCAATAAATTCTATGAATTGTTTGACAGATTAATTTCATTTATTGACAGAACTAATTTAGTACTAAATCAAAAAGAGTAGAGCGGTACAGAAAAATTTACATGTGAAAAAATTCCAAAGGGAACTTGATGAAAATCATTTATTTCCACGCTGTAGAATGACTGAATAACGTTTAAAATAAAGAAAGTGAATCATAAACATTAACTTTTTATGTTCAGAAACCCATTAAAAACCTATCCACTACTTGTCTTAACAAATTTTAAACAGAATAACCAACCTCTTTGATGAGTGCTGCACATTTAATATTCCAATTAAACAAACCTCTTGAATGTGGGCTTGTGTTGTACTTAAAAACCATATTCTAAATAAATGCCGAAATTATATTCGAAGGACAATGCAGCAATTTGTTATTTGTGTGCGAGCTAGAATCGCTTTGTTTTTATTTGTATGTGCTTACTTAATTTTAATGTGTTGTGTCTGTTTCAAAAGTAATTTCACGAGAGGTGAATGTTGTCATGGTGTTTAACCGCAAGCAGCAAGTAGTAAATGATAAAATTCGGAATTTATTCTATAAATAATATTTCTTGGTTTATTATATTTATATATACAGCAGGATTATTGTTACTACTGTTGTGTGATTCATCGGCAGTTATTAGCAGAAAAATGTATTATGCACGCAAATAAATAAAACGCGAATCCATAATAATACATACATATTTATTATATTATTATAAAAATAGGTTTGAGGTTATGTTCCTTTTCACTACATAATGAAATATTGTTTTTTATATAAAATTATATCCATTCTAAGAAATATGTGGCCAAGGATTTCTGGAAAAGCGGTTTAGTAAGTAAATATTTAAACAAAATTCAGTCCACACATTAATGCATTGTTGTTGATAAGCTGCCAATTACATACTATTAAACAACTTTAAAGCTTTATTATTAGGTTATGTTTAATTAGTGGATTCTTGAAAGAATATTTGATTGTGCGGCCTATACGGAATGATACAATATGTAGATCTAAATATCAATTATTTTTTAATTTGTGAGATAAGATTAATTCATTTCCGAGTAAAAGCAATATTTTTTATTGAACTTTTTTTACAACAAATCCTTAAATCTGTACACAGATTTACAGATAAATAATTACTTGGAAAAAATGATCATTTGATGAAATACCTATAAAAGATCCAACGATGAAAAGTATATCCGTAACTTGCTCCCAAATTACCATGTTTTAGTTTATTCGGGATTTAATCGAAGAGTGAACAGTAATAAATTTTAATCTGCGATTACCTCACTTGCATCTCAGTATTTGATTTCTTTTCGTTTTGGGTTAGTACAGTAACATTATACCGTGCTACTTACTGGTCCTTTCTTCAATTATTTAGGATGATATCGGGATTTAATCTTCGTTACTTTCTATTCGGATTAATTTATAAATCATGATCATGGGTAACCTTCAATCGTTTCAAACTGTTGTTTTCCTAGATATCTCGAGTGCGTGTGAAATTTTCCTTTCTTCAATTATGCGGGATAATATTAGGATCTAAGGTCGGTTATTTACTATTCAGGTAATTTATAATAAATCCCAATCGATATCAACAATTATATTAATCGCTTTTAACTATCCGCTAATTTTCAGTTATCGGTTATCTACAGATTTCGAAAGTGTTTGGTTACTTTTAAATCGTCGTCTCTTCAATTATTCGGTATGATATCGGGATATGGTATTCAATTATTTGTTTCTGGTTAACTGGCGACACTTAAAACAATTTTTTTTATTAAATTATTCGGGATGAGAGCATACGCTGTCGGTATTAAGGTTGAATTATTATTTTTTATGGTTGAATTATTGAACTATTCGATGAGAGCATAAACTGCCGACCTTAAGGATAATCTTTAATAAATGACGATCTAGGAAACTCTGTTTGCTTTTGAATTGTTCATCCTTTTAATTTCCAAGTTACATTGGATTCGGGTGTATCGATTAAGTTCAGATATTTGGTTATTCGGGATTTCATCGGGATTAGTCCACAATATTTTATTCTACTGTTACTCTACTGGTTTCCGAATGCATCTTTTTTAGAATTTTTCGATTGCTTTGAAATGTAGACTTAACTGGTGGCATTTAAACATTTTTTAATAAATTATTCGGGATTTCATTGGGATGCGGACATAAACTGCCAACAATATTTTGTTCTCCAGTTACTCTGCTGGTTTCCGAATGTCTCTTCCTTAGAATTCTTCGATTACTTTGAAATATAGACTTAACTGGTGGCACTTAAACAATTTTTTTATTAAATTATTCGGGATTTTATCGGGATGAAAGCATAAGCTGTCGGTATTAAAGTTGAATTATTATTTTTTAAGGTTGAATTATTGAACTAGTCGGGATGAGAGCATAAACTGCCGACCTTAAGGATAATCTTTAATAAATGACGATCTAGGAAACTCGGAAACTGTTCGCTTTTGAATTGTTCGTCCTTTTAATTTCCAAGTTACGTTGGATTAGGATTTGGCTATTCGGGATTAGTCCACAATATTTTATTCTACTGTTACTCTGCTGGTTTCCGAGTGCATCTTTTTTAGAATTTTTCGATTGTTTTGCAATGTAGACTTAACTGGTGGCATTGAAACATTTTTTTAAATAAAGTATTCGGGATTTCCTCGGGATGCGAGCATAAACTGCTGACCTTAAGAAAAATTTTTAATAAATAGACGATCTAGGAATACTCTGTTCGCTTTTGAATGCTTCTGCCTTGAAATTTCCGAGTTACATTGAGATTATCTGTGTCCATTAAGATTAGATATATTTGGTTATTCGGATTTCATCGGGATTAGACCACAATATTTATACATCACGATCTGTTTTACTCGTCTAGTTTCCAAATGCCTCTTACAAATTCTCATTTGCTAATAATAAACCACGATCTGGAGATGCTCTGCTCTTCTTGCTTTTGAATGTTCTAAAATTTCACAATTATTCGGTAGTTAACTTAACATTTCAGCAACATTAGTTGTTTTTATACAGTTTGAGAGTTATACTTACCCTTGAGTGAAAATCTTTATTGTTTAAAAATAATTAAAAATTTATTACATCCTAACAAAAATTACTATCGTTATATGTATTTATAACAAATTAAAGGTGATTCTGAAGAACATTTATTATCAATCAATTAATATATCTTCGAGAATGAACATTATTAGGGTGTTAACCATCCAATTAACCATCACACTTTACAATAATTTTTATAGAGTTCACGTCCTAAAATTAAATAACAACACACAAATATCCTTCATACATTTTTAAACAACGAAACGAATCAACTACGATGTGGGTGAACAAAATCGAGTTCTCTAGTCATGAATGTTTTATATAGTTTATACCAAACCAATCACGAAAAGTGAAGAATCCAGAAAACTTCATTTCATATTTACAACCTCCTCGCTAAAACCTTAAAAATGATCTCCATCACAAACGTGACAGAATTTCTAATACCACTAGTAGACACTATAACTACACTAATGGATCGACTTCATCCTGAGCTGAGGTTACTTCCAATAAAGCAGAATCCTCATTCGCCAATAAGCCGCTTCCTGATTTTTTTATTATGTCCGGAGATGGTAAAGGAAATAAATCCGATTTCCACATAAAGCTATATGCTTCAGGATTACATTTATATAAAACCGTGCAAGTAAACAGCCAGTCGTCCGAATAACATCTTGAATTTTCATTGATCCTCATGCATTCCTCAATCACCTGTTTTTGAAGTGGCGAAAAATTATTCATGGTCCATATTCGTGTCATCAGAGTTTCATTAGACAGTTGAGCAGACTTCTTTCTGAACTTTTCTATATTCGCCTCTAAATCCCTGCAGCGTTTCTTCAATCGTATCTCTTGATTCCTTAATTTACGACATCTCCTCGATAAAGTCGATCGACATTTTAACGATTTGCAAGTTTTATTATTAGCTTTTGAAAGTGAAACCGCGCTTTGCAACTTCAAACAGGCCTCGCATTGATTACTACTGTTGGTAACTATAACTTCGCAATCTTTACTACGCCATTTTTCGGTAGATAAATCCAATTCGGCGTCTGCCACATTATGAGCATGAGGATACTTAAATATAAGAGGGCCACCTTCGCATAAATCGACATTATCAAAAGCAATAAGCAATTTCTCAATATCTTGTACGGCGGTTATTTTAAAAGGTGCATTTGGCAATACATTATCTAGGTTTGTAACAGGAATATAACCAATGTATAGTTTGTAATTCAAATTGCGATCCATAACGACTTTCCTTTTAATAACGGGAGTGTTGTCGTCATTTGTAAGGACCGTCTGCAAGAATGTTACGAATCTAAAACCTGCTTTACGGACGAAGCACATTGACCACGAAGCTTTCGGAAGTTTTACTGTCACTTTCTTAAAGAGCAGTTTCCTAAATAGCATACCGTTTTCAGCAGCGCTATCGTTTTGTAAATCATCTAAGAATATTTCTTCAATTTTTTTATTGGTTGTTACAGTTTGATAATTATTAGTATTATCTTCATTTATTGGCGACAAGGATGTAGAATCGTTTTCGCTATCATCATCCAGTTCGATTACTTCAATGTTATTATCTTGTTCTTCTAGTGTTACAGAATTGTTCACAATAAAATCAGAGAGGGAAATCTCCGTTGAATATGCAGGTTTGAAGTCCACTTGTGCAGCATTGATCTTTATTGGCTCTCTATTCCTTCTTACGTTGATTTGTATAGGATCCCTGCTTGGGAATATTGTAGGGACTGCGTCACTCGTTAGTCTTGGTCGTGATAGTGGAGTCTGCAAACATGTTTACATCTATTTAAAAATAATTGTTTAAGCTTGACCACTTTTTTAAAGATCATGGCTGTGGCTTTAAAAGCTAGTATTGTATTTTATTGTGTTGTCTTTTAAGATATAATGTCACGCGGGTTTACTTTCTTATAAATTAGAATAACGAAAGCGTGAAAACCTTTTATACTGCATAAAGTGTTCAGTTATTATTTGGTTCGGTTATTAAAGAAATATTAAACATTTCAAACAAAAGAAAGTTAATATCAGATTTAAAAACATCGGATTCACGAAAAAAATTATTATTTGGAGTTTTAAATAATTAACAATAATGAAACAAGAGACGATCTCTATATTCTGATAGATTATCTAAGGACTCAGTCAAAAATATCCTGTAGAGCTTATAAGTCAGAAAAGGTACATACAAAGGCATACTTTCGACTAACTTAAGTATATCACAAAAATGAAACAAGAGACGATCTATGTATGTATTCTGATAGCATTACTAAGGACTGATAGCACGAAAAAGACTCTGTAGAGCTTATAAAAGTTTGAAAAGGTCACATATAAAAGCATACTTTTGACTAACTTCAGTATCTCACAATAATGAAGCAAGACACGATTTATGTATGTATTCTGATAGATTTTCTAAGAACTAATAGTCCGAAAAAAGATCCTGTATAGCTTATAACAGTCAGAAAAGGCTCATACAAAGGCATACTTCGGACTAACTTCAATATACCACAAAAATAAAACAAGAGACGATCTATGTATTCTGATAAGTTTTCTAAGGACTAGCAATCCAAAAAAGGTCCTGCAGAGCTTGTAAAATTCAGAAAAGGCCACATACAAAGGCATACTTCCGACTAACTTCAGTATATCACAATAATGAACCAAGAGACGATCTATGTAATCTGATAAGTTTTCTAAGAACTAGCAGTCCAAAAAGAGATCCTGTAGGGCTTACAAAAATTCAGAAAAGGCTACATACAAAGGCATACTTCCGACTAACTTCAGTATATCACAATAATGAAACTAGAGACGATCTATGTATTCTGATAAGTTTTCCAAGGACTGGCAGTCGAAAAAAAGATCCTGCAGAGCTTATAAAAGTCAGAAAAGACCACATACAAAGGCATACTTCCGACTAACTTCAGTATATCACAATAATGAAACAAGAGACGATCTATGTATTCTGATAAGTTTTCCAAGGACTGATAGTCCAAAAAAGGATCCTATAGAGCTTATAAAAGTCAGAAAAGGCCACATACAAAGGCATACTTTCGACTAACTTCAGTATATCACAATAATGAAACAAGAGACGATCTATGTATTCTGATAAGTTTTTCAAGGACTGATAGTCCAAAAAGAGATCCTGTAGGGCTTATAAAATTCAGAAAAGGCTACATACAAAGGCATACTTCCGACTAACTTCAGTATATCACAATAATGAAACCAGAGACGATCTATGTATTCTGATAAGTTTTTCAAGGACTGATAGTCCAAAAAGAGATCCTGTAGGGCTTATAAAATTCAGAAAAGGCTACATACAAAGGCATACTTTCGACTAACTTCAGTATATCACAATAATGAAACAAGAGACGATCTATGTA
Organism: Agrypnus murinus; assembly: GCA_929113105.1. Taxonomy (NCBI): domain Eukaryota; kingdom Metazoa; phylum Arthropoda; class Insecta; order Coleoptera; family Elateridae; genus Agrypnus; species Agrypnus murinus. Next base: position 6,659,851 of record OV816029.1, read on the forward strand.
TTCTGATAAGTTTTCCAAGAACTGGCAGTCCAAAAAAAGATCCTGAAGAGCTTATGAAAGTCAGAAAAGACCACAAACAAAGGCATACTTCCGACTAACTTCAGTATATCACAATAATGAAACAAGAGACGATCTATGTATTCTGATAAGTTTTCCAAGGACTGATAGTCCAAAAAAGGATCCTGTAGAGCTTATAAAAGTCAGAAAAGACCACATACAAAGTCATACTTTCGACTAACTTCAGTATATCACAATAATGAAACCAGAGACGGTCTATGTATTCTGATAAGGTTTCTAAGGACTGACAGTCCAAAACAAGATCCTGCAGAGCTTATAAAAGTCAGAAAAGACCACATACAAAGGCATACTCTCGACTAACTTCAGTATATCACAATAATGAAACCAGAGACGGTTTATGTATTCTGATAAGGTTTCTAAGGACTGACAGTCCAAAAAAAGATCCTGCAGAGCTTATAAAAGTCAGAAAAGGCCACATACAAAAAGGCATACTTTCGACTAACTTCAGTATATCACAATAATGAAACAAGAGACGATCTATGTATTCTGATAAGTTTTTCAAGGACTGATAGTCCAAAAAGAGATCCTGTAGGGCTTACAAAATTCAGAAAAGGCTACATACAAAGGCATACTTCCGACTAACTTCAGTATATCACAATAATGAAACCAGAGACGATCTATGTATTCTGATAAGTTTTTCAAGGACTGATAGTCCAAAAAGAGATCCTGTAGGGCTTATAAAATTCAGAAAAGGCTACATACAAAGGCATACTTTCGACTAACTTCAGTATATCACAATAATGAAACAAGAGACGATCTATGTATTCTGATAAGTTTTCCAAGGACTGGCAGTACAAAAAAATATCCTGAAGAGCTTATGAAAGTCAAAAAAGACCACAAACAAAGGCATACTTCCGGCTAACTTCAGTATATCACAATAATGAAACAAGAGACGATCTATGTATTCTGATAAGTTTTCCAAGGACTGATAGTCCAAAAAAGGATCCTGTAGAGCTTATAAAAGTCAGAAAAAACCACATACAAAGGCATACTTTCGACTAACTTCAGTATATCACAATAATGAAACCAGAGACGGTCTATGTATTCTGATAAGGTTTCTAAGGACTGACAGTCCAAAAAAATCCTGCAGAGCTTATAAAAGTCAGAAAAGGCCACATACAAAGGCATACTTTCGACTAACTTCAGTATATCACAATAATGAAACAGGAGACGATCTATGTATTTTGATAAGTTTTCTAAGGACTAGCAGTACAAAAAAGATCCTGTATGGCTTATAAGTCAGAAAAGGCCACATACAAAGGTATACTTTCGTCTAACTTCAGTATAACACAATAATGAAACAAGAGACGATCTATGTAGTTTGATAGGTCTTCTAAGAACTAGCAGTCCAAAAAAAGATCCTGTAGAGCTTATAAAATTCAGAAAAGAGTGATCTTTTGTATGTGAATACAAAGGCATACTTTTGACTAACTTCAGTATATCATAATATTGAAACAAGAGACGATCTATGTATTCTTATAAGTTTTCTAAGAACTGATATTCCGAAAAAAGATCCTGTAGAGCTTATAAAAGTCAAAAAAGGTCACATATAAAGGCATACTTTCGACAAACCTCAGTATATCACAATAATGAGACAAGAGACGATCTATGTATTCTTATAAATTTTCTAACGACTGATAGTCCGAAAAAAGATCCTGTAGAGCTTATAAAATTCAGAAAGCGGCCACATACAGAGGCATACTTTCGACTAACTTTAGTATATCGCAATAATGAAACAAGAGACGATCTATGTATTCTTATAAATTTTCTAACGACTGATAGTTCGAAAAAAGATCCTTAGAGCTTATAAAAGTAAGAAAAAGTCACATAAAAAGACATACTTTCGACTAACTTACAAGTTACGTCAGTATATCACAATAATGAAACAAGAGACGATCTATGTATACTGATAAGTTTTCTAAGGACTGGTAGTCCAAAAAAGGATCCTGTATAGCTTATAAGTCAGAAAATGCCACATAGAAAGGCATACTTTCGTCTAACGTCATATTTTAATTTAGGATATAATGAGCAAGAAAATAAATTGAATAACATATAATTTACGTTTTGCTTTAAAAGTTAAAATTCAATTTAAAAGGCTTTAATTGTGGTCTTTTATAAGAGGTTGTTTAGGTAGGTCGAGCTTTTTGTTAGCTATTGACGTGCCTTATGTATTAACATAAATGAACACAATATTTCATACCAAGGCCTTAGGGTGCCACGTGGTAAATAAGTAATCCCTTTAATTACGATAAGCAAATATTAATTACCGTTAACTGCCTGTCTAACAAGTTATGTAATTCCAACAAAACAGGCTGTGTTATACTAGCTATAACATCGAAATCATATTTCGTACATTAACTATTTGTGAAAATAATTCTTACTTTTTGGTAATTAGTTAAGCGTACAATTAGAAATTATTTGCAGCGTTGTATTTGATTTACGTATAGCTTGATCGTAGCAATATGAGATAAGTGTAAATCGACTTTTTTTATACAAATAAAATGAGGTAACCGTTTCAGAAAATGCGAACATCTAATAAAACAGACATGACAAGTAATACAAACAACAAATGTTTAAAAAGAGATTTAAAATATATCTGTTTTTTCAAATAACACAAATAATAAGAGATTATGAAAAGTCATATCAGCAGTATACCTCGAGTTGAAAATACTTCACCGTTAACTTAAACAGGACATGAAATTACTCTATGTCGGTAGTATAGAACCAATCCAGATCGACTGCAAGGTGTATATCAGGGACGTCCTGTACAATAAGAGGCCTTCACAATATATTCATTCTTCTCTTTAATAAAATGAGCGATCGTTAGATGTCTTCACACTTAATAAGATCAATAGCAAAAAATTAATCGATTTTACCTTTTAGGGAAAGTAGAATGCTTGGAATTTTAAAGAATCTAACCTTTATTTAATTTTATTAATTTTATTTAAGTATGCAAATTTTCACTTTTATGTAAAAGTAGAAGAATCCTACTTTTAAGTTAATAAAACTACAGAAGTTAAAAAATGCGAGTGAACGCATCCACACTTCTAATCAAATTAATAGGTAGCGATGAGAAGAAGTGCCAAAAAATAGAAATAATCATATGGCACGTCACTGAATGTGACGTCACATCAAACACATCTCAGAAAATAATAATCCGGAATAAAATTTAAAAAAACTATTTGCCACCATTTTAGAAGGCTTTAAAGCAGCACGACCATGATCTTTTATATAAAACGGTACGTACTGTTTTATACAGTATAGTGTAAACCTTACCTTCCACTGATCTTCCCGTCTAATGAACTCCTTTTCGAAATGCTTCTCACACACGTGATCCTTTAATGTGAGTTTACGATCAGGTAATTTAATTAACTGATTGTACAGATCGATTTTTGTGGCCGGTATTTGGAATATCGATACTTTCTCCTTGTTGCTTAAATAACCCGACTTGCACATCGGCACACAGCATTTATACACCATTTTGGTTTTACATTTGTTGGGAAGGAAATAATAAAAAGAGTAAAGTAGGCGCAGGCAGTGAAAATTATTATTACGAAACGAGCAGGCCGTCCGTCATAGCTCTCTAGATATTATAAAAACAACTGTACGGTTGGACAGAGCGCTCAACTTCGACAACTCGAGTTCGGCAGGCCGAACACAACGGTTGGAGTCGGCCTTTATTCCCCTCGTTGGTATACAAGCAGAGATAGTCGGTGGGGTGCAGGGAGAGGAAGATTGCGTAGTACGCGTTATTTTACCAGGCAACAAATAAAATTGATATTTACGCCAACGTATGTTAAGAACATTCAGTAGCGTCGTCTTTAGTAGGATATTGCAGAAATTTATAAAAAAGATAAAATTAAATAGTTTAGCTATACAAAATCATTAAAAGTGACTGTTCATTTGATTGGTTTATAGGTTATACAGTAGGTTTAAGATCTTTAGCTTTAATAAATAAAGTTTGAAAACTTACCATGTGGCCTATTCTCTAGTTCAATTTAAAATATGGAATGACTTACCTAGAAAAAAAAAGAATATTAAAACATATACTAAACAGATTAAGTTATAAATATACATTAATAATCATCCTTTATAGGTTATAAACATGGTTGCCAACTCTAATGTTCATACTCAAAAAATAGCACAGTTCTTTTTTTAAAAAGTTTAATGCTCATAATAAATTAAAGAAACAAAAAAAAAGTAAAATGCATTTTATTTATTTCCACCAATTTAAAATTATACTTTTATAAGTTTCTAATCGATACAAGAAAATATACAACTCGATGGTGTGTGTTTTGTTTTTAAATTCTAAAGCTACACAGCTCCAAATAATGTTGCCAACTAAATAGTAATCAGATTAAGGCAGAAGCGCGGGAGATTCAAATTTAAGATATGCGATATTGCGGTTTTTATTGTGAATAATTTCTATTGTTCATAATTATTAAGTTTGATTTATTAGAAATATTATCTCTGGTGAAAGGCTTATTAAGACCATTGCAGACGCCTCAGTTAGTCTTCCGAACGAAGAAACAAAAGTGTTTGTTCCACATGACATATCTAGAGACTCAGAATACCTCTAAGTTACTGCACTTTACATCGGCACATTCCCACCGACTGGTTTAATGACAAGTACCTTATGTCTAATTGTGTAAATCAGCTCTAAAAAGCTCCTGTCTAAAAATAAGTCCCATTCAAAGAGTCGGCCACCATGCAAGAAACCAAGTGCCCGAATCTTCTTTTATTTCTGGCAAACTTGGTGCTCGTCCATTCTGTACTGTGCGATTAAGATGAAGGATACCACCGCTCGACTGTAGTATTCGTTTTGAACCACGTATCACGCCTATCAGTACCATCAGTATTTGAACCACGCCTATCAGTACGGACGCTGTTGCAATTTGCAATAATTATCTTTCAACTTTCTAGGGTAGAAGTAAAGGAGTTTGGAACTTTTCATCCACTAATTTTCAGTCATCTACTAACCCACAACCTTTGGCAATAGTATATGTTCGTAATAAAGAATTAAAAAAAGAGATTTACTATTAGAATCAAGGATTTACTATACATTAAAAAGAAATGAAAAGTACCATTTCACATAAAGTCTATTGGGCCAAAAGCTCCGTTAGAAGAAAAGTGTCTGGGCCAAACGTCCATTGCAACGAAAATGTCACTAAACCAACCGTTATTGTACCAAAAGTTCCTTAGACAAAAAGTTGGGGGACTGAAACGATTCCTTCATGCGGTGCTATTCACTTTCCAAAAAGAATACGACACCACTTTGTTAAACATATTTGCATACAGAAGGTCTCAAGTGAAGTACAGGTGCCTGGAATAAATTTGTTTTTAAACGTTCTGTATAATACACAGAAATGCTTATAGTTCTCACTAGCATCTCCGTCACGCTTTTTTCCTGGGACACTTGGAGAGAAAAAAGTAACATCAAGCCTATATATTATTAATCAACTTAACTAACTCAAACTTCAAAAAGTTTCGAGTTTCCGGTTTTTAGCGATTAAATAAACTACAGATTAACGATTTAAAAGGTCTAAGATTTTTAAATAGTGAACTTTTGCGTTTCAATCTTAGAAATCTCCAGAATTTGAGTTTCAATACATCAAGCCTTTCAGTTTAAGGTTCCATAGATTTCGAATACCAGAATTGTCGTTTAGATAGTCTAGGTTCAGAAACGCGATATTTAATGTTATTTCAGATATCCACACTTCTAAGATTACAAGTTTCAAATCGTGAGATAAAAATATGAGACTCAGTTGTTTATGCGAGCTGTGCTTAAAAATATCAGAAACTTGGTAGCTTCAAAACGTGACATTTCTCAGTTAAGGAGGTTAACGAATATTTTTAAATATTTTGAAGCAGTAAAAGTTTCAAAGGTTTACAATCGGAGGTGTATCCACTAAAATTTTCATATACGCCGAACCTAATAGATCATAATCTTCACAGATTTAAATATTCAAAGAGTCTCATCTCTGCGCCTTAAAAGTTTCAGATACATATAATTACATATTCATCAGTATTTTGAAGCCTTCTATCTCGATTGTTTCACTTGGTGGAATTTGTATTCGAAGTTTCGCAGGTTCATACGCTTTATAAGACTGTATAGCCAATTAACTCTAATTGTGTTATTTTCTCTCTTCTATGGATCGGTTTTTCCATCTCGTTATAACTTTATTTGGCGGTTGATTGTCAGATGCGATTGTAGCTATATCAATTTTTTATTGTTTTAATTATTCCTAATTAGTCTTCCCTACTTAAATAATTAAGTCGTGGATCTCCATCTAAAATATTTTTGATGCTTAATAGAATTTCTAGATTATTCTAGAAATAATAATTCTGGCAAAAGGTGGAGGATTTTGCTACCTTTTGAGGTAAGTAATATGAACGTGTTCATTTAATTAAGTCGGTTGGTCACACATAAGCGGTTGGCAATGTGACTTTTGTAGCCTCTTCAGCCGGTGCGATGATTTGGTTGTTAGTAGCTCGGTGTTGACCACAGATTTTGGTGGTTGGCAAGGAGTCGAATCGTCTTGGCTAGGTGAGTGGTAAGGGCAGGCAACCGGAGATGTTTGTTGTAGTTGTAGATTAAAGTGGAAATGGGATAATGATAAAATGTAGAAAGGAAGCGCTTGATTGGATATAAAAATATTAGAAATAGAAAGGAAGACTTTAAGAAAGTAATGTTAGTTGCACCTCGCAAAAACGAAAATTTTCAGAACCACACCGCGAGATGCGATCCTCGGTGGTGGAAGGGTGTCACTTGAACTGTTGGGTAACGGAGTGCTTCTTAGACTCGGCTAGTTATTTGTACTGATGGCTGCTGTGAGATCGCAAAAGTTGCATCTCTACCAGAAGTTTGCGGTATCTTTTCGAGATACACTGTTCCTACGCCTGTTCACGTCATGGACAGTACCATGGAACTCTCTATCATTAACGCCACCAACCTATAGCGTTATTGTATCTTATACAAATCATGCATGAATGTATACTGTAAGTTTCCTATCAATAGTGTAATTAATTCAATTAACCAATTAATTACACTATTATTATTTACCATCAAACCATTAACCATAAAGCTGTAGAACAAAAATTAAAAACTGACGACCTCTATAAGATCAACGTTTGTTGTTTGGGAACTACTGGCCAGTTAGTAAATTCTTTTGGGTATGTACTATGATTCAGCACATCGCACAAGTGTTTGAACATAAACATTTCTGATAACATTTTAGCCAACTCCAAAAGACTATCTTTTAGCAATCGATAAAAGATTTTAAGAACACAGTGGCGTTCAATAAATATTTTAATCCACTTGGTGAATTTGAAAAGATTACTTGGTATGCTAACAGTAAACGGTTCAATAAATAGTAACTTTCGATTTGAATTATTTTATGAAACCTGAAAACACTTCAGCTGTATGAGTTTTCATAACAATTTTATGCATTTTTATTTAAATGTATTATTTTAATTAAAAAAGGGCACGAGCGAGATTAATATTTAAATTAATATTTAAAAGACTTATTTTAGCACACCTTAATCTGAAATAGATTTTATTGCTTAAAAAAATTCAAAAAATGCATTTTTAAACACTCTGTTGAAACCGAGAACGAAGGTGTAGTTCCTGCAGCTGAACAAGAGTTTCTACATTTGTAATTGCAAAACAATTATTTATAAATAATTTATCATAAAATACATCCTCCCATTAGTTTTCATGAAATGAAGTCGCTTACTTATTAGATCCTATTTTAGTAATGGAGAATCATGACTTAAATTTTAGGTAGGAAGGTGGTTGGTTGGTTTGGATGGAAGGACGTAGTTTTGCAACTTTACATTTTGTTATTTATGGTTAGTTTATGGAAGTTGATGTTACCTTGATTTCGTCAATGATGCGGAATATTAATTATTCTTAATAGCTATTGATTTTTAATTAAGTTTTTTAAATTACTGTTATACTAATCGCCTTTTTGTTTCTCTTGATAGTAGGTACGTACCCATAGAAAAATACCCATGCCGGTAATCTACGGCATAGAAAAAAAAATCAGGCCAGTCCTTACCAAATTTAGCGAATCTCCTTATTATAACAATCATCCTGTTTTCAGCACCCACAAAAAGAAGTTCAAGGACTAAACATGACTCATTATGACGATTGCTGCTTTTTGTTATTATTAATTTCGATTCCTTTCTTCTTCTTGATGTAGTAACTTTTTTTTGTCTTATTATACTATATCAACTCTAAGGTATGATGAATCACGTTTATAAATTCGTTCTTTCTCCATGGTACTCCTTTTATTATTATGAAAGTGTTTTTCTTCATGTTTGTTTTAATGTAGGTAAACGGTAAAATCAAAAGAAAAGGTCACTTTTGCTACCCACTTCCAGTAAGTAAAACACCAACACGGCTTAAATAAGTAATTTAAAATGTTGAAACTTTGTTGTGTTCTGTTCCGTATTTTTTTTACTTCTTCTGTAGTAATAATCTGTATACCCACTAACAGATATTTGGATTTCCAAATTAAACGATTTTTACAGTTAGAAAGTGCTATTTTTCAAAATTATGGTAAAACGAGAGTTTGAAAGTCTATCTTTTCGCTTGTTTTATTAGCGTTATGTAAAGATTAACAAGTTTTTAGAAGAAACTTTCAGAAATACCAATTAATTCTCGCGTATCAGTTATAAAAATAATTAGTTCTGCAAATATACATCAAAAGGCAACTATTTTTAACTGCCAGCCATAATTTTACATCTAATAACTGCAAACATCTTTTTACAAGCAGTAATAATATAGGAGGCTTTGAAAATTTTACTAAGATAAAATGAACTCTGAGTAAATAAGGGTTGCTATGGAATTTGATGAGCACGTCTTTGATTGTTATCAAGTGATTAATAATAAAAAACTTCATCAGAGTAGGTCGGGAAGGCCATTTAAAAATCACCCGCATAACATGCGAATTGGGCGTGTGTGCAGGCATCAGTCTTTAAACTGCTGTCCCCCCCCCCCAGATCGTGTCATTGAATATTTTCACGGTATCCGATCAATCGACTAATCGGTCGATCGATCGATTTTCGATTATTGATTTCGATAATCGTACAGCTCTAACCATGACGTTGCAGTGTCGGCATTTAATTTTTTTTAAATTGAAATACATACAATTCTTTAGGTCACTAGAACCTGCATTAGTCAAGGATTACGATATTGTATCACTTGTCACAAAAAATTCAAAAACTGCGTACAAAATTTACAAATTATTTGTTTTTATTACTTTGATATTATTGCCAAAAACCATAAACAGCTTTGTTCTTATTCAACTCAAATTTTCAATGTACGTATGGTTTTTAAATTTTATTTACAATTTTTAAATTTTTTGTAATAAGTAACACTATATCGTAATCGTTGACTATCGCGGATTTCAGTTCTAAAAAAAGTTAAATATAATTATATTATTAAATATAAAATATAATAAAATATAAAGAATCATAATTAAATATAAAAATCAAATGCTGTGAAACTTTATATTAAACTTTATTTATTTCATTATTTTTATTCGACTCTCCTAGGCAAGAACCACAATTTTCAGAATGCATTCATTTTTTTCATTCATTCATTCATAGATTCTTCCATTTATTTATCGATTGATGCATTCATTCATTGATGCAATCATTTGCTTAATCAACGATTTATTTATTCATCTAGTCATCGATTAATTCATGATGCATACATCCATTCATTAACCAATTCAATCATTCATTCCTCAGTACTTCCGTTCTCATTGTTTCGTTCACTTATAAAACGATTCATCAACCCATTTATTCTTCGATTGATGCATTGACGCCATCATTTATTCATTTAAATTTCAATTGATTCATTCAACAATTTACTTATTCATAAATTCATTTACTGCTTTACCTTCAATTAAATCTTCCATTCCTCAGTTCTTCCGTTTACTCATCGTTTCGTTCACTTATTCAACGACTCATGTATTAATTCGTTGGTTCATCCATTTATTCATCGATTGATGCATTGACGCCGTCATTTATTCATTTGAGTTTCAATTGATTCATTCAACGATTTACTTATTCATAGATTCATTAACTATTTCATCTTCAACTCAATCTTTCATTCCTCAGTTATTCCGTTTACTCATCGTTTCGTTCACTTATTCAAAGACTCCTTTATTAATGCGTAGGTTCATCCATTTATCGATTGATGCACTGACGCCACCATTTATTCATTTGAACTTCAATTGATTCATTCAACGATTTACTTATTCATACATTCATTTACTATTTTACCTTCAATTCAATCTTTCATTCCTCAGTTCTTCCGTTTATTCATCGTTTCGTTCACTTTTTCAAAGACTCATGTATTAATTCATAGGCTCATCCATTTATTCATCGATTGATGCACTGACCCATCATTTATTCATTTAAATTTTAATTGATTCATTCAACCATTTACTTATTCATAGATTCATTTACTCTTTTACCTTCAATTCAATCTTTCATTCCTTACTTCTTCCGTTTATTCATCGTTTCGTTCTCTTCTTCAAAGACTCATGTATTAATTTGTAGGTTCATTCATTTATCGATTGATGCACTGACGCCATCATTTATTCATTTAAATTTCAATTGATTCATTCAACGATTTACTTATTCATAGATTCATTTACTATTTTACCTTCAATTCAATCTTTCATTCCTCAGTTCTTCCGTTCATTCATCGTTTCGTTCACTTCTTCAAAGACTCATGTATTAATTTGTAGGGTCATCCATTTATTCATCGATTGATGCACTGACGCCATCATTTTTTCATTTAAATTTCAATTGATTCATTCAACGATTTACTTATTCATAGATTCATTTACTATTTTACCTTCAATTCAATCTTTCATTCCTCAGTTCTTCCGTTCATTCATCGTTTCGTTCACTTCTTCAAAGACTCATGTATTAATTTGTAGGTTCATCCATTTATTCATCGATTGATGCACTGACGCCATCATTTATTCATTTGAATTCCAATTGATTCATTCAACGATTTACTTATTCATACATTCATTTACTATTTTACCTTCAATTCAATCTTTCATTCCTCAGTTCTTCCGTTTACTCATCGTATCATTCACTTATTCAACGACTCATGTATTAATTCGTAGGCTCATCCATTTATTCATCGATTGATGCACTGACGCCATCATTTATTCATTTAAATTTCAATTGATTCATTCAACGATTTACTTATTCATAGATTCATTTACTATTTTACCTTCAATTCAATCTTTTCTTCCTCAGTTCTTCCGTTTACTCATTGTTTCGTTCACTTATTCAACGACTCATGTATTAATTCGTAGGTTCATCCATTTATTCATCGATTGATGCATTGACTCCATCATTTATTCATTTGAATTTCAATCGATTCATTCAACGATTTACTTATTCATAGATTCATTTACTATTTTACCTTCAATTCAATCTTTCATTCCTCAGTTCTTCCGTTTATTCATCGTTTCGTTCACTTCTTCAAAGACTCATGTATTAATTCGTAGGCTCATCCATTTATTCATCGATTGATGCACTGACGCCATCATTTATTAATTTAAATTTCAATTGATTCATTCAACGATTTACTTATTCGTAGATTCATTTACTATTTTACCTTCAATTATTCAATCTTTCATTCATCAGTTCTTCCGTTTACTCATTGTTTCGTTCACTTATTCAACGAGTCATGTATTAATTCGTAGGTTCATCCATTTATTCATCGATTGATGCATTAACGCCGTCATTTATTCATTTGAGTTTCAATTGATTCATTCAACGATTTACTTATTCATAGATTCATTAACTATTTTATCTTCAACTCAATCTTTCATTCCTCAGTTCTTCCGTTTACTCATCGTTTCGTTCACTTATTCAACGACTCCTTTATTAATTCGTAGGTTCATCCATTTATCGATTGATGCACTGACGCCACCATTTATTCATTTAAATTTCAATTGATTCATTCAACGATTTACTTATTCATAGATTCATTAACTATTTTACCTTCAACTCAATCTTTCATTCCTCAGTTCTTCCGTCTACTCATCGTTTCGTTCACTTTTTCAAAGACTCAGGTATTAATTCGTAGGTTCATCCATTTATCGATTGATGCACTGACGCCACCATTTATTCATTTAAATTTCAATTGATTCATTCAACGATTTACTTATTCATAGATTAATTTACTATTTTACCTTCAATTCAATCTTTCATACCTCAGTTCTTTCGTTTACTCAATGTTTCGTTCACTATTCAACGACTCATGTATTAATTCATAGGTTTACCATTTATTCATCGATTAATGCATTGACGCCATCATTATTCATTTGAATTTCAATTAATTCATTCAACGATTTACTTATTCATGGATTCATTTACTCTTTCACCGATTCATCTATCAATTAATTGATTCATCCGGTCATCGATTAAATCACTTATTCGTTAACTCAATCATTTATAGCAGCATGCATTCATAAACCGATTTATTTACTAATTCAATCTTTCATTTCTCAGTTCTTTCAAAGTGAGATGTTCTTGGAAATCCCATTCACTAAAATTTCTGTAGACTAATAATGCCTTTAATTCTCCAAAATACTTCCATAATTCCTTTGAAATTCCCACAATTCCTCATACTTCCTCTTCAAATATAATATTCCATTTCAATTCCTCAAAAATTCCCTTTAATATCTCTATACATATTTCTTATTTAATATCAATACAAATTTAAAAAATATATATTGCTTGTTTAGTATTTTTAATGTACATGTACAACGTACATTAATGTACAACGGGCGTACTTAAAATTTGAAACGAGATTTTTTCGAAAACTAGCAGGAGCGACCACATGTTGATAAAGCGAATATGTTCTAAATCATTACAGTTACCCCCCTATTACAAGGTTTGTATATATCGACAATTAGAAGAGGCATAGTAATAATAGACAGCAATGGAATTAAATAGGAGTAATAATTAATTGTGCGTTTAAAATAAATAAACTCGTAGTGTTTAAATGAATTATTTTAAGTTTGTTTAGTGATAGTATATAATTTGTGTTTTTAATTAGTTTACGCTTTAGTTATTGTAAATATTCCTCTGTTATTAAACAAATAAAACGAAATCCTAGTTTTAATTAAAAAGACCGTCACGGTATTTTGAGGAGTAAGTGTTAATAAAAATAAATAACTAAAATCGAGTGTGAATAAATAATGTCAGTGCGTTATTGCAATACCTTTTATAATTACTCATAATACCTCTAAATTCCTTTTAATACCTCTTACTTCCCCTAAATTCCCTCATAATTACTTTTAATTTCCGAGCTCCTTAGACTGAGATTTCCTACTGATTTCCCCCTCGGTTCTTTCGTTTACTTATTCAACTACTCATGTATTTCGTAGGTCCATCCATGTATTCATCGATTGAATCACTTATTCATTAGTTGATCCAGTTGAGTTCATTCAGCAGTTAATGCACTCCTCATTTATTCATTCATACATCATTTCATTCATCTACACATTAATTCATCCATTCAGTCACAGATTCATAAATCCATTCATCGATTCATTTACTCTTTTACCGATTCATACGTTTATTCAGCATTTCATTTATTCATTTACCATGTCAAACTGATTCATGTATAAACCACATAAATATCACACGAAACACAAAAAATATCTCTAATATATGTAGATATAAGAGGAAGTAATATATGATATGGTTTTAAGTTTAATGTAAAATTAAAGAAAAAATACGAAAGAATCATAAGATCTTTTGTCTTAAAAATATGAAATAAATTTCCTTGTGGAATTGATTGGAAAGTAAGATTTCACATTGTATTCCCTATGGTGCATTTCTCCATGCAATACCCGGTATATTAAATTCTTTACTCTTTAAGTAAGGCCATAAAGAAGTCACAGGACCTAGTTGGTGATCATATTACTAACATATTCAAACTAACTTTTAAAATAATTCCATTAAAAAGTTCAGCTTTTCTTGGGTAATGGGAAAGCGTGATGGCCCATTCTGTTGGAAATACTTTGCCTCAATTCTTCGTTACATCCCAATAAACGATAACAAATTTCTAACTTATACCTCTCAGCATTATGGTCAGTTTCCTTAACACAATTCCGTCTGCAATTTGATGGTTAATTAGAGCGGTTGGTGTCATTGTTGTTCAATTGCTTGTTGATGAAGACGAAATTCTGGCATCGGGGACTGTCAATATGGGGGTTATATTATTTTTTAGAACAGCCATATCTTTGTTACTTGTTATCGAATTTTTATAATTTCATTTTCGGAACAACCTAGGCAAAAAACTTACAGGGGGCACACATCTTGATTTGATGATCTACAAAGATATCGCACCAATACAATGATAGAAGATCTGAAAATCTAAAGGGAAGCTCAAGCATCTCTAGAACGAGCTGAATATCTAATTTGCATAAACATTCTGATAGACATGCTCAGTGTCTACATCTGTATACCCTTCGAATGCTCAACTTGGGGTGATGACAGACCAGCGCCTTCAATTCGCTTTTTCACCACCAATATAAACATCACCTTAGATTTTTTAAATAGACTGAACAAAAATATTCTTCTATTCCATTATAGATTTCCCTTCTTGATGGGAACTCCTTAATTTGCATTCATGATGCGGTGCCGAAAAGCAGTCTTTCCGGAAAATCTTTTCTTATACACCCTTGTATTCTGCGTGAAAGACCGCTACTACCTCCGCGAGTCATTGTGTAGTGAGCAGTTTTTGCGCAAGCCGTCAAGGGTCAAGCTGGTCCGTATTCGTTTGATGACAATTAAGGACCGGTTGCAACAGGACGGTGTAACGACGCGCATATTCTGACAAAAATGACTATTACAAAAAATTGTTTCCTGCAAATTTTATTTATCGATTTAGCTTATAGACCTATGAGATCGTCAAATTTGACAGCTGATTATTGTTTCATAAGGTTGCTGCAAAAAAAGTACACACCAATAATTCTTAGATCCTGCAGCAACTAAAAGACAATATCAGAGGGGTCCGAGAGTATAGGGAGAAGTCTCCGACAAGAAAAAAGAGCCTAACATTAGGTGTCGACTCGAGTAATGGAAAATGGCGTCAAAAGAGATCAATCGTTCATCGTCGTTAGCGACGGTCATTTGAACAACGTACCCACCAATGGTATAAGATAAAAAGACCAAATATTCAAAGATTTTTCCATTACATTTATAAATGGCAGCCAATTGATTGATTATGGCTTTCTCTGTAATTGCTGATGTAAATGATAAACTGATATTCCTGGTTGTTCCTATCACTTCCCTCACAGCTTCAATATTTGACTCATTCTACATCTTTGATCTGCGACACCTTTCTTTGCGAGCGCTGTACTATACGAACCAATAACATTCTGGATATATTTACTTTTTTTGAAGTTTCTCTTTAAATCGTCCTTTTTATCAGCTTAAGAGTCTCTATCTCTATCGAAAACCTAATAAAATTTCATTAAAAACTACAAATCGGTACAATGGTAATATTGTAAGCTTTTGATGTTATCCAAGTAGACTTTAAATTAAAACAGTGTGTCGTGCAAGACAAACGGCAGTAGAAAAAACACAGAATAGACAGCTTATGCAGTTTATCTGA
Source organism: Agrypnus murinus (assembly GCA_929113105.1). Lineage (NCBI taxonomy): Eukaryota > Metazoa > Arthropoda > Insecta > Coleoptera > Elateridae > Agrypnus > Agrypnus murinus. The sequence goes on from OV816029.1 coordinate 6,675,602, forward strand.
GAATAAACCAAGCTAGGTTAAGTGTGATTGAATCTTATTAAATGCTGGATCACGAGTTTCGAAACACTCTGTATACTTTTAATTATTTTCCTGTTTGCTTACTTTTCCTTTATGTAAAAGGAAGTTTCACATAATAAAACCAACTTGTTAAAAATTACAACTTTCATCTCGTAATCTAGGTGTATTTTACTACAACAAATACACGTACGTCACTTAAAATATGATTTTTAATAAACAGCCGACTCGTTGCAAAATACATACATAGGTTTTTATCTTATCATTTAATTTCTTTTCTAAATAAAAGGAAATATCAAATTTACGTTGTTAATATCGTTGAATTTATCTCGAAAACAATTTTTTTGTCACTTTTTATCCCTATTAAATTCACTTTTTAAACACAACAATCCTTTCATTAATAATTTAATTATGAAAGGAAAATGTCAAAATAATAGAGAAAAAAAACAATGCGCGTCTTCCTATTAAAGACAATTAGCGCTAATTAATCTTGTGGCTGTTTATTTATATCATCGTTTTTTTTAAAGACTGAAATAAATCTCTAAATTTCAGCAGCTCATAATTCTAATAATAATAATAATAATAATAACACTAATGAGAATGACAATACAGTGTATTCATTAATGTCTGTCCAGAAAACTTTTTTTCTTCGTTATCTAATCCACCGTCATTTGGTAAATGAAAACGAATTACGTTAGATAATTCGAAATTCTTACCGTTATCACTATAAATTGTGGGTTGCTTGTTGCGTTTTACGCTTCTATTTTTATGCAAATATTAATAAAATAAATTTTCGTTATTAGTAAAGGGCTGTATTAGAAAAGCTGAGTTAGAAAAGATACGCACAATGTTTTTAAAAGTTACAAGAAAATTTATTTTATGTTATTATAAGCAAATTTAATTTCAATAAAAATTCCTAAAGTAATCAGCAAAAATAATTGTAAATATAAACATTATTAGTTATTATTAAAAAAAAAACAAACATCACTTTTACAATATTAAAAAAAAACATGAGAGATGTAACCAAATTATTATACTATAAAAGATTACAGCAACATATAATTATATTTATATATCTTTAATATAAATAATAAATATAGGTATTTTTATTTTTCAAATTTTTGTATTTATTTGTCTTCAAAATTTTTATTGATTAAAATAATCGGAAAAATAGTAATAAACAATAAAAATATTTTTACTTATACAATAATTCTATAGGAATAAAATATCACAAATATAAGGATAAATATCACATTGTAAAATAATAAGAAATGAATAAAAAAGAAAAAATGTACAGCGAGGCCCAGAACATTATAAACTGTGGCCACACCACACACGAGCTTGCGTAATGTAACAATTTAAATAAAAAAAAAACACCAAATATTAAAAATTGACATGATTTATGTACATTAAAATGCCCATTGGACAGACATGCTCCTAGATTACGCACCCGTGGCCAGCGACCTGGACTAAGCTCGCGCCTCAGTCGTCAGTGGTGTTTGGGTCACACCAGGGCAAGGATTGTCTAGTTATGGCCCTCGCATACAATTAGATAGGGCTCTGCGTTTAGAAAGCTTTGAGAAATTCTTTTTAGTCGCATGAAGTATACAGGGTGATTCATAAACAGCAAATCAAACGGAAAAAGTCGATGCCTTATGCGAAAAGAAGACAAAAAGTCTAGCTTAGCTCTTATCAAGTTGCACCTCTGAGGAGATGCAGCCCTCAAAGATTTACCTACAGTACTTTTACTTATTGATTTGTTTTCGTGAACTCATGGCCACACTCGATATGCATTCTATATTAAAATCATACTTAAGTCATTTATTACATTTATTATTATTAATACATATTGTAAGGCATGCAGTCTATACGTGGTGGATAACATTTCGATGCACACTATTAGGATTTCGAAAACCATAAGAGATACGAAGTTAGTCAAATGAAACAAAAGTTGCACAATTGCAGGGCCATCTCAAAACCAGTTCCAATATTTAAAACAAATCATAGGTCACTAGATATAAGCAAAAAAGGAAACTTATCATTATCTTTTTTTTTTCAAGAATATGAAATTTTGTACATACACTCTAAAAAATTCCCCTTGAAGTTGCCTCCATTTCTTGGGGTAAATTTACTTCAAAGTGTAATTTTCATAGGAAGTGGGAAATTTCAATATTATATATGCATGGCATATAATACCGAATTTGTTGAACATATGCATTCTATACGCAATTAAACAATGATTCAATAATAATTACATAGAATGTACCCTATTTTTAAATATTGATATTTATTGGACTTGACCTTATAGTGAAATTGTGCTCTAGAACAAGCACAAGCTTTTATAAAGTATACTTTGTTACCTCCATTTTTTGGGGTAAATTTACTTCCAATGTAATTTTCATAGGAAGTGGAAATTTCAATATTAGGTCAATATTAGGTAAAGTTATAACTTTACGCAGGTGTTTTAATGTTAAAATGAAATGTAAGATTGCATTGAGATCGTAATTTTAATCTGTAAATTTATTTAAAAAGGAAACATGACAATGCAAATTTAACCTAATATTGAAATTTCCCACTTCCTATGAAAATTACACTTTGAAGTAAATTTACCCTAAGAAATGGAGGCAACTTTAAGGGGAATTTTTTAGAGTGTAGTCATAACTACATTCTGGTTGTCATAGCCACCTTAGAACAATTCTAAACCCCGTGGTTTTTGAGTAATGATAGTCAACTTTTTTTTTTCTTATGGACATACTGGATTTTTACTTCATCAGATAGTAAAAAAATACAACTGCAATGATGTATCAGAAGCAATATCACCTTCAGGTCAAATAAGTAATTTGCATTTAAAATACTGTAATGAACGCGAAAGCCCTATGTAGCTTAACATGGGCGATGAAAGCAGACATCTACAGAATTCGAGAAGAGCTTCGAGAGTCCTGTAGAACATTTCGCACAAGATATATAAACGCGAGCCATTTGAGAGAAGAGCAGGTAATTGCAAGTGTTTAATATAAATACTATAGATAGTTCAATGTAGATAAATGTCTGTATTTAAAATAAATATTGTAGTTAATTAAACAAATAACTTTTAAATAAATTAGTTTAAGTTCGTTGATGGTTCGTAGATAGTTATTGTTAATATTTCTCTTCTTTATTACGCTTTTAAAACATCATCTTTAGTTTTATTTAAAAAGAACGTTACAATACGTTTTCGACTAGTCACCTATGAAAAATTGACATAATGTTGACAGAAAACCTAATTGTGTTGTTACCTAATTGTAGTTAAATGTTATGACAGACACAGTTTTAGGTTTTTAACTAGCCGCATATGAAAAATATGACAAATATTGACAAAAAAACAACAGCAATGCCTGACATAACTAGTTAGTATTTTTTGTATAAAATTGTCAGCAGAAATTTACTGGCAGAATTATTCAGAAAGGTGTTCAGAATTATTCAGGTTTGTAAGCAATCTTTTGGGGCCCTATCAAACATAAAAGAATCAAAGTGAAATAAACAATGATGAAGTAAAAATTCAATATGGTGTCCATAAGAAAAAAAGAAGTTGTCTATCACTGCTCAAAAACTAAATGAGTTTAAATTTTTTCTAGGGTGGCCATAATAATCAGAATGTCAAATTATGGCTATGTGCAAAAATTCCATACTCTTGAAATAGTTTCCGGGGAACTCTATTAAAATATAACGCAGCAAAAGCAACTACTAAATTCTACGTCGTCAGCTACCGACTGTAGCGGCCATTTTGATATTGTAGAACGCCATCTATATTTACACACGGTAGCAATAGCCCAACAGTTAATTATGTAATAAAATATTTATAGCCTGTTTGATTATTATAATAAAACTTACAGTAAGCCATAATTTCACTTCATCTTTATATACAGTTTATAATATTTTCAGATTAGCAAAATTGCTAATGACAATAAATAATTTGGCATTTTATTTTTATTCATGAAATTAATAGTAGAGAATTAATAATAATTACAACTAGAAAACGTTAAAATAAAAATTGTTTTACTGAAAAAGTTCTGTTGAAAATAGTCAGTGGTGCCGTAGTGTTTTTTGGGGCAAACATTATAATGATAGATCTATAGTTTTAAAAAATGTGCCAACACTGTTTTAAAGAAACAAAGATAGAAAGCAAGAAAGAAAACGAATATGTATTGTCACGTCTTTTCTGTATTTAGAGAACAATGTGTTTGAATAAAGGTCACTTAAATCACAACCATGACATGCCAACACGTCCATTCGCGACAATTAGTCAATGACAAATCAAATGTTACACTAGTTTATATAGGGAACAGAAATTGAAACTTGCTGCGCGCAAAACGCTACACAACATAACAATACAACAATGCTAATTATTCCATCCGATTCTATCATTTTATCTAACATAACAAGCTTAAATGTGCATAAATATTGAAAGCGCGCATTTATAAGATATTTACATGGGCATAAAGCGCGAACTAGGTCAAACCGTATCAACTTGAGAGGTTGACTTGTTTAGAATGAAGGGGGATGAATATTTAAATAACTAATAAAGGAAATGGTTTTCACGTATTGAAAACGATACTGCCGAGCCTTTTATAAAAGCTGTAGAGCGACCTTTTATAATGCAAAAACGTGAGTTACCTAACACGTAAAAGTCTTTTAAACGAAGAAGATTCACTTTAAAATATCACTTCAATGCAGTAGAAGGCTATAATAATACTAAAAGGAATTCTCACAAATGTGGATATTTTAATTTGTAAGGTGAAACTTATAATTAAAAGAGAACCTTGATGTAAGCACAAAAAGTACCCTTTCAAATTGTTACTTATTGTTTTATAGTAGTAATGAAAAATGATTAAGATCGTGCAAAGAATTAACAGTGCCAGTTTATTTTGATTATAATAAATAAAATTAACTATAAATATTTACACTTTAATAGTTAGTTGGCCATGGTTATTTTGCTTCAGAAGGTTCAACCCCGAATATTTTCAGGAGACTTCATGAGCCTGCTGCTTGAGCCAATACGATTGGGTATATTTTGATTGGGTTAGTTGAGAAAGACACTTGGGCAAGTTTCTATCTATGAAGGGTGAATGCAACATGTTGCGAGTTATCTCTTAATTCTATACTTCTTGAGCCAACTCTAGGAAACTCGCTAGTTGCTAGAATAATTGGTCGTCGATGAAAGTAGCAGTGAAACTGTGTAGCAGTATACAATTAATTTATACAAAACTGGACCGAGGCCATTTTCTTGAGGTACTTTAGCTAAGATAGGGTGTAAATTAGTTACTTTCTCATGGTTTAACTATGACCTGCCAGCAGGCGCGTGCTGGCCCACCGGGATACCGAGAGTTTCTCGGTGGGCCTTTATAAAAATGCTTCGAAGGGCCCTATGCAATTATGGCAAGGGGGCGAAGCAATTATGGATGGCGAAAATAGATTGGGATAAACCTGTTCCTGAGGCAGTGATCAATAACTGGAATTTGTTCAAGTTGGAACTTCCTAACCTTTCAAATTTAATTGTGTAGATGTATTAGTTTGGACTCGGCCGTCATAAAATAACTTCATGCATTCTCGGATGCGTCTGGAATGCTGTAGTGTATTTAAAGGTTCTATATTGTAACGTGTTCATATTCCCAATTTTATAATAATGCAACTTTATATGCATTAATAGAAAGGAATCTTAGTACAGTCCTGTGTAGTTCAACATATTTCAGTTGGGTTAAAAATGCAGACGATATTTCGAATGACAAAGGGTGTTATCTCTAATACCAAAGGTCACCCCGAAATTGTTTTTAGAATAAAAATGCAGGCTTTATCTTAAAGCAAATGACGTCTTCGTAAATATCAAAGTTCACTGCAAAAGCATTCCCACGGTTACAATTTGTTTTTCGTAGCAAAAATACAGATAAAATTAAGTTTATAAAAATATCCCGAAATAATATCGTCTTTTTAACAAAGGAATTTAATGTCAAAAAACGTTTACTTTAAATTTGTAGATCCTGGACGTGCCTATCTTCAATTTATATGAATAGATTTGTCTGCACGCAGACGAATAAAAAGACGGCTTGCGGCCACATGCAAAGTATTAAGTTACACCCTGAAAAGCAGATTTTAAGTCCAGTGAATTCCCCTCGAAGTGCTAAAATGTTCCAGGAAGTTCCTACGTGTTTATTTTCTTATTGGCTAGAGAAGTATTAGCTTCGTGTTTGATTGGGTTTTTAATTTTCTCTTCTTTAAAATTCAAGTTCAGTATAGGGTTGCATTATTAAGTTTAGGCAGTCGCGCATAGAAGTCTCGATAGTCAAGTCGAGTCTGCCGAGTAGGACACATAGTGAAGGTAGTTAGGAACTTTGTCAAATATTGACAGATCAATATTGTGGCCTATTATATTGTGAGAGGAGTATTATAAAGTAACGTAAATATCGTGTTTATGAGTTTTGCAGTAAGTATTCAGTATTTGAATTTTTATAGAGGTTACAGTGACGTTCAGCACGCGGCGTATGTTATGTTTTATAGTCAGAATAATTTAGAGTAACGAAAGTGTTATGTAACAATATTCTGACGGCTCTATCAGAGTTTTCTTGATGTGCGGGAAAACTAGAGTTGTACCTTTCAAAACAATTTCCATCCCACGTTTAGAATTGTGCGGTGCTGTGTTGGCAGCAGAATTGATATAAAGTCTTATTGATGCTTTGAAGAAGCAGTTCACGTCTGACGATACGATCGCTTGCAAGACTTCCAAGACATCATGACATTTCTCGCTAACCGAGTAGCTTTCATTCAAGATATCGTCGCTTCTTCGTCATGATATCACGTGCTGCCAGCAGATAATTTGATTGATAGTGCCTCACGTGGATTTTTGCCCTCACAATTTCTAAATCATAGTTTGTGGTGGAAGGGATCTCCATGGCTCTCTCTCATCTGCTAGACTCGGAGCCACAACAACCTTTATTCTCTGCACGTTTCTTTCCGCAAGAAGAACGTAACAACTGTATTGACAGTTACTAATCCCATATAATAGATGATCTAATAATTGATCTAAATAAATAAATTATCCTTAAAAGATTAACCGAAGTAGCGTGTGGTGCCCTCTTAGGAAATATTTTCCCGGACCCTAAAATTGACTCAGTACGCGCCTGTCTGTCAGTCTGATATAGAAGCTTGTAGTATCCGATATTTGGATTTTCAATTTGCTAAATAGTCCCTTGAACCAAACCTTGTCGAAAGCCTGAGCAACGTCTAGGAAGGCAGATGGGCAGTACCTTTTGCCATCCCCGAAAGTGTTGTCAATTTGCTCCACTACACGATGATTACATGTTCCCCTTAGAAACCAAATTAGTTGTCTGAGAATTAGTTTTAGTCGCTTAAGGAACAATTTGCCAGAAAGCTTAGAGAGTGTTGACAATAACCTGACTGGTCTATAGGATGGCTTCCTCAACGGGCTTTCAAGACTTTGAGGAATTTATATCACTTTGCATTAGGATAGGAAGGAAAAATGGTATTAAATATATGAGTGGTCAAGAGATTGCTTTATTACTACCCCCACTAATTCTTCTGATCATAGTTTTACGGTCCACCGGTTTATTGCTCAATCGTTAAATTTTTAATCTGTGATTAAATTTTGGATAAAACATTGAGAAAATAAAGTTACCAATATTTAGTATCAACAAGGTGGTGCGCCACCACATTGTGCAGTTCTTGAACTTGATAGACACTAGACAGTATCTGGGTGAAGTGTAGGTGATAATTGTGTTTACTTACCTTGGCGAATTCCTAGTCTTTCTAGAAATTGAATAGGGTCTCTGTAGCCACTATCAACAGAATGAAGAGATGGGAAACATAATTCTGTCCACCAATTCTAATATCAGACGTCAATTCCGAATTTGCTGCAATGATACTAAACACAAAACAAACCTCGGTTGAGGTTGAAAACATAAAAGCTCCCAGGAGGCTTCGAATGACTTTCAAATGTCTGCTACCTTCTCCAGACGCGCACCAGGATAAGCATAATGAATACATATTCTGTGTTAAAATAGTGTGATCCTGTATCTGATCCCTCGTTGACCTGATTACGAATTTAATCATGGTAGTTCTTTAACGAACCTGAAACTGGCAGCCGGAGCTAGCAGCCGGCCAGAGACGGACTCGGCGTCAATTTTTAAAAACACATTGATTTTTATCGATAATTCTTTCCATCAATGACCAGAACAAAATTCCAACGAAGTTCCAAATCTCGGCTCAGAAAGTGTAGTATAAGTTATTCTACATTTTCCGAGCCGAGATAGTTCTAGCAGCCGGCATCTTCTATCGGTTTAATATTTTATAATCCGGAAAATCCGTTTTCCTGCCACGGAGATTTCACTGCCAGTCGATTTGTCATTTTCATAGCAATCATTGTGCTAAATTGCATTTCGAAGTTATAACGATGAAAAAAGTTATGTTATATTTTCCGAGCCGAGATTGTTCTAGCAGCCGGCATCTTCTATGGGTTTAATATTTAATAATTCGGAAAATCGTTTTCCTGCCACGGAAATCTCACAGCCAGCCGATTTCTCATTTTCATAGCAACCATTGTGCTAAATTACATTTCGAAGTTATAGCGATGAAAAAAATTATGCTACTTTTTACGAGCCGAGATTGTTCTAGCAGCCGGCATCTTCTATGGGTTTAATATTTAATAATTCGGAAAATCATTTAGCTGCCACGGAGATTTCACTGCCAGTCGATTTGTCATTTTCGTAGCAATCATTGTGCTAAATTGCATTTCGAAGTTATAACGATGAAAAAAGTTATGTTATATTTTCCGAGCCGAGATTGTTCTAGCAGCCGGCATCTTCTATCAGCTTAATATTTAATAATTCGGAAAATCGTTTTCCTGCCACGGAAATTTCACAGCCAGCCGATTTCTCATTTTCATAGCAATCATTGTGCTAAATTACATTTCGAAGTTATAGCGATGAAAAAAGTTATGCTACTTTTTACGACACCGAGATTGTTCTAGCAGCCGGCATCTTCTATGGGTTTAATATTTAATAATTCGGAAAATCATTTAGCTGCCACGGAAATTTCACTGCCAGCCGATTTCTCATTTTTATAGCAATCATTGTGCCAAATTACATTTCGAAGTTATTACGCTGAAAAAAGCTATACTACATTTTCTGAACCGAGATTAACGTGACAGCCGGCATCTACTACAGGTTAATATTTCGAAAAACAGAAAAGTTTTAACTTAATAAAATTATTTTGAAATAAACATTATCGAAAATAAAAATTGTTATTTTAGATTCTGTATTTTGTAAAAAAGTAATTAAATGTGTAGCAGTTGGTATTGAGCTTACTGCAGAAACAGATTTGGTTATTTTCCGCCACTCCATTCATTAAAGAAAACGATAATTTGACATTTATTTGCGAACCTATACATGAAAAGGTTTTGGTTGCCGCAATAATCCTTAACAATGTTCTGGTGGGACTCTAGTTATGCGCATTACAAGAAATCGCTTAGTGTTTTAAATATATAAATAGTTCTCATATAGTAAATAGCGTATGAAGCCCAAGTGCGGCCCTGTCTATCTGGCTGCTAACTCCGGCTGCCAGTTTCAGCGTCATACTTCTTTAATGTTGTTCTCACCTTGATTCTAGAGTCCCTAAATCATTAATTTGTCATAAATCATTGACATGACTTGGTACAATATTGGAAGTTTTCATGGCCCTTGGAGGCTATAAATTAAATATTGGAGCTTTTAAACATTGTTGAGCATTCACATGCCCTATGTTGAAATATTAGATCCTTCGATGACCTCTGGAGATCAAACGCTGCAAGTTCCGTAAAAGTGTCCCATTTAAACATTGCTCAGAAATACCTAAAAAACCTAAATACAAAACGAAATCATACGAAAAGGCATTTGGGCGCCACTGGATTATGCAATTTTACTCTTAAAGCTGTATGTCTTGCTCTTAAAAACATTTCAAATGAAATTCATATACCCATAAATGAACCTTACTTACCTTTCATCAAAAGATAGTATCAACGGATGTACATTCAATTTCCCAGGAAAATAATATATCAAGATGACTGTATATATTTGGTTTGAAAAAGGGGGCTTAAAGAAGATTAGATAGTATGAATGATTACACACGATCTGACAAAATCATCTAAACCATATTATGTCCACAAAGATAAACGACTTTAATGCACTGAAGGGGGAAGACGGAAAGGGGCATTAAGCATTCTGATAAATACCAGGGCTATGTATCAAAGTCTATTTAGATTATCGTTAAATTCACTAATGCCTATACGTATGTATGTGTCCGGTAGCGTAGGTTCACCCTAATGAAATACAATTCATTTAAACCAGGAAGCACATAAAAGCAAACATTTTATATACAATTATTGCGATCAGTAAACAGTATTCTATTCATCAGCAACATTTTTATTTATTTATGTTAAATAATACAAACACACGTAAACACAATAATAATATAGTAGGTATAGTAAATATAACCATGAAATTGTTTAATTTTGTCCTTGCTCTATTAAAATTAACTGAATTTATTATTTTCACATCAAAATTCCACCTTTTCTGGCGTGTATGTAAAAAAATATTTGAAGTTGCAAAAATTATGAAAGATTTTTAAATTTTAAAAGCGCGTTTTCTCCGATTATCCAATTGCAATAAATCCTCACTTTTGTTACCAGGGAAACAGCCAATGAAACACAACTTCCAAGCAATCACTTACTGTAATTATGGTGGTTAGAAAAAAATAACCATCTTTTTTTATCAAGTTCGATAACATAAAAACTCAAAAAGATTTGAAATACCCATTAGATATCATTATATGGTAATTTTCTTTCTTGTAAGGTGGTCCTTTTCCAGAACAAAAATACATAAAATCACAACTCTCTCTGATTTTTTTTATAATTTAGCCATAAAAATAATAACATCCCAACTAGTTTCAATTTTTAATTCATTTTGCGAGGTTATGTTCTTTGATAATCATCATAATAATTAATGATAACGTCCTGTTTCACGATGATGATAAACTATCCGCTAATTTAAATATTTGCACGCTCAGTTAATGTGTGGAAAAATTCCAAAATTACTCAAAAAACCAAGAAATAATAACAACAATATAATCAAAGTACGTGCAAAATTCACGTAACCGTTATCTTAAATTCTTTATAGAAGCAGTTACTGCAACCTGCGAGTATTATTATTATAACACAAAGATAGCGAATTATTACTTAATAATTCTAATAAACCATTTTCAAAAAAGCTTTTATCGTAAATAATTTCAGCCTCTCTCTTTTCCAATATAAAGTAAGAACCACTTACGTTTAGCTGCCGATAATAAATCTTTAACTTCTTTAATAAGTCTCTTGATTTGTTGACTTGTATTCTCCAATTCCTTTTCATGTTGATGTAAATTTTCTCGAAAATAAGGACTATCACTCATGCACTCTGTAAATTCCAAAGGAGGAAGTCCGACACCCATCGTTAACAATTACTGATTAGCGAAACGTCACAACAGTGTCACTCAATAAGATAAAATGCGTATGTTAATTTTTTTAAACTGTTAAATACACACTTTTATAACAACGAACTCCATCACATAAGCGAAACTGATAAACTGAAGATGAGTACAAAACATGAACAACCTGTGGATTTGTTCGGTTTAGGTAAGCATGCGCGGGAAGGTCTTTAAAGGACACCTGGATTTCGAACGGTTGCTCCATCTGTGTTTCAGACTTGAAAGCGCTATTAAGCGCGAAATCTGTTTACTAAAATTGTTGCAAATTAAAGCTTTTTCGCAATCTTTTTAAGCCTTTTTAATTTATTCCTGGATTTACTGCGAATAGCCGATAAACCAACACAAACGCATGTAGAAAGGTGAAAAGAAAAATAAAAGATAAAGAAAATACTTTTAGTGAACAAATAAAAAGCAAATGGTAGGAGGAGGAGGAGAAACCAATGCATGGGCAGCACAGGCGATATGCTGGTAAATAAAGAGCAGTCTGTTATGTGGTTAATCTCTGGTTAAACAAGGGTAATTAAAAAGCCAAAATGAAAACGTAATGGTGGCAGCACAAGTCCAGGCATTAAAAAGTAAATTATAATGCAAAATTATTCTTAAAGAAAGTATAAGCTCCAACTCCAAGTGTAGATTGTTCAAAGAATATTGTAACGTTCTTTTTCAAATAATAACACAAGTGCTGTTTAAATCGTCTATTCACAAACAAATATTTATTTCTATACACTAATAAATACACTATAAATTAACGCTATGATTATAAACCATTAAAACTATTATTTACAGATTATGAATTTCTAATATAACATTTATCTATACAGTTACTATTTATTTTGTGAAACACAATTAACGACTCGCTGTTGACTGCCTCTCTTTTATCCGCAATCCGCTTTTATATCCTCATATAAACGCACCAGAAATCGCCCGAACATACCATGTATTTCTAGAATACACTAGAAGGTCGAGTGCATTGCGCTGCCGCTCCGGAATGTTCCACGACCCATTGACGGCCGGACCAGACAATGCGTTGCACTCGTTACACTGCCCCCCTCTTCAAGTCTGTTCTGTCCCAGAACAGGTTTTATGCTCTGGTTCCTGTAAAATGGGTCATGACGATATCGACAGTCTTCACCTCGACTACACGTTCCATTACGGTAGAAATAACAGTCTACACTCTTCGTTGGCCTTAATGCGGGCTGTGGGTCAAAACTGCAGACGAAGATCTTGACGTCAGTACCTCTAAAGACAACTTCCAGCATGTTTCTAACGATTCTCCAATCCAGCTGGTCCCGCCCACAGCCGAGTTTAGGAACTGCCAATTTGTTAATTCCCCTGGTAAGCAACTCGATTCTCAAATTCCATAGTGCCCTCCACAAGTCGGCGTAACTCGGTTTCTGGTAGTAAAACTGCTTGGTTACCAAGTAGTAAATGGATCGGTCATGATCAGGCAAGCGTAAGGATTTACCAACAGAGGGATTTTGTTCTCGAAGTTCATTCAGCCGTCCAAATTTATTTCTAAACACCACTGCGATCCCCCTGGACATACGGAGATCCTCGGAGACACAGTGGGCAATGGAATAATCACCAGGGACCCGGAAGAGATCTTGTTGCATCTCAGTCGTGACTCCGAATCGCGCTTTTCTAGTTCCAGAAAACGCAGCCATAAATTCTCTAAAGGTTGGCTGATCATCTCCAGGCCTTACGGTATTGATGGCCACCTCAGCCTCATCTTCCGGAACTGCGTCATTATTTCCCTCATAGTGCGCCAGACGATTGGAGTGTACCACCTTTGGTTTCCCTCTTGGCAATTTCTGGATGCGATAAATCAAGTCATTTATTCGTTTCTTCACCTGGTATGGACCCTCCCAATTTCGCTGTAACTTTGGAGAATAGCCACGACGCCTTTGCGGGTTGTATAACCAGACAAGCTCTCCAGGTTGAAACCCTCCTTCCTGGGCTCTCACATCGTACGTAGCCTTCATCCGGTCACTCGCGATTCGACTATTATTTCGGGTTCGGTCGTGAATATCCTCCAACTTCTTCTTTAAGTTGATGACATAATCATTCCCGGCTACCTCCTGCTCTATAGGTGGAGACCCAAATTCCAGATCACACGGTAACCGTAACTCGCGTCCAAACATCACAGACGCTGGTGACTGACCGGTTGTTTCGTGGACCGATGCACGATAAGCCATCAGGAACAGATGCAGGTATTGGTCCCAGTCTCGTTGATGATCGGAGACGACCTTGGCCAAATATTTGCCCATTGTTCGATTCATGCGTTCTACCATTCCATCGGACTGCGGATGTAACGGTGTGGTCCGAGTCTTGCGAATGCCCAACGATCGACAGACTTCTCCAAAGAGTACAGACTCAAAATTGCGGCCTTGATCCGAATGCAGCTCCATGGGCACTCCGAAGCGACTGAAAAACTCTTTGACTAGTACGTCAGCAACAGTCGCAGCTTCCTGGTTTGGTAGGGCATATGCTTCTGGCCATTTGGTAAAATAGTCCATTGCCACTAATATGTATTTATTCCCATCGTCGGTTTCGGGAAATGGTCCGGCAATATCTATGGCTATTCTTTCCAGAGGACTACCCACATTGTACTGCCTCATAGGTGCTCTTCGTTTCCCCAAGGGTCCGTTGCCAGTGGCACATAGTTCACATTTCCGGCACCACTCCTTCACGTCTTCTTTACAGTTGACCCAATAAAAACGCTCCCTAACTTTCTCCAAAGTCTTTTTCACACCGAAGTGTCCTCCTGAGGCACCGTCATGGAGATGTCGCAATACTGTAGCCACTCGGCTTCTTGGAACCACGAACTGAGACCTAATGGTGGTGCCATCTTCACTCTCCAGTACTCGCTTCAGGAGATCATCTTCCACCTTCAAGGACTCCCATTGGGCCCAATATGCTTTGAGCGTTCTGTTGAAAGGGCTGACGGCCTCCCAGGCAGGTCTTTCTCCCACGCGCTTCCATTCCAGTACCATTTTTAGTTCGGGATCAGCCTCCTGCTGTCGTTGCAATTCTTCCGGCAACCAATTGTCGTTGACGATGGTAGTCCTTAATACTTGGCAAACCCTCTCTTCCAAACGAGAGCAATGACGGCAATCCGTTGGACAGGGTCTTCTTGAAAGAGCATCGGCATTTCGATGACTAGTGCCCGCTCGATGTTCGGTGTCAAAGTCGTATCCTTGTAATCGTTCGATCCACCTTGCGACCTGACCTTCAGGATTACGGAATTGTAGAAGCCATTTCAACGCTGCATGGTCCGTCCTCAATAAAAACTTCCGTCCGTACAAGTATTTGTAAAAGTGCTCAACGGACTTCACGACGGCCAATAGTTCTTTTCTGGTCACACAATAATTCCTTTCGGCTTTAGACAAAATCTTACTAAAATAGCCGATGACCCTTTCTTGTCCATCCTGTATCTGAGAAAGTACACCCCCAATGGCCAGATTACTTGCATCTGTGTCAAGTATGAATTTCCCTTCTGTCCGTGGATAGCTCAATATTGGTGCGGTTGTCAGGGCACGCTTCAGCTGTTGGAAAGCTGTTTCACACTCTCCGCTCCAAACATACTCGCGTCCATCTTCAGTTAGCCTTGTCAGAGGCTTCGCTATATTGGCAAACCCAGGAACGAAACGCCTATAGTAGGTACATAACCCAAGAAAACTACGAACTTGGTGTTTATCTTTCGGTGTTGGCCACTCTTGAACTGCACGAATCTTATCGGGGTCGGCTGCCACTCCATTTTGTGATACGACGTGCCCGAGATATTTCACTTCCTTTCTGAATATGTGGCACTTTTTCGGACTCAGTTTCAGATTGGCTCCACGTAGTCTTCGGAACACTTCCTCTAGATTTTTCAAATGTTCGTTGAATGATTTTCCGACTACAATCACATCATCTAGGTATACCAGGCAGGTCTTCCACGACAACCCTCTCAGGATGGTCTCCATTAGACGCTCAAAGGTGGCCGGAGCGTTACATAGACCGAAAGGCATAACTGTAAACTGCCATAGTCCGGAACCAATAGTGAACGCGGTCTTCTCCCGGTCTTCAGGTTCCATTTCAACTTGCCAATAACCGCTCTTCAAGTCCAAAGTCGAAAACCATGGTGAACCAGACAGGGTATCTAACGTGTCGTCGATGCGTGGTAAGGGATAGCTGTCTTTCTTGGTCACGTCATTAAGCTGCCGATAGTCCACACAAAATCTCGTTGACCCGTCCTTCTTACTGACCAGGACCACCGGTGATGCCCATGGACTGCTGGATGGCTCGATGACCCCTTGTTCTTCCATATCAGTAATAATCTTTTCGGCTTCTGCTCGCCTTGCTAGAGGTAGACGCCTCGGCTGCTGACGGACAGGCATAGAGTTGCCTGTATTGATTTTATGTTTTACTATATTTGTTCGTCCCTTCTGGCTATCGTCAAGAGCGAAGATATCTTGGTATCGGTGAACCAAACCCTGTACCTCTTTCACTTCCGTTCTGTTAAGGTCTTCGCACGAACTAGTAACCATGCCCACTAATTTTCCACCATGGTCTTTGGGCGCTGGTTTTGGAACATCAGCCATACACCTGGCTACTCGGAATACTGGCACACACTGTCCCACAAGGGTACTCTTCTTCAATGTCACCGGATCCACATTAACATTCATAATTCTCACCGGTACTCTCTTTCCAACCTTGATCAGCGCTTTTCCCACCAGTATGCCACTATGGATCTTCTTATCACAAACAGGCTCCATCATTCGCACACATCCTACCCGAAGATCTCCATCCAAACCCGCCTCGACAACCATCTCGCTTTGACCCGGCAATATCACATCTTCAGTCAGCAAAACCCTTACAATCGGATCTTCTCGTGGGTGCAAAGGAAGTTCTTCGTTACCGACCTTCAAAACACCCTCTTTCAAATCCAACGTAAAACCAAATTTTCTCAGGAGGTCCATTCCCAAGATGAAGTCATCAGTGATATCGGCTACCAGCACCTCATGATCACGTTCTTCACTTCCAATGCCAATCTTCATCTTCACCACTCCGCGTGTTGGTATCACTTCACCTGTTGCTGTACGGAGTTGAGTAGTTGTCGGTAACAATTTAATACTTGATTGTAGAACATCAGGGCGTACGATGGATTTTGTCGCCCCCGTATCAATAAGTAGTGGAACAGTTCGATTAGCAATCTTTCCATCTACAAACAAACTGCCGTTACTATTCTTTGATGTTACGGCATGGATCGTGATCTCCGGGCCATCTTCACTCGCAGTCAACGTTCGCCCCCTCTTGCCAACCCCTTTTAACTTTTCCGACGGTTGTACTTTTCTTATTTTGGGACAACGGCGTTCTACATGTCCTTGTTCGCCGCAGTTCCAACAACGAGGCCCTCGAACTTCTTGATGATTCTTCTTACGGTTCTCTTCCTTCTGAAGAACTCTCATTAATAATTCTTCTAGGCGATCTTTAGAACCTTCATCTTCTTCCACAACGGTCCGAACACGCCCGTGACCTCGGGACGCTTGTTTTGCAGCTTCAAATTCTAAGGCGTGAGCAAGCGCATCATCAGTTGTTCTTGGTCGTGCCAGCCTCAATGATTGTTGTGTTTCCCCGTCTCTTAACCCATCAATGAAGGTCTGCACAGCGAGCTGTCCCAGAAATGAATCGGGTGCCGTAGGGTACGCCAATCGGACAAGCCGCGCAACATCAGCTTCAAACTCCTGCAGGCTTTCTCCATTCTTCTGGATACGATTCTTCACTTGCGCGTGATACACTTGTTGAAGATGCGCGTCTCCATATCTCATCTCCAATCTAGACACTAACAATTGATAATCATTTTCCTGTCCTGCTGGGATTGTTTGCAGGACGTTCAACGCGTCTCCACGCAAAGCCACAGTTAAAGAAACGGCCTTTTCCTTGCCTGTCCATCCGTTGGCCCCAGCGGCCGCCTCAAATTGTTTGTAGTAGGTGGACCAAGGTATCTTTCCATCGAACGTGGGTGGTTTTACTTTTATCCCTACGGCAGGAACCTTTTCTTCTTTAAATTGTTTCTTTACTTCATTAAACGGCCACTCAGAAGTTGAGGGAAACCGTAGTTGCCTCATTCTATCTTCCAGCACTTCGGTCATATCGTCTTTCTTAGTTGTTGGTGGTAATTGCATTTGGGATATTTTCTCTTCTACCATCTTTATTACCCTATCATGTTCCGCCAATCTACCTTCCAATAGTCCTAACGCGCTGGCATTCTCCAAAAATTCTTCGAAAACTTTATCTTCCAACGCTTTGACATTTTCCAACAATTCTCCTTTAAGCCTTCTAGAACTTTCTTCGGATTTTTCTAGTAATTCTTCTTTAAGCCTTCTAGAACTTTCTTCAGATTTTCTGGAATTCTCCAGTATTTCTTCCTTTAGCATTCTAACAGTTTCTTCGGCCTTTTCTATTAATTCTTCTTTAAGCATTCTAACATTTTCTTCGGACTTTCTAGAATTCTCTTCGTGTTTTTCCAATACTTTTTCTTCCAGCGCTTTAGTATTTTCAAGTAATTCTTCTTTTAAAATTCTAGAATTCTCTTCGGACTTTCTAGAACTTTCTTCAGACTTTTCTAGTAATTCTTCTTTAAGCGTTCTAGAGTTTTCCAGTAAATCTTCTTTCATTTTACTTAACAACAAACTAGTATCAATTGCGGGTCCAGGTATTTCGAAGCGGTAATTTTCAGGATCTTCCTTCTGTTCTAAAAGCCATTCTCTTAGCAGATTTATTAACACGCTTTTAAGGCCCGTTGTTTCCAAGTCCCGTTCTTCCAGTTCGCGTTTTAAGTCTATTACCTTCAGATCTTTCAACAATTTCATCGCCATCTTAATTGTTTGTTGAAATTATTTTTAACACTAAAAATTTAATCTCACAGCACTTTATTTAATTATTACGCGATTTTATTTATTTTAAAAACCCCACACCTGACACCACTGTAACGTTCTTTTTCAAATAATAACACAAGTGCTGTTTAAATCGTCTATTCACAAACAAATATTTATTTCTATACACTAATAAATACACTATAAATTAACGCTATGATTATAAACCATTAAAACTATTATTTACAGATTATGAATTTCTAATATAACATTTATCTATACAGTTACTATTTATTTTGTGAAACACAATTAACGACTCGCTGTTGACTGCCTCTCTTTTATCCGCAATCCGCTTTTATATCCTCATATAAACGCACCAGAAATCGCCCGAACATACCATGTATTTCTAGAATACACTAGAAGGTCGAGTGCATTGCGCTGCCGCTCCGGAATGTTCCACGACCCATTGACGGCCGGACCAGACAATGCGTTGCACTCGTTACAATATGTTGACAACATCCTGTCAGGGTGTTCAATTTTAGCTGCCAAAGAATACACATTTAAGCACGATCGTCTTGCGAAGATGTTGCACTTGCACTATCTAATATGTAAAGCTGCTGGACAAAAACTAGAATACAACTTGTACCTCCATGAACCGGAGGAAATTGTTAAAGTAGTTAATAAAAGTATTCTTTGGAACCAAAGTGTACAAACAGATAGGAAAATAAGAGCTAATCGTCCTGACTTAATTGTAAAAGATACAGACCAAAAACAGTGCTACATCATTGCTAGCGATAATAACGTTATTGAAAAGGAGGCTGAAAAAATACTAAAGTATAGGGATCTGACCATAAAAACTAATAGAATGTGGGACCTCAAAACCAAAGTTATACCTGTTGTCATAGGTGCCACTGGAACGGTTTCTAAGTCTCTACAAATACATCTAAAAAATGTGCCTGGTAGACACACACTACACAAAACGAAAATAGCAGAATAAAAAGTTACGAAAATCTTAGTTTGATCATTTAGTATATGATGTGTTGTCTACTTCGTAGGCGTTTATTTGTTGAGTTTTAAATAGGAAGTGGCGAAATAAATTAAAAATTAATAACACCATGAATAAAACTAAAATTAAGGAACCTAGAGGGCTTATTTCTTTCTATTTAAAAGAGTCGGAAAATCTAAAGGCCATTATAGAGACAGTGTGAAGTTAGAAATAAATATCATGATAACAGAACAGTGTGCACACTTTCACACCAAACAAAAATGATTGAAAATAATTCGTAAAATTCAACGCATATAAGGCAGCAGTCTCATTGCATTCACACTGATCGACACCGATTAAACTATATCGCTTGATCGTCATTAATTAAATGTTTAATGGTGGCCTTGCTGCAATAACCGGAAAGTAAAATTTTTCAAATGACACTTTGACCTTATATTGGACCTTTTCCTTTTTAAAAAATAAGCTCCAGCAGCGTGCGGTGCATACGATACAGTGAAAGCAGTCGCGATACGACGTATACGAGTAGATATTGCGCCACCTGGGCCAGACGGAAATTGGCATGCCATTTGGCATGCCAATGGCACGGCTCCTCCTCCTTGCTTCTGATTGGCTACCCCCACTCCTGTAGCTCCTCCTCTTGCTTCTGATTGGTCGCCGCCATCTTGGATGACACGCCTACTACGCTCTGATTGGTTACCCCCACTCCTGTAGACACGCCTGCTGTTCTCTGATTGGTTGACGGCGACCATTTTGGAACCTCGGGCGCCCTTTTCCATGCCCTATGACGCCATTACGGGGATCTGTATTACCGACAACCAG
This sequence comes from Agrypnus murinus, assembly GCA_929113105.1. NCBI lineage: Eukaryota > Metazoa > Arthropoda > Insecta > Coleoptera > Elateridae > Agrypnus > Agrypnus murinus. The sequence continues at coordinate 6,695,843 of OV816029.1, forward strand.
TGTATCGTCAATAGAGGGCGCCATGAAGAAATACCGGCAAACTGTGTACTACTACTACTAGAGGGATTCATGAAGAAATTTGTATTACCCGTATGTAGAGGTCGCGTAAAAAAGAGAACTGTATTAGAAACCCTTCAATTAGAGTCTGGCCAAGACAGCCATTTTATATCACAACATGTGGCGCTATTTGAATCTGTCAAATTACTGAATCTGTCATTTTTGCATCTGTTATTTTAAATTTGTCATTTTAAATCTGTCAATTTAGAATCTGTCATTTTGAATCTGTCATTTTAAATCTGTCATTTTGAATCTGTCAATTTTGAATCTGTCAATTTTGCATCTGTCATTTTGAATCTGTCATTTTAAATCTGACATTTTGAATTTGTCATTTTGAATCTGTCATTTTGAATTTGTCAATTTTGGATCTGTCATTTTAAATCTGTCATTCTTAAAGTAGCCATCTTGGATTTCTCACCCTTGTATTTTTAGCTCAGGGATTGGATCGACCATCTTTTATCCCTTTCACTGAACGGAAACTCTCTCGCACGCTCGCTCTCCTTCTCTCTCACACACGCTCTCTCCTCTCTTGCACGCTCGCTCTCCTCTCTCTCACGCACACGTAGAACTTTTTTCTACCTTTTCTAGAAGAAATAATAATGCCAAATAGGAATGAAATTATGTTTCTACTGGATGTTCGCCGTCGGAAATCTTCGGCTTTTTTCGTGTACTCTCGCTGATGACGATCTACCTTTTATATAGACGCCCTTCTCCCTAAACCCTTAAACATGCTAGTAAATAAAACATCAATGTTTAAATATACATATTATTTATTTTGCTATACATTTCGAGTAAATAGACATTTGTAACATATTATTTGACAAATTATTCATTACACAGTATGAGTTGAGATCGTTTCGTAACACTTGCAAATTGTTCAAATATGTTTGTAACCTATTTCTAAGACAGTTTATTTTCGTAATTGTAAAGTTTGATTCCTCTGATGCTGCTACAACGTCATCAGCATAGTATAGAGGCTGCTGCGACAGATCATGACGTTGGAACGCTAAAACAATAATGCAATAATCGATTAATATACACACACAAACATACAAAAAAGCTCAATCTACAAGAATGAGCTTGTATGTCCCGGAGACCCAAATGCAGCTGTTCTTAACACCTGATAAAGATAATATCTAGATTTACTGCCCGAGAGAAAGCATAATGAAAGGGTTCATTTTCGTTAAATCAGCGGTGTTTTATCCTGTCAAAGAGACCACTGGACACTCGCGACATAGCGAAGCTAATAAATTTGTATAGTTTACCTCGATCGTATAATCCCCATTTGAAAACAATAGTAGATCATCGATATCATATCCCAGTGCGAACCCCATCATTTCGTTAAAACTGATAAATAGATTACATCTTTCTTACAAAAAGACCTTGTGCGCGGGCGTTTTCGACAAGTTTCTTTTCCAGCTATCTAAAAAAATAATTAAATACGTAACAGTTAGGGATAAATAACGAGGAAGATCGCTCGATAGCAATCAATCTTCTACCTGTATACATAGTATGTAAGAAATGCGTAGGGGTAAAGTTGATATTTCAAAACGATAAAGCTTATAAGCTGGTAGTAGCCTCAGTTCATTAAAATTATTGAAACTAGAGCGCAAGTACGGTTTTACCCGGGGAGTTTGTTAAAATTAAAAATTATTGAAACACTTAGCAGGTAAACACTTATAAATAGATTACATCTTTCTTGTAAAAAGTGACACATTACATAAAAAATGTACGTGTCTATAACAACACATATGTAAACCATATTTATTAAGCTATCGTAGTCCTCGTCATGTTAAGATACGAAATTACTAGCTAGATGTCTATATCGCAGCGGGACAGCCAACAGGTAAATTGAATTCCCCTGTTTAAAGACGGCGGCGACGGCTACGTCAATTGTTAAATAACAAAGTGATCAACGTCAACCGACTATATTAGAGTTAATTTCTTTTTTGCTTGTTTCAGATTCTGTAATATCTGTTTCAAAACTTGTCGACTTCGAGCTACCAACCGGTAGTTTCCCAGGTGACCTCACGGACGAGCTCGAAGAGTACGGTCCTGGATCGTATATTATTACGAGTTTCAGTCTATAATGCATCTAGCACCGCTGATCAATCATCAGGCTCGAACGTTACATCACCTGGACTTTTCGCTTTTCTACCATGCAAATATAGAGAACGTAGCAGAAGGTCAGCAGGTCGTGAGACGCCCTGAAGATGTCTATAAAACGCTTCCGACAACTGATTCCATTTTATTCACGACCGAACTGTTATGCGGATACTACTCAGCTACCAGTTTAATAGACAACGCAGCAACAACAACAACAGCCGGTGGATTGAACTCGTTCATTTTATTAGAAATAATAAAACATTATCCATTAAAGTTTATCGATGCCGTACGTACACGACTGCAATCATATCATCAACAGCAGCCGAAGACGTCAACGACAACGTTTGCACCGTCGTATTAAGAACACCATGGCAAAAATAAACTGTCTTAGAAATAGGTTACAAAAATATTTGAACAATTTGCAAGTGTTACGAGACGATCTCAACTCATACTGTGTAATGAATAATTTGTCAAATAATATGTTACAATTGTCCATTTACTCCTCGAAATGTATAGCAAAATAAATAATATGTATATTTAAACCACATTTAAACATTGATGTTTCATTTACTAGCATGATTAAGGGTGAAGGGTGAAGGGCGACTATATGAAAGGTAGATCGTCATCCCATGAGAGCCATAGAGCGAGCGTGCGAGAGAGAAGGAGAGCGAGAGAGCGAGCGTGCGAGAGAGAAGGAGAACGAGAAGGAGAGAGAGAGAGAGTTTCTGTCCAGTGAAAGGGATAAAAGATGGTCGATCCAATTCCAGAGCTAAAAATACAAGGGCTGGAAATCCAAGATGGCGGCTTCAGGAATGACAAATTCAAAATGACAGATACAAAAATGACAGATTTAAAATACAGATTCAAAATTGATAGATTTAAAATGACAGCTTCAAAATTGACAGATTTAAAATGACGGATGCAAAATGACAGATGCAGAATTGACAGATTTAAAATGACATATTCAAAAATGACAGATGCAAAATGACAGATTTAAAATGACAGATTCAAAATGACAGATTCAAACTTGACAGATTCAAAATTGACAGATTCAAAATGACCGATTCAAAATGACAGATTCAAAATTGACAGATTTAAAATGACAGATTCAAAATTGACAAATTTAAAATTGACAGATTCAGTAATTTGACAGTTTCAAATTTAGCACCATATGTTGTGATATAAAATGACTGTCTAGGCCAGACTCTAATTGAAGGATTTTTAATACAGCTCTCTTTTTACGCGACCTCTACATACCGGTAATACAGATTTCTTCATGACGCACTCTATTGACGATACACTGGTTGTCGGTAATACAGATCCCCGTAATGGCGTCATAGGGCATGGTAAAATGGCACCCGACGTTCCAAAATGGTCGCCGTCAACCAATCAGAGAATAGCAGGCGTGTCTACAGGAGTGGGGTTAACCAATCAGAGAGCAGTAGGCGTGTCATTCAAGATGGCGGCGACCAATCAGAAGCAAGGGTAGGAGCTACAGGAGTGGGGGTAGCCAATCAGGAGCAAGGGGGAGGAGCCATGCCATTGGCATGCCAAATGACATGTCAATTTCCGTCTGGTCCAGGTGGAGCAATACCTACTTATACGCTATCACGCTCGTAGGCAATGTGTACGGGCGCATATACGTCGTATCGCGATTGCTTCCACTATTTCGTATGCACCGCACGCTGCTAGACTAAGTTTCACTTAAGAGTCTATTGTATAAACTCAGCTTAACTTTAAACTAGGATCAATATCTTAGACAACGATTGTTCTGACAATCGTTACTGCAGCAACTGAGCCAAGTTTAAAGTTAAACCACATTTATACAACTCGCTCGAAGGGGATTATTTCTACAATTAGACGTTTTTCAGTTGCAATGATTTTGTGTTCATGATTTGTGAACAACTGTCATTTCGGAAGGTTTGGAAGTTAAGGTAAAACGTATAATCGTAAAAATGGTGTTTTGAGCTTCTAGGTGTTCTAGCTTATTTAGCTTTATAAGCTTGTGTTTAGGACGTGTAGTAAAGAAGTCTACTTTTTATACATGGGAGTGTAAATAAAGCAAACAATGCAGGTGTCCTATGTGGAGTTGCCTCACCCGTAACTTCGCTAGATGCGAATTTCAGACGGTTGACGCGATCAAATTATTTGATATTTCCGCCTTAACCGCATTAGTAGCATCTGAATCGTTGGCATAGCGGTAATGTTTTGATTGATTTTAATTTTAAAAGGGAAAACTAATAATAATATTAATAATTTTGAAATAATTCCTGAAATAAATTTGGAGCCAACAAAATGCTTATGGAAAATGGTTTTTACCAGATTGACCTGAAACGTTGGTGAAAGATAGTTTCGATGTGTAGATCAAAAGTGTGAATGGGCAGAATGTTGAATAAAATTATAGTTTTCAAATAGAGCAGTTTCAAGTTGACACTTTCTGCACCCGGTAGAATCCTTTTGAGAAATGGCCCTTGGCCAAAATTCCTGAAACTTTGGTAAACAACAACAAATTATAAATTAGCCATTTGAAGTTGATAATTTTTGCACTATTCAACTTCAAAATACTGTAATTCACAAACTGTAATTTTCTGGACATTTTGCCCATTGACGCTTTTAATCTACAATCTAGTGAAAGCCATTTTCCATAATAAGGATTCTGCGGGATCCTTTCCAAATAAACGATATTTGTTGAAGACCTTTTCACATATGCATTTTTTTTATTTTTACAGTAATAGGGTAATTTTAAAAATGTATTCTCGAACATTCGAATTTTGCGTCTGTTCCACCAGCTCATTTTTACTAGACTAGGGTATCATAGTTTTGCTTTTTATTTATTTTTTTCGCGCGATTCACAATTACGAAAATGTGCTGCATAGGACATTCTCAATTCGCTTCGTCTGTACCGCTATTCGCTCGCTTTGTCCGGGTCGTCCGCTTCACCACATCCCCTAAGGGGTCTATTCTGTAAGCATTGAGCGAACTGTTCACGAACGGTTATCGTTGTTTGAAAGGTTTTTCGCTCTAAAGCTATTCTGTAAGCAAACAACCACCGTTATGCACTCGTTAGTGAACAGCGCACCCTTCGAGATCCAACCTTTCACGAACGGCTGCAGAATAGTCGACGTTAGCCAACGTTCGTGTTTATTTTTATAATTATAAAAGAAATTTTATATGTGAAATTGTTGTATTAATTTTATCAGAGTATGTTAAAATGGAAAGTAATTTATTTAATCCAACTGTAAATGAATTTGAAAGAATAAATATATGACGCTAATTAATCTAACCTCAAAAGCTTGGTTGAGATGAATCAAGAGTTATTAATAGCCGCTTATTAGGAGATAGTAGCAATTATATACTTTGAATAAATTGTTATTTCAGGTAGTACCTCCCTCACCAGAGGTGGTCTTAATCAGATGAAAAACCACCTCTAATACAAATTACAAAAGGATTCTTATTATTAAAAATAATCTCTTAAGAAGGTATAATAATAGTGGTAGAATATTTCTCAATGAAATGGGAGAAGAAATATTTACTATTGCAGGTTGATAATTTTACTATTGTTGGAGTATTTTAAACATTTTCAGGAATTTATTTGTAAAATTTTCTTATTACATTTGAATAGGGTTCTAAAAAAATAAAATAATTATAAGTACTCATATTTTTAAATTCTTGAAGTAATTGAGAATTAGTAAAAAGTATTTACACTACCTATTAAACTTGCCGAAGATATCGTAATAAACTTATATGTAATTAATTTGTGTTTCTTTTGCATTGCAATTTTTGCAATTAAAGTTGGTAAGTTTAGTTAAAACCTATATTTCAATCTTCGTCAGGGTTAGTTCAACTTTAACATACAACCACTTTAAGTTGTCAATTAATGTATTAAGATTATTATATTAATGCTAATACACTCCTAACGAAGATCCAAAACGGATCGAAATATACGTTTGAACTAAACTAACTTTAATTGCATACCCAAAAGTGAAACAACACATCAAATAAATAATAATAAATAAATATTAGTTGTAATTAATTTATTTCATAAAAACCAATTCAAACAAAGGACTAACTCATACTTCTAATATTATTAATAATAACTATACAAATAGTACTATGTTCTCTTCAGCGGGGGAGTTTCTTTTAGGTGTTCTCTTACACCTAAAATGTACGTTTACTCGCAATTCCTCCAAGAACGACGTATTGTTGCCTTCTCAACTCTTTTAAAATCAATTCAAAACTGCGACATTTTTACAAAATTGGCGCGTTCTCCAGAAATAATAAATATGACATGCAATATATACTTAAAAAGGTGAAACTGTATTTATATTAACGGCAAAGATGTATTACCTTTTTAGAAAACGTTAGACAGTCGTTGAGAGTGCGCATAGCTCAACGGTTGGTGTTACAGAATAACCTATCTATCGATTCTCGTTGAAGCTGCCGCTGAGGAAGTCGCTAACGATCGCCGTTCACGAACGGCGTCATTCGTGAACGGTTAGTTACAGAATAGACCCCTAAGATTTGAGTCTAAACTGAACTTTCAAAAAGAATAATTATAATTAAAAAAAAAATGCTTTTATTTCTATAGACAATATTTACAGAGAAAAATATCACATATATAGGTGAGATGGCTTTTTGTTGCTTTTCCAATCTAGATCGGTAAAGATTTCTAGTCTAAAAAATTATTAAAACCAACTAATTTTCCGGTCGGACGCCGAAAAAAGCTTTTATGGATCCCACTTCACAATTTATTATTGTAGGTAGTGATGTTTACTACAAAACTTAAAAACTGTAAAAAGTATTGTACGTAACACACCCGTCAAATGTCTTTATTTCCACTTTCAACGTAAATGACACTTTATAGGCATTTATGGTAACTAAGTAAATGAGAAGTTACAGCTACAGCCCTGTAAAATTTTACGGCTCCTAAAAGAGACTTGTAAAGTTCTATAACGCTCATCAACAAAACGTTATGCAAACTAATTTGTTGCTTAATCACTACACCGTGACAACGTCTAGATATAAATTGTCCTACCACCTTTGATTATAAATCTCCGTCTTTTTATACAAAATATACAATAAATTAATAAACACTGGTGAAGATTCTGTACGCTGCACGCTTTGCAATGAATTTTTACTCGGCTCACTAGATTATAGAGGCTCGTTCCTTCGCCGCTCGCCCCATAAACTTTTCAGCTCGCCCGTAAAGATTAATTTACAAAGCTTGCCACGTAAATAAGTATTACCTTTACCGTTATTGAATCTTGTAACCATTGTCAGTTGTAGGAAAGTTGTTTGTTTTAAACTTCCCCTGTATATGTATAATAATGTTGTTGAGATTAATACATGTACTACAAAAAGAAGTATACACTATTTATTGTTTCCAGCCTTACTTTGTGGAACTTCGTAAACATGAAATAAATAAAGATTAAAAGTTTCACAGTTTTTATTAAATTATAACCTGACAATATTGTTTCAACAGCTAAGCTGTCATTATCAAAGGTAATACATATAAATATAAACCACTGAACTCTTATTTACTAGAAACAGCATATGATAGGAATATTTGTAGCGCAGATAACCTCTTTAGTTGTTTACTGCGGACACTGCTTTCGATTGGTTTGTCCAGTACAGTGACGTAAATACGACCTTCAACGACCAATCAGCAACCGCTGAGTTGAAATGATTTTTAATTCTACGTAAATTTAAAGAAATATAGTAAACTGTGAATAGTTTATTAATAAAATGGTGAATTCATGTAGTGCTTGTCGAACTTTGTACAAAAAAGGAACATCAGTCTCTGTATAGAATTAGGTCTATTTGTTCAATAATGGCAAACAAGCATAATTTTTATACTACTTGACTTTATGGAGTGTTGCCATGGAAACAATAATAATATAGAATAAAAAGGTTTTATCCAAAATCGTGAATAATTAGTGAATTACTATGGTGATTTGAAGCATGGAATGTTGAACATTACCCACTAGTGAGAGAAAAATTAAGACTCACGGAACAATTATCAAATTGTAATATTTTCAATAAAATAATGTACTCAACACTAAAAACACTTCAAATTATTTATTTTTGTTACTGAACATTAACATTTATGTTAAAACATAATCCCGCAATCCTTGCAATCCTCTTGCAATACATTTTGGTCAAAAATTTATAAATTTTATTTTAATGTTTTTAATTTAATTACATGCGATTTTGGATAAAATATTATATTATACGCGTGTGGAATTGCTTCTTAGGCACTTAAGAAAATTACCCCCTCGCTCTGCGAGCTCGGGGGTAAACTTTTTCTTGCGTGCCTAATCTCGCACATTCCACACTTGTATAATAAATATCTATTTATGTCAAGACTCATATTTTTTCGCTGGAAATTAATTTTCCATATATAGTGTTCACAAGAAACTATAAACAAAAAAAGGGAACATTACAGTCCACAATTTCTAATCTTATTACGCCAAGAAAAACCGCTTTGCAAACTGGTATTGCTATATATGATAATAATAATTGATGGAAATAGGGGCCCTTGTTAATGGTTAATCTGGTCAAGAAAAGTACAAGGAATTATTATCAGGTTAGTAATTATCTTTTTTGCATTGTTTGGCTAATTCTTAATATCATTTTTTTATCAAAAATAACAACAGTCTCTTTTCATAAGTAAGTTGTTTGTTTGTTTTTGGGCGAGGAATCAGGATGGCGGAGCATCCTTCGTACCTCATGGCACCGATTGCTATGATCATTTGGCCGACCCTACTAGAATTTAGCCAAATCTGGGGGAATTCCATCCCCAGTAGGGATTTTGAACGTGCCAAACATCGCATTGACACGGGACCTACAGTTTTACTTCCTATCCGAGAAGAAGGCATGCTTCAAATTTTTCTCCGCTATGAAAAATTACCAGCTCGGCCGGGGATCGAACCATATGTATTTTCAGTTATTTTGTGTAGATTGACACAATTGACATAAACGTTACATGAGGATTTTACCTAAATCGATATAATTATATATTTACAAATGCATTGCATAATAATGAGAATAATACAATTCATATGTTTTATTGACACAACTTACATTACTGTTTACACAGTTACTAATAGTACTAGTGTAATTATAACAGTAAAAAATTAGCCAAATTGCTACTTATTAATATAAGCTAATTTCTTGGCATTTATAAATTATAAATGTAGCCTTGTTTGACGAGACGCCACTGGTGCTGTGGGAAGTCAGATTTAGAGGTTATGTTGTCGCCATCTGTTTCATACTATGTTTCATACATAATGCCTCTTCTAGGCTTTTTGCTAAGGTAAATAAAAAACTGAGGAAGCCATGTAAATGCTTTGTGTAAGGAAATGTCGCTTCTAATACCAAACCTTTCGGACTTATATTTTGATATTTCAATCTTGTCCAGGTATGAGCAGCTGAAAAGCGACCCAATGGATGGTCCCAAACATAAATGTTATCTGGGGTTGTTTGAGCAACCAACCACTTATATAGCGTATTGAAACTTCAACGATTGCCTTTGATAATGACAGCTTAGCTGTTGAAACAATATTGTCAGGTTATAATTTAATAAAAACTGTGAAACTTTTTATTAATCTTTATTTATTTCAGAAGTATACATATTTGTAAAAGTCAAAGTCGCGCCTACAGCTCGACCTGGAAACTGTCTGCACCTAAATAATAATTGTCGCCAATATCTTGTATAGTTTTTCCGGTCTAGCCTGGTAAAAATCTATTTTCTAATTTAAAAGATGATCAGAACCAACTACTAGTTTTCTGGATGGACGCTTTATCAAATTATTTAGGAGTTTAGTAACTTTTGTTAGCAAGTTTGTCTATATTTGAATTTATGATACACTCTGAAAATGAGCTGAAATCATTGCTTACTCTGAATAGGAAAGACGCATGTATTTTTTTTAAATTTTTGTATTCGTTCGTTTTGGTTAGAAAGATATTTCCAGACAGGCGAAATTTCTAAAAACGCTCAATTTATTTGAAAAAATTAAATTTAAAAATCCTCATTTAAAACCGAATTTGGCCTTGAGCTACTTCCCTCAAAGCTATTTGATGTAAAAAATAGGTACCGCTGTGAATGAGAAAAAGCAACATTGACTATCTACTCACCGTTAGATGGCACTGATGAAATCCAATAAATTGATATTTGAATTTATATTAACAGAAATATTTTGCACCACTTTAATTATGGCAGTTAATTACACAATAGCATAACTTACATTATTATATAAATTACTTGTTAATAAGTAGAAGATATTTGAACTTGGGAATAAAACATTTTTCAAACTGACGGGTAATACAGGACTCTTAACTGTTACATTAGCAACAACAGTAGGTCGTCTTTGGAACTGTAAGATGTAACAAAGTTTCATCCATTAGAGGACACCAGTATTTTATTTTAAGATTTAAGATGGCAGATTTTTAAAATTTTTTGATTCCCTACCTAGAGATGTCGCATCGTTCGTTTTAGCTACATTGCAAGGAGGCGGCATAAAACCAAATTGTTTCGTCAAATTTGCCGCACAAATGGGAATAGAGATTATAGAAAATAGTTTGATATTGTGAAGATTTGCACGTGAATATAAAATATCAAGTAGTGGCATAACGGAATCTAACTTTCTAATGTTTTTACAAATTGATAATAACAATTAAATTGTTTCGCATCATTTTCATATTTTATCCAAGGTTCATAAATGTCTAAGGTTAGTTACAGAATAGACCCCTTATAAGCAAGCTTAGAAAATTAGGTCGTCTCATACATTTCCACTATTGAATGGGCATGAAAATGGCGGCAAATTTAAAATTAACGCATATTATAATGCTATGATATGCTATGACCTTTTATTTTGTTCATTAAAAGCGAAAAGATAAAATACCTTCAAAACAACTGTTAGATACATAACACTACACTATGATGTTTCCTTTTTATTAAGAAGTATGCACATTTATTTAGAAACTTCTTCAAAAAGCAAAACTAATTTCAAGAAGATCTAAACGCACTTCTTGAACCATGATCTAAGTTTGTTTTTCTGCAGATGTATTTGGCGTTAAAACATTACGCATTTATACTATGTTTAATTTTGATTATTTCCTTTATACACATAACAATGCCTACTTACTATGGTTACTGTCACTTTAATAATGAAAAAAATTGAATTCTCAAAATTTAACCGCGATTCAATTTCTGTCAAAGTTCTATCGCTCCTGACTAATCTTGAACTCGTTATAAAAGGTGCTTAGACAAGTAAATGTGCAGACAATGGTAACATATTTAAAAATTGTAATTTATTAACTGTACTAATGTCAATAGCTATAGATAATTTACAAACAATATCTATTTATGCAGGACATAATCATGCCGAATACCCGCGCGCATATAAAACAACCTGATTAAATTTGACGATTTTTTGTTAAAAATGTCTTGCTTTAAAGAAATACGTCTCAAAAATCTTTCCGCCTAAAATCCCTCGTGCTACGCACTCGGGATTTTGTTGCGCGAATAAATCTACTAGACGTATTTCTGAGCAAAACATTCTGACGCAAACCGTCAACATTTATTCGGCTATTTTACATGCACTTGGGATATTACTGTTGACAATCCAACTCGAAAATTTTTAACCAATCAAATTACAGAATTTTTCAAATTGGGACAAATGAAATTAGTTTTATAGTGACAATCCAACTCGAAAATTTTTAACCAATCAAATTACAGAATTTTTCAAATTGGGACCAATGAAATTAGTTTTATAGTGAAAAAACCACTAGTGGTTTTTTCACTAAGAAAAAACCACTTGTCAAAATGAAATGTCAAATTTAATTAAATTAATATTAACTACACACGCTAAATAAAAATTTGCTCGGTGGATTGTCAAGCCGAATACAACTCGTGGTCTAATTTTTTCTTGCAAAATTTATCTTTAAGACATTCGTAGCTTTTGCTTTTGGAAAATTACACTCGTCTCCTGCGTCGACTCGTGTAATTTTCGTTGCAAAGCTACTCATATCTGAAACGACAAATTTTATCGGAAAAAATCAGACCACTTGTGATATTATATATGACAATCCAACTCGAAAATTTTTAACCAATCAAATTACAGAATTTTTCAAATTGGGACCAATGAAATTAGTTTTATAGTGAAAAAAACACTAGTGGTTTTTTTCACTAAGAAAAAACCACTTGTCAAAATGAAATGTCAAATTTAATTAAATTAATATTAACTACACACGCTAAACAAAAATTTGCTCGGTGGATTGTCAAGCCGAATACAACTCGTGGTTTTTTCACTAGTGATAACAATCGACAATTTTAATAAAACACAAATATTTAACAACATTTATTTTTGAGTATTGAACGTACAATTATTAAATGTAACATTGCTACATTTATGAAAAACAATTTGATTTTTTAAAGCGTGTTCGTTGAATAGTCTCTCGAATACCATAAGTAGTCAAAGTTAAGTAGACTATTTTTGTGGTGCTTAACACTCATGTCTATCATGCTTGCGAATACCACTCGTGCTGCGCACTCGTGGTATTTAAATGCAAGCATGATAGACATTCGTGAAACCACCACAAAAATAGTCGACATAACTTTGACTACTAATGGTATTATAAGTGATAATATTTACATACAGGAAATGTTATTTAATTTTAATGACGCATTATTTGTTATTACATTAATGGATCATACAATCGTTGCAAGTTAGCATTGGCATATACATACTTTCTTTCAACAAAAAACTAAATATTTTGTCAACTTGGGATGATTTTTTACAAATGCGCAGCATAAGGTACATACGTAGCCAATACGTTGAGTTCTCGTATTCTGGCTTGCACACCCGAGTACTGTCCTGACATATTGGCAGCGTTGTCATAACTCTAGCCACGGCAGTTTGCAAGATCAATTCCCATTATGTTCAAAAAGACAAAAAGGGCATCAACAAGCTGTTGGCCTATACGACCTGAGTTGGGCAAAAATATCAGGAATCGTTCCAATGGAGACTCAATTTTATTGACGTATCTCAAAACAACAGTTGCTTGGTCGATGTGGCTAATCAGGTGTTGAGTCGATTATTATCGAATAATATTTAGAATTTTTATTTCATTTACAATTCTATCCCGTACTTGTTGTACCATCTGAACGATTATGCTTTATCAAAAGTCTGTCAATGCGACTGGAAATTCTCCCGCGTGCAATAAAGGCGGGCACGCATTGACGGTGTTCTGGACTAGTTTCATGACCGTCAATTCTTTTGGGATTTCTCCAGTCACTAAATCTAACTGTAGCAAATTTTGTGGAGCCCCCATAAAGTTTACACACAGCACAAAATACAGCTCCAGTTAATTTTGAATAGATTAACCAAACTCGCTTGCATGTTTCCCCGTTGGGAATGAACAGTCTTGAGAACAGAGACTTTGTGCAATGTCTTGTCGTACCATCAGCGTACTTTCGCGTTGATTGCAAAAAGTCAGTCATCATTTTGATTTACTCCACATAGAGCTATTTTATCTCAAACAGCCTCAGTGATCTTCCATTTAGCTGGATCAGGTTCATCTTCTTTCTAAAGCTTCCCTGTGTGCACTTAATAAGAAGAGTAATGAAATTAGACCAATTGCTGTGGGAAATACTTTCAGAAGACTTGCCGCTAAAGTTGTGTATGATTACTCAAGAAAAACTCGGGCAATATTTTAGACCGAAACAACTGGGGTTTGTAGAAACAGATTGTGAAGCAGTTGTACACGCACTCCGTACTTATACTTCTGAAAATAAAAACACCAATAAAAGCATCCCAAAGGTTGCTTTTGCTAACGCTTTTAATTCAGTCGAGAGAGACATAATGTTGGATGATATTTTACAACAGGTACCTAAATTTGTACACATTCATGTTCCAGTGTTACGCTGAGCCATCCTTGCTTTTCTTCGGAAAAGACACCATTCTGCAGTGGGAGCTCAACAGAGAGACTCGGCTGGCCCGATGGCGTTCGATCTATAATTGAGTGCCTTAAATCTGATTTAATACCTGGTATTTAGATGACAAAACAGTGGGAGATTAACCTCAAGATGTCTTGACGGACTTTCAACTCATAATTGAACATTGCAAACAGTTGGGATTGAAAATAGACCCGTCAAAATGCGAGATTTACTTTTCTTCTGATAAGGATCACACGATCAAAAGGAAATTCAACGAAAATATCACCTGGAATAAAACTATTATCTGACGATACCCTTTCTTTGTTAGGTGCTTCAATTCAGAATCCTGCCTGTCACCACTACTAGCTAGCAAAATTGAGGAACTTGAGGTTTTGTTCACGCGTCTTAAAAAAATTAAATAATCACGTGGCGTATTTTTTACTCCGTAATTGCTTTGCAATCCCTAAATTAACCTACCTTCTCCGAACTTGTCCTGTTTGGAGTTTTCCTGACACTATTTGTGAAATCGATTCACACATTGCCAACGCTAATCTGGACGCAATGGAAATAGCTTCTTTACCAATTGGTTTCGGAAGAATCGGTGTTCGTAAATTAGCAAATATTGTTCTCCCAGCCTTTCTTGCTTTGTGAAATGCCACTTTTAAGTTGGTCGAACTGATGTTACCGAATATACCCACCGACCAATTAAAAATCGCGTACTACGAGGATGATTTGGAATAATAGAAACTTAAATGCCCCGACGAGGCTACTCTTATTTCAGTTGTCTCTTTCTTTCGGAATAATTGGGATCTCATGAATATTAAAACTACCCGTTCAACTTTTAATTTTGAAAATAAAATTGATAACGCTAGATATTTAACTTCTGAAAATGAAGCTTCTTGAAAATAAATCCGGTGCATGGTTGAACGTCATCCGCTCAAAAGCTATTGGAACATTACTAGATAACAATACTTTCCAAATATCTGTTGCCTTACGGCTTGAATGTAACATACGTACATATGTGTTCCACACACATGTATTTGTGAATCAGAAGTAGGTAGTCAAGGTACCCATGGACTTAATTGCTCCAAAATTACTGGTCGACAAGCCCGTCATTCCAACCTTAAATATTTTAAAAAGGAGGACGAGGGAAAGAGACCTGATGAAATGACTCTTATCCCATGGATAAATGGACAAATTCTTATTTGGCATAGCACATGCAGTGATAACTTAGCTCCGTCATATTTAAATTTTTCCTTCATATCTGCTAGAAAAGTTGCAGCTAATGTAGCTTTGAAGAAGTTAAATAAGTATAAGACTATAATAAATCAAAACTATTATTTCGTGCCATTTGCAGTGGAAACTATGTGGCCTTTGAGCATAGAAGCTTTAGATTTTGTGGATTCTATCGGAAAACGGCTGGCTACAATTTCAAGAGAACCGCGCCGGAAAGCCTACCTAATTCAGAAATAAGCATTGCTATTCAAAGAGGGAACACGGCTTGGGAACATTTCCTCCTTCGATGGCTGTGGAGGAATTAATTTTATTTACTTTAATTTCACGCAGTAATTTGTTAAAGCAGTTATTTATTAGTTTTTATTTGGAAAAAGTAGTCATGTAACATTTAAATATTCAGTTATAAGTAATTATTAAAAAATCAAAATATTGAGTTTTTGACATTTACATATAAATATCTAAAATTTAATTAAACATAGTAAGCTTGTGTCAATACTACTGTTATGAGTTTATTTTTCTGTGTGTGTTGTTTGTTTGTTTTTGGGCGAGGAATCAGGATGGCGGAGCATCCTTCGTACCTCATGGCACCGATTGCTATGATCATTTGGCCGACCCTACTAGAATTTAGCCGAATCTGGGGGAATTCCATCCCCAGTAGGGATCTTTATCATGCCAAACATCGCATTGGCACGGGACCTACAGTTTTACTTCCTATCCGAAAAGAAGGCATGTTTTAAATTTTTCTCTGCTATGAAGATTACCAGCTCGGCCGGTGATCGAACCTGCGATCTTTGGATTAAGAAGCAAACATGCAAACCACTAATCCACCGAGACTGGCCTGTGTGTGTTGTGTTTATTGTAAAATGTGCGATGCAGAGCAAACCTGACACAAACTTTAATAAAGAAAAAATTACTACATGCAGGGCCGGCGGTGGACGAGTGGTGTTAATGCATCACTCGTGTTCCAAGGGTCGTGGGTTCGAATCTCACTTGGGGCAGCGGGATTTTTCTAATTGGAAAATTCCGTCACCTCAACTATGGATGTGTGTATTCGTGTTGCATGTTAGATGGGGGACAGATGACCTTAGATGTTGGCTCCCCTGTAGTGTAGGCGTCAAATAAAAAAAAATTACTACATGCATTTTGTTACGTAAATTTAATAAAAAGTTGTATAAAAATTATAATTTCGTAGGTGTATATTATATTAATGTGATCGTGTTTACATGAAATGAATGCCCATTTTCAAGTTAATGTTAGATTTTCAATATTTTTGTGCATTGTTATTATTAAACCTAAGATTTATTATAAACGGAATGTCAAATCTGGTAACTTCCAATGTGGCCAACATTAGTTTTACTGATTATTTAGAATATAAGTCGCAATTAGAAAGTAATATTGAGTAAAAGAATTTATAGCTTGATTTATAAACTTTTCTGTTGCCGTTCCCGCTTACCGTTCCCGTTCCCGTTCAAACATGAAAAGGTTTAAATGCCTGTGTGCGTTTATAAAGCACCGCTGCCGTTACCGTTTGCCGCTGCCGTTCGTTCGAGATAACCAACTTTTAACTTTTGCCGTTGCCGTTCGCACATCGGTCAATCAAAATCGGCTTTAATTTAAACTAAAGCTTCTAATAACAACCTATTGTCTCTTTCCAAGTTAATCTTCACCAAAGTAATAATAATACAAAATACAACTTGAAAAATAACAACAAACAATAAGGTTATGCTTATGATAATGACGTTTTTTACATTAGCAAGGTCAAGTAAACCATTACATGTGCGCGTGCGTCGCGGTTCCGCTCAAGAAAGTTTATAAATGGGCCCGTGGCAACGGCAGCGGGAACTGCAAACGGCAAACCACAACGGGAGCGGGAACGGTAACGGAAAGTTTATAAATCAAGCTTAAATCTTCATTTATTGAATCGATGCGCCATCTGTCTAATTCATTTCAAATTATCGATTTACATTGCTTTAAATGGGTAAAATACAAACAACGGTTAATTAAATTAATAAAACCCCATATTTATATCGGATGAATATAAATCATTAATATGACCTACAGTGCTTGTCATATTACAATATGAGCAGTGTAATCAATTTCATTTCTACGAAAAATACAATAATTACATCGAAGTTTCCAGCGAAATCTACAATGCTTAGTTAATTGTATTTTAACATAATTTATGTTTGTTCTTATGTTGTTAAATTATAATATGTTGTTCGGAAAGGATCAAATATTATACTGTTAAATTCTGAACACTTTGTCTGCAATACTTTACGATTTTAACCGTTGTTTGTTCTTATGGAGAAATAGCATGCAAATCGGCCACCTTAAACATAGATAATATAATAATATATTATTATATTATCTATGATTTTAAATTTATTTAAATTTTCAAGGTTTTCAAAAATTAATTACTTAAAATTGGTAATTGTTTAATGCATTTATAACTAATATTCTAACTAATTTAGTAATGACGTTTATGAAAATGCAAGAATTTCCTCAATTGACGACATATGCGTCTTCCCTATTCTATAAAATTATGAAATAAACTATACCACTGATAAGTCACGGCTGTAACAGTGAAATGTTTGCACATACGTAGCAATGGTTGCATACAACCTGGTAGGAAATGTGAATACGCCTCCCGATTGTATTTTTGGTGGTTGATTAGTTTTTGGCAAGCGTTAGAATTTAGCTGTCTGACAGAACAAACGACAACAAAAATGCAGACCATCAAGAAACAAAAATAAATCGTTTTCCTTTGTTTTATAAATGGTGACTGCTTATAAAAGTTTTTATAGTGCGTATTAACAAAGAAAACTTGTTGGATTTCAGTGTATCGGCTTCGAATAAAATGTCCGTTTTACCCGTGGAGATTATTGAGAAAATTCTCTACTTCTGTGATGGAAAAACTTTATTAAAAGCCAATAACATTGATGAAACATGGAAAAATATTGTTGATTTCCTTACTTTGGTTAGTTTGCTCGACGACTTGGTGTGCTTGTTTTTATTATTGTGTACCCACCCACACATTTAATCTTAATTTTTAGAAAACAAATATATGGAAACGGTGCTGTTTGGAAGAGATACCACAAAACGAATTGGTTAATTATAGTGAGAAATATGAGAATTACGACAACAAAGATAAGTGGTTGAATATTTATAAAACATGGTATTCATGGCAGAACATGAAAGATAATGTGCAATTTACAACCTTCCTTTGTCCTGCTGAAATTCCAAGAATCTCATACGTTGCTGTATCAGGTATAAAAATAAAATCCAATAGTTTCTACCATGTTAAATGCCTAATAAATTCAATTGTATATTTTAGGTAGCTACATAGCAGTGGGTTCGGAAGATGGCAGAATAAAAATATTTGAGAAATCTTGGGGACTGCTACACACTGCTCGTTATCAAGCAGTAAAGATCACTGAAATTACATTCATGAGTGGTATAAATAGGCGTTAACTGATATAAATGTTATTATTTATTTGTTTATGTTATGTATAGATGATGATAAAGGTGATTTGGAAGGTGATAGAGTTTATCTTCTTCTTGCATATAAAACTGGCACTTTAGTGTTGACAGAATTTGATGGGAAATTAAATGAACTGGATGTTATTCAAGATGTTAAATTGCATAGGTAAATTCTAACCTAATTCTTATGTTAAAATGATATTTCCCATTAAGTGTAAAATATTGTAGATAGATTTATTTTAGTGTTTACAAAAAGTATCTGTGCTATGAAAGACGTGGTGGAAGAATTACAATCTCGAAATTGTGCAAAAATCCAGACAGAAACCAGCTCTTTTGTGAAATAACATTCTTAAGGATATACTCGCCAAACGAAGTGTCCTGCCTTCATATGTGGGGTGGCGTGGCTACATTTTTAATCAATAACGAGGTGAAAGTTTTGAAATACGATCAGAACATAGCGCCAGTTAGTAGTGTTGAGAATAAAGTAAAAATTAAATTTTGTTTGCAAAACCATCCACGATTAGAACGTTCCTGTCATATATACAGGGATGATATTATTATTTGTGCTTGTAAGTTATATCAAACGAAGTGGTTTTGAAAGCTTTATTTTACAAATTGTTTTTCAGCGACTAGTATGGATATGGAACAGTTCTTAGAATTGTTTATTTTAGGGGAGAAACATCATTATAGTAAGAAATTGTTTAATAGTTGGGAAGTTCTGCAGGCAAATATTACATGTATGTTTTTATATGGAAGTATTTTTATATTGGGTGTTGATATTGGAAATGTAAGTATTTTGTGCTAATAGAAAAAAAATTGTAAAGATTGAAAGGGAATAACAACTCGTCATAAATTTATAACGTAAAATTTAGAATTTTGACTTTTATTAAATATTAAAAACAGTTTGAGTTCCAGGGAGGTAATTATATGATATCCTGCCCCCTATAGAACATGCTTATTTTAAAAGATGCACTTACCAAAGGTATTCTATTAAATTTAAAACACTGAAATAGCCAACTTTTTTTTTTACTAACTGTAACCTAACATAACCATGAAATATAATATAAATACAAAGATTAGTTAAAGTTTCACAAGTTTTATTAATATCTTAACCTGACAATATTGTTTCGACACTTTATGTCATTATCAAAGGTAGATAAGATTGATAAACAAACACGTTGCTAAGGATAAATACATACAGAAAATAGGTAACTAGATACAATACACACAAAAACTAATAAATATCTAACACTTCTAATAAACGAGAATTACTAAGCTCAGTTTGTTCATTCATTAAAGGTACTGTGTGTTTATGTCTGTATATTTCAAAAGCTTCTAAAATGTATAATTTGTGTTTGTTGTTGCAAAAATGTAAGAATTTAATGTTGTTTTGAGGTGTCATTGGGTGGTTCTGTTCCAAAATGTGTTTGGCATAATTCGATTTTTCTGGATGTTTAAGTCTATAAGAGCGTACGTGTTCTTTGTATCTTATGTCGAAATTTCTAAGTGTTGGTCCAATATAAACCGAGTTACAAAAAGAACAATTCAAACGGTAAATGCCAGATTTCATGATATCTTGTGTTTGGTCTTTAGCATTGAATAAAATTCTCTGAGTCCTCTATTAGCTAACATATTTATGGATAATTTAGAAGATCGAATATTTGAATTAGATCTTTCTAAACACATTATTTTTTGGTTTCGTTACATTGATGACATTTTAGCTTGTTTTGACAGTTCTTTTGAGGTTATCAATGAATTTTTAATTCTTATTAACAGTCTTCACACAAACATCACGTTTACACTAGAAACAGAACAAAATAGAGCTATTAATTTTTTGGATTTAACTATAACAATTAATACAAACAATGAATTTGATTTTTCCATATACAGAAAACCCACAAGCACAAACGTCACTATTCCTAACGATTCATGTCATTATAAAATGCATAAACTAGCCACTTATAGATCTTTAGTACACCGAGCTTTAACTACTCCAATGAAATGATCACATTTTGATAAAGAAATTTCAATCATCAAACAATTAGCACATGCAAACCATTATAACCATAACATGATTGACACTTTAATTCAACAAAAAGATTATAGGTTAGCTATCAAAAGAATATTTTCAATTGACACTCAAATACAAGACACAAACTACATATCAATACCATACTTTGGCAAGATATCAGAACAAATTGCAACTATACTAAGAAAAACCACCAGTTACAAAATAACCTATAACACTAACACCAACACCTTTTCAATTTTATTCAATGCTAAAGACAAAACACAAGATATCATGAAATCTGGCAATTACCGTTTGAATTGTTCTTTTTGTAACTCGGTTTATATTGGACAAACACTTAGAAATTTCGACATAAGATACAAAGAACACGTACGCTCTTATAGACTTAAACATCCAGAAAAATCTAATTATGCCAAACACATTTTGGAACAGAACCACCCAATGACACCTCAAAACAACATTAAATTCTTACATTTTTGCAACAACAAACACAAATTAGACATTTTAGAAGCATTTGAAATATACAGACATAAACGCACAGTACCTTTAATGAATGAACAAACTGAGCTTAGTAATTCTCCTTTATTAGAAGTGTTAGATATTTATTAGTTTTTGTATGTATTGTATCTAGTTACCTATTTTCTGTATGTATTTATCCTTAGCAACGTGTTTGTTTATCAATCTTATCTACCTTTGATAATGACATAAAGTGTCGAAACAATATTGTCAGGTTAAGATATTAATAAAACTTGTGAAACTTTAACTAAGCTTTGTATTTATATTATATTTCATGGAGTTCCACAAAGTAAGGCTGGAGACAGTAAACGCTAACATGATAACATTCTAACCTCAAAATAGCGGCTTTAGCGTTGTTTTTCTTATTAATTACAGGCGAGCATCACGACGTTTTTTTCAGATAATTGTTCTACGAGTTTTTCTCTACAACTTAGTATCATTAGTTTACCTGGGTTTAGAAGGGTCAGCATATCATATAATTAATAAAGAAATCTCTGTTGTTTTACCGGAATGTTATAACATTCCAGAGCTACGAACTTACCTTAACAGTTCACATATTACAGTGAAAAAGTGATTATATATTTAATATTTTTAAATCGGTCTCACTAACAAACACAACGTCTTCTGTCTTCCTTTTTCAGATATATTTTTATCATGTGCCATCCTGGAAGACATTTGATATACGGGACTACCAAAAGAAAATTATAATTGGTCGACATCCCATAATTGGAATAGATGTAAGAGAAAATAAAGGACAACGAACATTTTATGTAACTTCCAG
Organism: Agrypnus murinus; assembly: GCA_929113105.1. Taxonomy (NCBI): domain Eukaryota; kingdom Metazoa; phylum Arthropoda; class Insecta; order Coleoptera; family Elateridae; genus Agrypnus; species Agrypnus murinus. The sequence goes on from OV816029.1 coordinate 6,717,986, forward strand.
CTTTAATATTCATGAGGTCATTGGAATTACACCTATTATTTTATAAAATAAAAATTGTAATTGTTATCTGTTTTTCGTAAAGACTGTTTTAAAATAATTATTAATTGTAAGAATTTTATTTCTACTACATCTTGTTAATTTTAATATGAATTGTGAAAATTGATGAAAAAGGAACGCATTAATGGGCCTTTATAGTGTTTTTTTTATTAATTGATACACTTGTTTTAATGAAAGCAATTGTAAACATGCTTGCAATTGCCCATTCCAAATTAAGAGGTGCTTTAGTGTACATCCATCAAGTGTATTCCATGGTAATAAATACTTTTCTATTTTTTTTTGTTTCCTATACTATGGGGAAACTAATTGATTGACAAGGGAAGGCTTTCGCTCCATAGCCGCATGCAGGCTTGTAACTGCTATTTAAAACAATTATACATATAATGCAATATGAAAATGTTAGAGTTAAAACGCAAGGTAAAGAATATTGTAAAGGACAAAATGTTAACAAAAGAAAGACCTAACCTCCCAAGTTGGCTTCAGTCATCGACTGCTGCTGGCCCCACACATTAATTTTTAGTGTTTTGAACATCACATAAAAGATATCATAAAGAACAAAATATCACTAAAGAAAAACATAACCTCCAAGCTGTCTCCAGTTGCCAATCATTACAAAATCTGAACATCGGTTTTGGCAGTGGCGGCTGCTGCATACGTCAAACTCGTGCTACTCGCAGTGCAACACATGATATACTGCTTTAATGTGTGCGTACGAGTTTGATAGCGATATACCAGTTTGTCGTGTGGCCCGGTTTACGTATGCAGCAGCCGCACTGGGTTTTGGATTTTTAAATCTGTGATATTTAATACCTTGCTATGTACCTTTTTATTCAGTCACATTTTCACGAGCGTCATTGTATCAGATGTCTATTAAGTTGAGGTTGATGCTTAGGGTTGATGTTTTTTATCTCTGCTTTAAAAGTATAATTACATTTTATAAATTTTAGGCTAATTTAACACAATGTTTGATGCTTGATTGAACAATACTTCTTATAATACATTGTTATCACTGTAAAGGTCCATACCATTCTTTTGTCCATACCATGCATTTTTGTGTGTTGAATAATTGGTGTTGCATATTGTTTGTTCACACTAAAATCTCTCGTTATCAGCCATTGTCTATGGATCACTCAAGAATATCTTATATTACATAATATTAATTCTGAGCGCAGCAAGATACTGTCTCACACCACATATGTATTTGTAATTAGCTAATTTTGAGCAGGCATTATGTCATCAAATTTTCTACAATGACCATTATTAACCTCTTCAAGTTTCACGAGTGCATGGTACAGTCTGATCTTTATAGATTTAGAATTATTCAAGTTAGAAATTACCAAACCTCGCATATACTGAACATTAGGCAAACTGTAAAGTATAATTTCGGTTTTGTGGATTTTGCAAGTTGGAGAGTGATACTAACTGTGATGTACAGAAATGTCAAGTATGGATGCTATGATTTTTCAAGTTAATATTACATAGAAAACACTGCTTGCGTCTATCCAAATTTAATCACAGCAGTGTAACGAGTTTAAATAACTTATTATTAAACAGCCGATTATTAGTGTAAATATTTTCCATGGAATTTTGATGGAACCGTTGTCAATAACGTTGCTATCTATCTGAAATTTGTCTTAAATGCCAAATATTTTGCAGTCGCTTAGAGTACTAAATTGGGATAGACATGTGCACTATGTTTTATGTTCAAAAACTAACCTAAGTTCTAGATGAAAAGATGAGCTCTAGTCTAACCTAACACGACATAAAATCTTAACCATGCCGTATATGACGAATGTTACTATGACAGCTGAACCAGATTTATAGTTAAATCACTTTTATACAATTCACAGTTGAAATCTAGCATCAATGGACACTGCTTGTTGGATACTCTCGGAATATACAGTGTGGAAATAAAAAATCTCGAAGGGGTATAGTGATTTTAATCACTTGACGATGTACTGTACCATTTTCAACTTGTTACGTCATTTGTTTTTAAAGTAATGACGACTCGATATTTTTTTTTAAATGACAACCTATATTTTTTATTGTCGATTTCGGTAGTATTTTTTATTCTCTTTTCAACTGTATACAAAAACTGCCCTAAAGTTCAAATATTAGAAATTCTTTAAATTTGCAAAATTAATCTAGTCACCGTATAAAAAACGTTACGTTTAAAAAAAGATTTTAATTAGACTAAAAAGAAACTAAATTGATTAACAAGAAAAAAACTCTAATAACAATAACAGCAATTACAAAAATGAGCACAGAAATAAGAGTTTTTATTACACTAGATGTTCAAAGTGACGACCCTGTACCATCTGACAATACCCAAGACGATTATGAAATTCATTTCTCACATTCTCAAGAGTTTCAGGTAATTTGTATCTAATCTCGTGTCGAATTCTTTGCTTGAGATCTTCTAAATTATTGGGACGATTTTTATACACTTTACTTTTTAAGTACCCCCATAGAAAGAAATCTAATTGCATTAAATCAGGGGATCTAGCCGGCCATTCCATCTGACCTCTTCTTCCTATTCACCTTCCTTGGAGAACTTGGTGCGGAGAAGCGTTGTACATTAATTGTGTAATGAGGCGGAGCGCCATCAAACCAAACGCTATTGTTTGCATTGGGAAATAATGCAGGCATCAGTCCCAACTATAAAAATTGCAGGTATCTTTCTCCAGTTAAATTATTTGCGAAAAAAAATGGCCCCATGATTTGGTCACCAATAATCCCTGCCCATAGATTAAGCTTCTGAGGATGTTGTGTATGAGTTTCCCCTGATCCAATAAGGATTTTCTCTAGCCCAATATCTACAATTCTGTTTATTAACCGTACCGTTTAAACAAAATGTAGCTTCATCCGAAAATAAAATACGCTGGGAAAACATTAGATCGCAAAGACAAATTTCTATCAACTGGTTACAGAATTCTTGTCTACGATCAAAGTCATCTTCTGCCAACTTATGAACCTATTGCAGCTTATGTGGGTGAAATTTCTGAACTTTCAAAAAATTTAAAACTGAAGTGTGGCTTACGTCGTGGTCGAAAGCAATGCTTCTACTAGTTCCATGTGGATTGTTTTCAATTTCTAGTAGCGCATCAAGTTGTACATCTTCATTTAATGTCACCGGACGTCCACTTTCTGAAAGATTCTTTACAACGCCATGTTCTCGAAATTTCGTTTCAATCCTACTAACCGTTGATTGACTTATGGGTTGATCCGGGTACGTTTCTCTAAAAAGTTGACACACTTTTTGATGTGTTCGAATTCTGTCGCCATACCAATCATCATTAACACTTCAATTCGCTGTTTCTCGCTCAGTTGCGCCATTTTTATTAATAAAATAGTTTACTAAAGCTAAATTCCAACTTTAGAACAAGAAAATAACATTTATTTTATTTACTTTTGACAGCTGTAACTAACGTTTTTGTTTTATGCGGTGACTAGATTAATTTTGCAAATTTAAAGAATTTGTAATATTCGAACTTTAGGACAGTTTTTCTCATTTGTAACAATGTTGAAAATTGTATACAGTTGAAAAGAGAATAAAAAGTACTACCGAAGTTGATAATAAAAAATATAGGTAGTCCTTTAAAAAAAATATCGATGACGTCATTACTTTAAAAACAAATGACGTAACAAGTTGAAAATGGTACAGTATAACGTTAAGTAATTAAGATCGCTATACCCCTTCGAGATTTTTTCCAAAAAATTAACTTTAACGAAGTTATCGTATTTATCCGCTACTTTATTTCCACACTGTATAGCGTGTGGTTAATTCTCGAGCCAGTGGAAAACTGCTTTATTATTGATTGTTCATTAAAAAAAAGGTCAGGCTTTAAAAAGTAACGCTTCACTTAAAATATTAAATGCTGCGGGTAAAAAATTCTCCGTTACTGGAATTGTTAGATATTTAATTTTGATTATTTTTATCTAATTATCTATTTTTTATATTTATCTTAGCAGCATGTTTGTTTATATTCATATTACCTTTGATAATGACATCGCAGCTGTCAAAACAATTGCCAGGTTATAATTCAATAAATAGTGTGAAACTTTTATTAATATTTATTTATGTCATGATTATGGAGTTCCACAAACTAAAGACGGATTTCCACCAAACGGACAAAACAGCAACAAAACAGAAACTCATGTCGATTTCAGCAAAACTGCAACTATTTAGAAACAATTCTAAAACATTTTGCAAACTTGAGTTGCCGGCGACTGTTTCTGTTTTGTTTTCACAGTCCCGCTCGAAGGCGGTAAACTCAAAGGGTTTTGTTGTGTTTACGAACACTGTCGGTTTAGTGGAAATGATAAGTTTATGTTTTGTTTCTTTAGTCCGTAGACCTTCACAAAGAGCACTGCATACTTACGAAATTATGGAACAATGACCGTAGTTCATCGTGCAGCTCAATAGCGTCTCTTTTTAACTGTGATAACATTTGCGCTAGTTTATCATTTCGTCTACTTAAATAAGATCTCACCCAGTATCGGTGCTGGCGTTGCTTCTTCTTTTTGTTATTCATAGAACGCAGTATGAACCACCCGCAAGTCAAAATAAAAAAAATCATCGTCACTGAATATGATCTTTGTAAACGCGATTGCTCAAATGTTCTGAAACACTGTACTTCTGGTGGAAATAACTTCAAAACTAAAACAAAACTGGAACTGAAACTAGTCCGTTCGGTTGGGACAGAGTTTCTGGTTTGTTCCTGTTTTGTTGATGTTTTGTTTTTTCCGGTTTCAAGAAACAAAACACAAACTCAACTGTCCGTTTGGTGGAAATCCGCCTTAAGGCTCGAGATAGTAAATGCTTTTACTTTCTTTATTGTTCAACATTTAGCAATTATTATAATTTGTTTATTAATTACTGCCAGATAATTGTTTCTGTGATGTAATAAACAAAATCAAATATTTAACTAGGCAAATTTTAGTAACCTAATCACTGGTATTTTAACAATGTAAAAAGTATATTCTTAATATTAATGAATAACTTTAATGTTATATGTAGACACAAACAAAACAATTTCATGTTGCTCAAAAGAAAGTAAAATTTAAAAAAGCAATCATTAAAATCAAAGGCATCACCCTATATACGGTAGGTTAATTTTAATGGCAGCATTTGAGATTATAATTGAAGCAAGAGAATTTACGCACAGGCTGTATATCTGGTTTAGGAACTTTCTGCGATTCCGCTAAGCCGAAATTGTTGAAATAAATGCTGTGCTCGGAAAGCTGTAGATTTTAAGCTGATCACTAGTTTACCCATAGTACTTTTTTGTATTTTTCTGTATAATTTAAGAATAATAAAATAAAACTTTCTTAATAAGTAAGAATTTTATTTATTTTTTCTTTTTCTCATTTAGAGTTTTTCAGTCGGAATACATTAGCATAAAATATAGTTTGTTTTGTAAATATTATATACAGTTAAAGCTGGGATCATACACGATATAATCCATTGTTATTATTATTATTACAAAAGTATTTTTGTTTACAAGAACAAAAAACAGTGTATTGAAACTAGATAAATTAAAATCAATTTCATCATCCTTACATATCTTATATTTTTATTAAGTAAAAGAACAACATAACCTTACATTATGTTTTTATTTGTTCTATAAAAAGTTTTTTTTTAATTAAAACTTACTACATCAAACCTTCTAAAAAGTAAATGAACATAAAGTCAGAATATGTTGTTTTACATTTTAATTATGTACTATTACTTACAGACACTTCTAGAAGTTTGGAAATTGTGTTTTTATATATTTTTTACAATTATGTTTAAAAAGTAAGTGTAGGTTCCTGCAAGTCACAGCATTGTTAGTTGGCCGGATTCTTTTTTAAGTTAAAATTTTCAATAATATATATTCGACTAGATGAGCTTAAGCTTTACACAATGAAAAAAAAACAAACATTATTGCTGCTACAACAAAACATGTTTAATACCATTAACATTATTCTTGTCGAAAATTAACTTGTTAAATAATAAATAGTCGCACTTATACAAATAGTATGGATTTTTGTGTGTATGATCTTCATGCAAACAGCACTTCAAAGATGATAGTATTTTTCATCTACTATGATTTGTTATCTTTAAGCCAAACATTACTAAATTGTTATTAAAACTGTTAATCTAATAACATTATTACTTCAAATTCTAAGTTAATTTATTGCGAGAGAGTGCTGTTTGCTCAGGTTTCTTAGAATACTTTGCAATGTTAAAATATATATTCAGCATTCTAATAGTGTATACAGCACAAGATTAGTATTACTTTTTCATACATAAAAGTAAAATATAAGCGTTGTGATGGTTCACTAAAAGTATAAATAATATTGACGTTAGGTTGCACAATCTGAAAAATAATATGATGGGGTTTTCAATTCATCGTTCTCAACTCGCCCTTAGAGTGGTCAAAAATAATGCAATTACGTTGCTGTTTGATTACCAGTGACCCTACAACACCTTTCAAGAATGTGCAACATCAATCAAACCAGAAAAGTAACAAATGTTTGGAATGTATAAATTTGTAAGGTTATATAATAGATGATGTATTCTTTTTACTACAGGTCGTCTTAGTACTACAGGGTGGTCAGCAAGAGTGGTATTTCTAAATTCAAGGTTTTTCCTGGTTTTCCAGGTCGTAATAGTATATTAAAGTATTAGTTTCATAAGACACGTTTTTAGCGCACGCATCCAAGGACAAATGCACTAAAACGTCTTATGAAACGAATACTTTATATAATTTTTTTATTTGCGTTATTCTTTAATTATTTAAAAAAAACAACTTACATTTTGTTTTAAATAAAATTTGTCAAGGAAAAACTTGTTAAATTTTTTGTTAGTTGTAAAATTGGGAAAATTCAGATTCTGCATTTGTTCTTCAAACTTACAGCGTAAGTAAGTTTGACATTTTAAGAAAAGCTGTTCGACAATGATATCAACTTTAAAAAATAAAATGTTACTGTATCCAGTATTCAACTAAATCTCTTTTGGATGACCAAACAGAAAAAAAAGATAACGTAAAATATTAATTATTTTTGAAAGTACATACTATTAAAATTATTTAAATTAGATTGTCCTTGTCATGCCTTGTCCCATTGTCCTTTAGAAAACTTCCCCTATGCGAGACGTTTTCTAAACTTGGACGCGTGCGCTAAAATGGTGTCTTATAAAATGAATACTTCGTACCATTTTTTTCTATTATTAGGTGTTAATTTGTAGGTAATCATTTTAAAAAATAACAAATCATGCATTTGGTTTTTAAATTTGCGTAAGTAAGTTCGACATTTTAAGAACAGCTGTTCGACAATGATATCAACTTTAAAAAATAAAATGTTACTGTATCCAGTATTCAACTAAATCTCTTTTGGATGCGCAAACAGAAAAAAAAGATAACGTAAAATATTAATTATTTTTGAAAGTACATACTATTAAAATTATTTAAATTAGATTGTCCTTGTCCCATTGTCCTTTAGAAAACTTCCCCTATGCTAGACGTTTTCTAAACTTGGACGCGTGCGCTAAAATGGTGTCTTATAAAACGAATACTTCGTACCATTTTTTTCTATTATTAGTGTTAATTTGTAGGTAATCATTTTAAAAAATAACAAATCATGCATTTGGTTTTTAAATTTGCGTAAGTAAGTTTGACATTTTAAGAACAGCTGTTCGACAATAATATCAACTTTAAAAAATAAAATGTTACTGTATCCAGTATTCAACTAAATCTCTTTTGGATGCGCAAACAGAAAAAAAAAGATAACGTAAAATATTAATTATTTTTGAAAGTACATACTATTAAAATTATTTAAATTAGACTGTCCTTGTCCCATTGTCCTTTAGAAAACTTCCCCTATGCGAGACGTTTTCTAAACTTGGACGCGTGCGCTAAAATGGTGTCTTATAAAACGAATACTTCGTACCATTTTTTTCTATTATTAGTGTTAATTTGTAGGTAATCATTTTAAAAAATAACAAATCATGCATTTGGTTTTTAAATTTGCGTAAGTAAGTTTGACATTTTAAGAACAGCTGTTCGACAATGATATCAACTTTAAAAAATAAAATGTTACTGTATCCAGTATTCAACTAAATCTCTTTTGGATGACCAAACAGAAAAAAAAGATAACGTAAAATATTAATTATTTTTGAAAGTACATACTATTAAAATTACTTAAATTAGATTGTCCTTGTCATGCCTTGTCCCATTGTCCTTTAGAAAACTTCCCCTATGCGAGACGTTTTCTAAACTTGGACGCGTGCGCTAAAATGGTGTCTTATAAAACGAATACTTCGTACCATTTTTTTCTATTATTAGTGTTAATTTGTAGGTAATCATTTTAAAAAATAACAAATCATGCATTTGGTTTTTAAATTTGCGTAAGTAAGTTTGACATTTTAAGAACAGCTGTTCGACAATGATATCAACTTTAAAAAATAAAATGTTACTGTATCCAGTATTCAACTAAATCTCTTTTGGACGCCCAAATAGAAAAAAAAGATAACGTAGAATATTAATTATTTTTGAAAGTACATACTATTGAAATTATTTTATTTTTTTATTTTTTCTGAAAAATTCCCAACTTTGATCACTAATTCAAGGTTATTTTCCGGTTTTTTTCCGATTATCAAGGTTTCCAGGTTCGCTGGCCACCCTGTAAGTACTAAGCTAAGACAAAGTGAGATTAACTAAGGCCATTGAAAAGTAAAAAGAACATAAAATTCAACATGTTTATGTAAACAAATAGAAACACCCAACATAACCACGAATTTGTAATAATTTGTGTTTTTCACAAGGATGTCGAAAATAAATAATAATCTAATCATTATTTACCTAAAATATAATATTGTAACTGCAGCGGCTACTAGAAGTACGCATTTTCAATAAACTAGTATTTATACAGGGTGATTCAGAAATAAAGGTAATCCTTTAAATGGGTAGAGGGGAGGCAGTAGACCTAATTTACCTTGACAAGAATAGTTGTTCGGAAAATAAATTTTAAAGTTTAATGAATTTTGGATCCACGGTCAGGACCGGATCCAAAAATCCAAGAAAACTTTAAAATTAATTTTCTGGAAAACTTCGTTTTTGACCTATACTTTTCAAGGTAAATTAACTCTACTGCCTCCCCTCTACCTACCATTTAAAGGATTACCTTTATTTCTGAATCACCCTGTATATATATTTTTTATATTCAACATTTGTTTACATTTGACAGAATAACCTCAAAAAACTCTGTTTCACTTCATACTTTGAAATAAGCTAAATAACAAGCAAGCTCAGTTGGGGCAAGGGGAGAACAAGTTATCTCAGTATCAACTCACTTGTGACGAGTAAATAGAACACAACAATAAGTTTACGAAGATAAAGAGGATAAATAAAAATCTTACTTAATCTCACTTAAAAATGGTAAAAAGAATACAACTAGTGAGCTTCGAACATGATTTTGGATAAATACATTTTATAAACGTTGCATTTCGAAAGTAAAACATTTCTGTGTTGAGCTGTCTCACGAGCCAAAGCAACGTCCAGCACTCTTGGCGTGGCTATTGGAATGCAATAAGCAACCGAACATGCAGATTGCAGTTACAGTAAGTTCAATAGACTTGTTGAACACAGATTTTAGTCGCAGAGCATTCTGAGGGAGGTGAATTGAAAACGCTATCAATGTGATCAATGTTTACATAACTTAAAAATGTATAATATTTTGACTGAAAGAAGTTGTATTAAATTTATATATGGAGGTTCTGCATTCAACTACATACATAAAACACTCCCAATCTGCTCCACCAATTTATATTAACAAAAAATCAAATATGTGGCATATACATACATATGTTTTAGCTATCTGTAAACTAAGCCATCTTCTGGCGTATCAGAAGATGGCTCAGTTTATAGATAGCCGAAACATGTATGTATATGTCACATATTTGATTTTTCGTTAATATAAATTAGTGGAGGAGATACATCAAAATAATTGTACAACATCTAGAAAATTTACATATTTTAACAATTGCAAAGTGGCATACTTTTGAGTTATGCAATGCTAAACTGTACATGGTAATTTGGTTAGTATTAATTACTGAAAATCTAGATTATGATTCAATTTTAGTCAAAATGTTTTTGAATGCAGAAAAAACTCTACTCTCTAAGCACCCTCAATATCCCACTGAGGCCTCTCTCTACTGGGACATGCCAAAGACTTGCACTGTCGCGGTATTTTGTTAAAAATAATTATGAGGTAGAATGTGATGGTTATGTTGCAATATGTACTGACCAGTACACTAGACATATTATTGAGAAGAATCTATGAATGACAATTGCATTTTACCGACATTTGAAAAATTATAAAATCTAAATATTCTACTTAAAATTATCATAAATATTAACACGAATATTGAATTTTTGTCGTCCAAATTAAAATACAACACAGCAGAAACAACTGCTAAAAAGTACCTCATCAGCTACCTCACATCAAAGAGATTTCTATGTTGTACGACACACCAACTATATTTATAAATGCGTCCCAATACGCTAGAACTTAAAATTCAATTATCTTCTCAAATTATAATAAATAGAATTACAACAAAAAATTAATGTAATAAGATTAATATTATCTAAATAATAAGTAGATTAATCTTGACATCCTTTCCTCAAATAAGTGAAGCTAAAACATAACCTATAATTTTTTGCGGTTTCTGAAAATCATTTCTCTAAACACATCAAATCTTCAGGTACAATTTAACATCACAGACCCTTATTTTTAGTCCTTTTATCTTTTACAAATAAAGCTTAATTATTTTATGAACTCATAATTTGATATTGCATTAAGTACTAATAAGTACGAATTAATTTATCTAAAAAAAAATCACTATTTATTTCTTTTTCAACTTTTAGTATCACTTAGGTCACTCGAAGAGAAAAAATCAACAAATTGGTATTAAGGTAATAATATTATAATAAAAAATTTGAAGAATTTTAATAATAAAGTCTCACATTCCTGTTATTTATCACTACTTTGCACTTGAGCACAGTGTTGTGTCATTTGCACCAAACTATTACTGTCATTATTAGAAGAAAGCACTTGTTGGACGTGTTGTGAAGTAGTATTATTTGAATTTTGCGATTGATAATTTGATTTACTAACAAACTGTTGTGTATTATTAACAATGTTGTCATCTTGAGTGTTGACTAGTTGACTAGCAGCTGCGGCGATGCAATTTGCGCATAAATCCTGTCGGACGGGCTGTGGTCGCCTTGTCGGCAAACTGGGTGTGGTTTCGTCTGGGGTTGATGCACGACTGCTACGGTCCTCCACTTCTACTGAACTACCAAATGACCTCTAAATATTAAAAGAAAGATCTGATTAATATTAATCGAAGATGTTTATTTTCTTTGTAATATTACCCTTGGATCTGTTAATACTGCAGTTCGTATTTGAGGTAACGGACTGACGCCTCCACGTCTTGGACTATCAGAATCTTGACTATCATTCGAACCTAATCCTACTACTTCTTCTATTTCCATGTGTAAGATACTTTCTTGGCTACCAGAAAACTGCTTCAAATATAATAAGGGATTAAGAGTTATTATAAGTCGGGTAACTTTAAACTAAATAGTGTCAATTTTAAAAATTATTTTATTATATAAGTTTTTTTTATTTTAGGTTATGTAATTATTCTAACAATTACATAGGTAACCTCATTTTGAAATTCTAATAGCGTTTTCGACTTTGTCATGAAAGTGTTCAATTTATGCTATTCAGTTCAAACTAACTTAGTGCCGAGTGTTCGATTTAAAAGCAACTGATGCACAAAGTATGCACTCATGCAAAGTTTGTAGCAATAACTAATTTTGGGTTATGTTCGTTTATCTTGTTAGATCACTCGGCTAGCATAAATCACAATAACGTGTTATTTTTATTAGAATTAAATACAATCGAAAGAGATTCCAAAAAATTAAAAATTTCATTAGAAGAACTTGGCAGCAGAATGGTCAACAACTAAATATCTTAACTGCCGACACATTTTATTACAATAATTTAGTTCCAAAAACATTTTCTTGAAATGCTAATGTTAGCATTTGTTCCTACATAATTTGCTTTGGTGCAACAAGCCACATTTGTAAGTTAATCGAGGCTCTTTCATGGTACGCATAAGAGCAATAGAGGCTAGATCGTTTTGTTTGATTTGTTGACATGTCGACATAATTCATTTTTATGTGCTTGATGTTCATGCTAGTTCGCACTAGAGTTCCTAAATATGAACTGAGGTCTGTGTTATTTAGAGTTAAGTCACGAATGTCCAATTTTCCTAGTGACATTTCATATTTTGAAACTATTTATTAGAAGGTTGGTAATCATGAAAATAGGTTTAATAAATTAAACTGTCAGTATGACAATTATATAAATCTGAAATTCGGTACAATTAATACTTTATTAAAAATTGTGGTAAAATAGATATGTGTACTATAGTAGTTTAAAAAATTCTCTACAAACAGTAAATAAATGATAATGTGCACATTAAAATTTGTTACATGCATAACCTAAAATGTATAACTGACAGATGCTGAATGTCGTTACTAAAGTAAAAAAACAGCTTAGTTTTGGCCTAGAAAGAAATACACTTTGACATCCCTGTCCTAATTCTAAAATAACACAGTTAAAGTTTTCATTTAGGAACTCTAGCTCGCACTATTTCAGTACTTGCTTCGTGTCAGTGCACAATATTAGGTGCTTTCCAATCGACTGATCTACTGACCCAGTGTTACCTAGGATCATCTGGTACACTTATTTTTTGTTCCATTGAGCCTAGAACATGATGATCCAATCTGATCTGTATTACCTGGAAGAGGTAATACAGATTAGATTAGATGCACCTCCCTTTCATGCACCTAGTTTTTGAAGTGTGTTGAATGATCTGAGGGAAAATAATATCAGCTGGTTGTGGTTTTTGAAATAACCTCTAACCTGCTAGATTTTTGAATACGCATTCTGGTTGGACGGTTGCTAGGTAATTTCACTGTTAGCAATGAAAAAGTTGTTTGTTTTGTTGCAGCTATAGATTAGGTTTTGTGATTTATCAGAATAGTGATCCAAAGATGTTCCGTTGGAAAATTATTATTTTCTGTTATGAACTGATCTTAAAGGACCCTTAAGTCATGAAACAACTAATTAAAAAAAAAATACAGTTAGCCTTTCTGAGAATATTAGTAAAAACCGCACTTTTTGATCGCATAAAATAAGCGAGATATAAGCATTTTAGAGATTTTCCATCGATACAAGCCAGTTACCGGCGGCCATGGCAAAGCGATGCTCTTCATCTGTATACTGAATTATGTGCTATTAGCTTCCACATTACACACTGTTGTAGCGTTAGTTGTGCACTAATTTTTATTTGTATATAATAAAATAATATGGCTAGGGTAATTACACTACTATACTGTTTTGAATAAAAAAACAATCCGAATATCAATTATTCCTAAAGCAGAATTTATTCTTTTCATCCAAGCCACGTAACGCTTTGGCGACCGTATTGGCGACTTTGGGAACGTATGGAAACTTATGTTAGGATTCGATTTTTTGTCATCTCTGTGTTTTTTATATTGAACCACACAACTCAGATTTATACTGATATGTGTATTCGACGAACAAAAAGTTCGTCTCTGAATTCGTGAAGTTTGTCTGTCTGTCGGACTGTCGCCTTTTTGCCTGTTGACTTTTTTGAATTTATCTTTTTGGAATCTTATAGTACATCAAATTCTAAGAAACTTTTGATTGAAATATTTTTTTGTATCTCTTCGGGAAAGTGGTCAAAATGACCACCGAAAATTTCGGTAAATTTTTGAAAAATGAAAAATTTCGTATTTTTTTAAAACATTTTTAGCAACTTTTTTTTTAACAAAAAATTTTAGTACAGAATTTTAGTTTTTATGACAACTAATTTGTTGCGTAAACATTAGTTTTCAAAAATAAATTAGTTTATTAAGTATACAGTTGTTTTTGTTCGTCATGGCAATGCTAGCTCTGCACATTCTCAACTGGTTTGTTATTAAATTAAAAACAGCATCAATGCAGAACATACAAACCGACGACTACGTATAATAATGCGAGTGGATGTCAGTGCTGACTGGTACTAACCACGTCCTCACCCCACAGGTTTCACACTTTACAAGCGTTTTTCTCAGCAAAGATATGTATTATAAACAAACCGTTTTGACAAATGAATTTCTTTTATTCTTGACTATTAAAATGTTAAATAATCCGCTGAGTGACTAATGAATTAAGTGGGCGTTTAAACTGATCTGATCTATAAAACTGAATCAGTAAATCAGTCCATTGGAAAGCACCTATTAATGCATATAATTATCGAAAAGCTATAAATGTCATAATTTACTTAACCTAAAAATAAATTTTTCAGGAAAAAAAAGCTGTTTCTACTGTTAGTCAATCAATGCTAATGATAAAAATGTCTATTAAAGCTGTAAAAAATTATCCTCATGCAATGTTGTGTAACGTCCTACAAACTACAGTAGGATCGGTGAGGATGATAATAGCAAGAATCCTTAAAAGTGTTAAAACCAAATAAATCTACTCTAGGAAGCACTACATAAGACTACAATAATATACCTGTAGTATTATTACCCAATTATCTGAAACCAAACTTGTGCCGTTCAACTGTTAATACCAAAAGCGAATAAAGTAGGTAACAAGCAAGATGTGTGACTGTAGTTAGGTATATAATAAAATCAGAAATAAAACTAAAAAAATAAAAGAATTACCTCCACCATGCGCAAGTGCAATAAAGTAGGTGTAACAACACACTAATAGATACAATATCACAAAAAAATGTCTACTAGTAGTTATAGATGTGCGGATATAATGGAACACTGACCATGAATCCATAATGCCTTAAAATATCCATTTTACACATTGGACATGTCCGATGTTCTAATAACCATGGATCTATACAGCTTTTATGAAATTCATGACTAGAAAAAGAAAGATTAAATTAATTTTCTTCAAATTAGAGTAAATTTAAAACAGTACTTACTGACACGGTAACATCCGTAGCACATCTGAAATTTTATAAGGTTCTATACAAATAGCACAACATTCTCCTTCTTGTACTTCCTAGAATAAAGTATAAAAATTCAAATAAACAAAATAATATATCATCTCTTAATTACTACTTACTTTATCGTCTGATTTTATATTCTTTGTAGGAATTTTCGATAATGCTTTCTTAGCTGCATTGCACAGTCTTCTCTGTTAATAACAGAAAATGTGTTTTAAAGATAAAAAGACATTTTTCTATTATAATGTTACTTACCGAAAGTCTATCTTTTGCATGAATATACCTAAATCTTTGTACATAGTAAAATACCAGCCAGGCTAACGATATGATCATTAGAACTATAAATGTAACTGATACGAAGAGAACTGATGTCCTGAAAATAAAAAGACAATTTATTAGTGTTTTTTTACTATAAAAAGAAGTTTATGAAGAGGTAAGTAACTCTTGGATTTTGAAAAATGTTATAGCGTTTTCAATTGACTGCTCTAGAGTGCTCTTAGATTGCCCTGAGAGCAAATTCCGTATTCGATTGGTTCACCCGACATTTCGGTCATGGAGATTTACGTGTTCGATTTTGGCAAGCGCTCTGTATAAAATCACACCGAGAGTGCTCTTTATTGATCTGTTCCACGAGACATATCAATACAAAAACCTAACCTTTAATTAATTCCGATCTGCGTTACTTCAACTGGAAAAATGCATTCAAAGTATTATTATGGATGATAAAAGTTGTCATTTGGATTTATTAGAAATCTTTATCATCAGATTCGTCTAAGGATAAAGAAATTGAAGCTATTATTGAATATTTAAATCAGAAACAACCATTATGCAAAGTTCGTAATTTCCTGGATACGATAAATTCATTTTCTGACGAATCGGTAAGTTTTGCTATAATAATAGGCACGCAATGCAACATTTTATTAATTGATTTTGCTCATTTTTGCGCCTCATGGTTAATAAATAAATTCCTGACCATGTTTCAAAACAGTTAGTATTGCCAGGTGTTTTATTATTATTATATTAATTTATATAATAATGGTAACACAAGCATACGGCGATCAAAATGATTTTATTCGGTTGTGTATTGTGAATCACTCTTCGATCAATCTAAAGTCAATCTACATAAGAGCAATGACATCATACCCGTTTTGCGAGCAACCGCAGAGCAATCTGCAATTGAGCAATCCGGACTCCAATTGAAAACGCCATTAAATAGATATTAATCAAAGTTACTTCTCTACTAACAATCACGTCAATAATGAAATATTTGAGGTTAGGAGCTTCTTAAAACAGACAAGTCATGAATTGAGGTTATTATTTAAAATTAATTAAATAAAATTTTATATAAAAAAAAATCATAATAAAATATAATCTAATTATTGTAATAGTATTAATATTATTAAACAAGGCTAAAATAATTATGACTTGTCAGTTTGACAGTTAAAATAACCTCTAAAATATTTAATGCTCTTTAGATTTCAATCCATAGATAACTGTGATCAATTTTTTCCATAATAAAAAAAAATTGAAGCGTGAGCTTACGTTCAAGAAGACAAATAATTTGACCTAACATAATTAACATGGAAAAAACACGTTTAATGCAGCTAATATTCCTTTGTCCAAATGAACTCCAACTATCTCCAAAAGGTTTTTGTATATGTAATTGGATCATGTGTTGGAAAATCGATCCCTCACAATCCCAATGTTTTCTTTATCATTGAAGTTGAGCTTAAAACTTCATGATATCTTCTGACTTAACTTTGCGCTCAATTTTAATAGTGAAGTAAATATTACAGAAAACGCTTGATTGTCCGATATACCACCCAATTAAAAATAGTTTAGAGTGAATTGGACCTGCAAAACAGATCAGGGTTGTAGCTAAGTCGGTTTTTAGTCATTGGACCTGTTTGGTTGGAGGTCAAGATGAATCGATGAAAAGTGTCTTCAGGTTTTCTGAATTACACAAACTAAACATTTTTGTAATTAAATGATATGTTTTTACACAGCAACAGTATGACTGATTGTACTCTACATGCATAGAATAGATTCAACATCGAGTACCATCTAATTTGAACAAGAGTTGATAAAATATTTTTTTGCTTTATTTATAATAAAATATTAATGCATATGAATCAATGGTTATCCTAATCGTTAAGAATAGACTAATGAAACACTTATAACACGTTTTGTTCTATAAATAAAAACATAACCACAAATTTATCTATTTCTGAAGTACAGTTATGTTATATTCTTTTTGTTTGTAATTGTTTAATAATAGTGTTTTATTAATTCATTTTGCGAATAATTTTATATATATATATATATATATATATATATATATATATATATATATATATATATATATATATATATATATATATATATATATGCGGCAGTGATAATGACATTTAAAATCTTGCACCATGCAATGGGACAATTAATGTTCCCCCCTTGAGGTCCCTAACAGTGCTACCGATGTTGAAAATTAAATTTATCCACAGGGTGGTTCCTAATTATCCGATTTTATTCTCTGACCTCAGTGCCATCTCTGAATGAGATTTCAAAATTATAAACTTAAATGATAAAAATAAACTATAGAATACTGTAATGCTATATTTATTTTGATAAATATTCGGAGGAGCAAGTAGATTCTAACAAAAAAATAAACATCTGCTTAAATTATAAAAACACATTCTAAGTCCACATTAAACTCCGAGTTGATAAATTCTTTTACGTTAAATACTAAATTCTATATAAACATATTTCATATAACAACAAAGGAGTCTCAGTAACTACTAATAATAAAGTTGGGAAATAACTAAAGTGTAACCTAATTTTCTTGTTTTACTTGATTAGGTATTTCATTAAACAGAAAACACAGAAGATTAAACATTTTTGGAATATTTTTTGAAAAAGCCCATTTTTATGTTATATTTGTTTCACTTTCATATACTAATCCTATAGCATCACTTTTTATTTTAATTTTACTTACTAATTATAACATTCTTGATATTATACTAAAATATCATTTTATCTCTACCAGGCACAGTATATAAAAATGAAAGGAATACAGTTAATATAAGAATGGAGATTTTTGAAAAATATCTATCTTCAGTGTCATTTTTCTAATAAAAAATGTTCAAGTTAAATAACAAAATTACATTAACATTATTAACAACAAAACTGCACTTTTTTCTTTCGTCTAAAGTGAATATTGCAAAGTCTATGTTGGCGGTAACATAAAGTAAATTAAATTTTGTCATTGTCAAGAATTTTTCATTTAATACAACTATAAAGAAAGTAATTGGAATTTAGTTAAATTATTTTTGTAATATTCAAAATATTCTCAAATTATCCGATAAATGAGAAGGTTAGAAAATTATCCCTGAGTACTTCAAATTATCCGCAAATCGGATAATTATCCACCAATCGGCAGCACTGGTCCCTAATGACTTGACCATCGGTACCAATTTCTACTTTTTCTTCTACAAGTCCCTCAACATATTCTGTCAATTCTTCCAGCTGGATCTACTGAATTGTAATATTCTTATGTATTCACCAAATACCACATATCATTTTAAAAACATTGTTCAGGGTGGCCTGTTAAGGGATACATCTGTTTTACGTTAAACTGGTGCATATGACAATGTGGGTGGTGTATCCCTAAGGGTCTAGCAGGATCTGAACAAGTAAAACCTGAGTCTCTCCAGAACAATGGAACAGAATGGTCAAACAGTGTCGCTTCTCCTTTAATTATAATATTTGTAGTTAAGTTGTTTTTATTTGTTTATATTTTCAATATACTATTAAAGTTTTTACCGGCGTTTCAATTACATCAAAAAATACAGTCCACTAACATCAAACAAACATCTTATTAAAATATATGTTTGTTAACAAAAACAGGATAAATCTGAAATGTTCCTATTTTCCATTAAAATTAATTATGTACTAATTTCCATTTTGATTTAATTGTATTAGCCATTACTTAGTATGACAAAAAAACTTGTGTTTTTTATAATTTAAATAAGTTATTATAATTTAATTCTATAATTTGATGTAGAACTGGTGCAGTGTCTATCAACTAGTTTGCTGACTTTTTATTGATTTTTTGCTTTATTTAAAGTATGTACGTATATACAGGGTGTAATGATTCGATAGGTTAAACTCTCCAGTACGGTATTCTACAACGAAAACTGAGTTGAAAACTCGCAATAACATTTTCTTCTCTGATGGCTCCTTCAGGAGCTATAACTACTTTTAGATATTTAAAACCGAAAACATACGAATTTAAACCGACTATCTATGGACCATCTGTACTGGACGGTTTTACTTATTGAATCATTACATCCTGTATTTATATTACTACCTGCAAGCGTAGATTTTTATTTTATTTTAATTATCTTGTAATTCTGCATTCTTTATGTAATGGAATTAATATTAATTATCAATTAAGCGATCACAATAAAATTGATACTTGTGTAAAATTTTCACGAGTAAAGCTGTGTATGTGGTTATTACTGAAGTACCATTTTTTCTGATCTGGGATCATTTCATCTGCTAGTCTAGATAAAGGGTTTCACTGTAGGGATCCTGAAAGATTTTTTCCGTTACTCTTGAACTTAAAGTTATTTCGAGGGGTATCTCGGTATATTAGATGTGGAAATGGCCATGATATGACTAAAAACCTTAGTTTGGATTATATGTAAGACACATTTGAAATCACGGTCACACTGCATGATAATGCTGTGTCCACTAACCTGGAACCAGATCGACTACCTTGGTAGTTTAATTAGTTTTTTCGAAAAAGGAATTTGATTATTGATTACGTGCTAAAAAAATGAAATCATTAGAAATCCAAATATTCACATTAAAGTGTTTTTGAAAACATGCTTGGACTTCTTGGACTTATAGTGATGAAGCTCAAGCTTAGTTTTAGCACAATGACTGCATACCACATTAGCTCGAGTTTCACAGTTCTGTTTGTCACATAAATTACAGATATCTATTTTTGAGTGAGGAAATATTATATCAAGGAAAAGGTAATATGCAGATAATGCATTTTAAATGAACGAATTTTCTTGAAAATCGCTTCAAGACTTCCAGGTGGAGAAATATTTATTAAAAGGTATTTATGGTTGAAGTACACTATTGAAGACTATAGCACATGTACAAAGGACAGTAAAATAGAAGTACAAGATTTTTTTGTCTTACTTTAGAAGTAAGAAGACAGATGATAATTCGAAAATATAGAAAAATAAAGGGTAAACTGGGAAACAAACAAAACAACAGTGCTGCCACCAAAATGTCATGTTATGAAAATATAATATGACTTGGGGAGATGCGAGAGATAAAATTACAAATAGCACCACATAAAACCACAAAATGTTCAAAGCACTTATCCGGTGAACTGGTACCATCTTCAATAAGTGTAGATTTAAACTACGATAAACTACTTCGTAGTACATAGCTAAAGTATTTATAGTGTTGTGAGCTTGCAACTGCTATGTATACATAAGGCCATCCTCTTCCAGATATTAGCAAGTTTTTCCTATGCTTGGAGCAAAATCCGATACTAAGCTCCAAGCATGTAAAGTTGCATTTACACTTATGCTGCAGTCTTCTACAAGCTCTGTTTTGCAACCACGAGATATTTTTAAAGCCATACTTGCATAGGATGTTAGGTTTTGCTCAGTGCAGAGCGTGACCATGACAGATTTATTTATAACTCTTATTAGCTGTTCTCTGGTCTGAAAGTGTGTTCTATTAGCGATAACGTGTAACTTCATTTAATAGAATTTGGTTATAGATTCTTAAATGGTTTGTACAGATAATGAATGTTAAGGTCTATGCTTAAGTACTGATTACTCAGTTTTGATCTCATGCCATGGTTTTTCTGGACGTTGTACAGAAATAATAGAAGCTATTAATTTTTAGGTTAATTTTACTAACCTTCAAAATATATGCGAACACGACATTTTTAAAGTGAAATGCTGAAGACATCCTTATTAAGGTTGGAATCGACAAACTCTGGAAAAATTGCCATTGGGCGTTGCTACTGATACAAAACATTAATTAATTTAGTTCAGTTTCAGATCTTTAATATTATTCTACCAAACCATAGCATAGGTGGCCCTTGGTCATTGTCAGAAAATAATAGTCAAAAACAAGGTCTGCAAATGTAAAGCAAGCGAAAGATAGGTTGTCCCATTAGACATAATTTTCTTGCCCACTGACATTTCTTGGCGAAATGGTTTGACTTTAATTCCGTCTTTTTATACTTCAGATGCCTATGTTAATTAATTTTATAATCAAAGCTGATAAATATATCAGTTATCACATTAAAATTTGTAAAAAAATCGATAGTTTACGACGAAATAGGGAAAGATGACAACTCTACTATACCTGAACCAAAAAATGAAGAAACTAAACCGGAGTGAATCTAGCAGCCGCAGACTAGCAGTCGGAGTCCATTGTGAACGAGCGTTGCTCCCAAATTGTCAAATTTAGACAGTTTGAAAAAAAAATAGACATTGCAATCTGTCAAAGTTTTAAAAGGTTTTTCACAACTCCAATTGTTAATTATTAAACTACTATTAATAAATAACCTTCTCATAGCAAAAGTGTGGACGACATTAGTTGCTGCTTAAAACATTATTCACAACTCCGATAATAATTTATTAATAGTAGTTTAATAATTAACAATTGGAGTTGTAAAAACCCTTTTAAAAATTTGACAGATAGCAATGTCTTTTTTTTTATTTCAAATTGTCTAAATTTGACGACTTGGGAGCAAGGTCCGTTCACAATCAACTCCGACTGCTAGTCTGCGGATGCTAGATTCACTCCCGTTTAGTTTTTCATTTTTTGGTTTTACTATAGATCATCTCAGTTTGTCTTTTAGTCAAACCTAATGATTAAAGTAAGCAGTTTGTTTTCAAATAATAGTTCGCATACTTTTAATTCTTAAATCTATAGGTTTGTTTGTTTGTCTGCTCTCAGATGGTTTTAATGACGTCACTAGAACACTTTTGAATTTTTAAGAACAGAGTTTCAACAGTTGAGAACAATTTTACAAACAAACGATTTTGTGGTAAATATCATCTTTAGATTCCCAACAAACCATCATATGGATTCTAACATTTTTAAAAATGTACAATAAAAATCACGATCGCGGTACTCAGAGTTGACATAACGGTTTACATTTATTCTGAAGTTATGTAGTGGTTATGTTTACGTTTGGTTTATTTGCTCTCTAACTTGCTCGACGTTTATGATGGAGCAGAAAGAACATGTTCTAACTGCATCTAGAACAACTTCCTTTCTACAAACAAACAACTTTGGAACGTGTTCTATCTTAATCTAATTACAAACAAACAACAAAAAGTTCTAAGAGGACGTTAGAGCAGACTAGGGTTCCTAAATATGAACTGAGTTGTTAAAGTTTTCATTTAGGAACTCTAGAGCAGACAAACAAACAAACCTTATAAATATTGCTTATTATACTCATTATACCGGATGTTCACTCTCAATGTCGATTATAGGCAATTAACATTGTGCATTTTACTTTTATGTATGTTTACTATTCTATAATAAATCAATGCATATTAAAATAATAAAAAGTTTAAATAGTCGTTATTCAATTGTGATGTTTAAACCGTCATTATTTCGTCACTTACTAATATCTTAGGTAAACAAGTGTCTATCCGTTAAAATGAAATAATTTAAAAAAATAGCTTGTCATACTTAACAACACTTAACTTTTAAATTAGTATTTTAAAATAAAAATCGCACTCTTAATATTATTATTAGTATCGTTTGATGCGCGATAATTTTCTCTTTCTATTGATACCATTATCTTTATTGTAGTTGAATTTGGCAAGCAGGAATCACCAAAAACATTCAATACAATGTTAAATGCATATATTCGAGTTTGAGAATGAATAGAGGAACAAACTGTATATTAAAAACAAACTCATAGAGGATGCTCTTTTGCGATTTGCACGAGTGCCTTGTTAAGTAGTTATATTTCTTCGGTGACTGATCCACTTTATAATACTTATTCAAATTTTTCCTCTCTTGTATCTCATTACTTTAGATCTAATTTTGAACTCCATTTCTTTCAGTAGCCAGTAGGTTATTCTCGTCTGTATCTAAGGGCTCGTTCCCAAAGTGTCTGCCAATATTAGCTTCATAATGTTGTTCTTTGTTTTGATAGTTTTTCTGGTCGTTCTGAGTGTTTTTCTGGTGGTGGTGGTTTCTCTGAGTGTTTTGTAATATGTCTATGTACATACATTGCTCTTTATCTGCTGAAGTGATTATCCATTAGCCATTTGCTTTTCTCGGTTTATTATTATTATTATTCGTGATTTATAACTGATACGTGATTATTATGACAGGATCATTATATGAATAAATAGGGCTTATGGGCTCATTCTTACTATTATTATAAGATTTATAGGCTCATTGTTATCATTAGATGGGATTTGGGAGACACATTATTACCCAGCCAGCACACTGAGGTTAGAATGACGTTATTTTTAAGTCAATATTGGTCGACGACGTCATATGACTAATAAATGATGTCCATAAAACGTCATATAATGGGACGTACGTAGACGTCTTCAAAAAGACGTCTTTTGGACGTACAATACAATACGTACAAGTTTCATTAAAAAGATATTATTTTAACAGGGGCCAAGGAGTATTGGTCATATTAAGTAGGTGGTTACAATATAGAGATGTTTTGACTGTAGTATATAAGTGTTATTTCCAATATTCAACTATTTATTTATAATTCCTGTCTTAGTCCTCGCATAGGACGTTTTAATGACGTCTTATATTGATGTCTTTGGGCTGTGACATAATGATATCAGTTTTAAAACAATTTGATGTTACTGCCAAAAAACGGCGACATTATGACGTCAGTGTGCTGGCTGGGTATTATGAAGTGGAATTTACAGACCCATCATTATTGTTGAATGGGATTTATAGGCTCATACTAATTATTTAGTACGTCTTTTACACTCATTCTCGGTACTAGGTGGGAATTACAGGGTCAATGTTATTAATAATTATCAAATGGAATTTAACTATGAGCACATCTTTTTATTAAATGGGAATTATAAGCTTAGTAATATTATTACATAGAAATTGTAGGTTTCGTATTATTATTAGAAGGGCTTATAGGCTTGTTATTATTAACAAATGACATCATTTCATGAAATAATAGGTTCATTATTATTATTAAATGGGATAATAGGGTCACTGTTATTGTTAAACGGAACATGTAAGCTCATTATAATAATTAACCACAAATTATAAGGTCATTATTACCATATGGTACTTATAAGTTACTTATTATTATATGAGACTTACATGTTAATTCTTATTATTAGTAGAATCTATGATGTCATTGTTATATAACGGGACCTATAGGCCGATTCTTCTTATTAAATGGGATTTATAGGTTCACGTTTATTATTAAATGGGATTAATAGGCACAGTATTATTCCTATTACGAAATGGCATTTATAGGTTCATTATTACTATTAGATGGGATTTATAGGAGCATTATTATTAAATAGGACTGCTTATAGGCCCAGTCTTATTATTAAATAGACAAATTGTCATTATTGTTAAATGGGATTTAGAGGATCATTAATACTATAAAATGCGATTTATACGTTGATTATTATTAAATGGAACTTTAGGCTCATTCTTATTACGAAATGCAATAATAATAATAATAACTACTACAACCCATAGCCTAAGCCAAGGCCCCAAAAGCTATAAGCTTGTGCGGGAGGGAGGGGGTGATTATTATTATTATGTAGGCCCAATGTGCGGCTGCAGCCGACTTACAGATGGAACAGCGCAAATCCCACATTTGTGTCACAGCTAAGGAAAACTGCAGAAAACCTTAACCAGATCTGCCGGCGCCGAGAGTCGATCGCGGGCCTCTTGGGTGAAAGTCCGGCACGCCAGACATTACACTACAAATGTATAGGTTCAATGTTAATATTAGATGGAACTTAAATATATGCAAATTATTATTATTAAATGAGGCTTCAATAAATAAGAATAGGCTCATTGTTGTTATTGAATGGGATTTACAGGCTCACAGTTATTATTAAATGGGATTAATAGGCATATTATTATTCCTACTACAAAATGGCATTTATAGGTTCATTATTATTATTATTATTAGATGGGGATTTATAGGAGTATTATTATTAAATCAGACTGCTTATAGGCTCAGTCTTATTATTAATATTAAATAGGTGTATTGTCATTATTATTAAATGGGATTTAGAGGATTATTAATACTATAAAATGGGATTTATACGTTGATGATTATTAAATGGTATTTATAGGATCAATGTTATCATTAGATGAGATTTATATGATCATAGGCTCATTATTATTAAATGGAACTTTTTAGGCTCATTCTTATTAGGAAATGCAATGTATAGGTTCACTGTTATTATTAGATGGAACTTAAATATATGCAAATTATTATTATTAAATGAGGCTTTAGTACATAAGAATAGGCTCATTGTTGTTATTAAATGGGATTAATAGGCACATTATTATTCCTACTACAAAATGGCATTTATAGGTTCATTAGATGGGATTTATAGGAGCATTGTTATTAAATCGGACTGCCTATAGCCCCAGTTTTATTATTAAATAGTCGAATTGTCATTATTGTTAAATGGGATTTAGAGGATCATTAATACTATAAAATAAGATTTATACGTTAATTATTAAATGGTATTTATAGGATCAATGTTATCATTAGATGAAATTTATAGGATCATAGGCTCATTATTATTAAATTAGTATATTAAAGTATTAGTTTCATAAGACGCGTTTTTAGCGCACGCGTCCGAGTTTAGAAAACGACCCGCGAAGCGGGGAGTTTTCTAACGGACAAGTGCGCTAAAACGCCTTATGAAACGAATACTTTATACTATTTTTTATACTTGCGTCGTTATTTCGTTAATTATTAAAAAATAAATTAGTTTTAAATAAGATTTGTTAGTGAAATTTTGTTAAGTACTTTTGACAGTTGGCTACACTGAAAATTCAACTTCAGCATTTGTTATTTAAATTGTTTTGTTTTTATAAAATTAATTTAGTTTCTGTGACAAGAAGGTAAAATGGTAAGATATTCTCTCCCTCCATCTTATTAAAAAGAATTAACTTATCTTAATTAATCTTAATCTTATTAAAATATTGGAATTTAACCATATTGATAGATTTATAACAACTGCAGAAAATAACCAACATTTAGCTATGAAAGTAAGTAAAATTTTGTGCTAAATACTTTCAATTTTTAATATATTTCAATTATTTAAGGTTGCATTAATAATGGGATTCTGTGTTGCCTGCCGAAGAGATGAATTGACCAACATGTTATTAGACGATATTGTGGTCAAAGATGATGTGTTCACTGTGACTGTAACAAAAACAAAAAATAAAGTTCGAAGAGAATTCTTAATTACAGAGAAACTGTGAATTGATTTAATTAAGCAATATTTGAGCCTAAGGTCTAAGAAAATAAACCACAGGCGGTTTTTTATAACCTACCGCAATGGAAAATGTATTTCTACTCCTATCGGTATAAACACCATGAGAAAAGTTCCATTTATTATTGCCACTTATTTGCATTTAGCCAACCCGAAGCTTTTTACAGGTCATTGCTTTCGACGTTCAAGTGCTTCCCAATTGGCAAACAAAGGTGGCGATTTAATAACTATAAAACGGCATGGAGGTTGGAAGTCTTCAGCTGTGGCTGAGGGCTGTATTGATGCTTCAGTTAAAAAAAATGGAGGTAGCTGAATTGCTATCTAATAAGCTATGTACTTCCACTTCAACGGCTCAAGTGGTAATTGACCAGTCTTCCACTGCTTCATTTTTACATGAAGAATCACACACTTTTAGCAGAAACCCAATAACGAGTCAACAAAACATTGTTGAGGGGCATAATTTACCTTCATTTAAGATTAATGCCCAGGACACTTCTGCTGTTACAATCAAAGTGTATAATAACTGTACTTTTAATACAAAAGATGTATAAAGAATAATTTGTGAATTTATTAAATAATTTTTAATTTAATTAATTTATTTTGTGTATGTTTATTTTATATTTTAAAAGTTTGGCATTTTATCACATAACAACATAACCGCACTTTTAAATATAATAAGTTTGACATTTAAGAACAGCTGTTAGGTGCTACCAACTTTAAAAAACAAAATTTTACTGTTTCCAGTACTCTAATAAATCTCATTAGGACACGCAAATGCGTGTCCTAATGGAGTTCATTAGGACACGCAAGTATAAAATAGTAATTTAGGCTCATTCTTATTACGAAATTCAATGTATAGGTTCACTGTTATTATTAGATTAGGAACTTAAATATATGCACATCATTATTATGATTAAATGAGGCTGTAGTAAATCAGAATAGGCTCATTGTTGTCATTAAATGGGACTTTTATTATTATATTAGGAAAAATCTTGAACAATACACTCCTGTTCGCAATATTTAAAACTAAAATAACAAAAATTCCTAATAAATCATTCTACCTAATAAGAGACCTTAATCAGGAACCGGAAGTAAACTGTTTTACAACCATTTGAACAAAAACATACTCAAAACATGTATATTCAAGGAAAATAACAAGTAGTATAGACAGATTTCCTGTTGGAAACCGGAACTCTTTTTTTTCACAGATTGTGATGGCAAGATTCTCGTTATCTCAAGGGTTCAACGTATAATAAGGAAATACAAATAAATATTAAATGTTTAAAATAGTTTTATTTTCGCACTCCTGCTACTACTACTACTGATTTATTCATTCGGAACGGCCAGTGTTGCTGCTATTTTGCTTTTCTATAATCTTAAATCTCCTATAATAATAAACGAAAAGGAAGGTCAAGCAGCAGACACACTTTTATTAATATTAAAAGTAAATCTGTATTCCGTTCTTGCGTGTTTGATAGCGAATACGAAAAAAAATCTTGAAGCAAGGTCGATTAGTTCCATATTAAAGCAGTTCGTAATTACAATGTCAGATTCATGC
This sequence comes from Agrypnus murinus, assembly GCA_929113105.1. Classification (NCBI taxonomy): domain Eukaryota; kingdom Metazoa; phylum Arthropoda; class Insecta; order Coleoptera; family Elateridae; genus Agrypnus; species Agrypnus murinus. The sequence continues at coordinate 6,746,217 of OV816029.1, forward strand.
TTGATTGCAACAACATTCTTAAATTTTTCCATATTGTTATTATTAATATTGATTTAATAAAATCGATTTTATTATTGTTCGGTGTAATAAAATGAAATCTTGAAGTATACACGTTGCAAAATAGCATGTACACGTACAATTTAGTTTTAGAATGTCGAAGTCGTTTAATATAAATAAATACGGTATAACTGGTCGCAGTAGGCCTTGATCGAGTGTGAAAAACGTTTTATATTTCTTACAAAAACGCAAATGTATGGAGAGCCTCATAAATAATGATAATTATTCATTTTTAGTCACTTCCGTCAATAAACCTCTTGTTACCTATTTGATGCTCTGTCTATCTATAGGCTGTTAATAATAACAATAGCAGCGCTTGTTTTGCCATTTTCAAGGATAATCACGATTACTACTTGTTATAATAGCTTTGTTTGTTTTTGTTCGTTGAGTATGCAGCCATAGTTTCCAGACGGAACTACAAACTCCTCCATTATCATATTTACAGTTAAGTGGCTTTGTTACAGCGGACGATGATTATTAATAATTAGTTTTATCTATTTATGATCAACAGTTATACAAATATTCAATAACTAATCGCTTTTAAAAATATCCTCTTATTCTGCAAAATCTGCAATTAATATAACGCTGCTTTAACTTAACCATTTAAAAAAGCGTTAGATTTAGGGTTAATGAATAGATTTGGCAACATTGATAACAACGATACAAGCTTTTGTATACGTATTGATGCACACAGCCTTCTATGTTGATATCCACATTCAGAATTTAGATCATATACAAGGAAAGTAATCGAGATTCTACGCCACATAATCACTCTTTTTATCTGGTTATTTATGGACCGATGTTGGCATAATCTTTTGCGTTCGATTCCGATTAGAGTGAACAGTAGAAAATACGTGAATATACTTGGACGTGATCTCTAGAAGGTGCCACAATGATATGTTATGTACAGTTTTCACCATTAGATAATAGGGTATCGATAGAATCTATAATTATATCTGCTAGATTTCAATGTCTAGTATATTGCTTAAAAGGTTTATTTCTACTATAAATCCTACTTCCTAGTCCAACTTGATTTTCTCGCCTGCACCTCGATCGACCCATTCAATATGGACTGTAGACTTTCTAAACATTTCATATAGTATTACCAACAGCATTGCATGTTTCGTCTAAATGGAGCTACAAATACGTTCTTTGCTGCCACTTAATAATCTTAATAGTAATAATTAGACTTCCAAAAAGGTCCCAAAAGAAAGTTTAACGACCGATATACAGAAATTTGAAGGAGCGTTACCAGAACGATGTCTAGCTGACTTCGAGATTCAAGAATTTCTCACTCTAATATTTGTCACTCGAACAAAATAATTCTATAAGTAGGTGAAATGGAGCGGTTAAGATATTCAAAATAGGAAGGCGCTATTCGCCTCATTTTTCAAGAAAATCTTAGACTACTCCCTTCTTAATCAGATTGAAAAAGTGCGTATCTATCTCATAAGTTGAGATAATTCCTTTACAGGGTCAACGAAGTAATTTATTAGATATTTAAAAGAACAATACTGATAACGAACGTCGCCGACGAAACTTTGCCACGCATAGTAATCTTGACCACAGTAGCCACGTAGTGACTCTTATCTGGTCGCTTGATCTACGGACACGTCTACGTCTAAACGTCTAAAACGTCCCCATGACATTACCGTTACTGGAAAGATTTACAAATACCACACCACTGCTCTGTTACTATCAGCCGTGCGTATTTCTACAATGTATCACTTTCCACTACCGGTACTGAAGAAATGGCGACTACGCACCAGAATAGAAATTAATAATAGCAGACAAATGTATCACTTTGCTATCTTGGAGTTCAATGAGTTAGTATGACTTAGGTATGGCAAAGGAAACATAGCGAATACTAATTTATCTGAGATTATTATGGCGTACTTGACAAGCCTTAAAATATAGTAACTGTTTGTTAAGTTGATGATAAGTAAAATTAATTTTGATATAAACGCTTTATCAAATGTATTTGAACTATAAAAGTGCATTTGAACAAAAAAAGTACATTCGAACTATAAAAGTGTATTTTAACTATAAGAGTGCATTTGAACTACGGTTAGAGTTTTATTCGATCGCACTCTGTCTAAACCGTACTGACACTCAAAAAAAAGGAAATTAAAGGCGGGAGGTTCAATTTGAAGTAATTAGATTTAAAATAATACTAAAAACTTCCGGAGGTTAGAAAAATGCTTCTTGCAAATAGCAGGCTATATTATATGTATTAAAAAAATAAAATCGGTGGGAGACTATTATAAATATTTATAGAGATAACTCACCTATTAATAGCAGCGCTTCGAGATGGATCACGTCTAGCTACGGTTATATGGACTAGAACTTTAGAATCGTTTTCTACAAGTTTCGCCAGTTCCTCCCCTTTCCATTTAAATGTAAATACTGCACTAATATTACCTGAAAAAAGAAAAATTAATTAGAAATCAAAATAATCTTGTAAATAAAATAATTATTAAAACATTCACAACATGCATTAACTTCCTTATGGAAAAGGACTTTTATTCGTCCTCTCGTTTTTTTTTTCTAAAGGTCCGACCATCCTTGAAGTCCTACCTAATTCATACATACATACAACTTTTATGATTAACATCAAATGCAGATGAATGTTTTTAATTCCGTTCCTGACCTTTAGACATTTACATGTTGCGAAAAAAATAATTATATTCCTATTGCGTGTTAATAACGACGATGAAACCTGGTTAAAACGAGATCAAAAGGGTGCGTCGTTTATAATAATTAAACGATAATGATAATAGTAATAATAATAAGCGCAAGTACTATTACATTAATGTTACCGCTTTCATATACCCACATTATTATACTCATACGAGACAATAATGAGAGAGCTATTGAAAAATCAATAAATGGAAAAGCAGAGGAAGATAACCAGAGCAAAATGTAAATTAATACTGTTAAGTTTCCTTTTTTTGCATATTGGCAAGTAAATTGGAATAGTAGAAGATATACACAAAGGAGTGTACATTTTTAATGAAATTTCTTGTTGTTTAACTTTTTTTTGCATATATTGCATATTCTAGCCAAGTGTATATGTATTACTAAAAATCTGCATATTTGTGTATGTATTTGCAAGTAATTACGTGTTTGTTTTTGAAAAAGAACCTGATATCATGAGAGAGTGACAAAAAGCAAGAGATAATCATGCATATAGTTTTGCATCTACTGTTGCTATGTTAGGGCATATACTATTAGTATATAGTAAAAAGGGTGCATATTTCGGGTTAAAGTTGCAGACGCAGTAGATTTTGTAATTATGCATGTCAAACAGACCTGAAGACAGATTATTAAGAATAAAACAATGCTGATAGACATTTGCATCTAGAGTTGCATGTTACTGAAAATATGCATATTTTTGCATAAAGTTGCATATGCACAAAACTTTTTTGTATTTTTGCATGATAAACAGTTGGTGGTATATATATTAATGAAAGGGTGCATATTTTTGCTTATATGTACTTGCATACAGAAGATTTTGTACTTTTGGAATCAAACAGATTTCTAAGGCAAACTGATAAACTTTTACTTAGTGCATATTGTGGTGAATAACTTATAAAAATATAATTACTACACCCTGCTGTTAATAATTATAGAAATTCACCTTTTTATCATATAAGTATGAAATTCTGATATTTTCAAATCTACCCTGGCTATTTTATGATAGAGACTCCAACCTCTTGTTATTTGAATAGTTCATGTATCCTTAAATAAATCAATTTTATATTTTTTTGATTTCTTTACTTTACCAACTGTTATGAGAATTAAGATATGAAACCTCCTCCAGAAGGTCGGAGTTCGGTTTCCTTCTAAATTGATTTCAAATCTTAATTCCAACAGATTTAAAACAACCTTATTACTAATTACTAATTTGAGCGCCCTCTATTTATTTAAATAAGAATTGACAATTTTGTGAAGTAGTTTATAACCCTATTTGACAGGTAAGTATTGGAATTCTATTATTCTATTTCTTGATAAACTTGATGCGTTTTAAATTCAGTTTTAGGAAATTTATTAATTATGAAAAGGCTTGCAGCTTATCGAACAAACCTTTAATGATATTACCAATCTATTAACTTCCTGAATGATTATGGAGTAAGTAATTTCGTATCATTTTACATATGCATTTGACTGCTTGCACACTCGCTTTGCTCTGCTATTTTAAAGAATTTCATTACACTGAAGTTATCTGATTAAGATGACGCTGCTTTTGAATTAATTCCTTTTTGTAGATCAGCTCTCATTCCATCAGTTTAATTTCTAATTTTTCTCCAAATTATCTTAAATCTTAAAGGTTTGAAATGGGCCTTTTTCGTTATATTCAATTTTAGTTATTATTTTATATGTATTTTGTTCTTCCGTATATGCGAAGTAGATCTCATGGTAGATTGACACAAAAGCATCTCCTAGATCTTAGATCGATGGTTGCATATTTGAACAATATTTCGGTGAAAATTCGTATATATTTACCCAAAATTGCAAATAGTTACTTGTAAAATTTAAATAGACTGTATAACAGAAAATACGTAAAAAATGAATCACTTATACAATTTTGGCTAGATTACATGTCGTTGAAAGAGTGCGTATCTGTGCAAACTGTATCTAAAAACTTATGTCATAATAATACATATTTGGAACTCTGACGAGACGATTTTACCCTCGTAAAAATAGTTTTGTCGATGCTGAATTCATTGAACTAGCTTACGCAAACAGTTCATTATTTTTGGATGATAACCAAGTCACCTACAGCAAGAGCACCTGTAACGTATTGGAAAAGACTCAAAATATTTCAGATGGCAATGGAAAAGATTGGCATCATTCGAAAATTACTCACAAATAACAACCGAGAAAAAAAAACAGATAGCTAATAGATAAACCACATCAAGATAAAAACTGACAAAGAAAATCAATTCAATTAACTTTTTGTGTATATACATAATTTATCCTTAACCTAAACCACCAAATCACAAGGATTTTAGAGAAAAAAAATTATCAATAAGTTAATATGCATGCATATATGTAAAAAGCATATCGAAAAGTGTTATAGATTAGAATTACAAAACACGGCTTAATAAATTAAATATATTATGTAATTTTTATTAATAATAAAATTATTATACAAAAAATTTCATGGAATATCAAAAAAATCTAAAAATATTAAAGATGTAAATTTAAGTTGATTAACCTTTACACAGTCGTATGTTATAAATAGGATAAGTAAATATTGGTAGAAATGAAATTGTTCAAGTCAATAGAAAATGGCGAAAAGTAAATATTATTGAGTGCTGTGTAATAATATAATTGAATCATAAACCAATAATTAACACAATATTGTAATTACTGGTCCGGATTTCGTAATTCAAAATAATAAATTCGTCCTATTTAGAGAGCGAAATTTGAAATTAAACTTTAATGAAAGGCTATGGTTTCTAAAAAATGATCAAATTTAAATGTTATAACAGCAGAACGGCATTGAATTTAAGTGTGGCTCCAGCCAGTATAAAATTCTCTTTCCTACCCGCCACCTGTTACAACAAGCCTTGCTAACAAAATCGATAAGAGATGTTTTAATAAATTTTTCAAAATTCTGCAGCTACTACATTTGCGATTGGAGTTTTCCTTTAGGAAATATTAAGTATACTGTTTGCATCAATCTTTGAATACGTAACACAAAGAAAAATCTAGCAGGCGTGGTTAGCTTACTAACGTTTTTGTTGAAACTTCGAACTAATAAATAGTCGATGGTGTGGTACAATAGATCTTAAGTAAAACTTAGTGTCGCAGAAAAATGGCGGTGGTGATTTTAATTTGAAAATACAAAGGAGTGGAGTCAATTAATTTTTACAGTAAGATCTAGTTCGCCAATAAAAACCACCCTTTCAAATACTTTCTTCTTATAGCCGTTCCGGATGTCAGCAGCCATCTTGGCTATCTTTACTATGTCGCCCCGTTATCCTGACACATTTATTGTGGTAGCCATAGAAAATCAAGCACTAAGATTTTTAAGCCATGAGATGACTACCAGCTTTTTTGTTTTTATTGTCATCGACCCTTCTTTCTACTCGTTTAAGTGGAAATCTTCTGACCGCAAGAGTTAGATTCGCGCTTTATTGACTTAAAGCATTGAGTTTTCGAATTTATTTCACCATTGCAACCGATATGTCATAACCGAAACCATATAGAATGGGACTGATTCGTACTTGCAACACCACCTACATAACAAGGCCTACTAACCACGTAGTGACGTCACAACAACTCTTTGTTGTGATAAAAGATTCGGGATTGCCTCTGCAATCCCGAATCTTTTATTCCTCATTTTACATTCAAATTTTAGCTAATAGGCTGTCTTATTCCATCAAAAATAAAAGATGTTCCAGAATATTAATTAAGAATGAGTTTTTATTTGGCAGGAACCCATTTTCGTATGAAAATCCTATAGTAAATATAAATGACCAACTTGTGTTTATTATGTATTTGCAATTAAATATCTTTAAAAATAAAATTTTTGTAGTAGTTAGGCTAAGTCGATGGTAATAGGATGTGCAAAATAACTCAGAGAATAGGAATCTTAAATCAAATGGTGGTGACAACGCGTAAATAATCAGAAAATCAACGCTAAAGTTGCTATTTTGAGGTTACAGTTATACTTGATAGAAAGATTTTATAATTCTTATGTATATTTGCGATGTTTTTCTAAAGAAAATCCCTTAGTCGCGAGGATCTTGGGCGTTTATTTACTAAACCTCCTTTGGTAAGTGTAATTTCTACTGTTAAGACGCCAGAGCACCATCAGTTTTATCAAACAATTAGGTCTTATACTCTTTAATAAAACTTGTCAGCATCTTACGAAACAGGTAAAAAGCAAACCAAATAAAAACTAATAACTCACTACAGAATAATTCGATAGCATACAATTTACTCGGTGAATTTTATGAATCCACTTTCTTTGTGATTCGTCATCTTTCGGAAACTCAAACAACACGTGCATTTTTTGTTTTTCATTGTAATTACCGTTGCACCGTGTACACAATAACACAACACTTGTTTATCATTTTAAACAACTTTATTAGTCCTACATTATATTAATTATACACGCTAATAATATGCTACACATATAAAAATTACAATTTTACACCAGCCAACAGAATTACACAAATTGACATAAGTACTATTATTTATTAGTACATATACTGTCTTTTGTTTATTTTTGTTTTGCCTTTTGTAGGTGACGTCACTATGACGTTTACATTATGTTGTGAGGCCTTAGCTATCTATATAGGTGGTGTTGGTACTTGTCGACTATTCTTTCAGTTTTTTTTCTAATGGAGAAATGTAGCTAGTGGTAGCTAGACGCTTCGATATAGCTGAACTTCGCTGAAGTGCAGCTATTCCTGTATCTTTTGTTTACAAGGATATAATCAGTCTGGTTCTTGATAATGTTTTCAGGTGACGTCCAGGTAAATAACTTTCTTGTGGAAGTAAGGAAATATTTATTGACACTGGTAAGTTCTCGGAATCTACCAGTACATCGCGATAGACATTATTGACAGCTGCGAATATTGTCAACAATAAGTAAATGCATATGATTGTTACTTTTGGACAAATGGTGGAGTCATCAGCAGAAAGTGCATGTTTCATTCATATCATAGAATTTCCTACAACAGTTCCGCATATTAAAATAATTCAAGTTCGGCTGGAAACTGATTACTGTTTTAATCTTAACAAGGCTAACGATGAGGAAACCATTTTAAAAATCCCTGATAAGAATCTTAAGCAGAAAAAAATTAGAAATTTTTTCTTTACCTTCACCGCACCTATTTTATCACTTAAGCGTAACATAATCAGAGTTAATTACTATATCTAAAGATAATTACTAATTAAATAATGAAGTCATAAAATACTAATAGTATAATAAATGACTAATAATAACAATAATAAGAAACAAACAACAACTAATCATCACTATTTATCAAGAACGTTTACAATATACTTATTTTGCGGTAGTTTTAGCGGAACTAATAATAATTTATGCAACTACGTCCTCCTAATTATTATAACGTTCTTTCTTACTAACAGACATCTTAAAACTGAAAATTATGAAAGAATTATTGCTAACAGTAACTCAGGTCTAATTTCAAAATTGCTGCCCTTCTCTATCTTTCTCTCTTTTCTGTGATGCACATTAATTCCAAACAACATAGCAATCAATAACCTCGAGGCTAACCATAAATATTTATCTCTTCTTTCTGATTTGGCATGAGACCAACCGCTTTTTTTGTTTATTGTATTTTATAATGTCAATGTTAGTCCATCGATAACAAGATTTAATTAAAGACTTTTGTAGACAATATTAATCAAACTTATAAATTCGCGATGCCCCAGTTCATTTCGGCTGATATTTTATCTGTTTGATCGACGACAAGAATAAACTATTTTTCTAAGATTTAAATACTTATATGGAGATATGACAACGCCGCCGTTTTAATCGGAAAAGGTTCAGCGATGTTTGATGTGAGAGGGGATAGTGTTTTAAGGAAGTTTCGGAAATCATGTTGTACGTTCCGATAAACCGAATGTCGTCGTTTTTTTTATACATCTATACTCCAGACCCTGTAAGTTCCAACGCACGTCACATCCTACGTCATAACCTCAAATGTCATTAATTTAGTATGTTTACATTGTTTAAATAAGTATTCATGCATATACAACTAATTTAGTACATGTATGTATTGCAAATGTATAGACAAATGAAAAAAAGATTTTAGATTTATATGTAAACGAGAAACAGCATAAGTGCCAACAGTCGAACGAGAAATATGGAATCATACGTCATGTTTATACTGGATTACAGTAAAGGTAAGTAGGTAAGTAAAGGTTGAGTCAAATCGACTCAAACCGACCAATCCTATGACATCCGCCTGCGGATCCGCTGCTGTGAGTACTTACCTTAAAATCTACATATAAAAATTACATGTGAAAACTAATAACTCAAAAATACATTTAAAACAAGCACTCTTATATTTATTTTTGTCAAACTTACAAAAACCGCCCTTAAAGGATTTGAAAAGATTATTGATGATGTGCATCGGAACTTACATGGTATGAAGTATACGCGCAGCCTTAGTAAGGAACACCGATTTATTGAAGTTTTGAAGCTTTTCCTAAGGGCTGTGTTTTGGAAACTATTCGATCCAAAATGACAAACAGGGTATCAGAATACGTGGAATCTTCAAAACGTTTCCCCACGATGCGACGGGGTATCACAAATCGTAATCAAAATTGTTACAAGAAAAAAAGTGAGAATTCTGACTTTTTTACTCGAAAGTGCGCAATAATAAATTTGCCACCGCCAGCCTAATTAAGTGTGTAGTTTCGAATGACCTTGGCATTATTATACGAATCTCCTGAGTCGATTGAGCCCATTCCCTACATTGCCGCGCTCCCATTTCCGACCGACTAGCTTTCGTCCCGGTTGAAAAATCTCGGTTTAGGTTTTCTACCTATGCCTCTAGTGCAGCAGTTCCCAATATTTGCTCCGCGGAACTCTAGGGATCCCACGTGAATTTCCCATGGGCGCCAGGGAAAGAAATTAAATAAAAATTGAATGAAATAAAAGAATAAGAAACAAAAAGTTGAATCAAAATAAGAAAACTAGAAATTACATTCTGAACTGATTTGCCAAGTTGAACTCTGCGCCTCTTCTAGCAGACGATACTTGGTCATTCTGCTGCCACTAGCTCCAAAATATTGTAGGTTGCAGTTTGGTTGCAATTTGTGTGAAAATTGTGAGCATTTACGAGGGTGGTCCCAGAAGTACCCGACCTGACCAAGAGGCGGCGGTAGTTGTTTGAAAATATCACTGTATTGGAAAGTACGCAGTCTATGAAGCATATGTTTCCAGTTTGAAAGCGCCACGTTGTTCAGTATTTGTTTGGCAGCCATCAATAGTGAACGTTGTCAGTGAATTTGTGAAAATGGAGAAAATTGGTCATCGTTATGTGATACAATACTTTTATTTGAAAGGCCTCAGCCCAACCAATATAAAAGCTAAACTGGATTCTACTCTGGGTGAGTCTGCCCCTTCGTTTACAACAGTTAAATTTTGAGTAGCTGAGTTTAAACGAGGCCGTAGGAGCTGCCAAGACGAGCATCGCAGTGGTCGACCAAATGAGGTGACGACTCCAGAAATGGTGAAGAAAATCCACAAAGCGGTACTTGATGATCGTCGACTGAAAGTGCGCGAGCTAGCAGACATTACGGGCATTTCAAAAAGTGCGGTACATCGCATATTATCTGAAAATTTGGACATGAGAAAGCTGTGTGCAAGATGGGTGCCGCGTTTGCTCACACTCGAGCAAAAACAGTGTCGTGAAAATGTTTCAATTGAGTGTTTAGCGAAGTTTCACAGCAACAAAGCAGAATTTCTGCGCCGTTTCGTAACAATGGATGAAACATGGGTCCATCATTTCACACCCGAGACAAAAGAACAATCGAAACAATGGACTCAAAAGGGAGAACCGGCTCCAAAGAAGGCGAAGACCGTTTCATCTGCAGGCAAGGTTATGGCGTCGGTTTTTTGGGATGCGCGTGGAATAATTTTTATTGACTATCTCGAAAAAGGAAAAACTATCAACGGCCAGTATTATGCAAACTTATTGCAACGTTTGAGCGAACAAATCAAGCAAAAACGGCCGCATTTGGCTAAAAAGAAAGTGTTGTTTGATCACGACAACGCGCCAGCTCACAAATCCGTTATTGCAATGGCCAAAATTAATCAATTAAAGTTTGAATTGCTACCTCATGCACCATATTCGCCAGATTTAGCCCCCTCGGATTATTTTCTGTTCCCAAACTTGAAAAAATGGCTCAGTGGTCAAAGATTTTCCAACGATGAAGAAGTGATGTCAGCAGTTAATGGCTATTTTGAGGAGCAAGACAGTTCTTATTATAAAAAGGGTATTGAACTTTTTGAACACCGCTGGGAAAAGTGTATAGAGCTGAAAGGAGATTACGTTGAAAAATAAATAAATCTTTTTCCAAAATTTTTGTGTTTTCTTTGTTGGGTCGGGTACTTCTGGGACCACCCTCGTAGTTGCGATTTGTGTGGAATTTGTGTACAATCTGAGTACAATTCGTGTGCAGTTTATGTGCAATTCATGTGATTTGTGTACAGTTTATGTACAACTGGTGTGCAGTTTATGTGCAATTTGTGTACAATTTGCGTAAAATTTGTGTGCAATTTGTGTACTGTTTGTGTGCAATTTGTGTACAATCTATGTACTGTTTGTGCACAATCTGTGTACTGTGTGTGATTTACGTACAATTTGAGTGCAATTTGTGTACAATTTGTGTGTAATTTGTGTACAATTCGTGTAATTTGTGCACTGTTTGTGAACAATCTGTGAAATCTGTGTAGTTTGTGTGCAATTTGCGTACAGTTTGTGCAATTTGCGTACAGTTTGTGCAATTTGTGTGTAATTTGTATACAATTTTTGTACAATCTGCGCACTGTTTGTGTCCAATTGGAGTATAGATTGTATGCAATTTGTGCGCAATTTGTGTACTGTTTGTTTGCAATTTGCGTACAATCTGTGAAATGTTTGTGTGCAATTTGAATACAATTTGTGTACAATCCTGTGCAGAATAAAAATAATTGTGTGTAATTTGTGTCCAATTTATGTACAATCTGTGCACTGTTTGTTTGCAATTTGCTTACAATTTTAATGCAGTTTGTGTGTAATTTGTGTCCAATTTATGTGCAATTTGTGTACAATCTGTGCGCTGTTTCTTTGCAATTTGCGTACAATTTTAATGCAGTTTGTGTGTAATTTGTGTCCAACTTATGTGCAATTTGTGTATAATCTGTGCACTGATTGTGTGCAATTTACGGACAATTTGAATACAGTTTGTGTACTGTTGGTGTGTAATGTGTGTACAATCCTGTGCACAATAAAAATAATTGTGTGAATTTGTGTCTAATTTATGTACAATCTGAGCACTGTTATCGTACAATTTGAGTACAGTTTGTGTGTAGTTTCTGTCCAATTCATGTGTAATTTGTGTACAATCTGTGCACTGTTTGTGTGCAATTTGCGTACAATTTGAATACTGTTGGTGTGTAATTTCCAATTTATCTACAATCTGTGCACTGTTTGTTTGCAATTTGCGTACAATTTGAGTACAGTGTGTGTGTAATTTCTGTCCAATTCATGTGTAATTTGTGTACAATCTGTGCATTGTTTGTTTGCAATTTGCGTACAATTTTAATGCAGTTTGTGTGTAATTTGTGTCCAACTTATGTGCAATTTGTGTATAATCTGTGCACTGATTGTGTGCAATTTACGGACAATTTGAATACAGTTTGTGTACTGTTGGTGTGTAATGTGTGTACAATCCTGTGCACAATAAAAATAATTGTGTGAATTTGTGTCTAATTTATGTACAATCTGAGCACTGTTATCATACAATTTGAGTACAGTTTGTGTGTAGTTTCTGTCCAATTCATGTGTAATTTGTGTACAATCTGTGCACTGTTTGTGTGCAATTTGCGTACAATTTGAATACTGTTGGTGTGTAATTTCCAATTTATCTACAATCTGTGCACTGTTTGTTTGCAATTTGCGTACAATTTGAGTACAGTGTGTGTGTAATTTCTGTCCAATTCATGTGTAATTTGTGTACAATCTGTGCATTGTTTGTTTGCAATTTGCGTACAATTTTAATGCAGTTTGTGTGTAATTTGTGTCCAACTTATGTGCAATTTGTGTATAATCTGTGCACTGATTGTGTGCAATTTACGGACAATTTGAATACAGTTTGTGTACTGTTGGTGTGTAATGTGTGTACAATCCTGTGCACAATAAAAATAATTGTGTGTAATTTGTGTCTAATTTATGTACAATCTGAGCACTGTTATCGTACAATTTGAGTACAGTTTGTGTGTAGTTTCTGTCCAATTCATGTGTAATTTGTGTACAATCTGTGCACTGTTTGTGTGCAATTTGCGTACAATTTGAATACTGTTGGTGTGTAATTTCCAATTTATTTACAATCTGTGCACTGTTTGTTTGCAATTTGCGTACAATTTGAGTACAGTGTGTGTGTGTAATTTGTGTACAATCTGTGCATTGTTTGTTTGCAATTTGCGTACAATTTTAATGCAATTTGCGTACAATTTTAATGCAGTTCGTGTGTAATTCGTGTCCAATTCATATGCAATTTGTGTGCAATTTGTGTACTGTTTGTTTGTAATTTGCGTACAATCTGTGAAATGTTTGTGTGCAATTTGAATACAATTTGTGTACAATCCTGTGCAGAATAAAAATAATTGTGTGTAATTTGTGTCTAATTTATGTACAATCTGAGCACTGTTATCGTACAATTTGAGTACAGTTTGTGTGTAGTTTCTGTCCAATTCATGTGTAATTTGTGTACAATCTGTGCACTGTTTGTGTGCAATTTGCGTACAATTTGAATACTGTTGGTGTGTAATTTCCAATTTATTTACAATCTGTGCACTGTTTGTTTGCAATTTGCGTACAATTTGAGTACAGTGTGTGTGTGTAATTTGTGTACAATCTGTGCATTGTTTGTTTGCAATTTGCGTACAATTTTAATGCAATTTGCGTACAATTTTAATGCAGTTCGTGTGTAATTCGTGTCCAATTCATATGCAATTTGTGTGCAATTTGTGTACTGTTTGTTTGTAATTTGCGTACAATCTGTGAACTGTTTGTGTGTTATTTGCGTACAATTTGATTCCAGTTTGTGTACTATTTGTGTGTAATTTGCGTACAATTAGAGTACAGTTTGTGTGCAATTAGCGTGTAGTTTGTGTCCAATTTGTGTGCAACTTATGTACAATCTGCAATTTGCATACAAATTATGTACAGTTTGTGTATTGATTGTGTATAAAAGTTTTTCCAGTTCCGGTTTTTCCGGTTGACTTCCGATTTCTAACGGAAAAACTGCGGATACAAACGTTCGCGACGTGATAACGCACCATCCGACGTCCTATCTTAGTTCGGATCTAAGAGGATCAGTGGGACAACGCCGGTCCCATCGGCATCTCAATTTACAGAGCTATCCGTAAGAATTCCATATGGTAGGTACATTTTACGTGTTACCTATAATCGTGCTGCCAATGCAGTTCTGGAATGTGGCATATACGACGGGCGAAACGTTATAGAAGTAATCGTAATCTACGCAATAACGTAAAATTGTCCGACGCGTCGTTTACGACATAATTGCAATTAGAGGTTTGGAAATTGTTAAAAATCGCAGAAAAACCATTCTTCCCCTAGCTCCACACATGCGTTATTCGTTGACGAATGTTTGTTATTTGTACACAAATACGTGAAGTGTGGATGGAATTTTTGTATTCGTATACAAATATTTGTTATTCGTCCACGAACACGAGCACGATCCGTATTGTAGCGGTAAATTATCGCGAGTCAAAGGGATCAGACATTCGTCTAACCTCCACGGGGTAGCCTCTATACACTATACGCGAATATTCGGTTACAGTATGCGAAGTGTGTAGGGAATTGTTCGGATACATTCGCAAACGAACATTCAGCCACGAATATTCGTGCTTGCACACGAATATTCGTAGACGCATGTGTGGAGCCGGGGTTCGAAAAGAGTCGGATTCATCGTCAAGCGTATTCGATCGTATAGCATATACGTTTCTTTTTTTTAGGTCATATACACGTTTATTATACAGGGTTATGATAATGTAATGCACAAAATTCATAAAACGTACAACGATCACTTTGGAACAAAATGCAAAAACACGTCAAACGTTTTTTTTTATTCCGCATCTTTTGACATAAGTTACAAAAAGAACACGTCAACTTTGTCAAAGTTATGACGTCATTAACATATTTTTTTAATGGGAAGCTAAGATTGTTATTACGTTATTTGATAAAGCTTGCTTTTTTACACTAGGGAAAAAAGTTGCAGTAGGGCTCACATAAGAAATATGCGGAATAAAAAAAAACATTTGACGTGTTTTTGCATTTTGTTCCAAAGTGATCGTTGTACGTTTTATGAATTTTGTGCATTACATTATCATAACCCTGTATACACGTTTATTAGGTCATATATACGTTTTTTTAGGTCACATAGATCTCGAGTTCTATGAAGTTTATGCAAATTTATCGATTTTATTTATGTAGAAACTGAGAAAAACGATTTTTCGACCGCAAGAGTTAGATTCGCGCTTTATTGATCTAGAACGTCGATTTTTCATACTCTATTGCGAATCCCCTTAATCAAAAACATATCGAAGTAAAATCGATAGGTCGCGATGGATTAACTGGCGAAAAGACTTCATCGGCTTTTGCCACGCTGTGCTATACCTTTGGAGTGTTATTAATTAGCATGGATAAATTATCAACCACCACTTCGATAAAATCAACAGTTTTATCAAAATGTATAAAATTGGTAATTTCATAATTCAAACACATTTCTAATAGTTTGTTAAAGCAAGATTAACCAGAAATAACCAAACCAAAAGCGTATCTAACTAACCTACAATGTCACACACAAATCCCGTGATTCATTGGAGGGCATTTTCGTTTTTGCATTATTAAAACACAAGTGTGCTGCTAACGTGCATTTTAATTAGTGTGGTGGCGGGTGAAAGCGAAACCTTGCGTCGCGCTGTTGAGAATAATTATTATTATAAAACAGAAGAGAAACCATGAAAATTAAAATTTGTTTTATAACAGTTTTGTCAGGTTTAAGGAAAAAGAGAGGTTTTGTTTATCTACGATCTGTTTGAATACTAATTATTTATAAGTATTCAAACAATTTAATACACTCTTTAAACGTTTAACGATGTATGTGGGAGTTGTGACATGAAGATCATTTCTGTTGCGATTGTATATTGTTAATTAGCGTTTTAATCCACCTCTCTTGTGTTTTTTTTTGTCATGACTATGTTCAACATAATTATGCAATGCTCATGTTTTTTTAATAGATGCTAATTTTTGTATGTTCTCGTTTTCGATTTTCCGGTCGTAATATTTTGACTCGAATTAACTTTTAATTGTAGTGTAAATTGAAAATGGCAAAATCTTACTTCTTATTTCGTTCCACCCAGTATATTTCAATTTTTGAAAACTACATAACCTCAAATCAACCATCATGGTGGTCTATTTTAAAAAATTCAACGTTGCCAGATGTTTCTTGTTTCGTAACCAGAATGGCTGATAAATGTATTTGTTTAAATTAATTTTTTTGAAATAAAAGCAAGAATCAATACGGTTTTTCCCCAAAAGACTTTAATTAATAAGAAATTCCCCCTAAAACGTTAGAAATAAAACAATGAGACTAGTTTAGTTTTATTACAGAAAAATAAGTAAATGTATCACGTCACATTTTATTACTGTTTTTTTTAAATATCGCAATTTAAAAATACCTTCAATAATAATAATAGAAAATGTTAATTACCGCTTGACATTTAAGTATTGTAATTAACAAATGCTATTTATTGTAATTTAAAAATAGTGCTATTAGTATGTGGGTGTGTTAGATAGATTTTCCTGCGAATGTATGCGCTACCTACAATACGAATATTTATCTGCATTGATGGGTATTTGTTCGATTTGACCGAGTTTGTACATAATGAGAAAAAGGAAAAAACGATAAATTCGAAATATTTTGCAAAAAAGAATGAGACAAAAATTGATGCTGGCCCTTGGCTACGAATATGCAAAACAGCTGTGCACAACAATATTTGCATAACGAGACAAAACAAAATTGAATCAAGGGTGGATCAAAACAAAGTGCAAACATGTGTACCAATAAAGAGCCTGTGTAAATTACCCAATTATTCAGAATTAAAAGTAAACTTGGCAACAAAAAAGATTGGTGCCTCCACCAAAATATCACGTTATGAAGTTAACATGAGTTGTGCCACATGCAATGTTTGCCCTTCTACTCCTTTAAAACGTTTCTAATGATTTTAAAATAAACTCGGAGCGAGAAACACTTTTTCTTAATAAAATGTTTCCATATTTTAACGAATGAGGTTATTTTTCGCCGACTCTAGAAAAAATAGCGAGACATATTTGAATCGGTCAATGCAGAAACTGAATATGTCCACTTATTGTGTAAATTGAGTTGTACATGAATTCACCATAATTCAAGGGTGTCCGATCGAATGGTGCAAAAATTGAACATGTCCTGCTTTTCTATAATACTAATTATAGAAAAACAGGGTGTTCAAAATTAATTTTTAAATTTAGAGAACTTCAAAGCTAAAATTCACAACTTTTTCAAATGGAACACCCTGTATATTTTGTACCTTTGTGATGCAGAATTAAATAACGAACATTTTTTTATGTACGTCCCTATAGCTGTAACCACTTTTGATTTATTGAGAAAAAAACTGCAAGAAGTACACAATTAAAAACAATTATTTATTTAGTTGTCAAGTGTGTTGGTTGTTTTTGTTCAACAAAACATTAAAGCATCTAGCAATTGTTGTGCACGTATGCAAAACGTACATTTCTCGCAGTTATCGACCATCAGTGTTTAGTTCTAGTAGGTGTTTTACTTTTTCAAGATGAATTTTAGTAATGAAGAACATGACTTTTGTTTTGGGCGAGTCGGAAAGAAATTGTTTGCTTGCCCGCAGAATTTACCACCAACGGTATCCTGAACGGAGGCTCCCTAAAGTTCACAGCTTTCAAAACCTGCTCGATAGATTTGTGAGGACCGGCAATGTACAGAATGAAAAAAGTGAACGAATTAACAATGCTGTGAACGAAGAAAATGAGTTATCTGTTGTGCTGGCAACGATTGAGAATCCCCATGTTAGTCAGAGAGAAGTAAGTTCATCTGTAGGAATAAGTAGACGTTCTGTTGGTCTAATCTTAAAGAAAACTAAGTTTCATACATATCACATTCAAATGCACCAGGAATTAACTGATGACGATTTTCTAAAACGTTTACAGTTTTGTAATTGGGCCATAGGTAAAATGCAAGACGATGCTACATTCTTCAACAAAATGTTTTGTTCACTGATGACGCAACGTTTCATAAAAATGGATTTTTTAACAAGCACAATTTCCATTATTATGCTACAGAAAATCCCCACTTTTTCAGACAACTTGATAACCAGCACAGATGGTCCATAAACGTTTGGGGGGGAATTATTGGAAAACATGTAATAGGGCCACATTTTTTTGATGGTACATTAACTGGAGCTATTTATCTTCATTTTTTGGAGAACTATCTGCCACAATTATTGGCGAACCTTCCTCAAAGGATCCGAAATGGGTTGTGGCTACAGCAAGACGGTGCTCCACCGCATTATTTGCATGCAGTAAGAGACCACCTAAATAATATCTACCCACATCAATGGATTGGAAGGAATGGACCCACTAAATGGCCTCCTAGATTTCTTGATCTTACAAAAATGGATTTCTTTTTATGGGGATATGTGAAAGAAATTGTTTATACAGAGACACCAACCACAATCCAAAATATGAAGGATAGAATAATACATGCTTTTAGAAGTATCACGCCGGCAATGTTAAGAAACGTACAAAGATCGTTCCAAAGGCGCATCAAAATGTGTGTCCACGCAAATGGGCAACATATGGAGCATTTGTTATAGTTTTTTTCTTTTTTTTTTATTTGAAAAACCTTGATTTTTTTAAATAAATAATTTTTTAATTGTGTACTTCTTGCAGTTTTTTCTCAATAAATCAAAAGTGGTTACAGATAGCTATAGGGACGTACCTACAAAAAATGTTCGTTATTTATTTCTGCATCACAAAGGTACAAAATATACAGGGTGTCCATTTGAAAAAGCTGTGAATTTTAGCTTTGAAGTTCTCTAAATTTAAAAATTAATTTTGAACACCCTGTACATGGTGGGCCCATTTTCTTTTAAAGAAGAGCACTCTACAAGCCCCTGCAACAAAATCCCTACTTAAATTCGTGTTCACAGTTGCGGCCGTGAAAGCGGTAAACTGTTAAGTGGGATAATGTAAAACTCAATTTTTTTGAAAAAAAATTTATAACTTCTAAACCGGTCATTAGATGGAGCTAAAATTCTAGATATCAAAAAACCTGCCAAGAGAGGTGTTAAATATGCAAAGATATTTGGGGCATTCTATTTAAAAAAAAATTACCTTAAGCGTGCCATACTTTTCTGCAACACCATGTATATTTGAAAATAATTTCTCTAGATGAGCCTTTATCCACTGTTTACATCCGTATTAGAACGATTTTTCTAGCTGTTACCGTTTAGGAGCTATCGGACTTCCCCACACTATTGCCCCACCCGGTATAAGTGTGTACGTGGTAAGCTCGTACTTTGCAGGCTTTAAAGAGTCGTCTATCTCGCACCTATGCACGAATCAGATTCCAGCATCACGTCAAAAGCGCAAAGAGTTGCGCCTATGCTACGTGTAGACATTCTGGAAAAATTCTACCTTGATTTCTTAATATTGCTACATTAACCGGCAAACAAGACCTCTCATCTCGGACAATTCATATCGCTGACTTTGATACCGAATAGCACTCCTGATATCTACTAATGTAACCATCGTTGGTAGCATTCAATAATTTCTACATTAGCTACTTAAGGTTGAGGAGATTGGTCGGCACCTCGTCGGCACAGAAAATATGCATTTCATAGCTACCTGAGAAAACAATTGCTTTTATTAATGTTTCGAAATGCAATCGCATTGCACAACGAGATATCAGCGTTTAGTAGCGATCAACGATGTTTATTCCATATAGCCACCTAGAGGTGAGGGACAACCTAGTTTATAACGTAGACATAGGATCCATCCATCTCATTAAACCTCAAAAAGCAACAATCTTAACATTGGGTCTAATGCGCGACTACCAGCTCTCGTATCAGTCATAATAACTGTACTATAAGACGTTTACCAATGTGGTCGCCTTCGACAGTGACAATCCTGATAATCCAATTTATAATATCGTCGGTTTTGACTATATAATAACTTGATAAGACTTCACAATGCCTTTGCCAATTATTGAAGCTGAAGACGTGAAAGAGTTTGTTCAATTTCGGCTACGTAAGCACAATTGGATCTCATTCAACGGAAGTTATAGTAGGCGAACGCATACTTATGCCTGTTCATTTAATCCACTTCTTTGTTTAACCTCATCGATGTAATAGAATTAGTATAACCAATAGCAAATAGTGTTTATTATAACCTATAGATCTATAGTCTATTCGCACACGGGAGCTGTTCTAGAGTAAGAGTACTCGGAACTCGTGCAACAATTACAAAATTGTTGCAGTGTGAATCATGCACCTACTTTGCAATTAGGTTAGGAAAAATAGTTTCTAGGTTATGTTGATTGCTGTCAAACTTTTGTCTGATGTTAAAATGGTGAAAGCCATTGTAACTCATTCAAATCTTTTATGTTCTGCACGTCAATATCAGCAAATATCAAGTTTAGGATGATTTAATGATGATTTATTTCGTTTTTAATGTGTATAAAATGTTAATAAATGTTTGACGTTTGATTAGCATTTGTTTTTCAAATCTTCAAACAGCATCATGCTAATGCCAACTTCAAGAAAATTACGAAAACTTTCAAAAACCTAGTTTTAAATGTTTTAAAATATTACAAATCAAAAGACCCTAACAATTACTCTTCCCGCGTGCGATCGTAATATATCTAAGCGTTATTTTTGCCTGGATAAGTTTCATTCTTAACTGTTTTCTTAAAAACAAACAAATGACATTGAAATTAATTTTATTACTGTTAATCCCCTTTTGGAATAATATGAATCACAAAAATCTAAACCGTATGTATTATTATCATTTAAACCAATTTTTATTCGATTGTATGTAATAGTATATTAAAGAACGAGTTTCATATGGCAAGATTTATTGCACGAGTCCAGATTTAGAAAACGAGCCGCTTGCGGTGGGTTTTCTAAAGGGCGAGTGCAATATTTTTTGCTATTTTTTCTATTTTGCGCCTTTTATTCCCGTTTCAAATTAAAAAAATCGCATATTCAAAATTTAGGGAATTTTGTGGTAGTTGACAACACTGATAATGATATTTGAAAATTAAAATTTTTAGAGTGAAGTGTTTGTCAATTTTGTTTTTTTCAATTTGCTTTTCAATGCTACCAACTTTGAAAAAGTTGGGCTATTAAAGCACTCAAATGAGCTATTAACGCACTGTCTTGGGTGCTTTAACAGCTTTATTATAGACGCAAAACAGAAAAAGCATGTTTTAGGGAACATTTGGACGTAAAATTGATCTTTTCGTCAAAACAATGGATATCATTTGTTTTTTTGACTATAGCCTTGATCTGAAAAATTTCTTTCGGACACTTGTTTAAAAGCCTGTTTAAGGTTTACAGATATTATCTACATTTTGATTTTTATCAAATATTAAATTAAAAAGTACTTATATTAATTAAAACTGTATTTTAATTAGCTTCTCATCGTTTAATTTATGTTTGTCCACCATTGTAACTGTACCTGTCATGTTATTGCCGGTAAATTAGGTAACCGTACATGACGTAAATTGATAGAAAACGTAAAAGGAGCTTCATGCCGTATGATTTAATTGGGAAGACACGTCATTTTAAGTTTTTTATAATCCTTTAGTTTTTTAAATCCTTATAATAGTTAGAAATATTATATTAAATAATTTACTATTATTATTAAAGCAAATGTAAACCGAAACACTTACTAAAGACACATCGAAAGAAGAACAATTATAGCAGCGTTACATCATATTTATTTGTTTTTTTTAACCTGTGATAAAATACGCTCGTCAGAGGTTACTAGACGAACGAAAAGAGACGAAACGAAACGGAAAAATAACTTGGTGGATATCTTTTAACATAAATACTAAATTATTCTTTAAAGCTGGTTACAATCGAATAAAAAATAATGTATGACACACGGACGAAAACATTTCCTTTCGCACTCATGCGGCTGCCGGACTCGCGTTCGCTCGGCTGGCGACTCACGCATTCGTCCGAAAAATTATAGTTTTCGTGCTTGTATCATAAATATTTATCTTAATTTAAGTAGATTGTGAGGGACTCTGATATATATATATATTTTGGTTGCAATGTGTTCTGCAGTTCTGTGGTGACTTCACTGGCATTAAACTTTTTTTAACAATGCGCAGCGACAGGCAGGGCAACTACCAGTCTAGTTAAAATATATATTTTAATAATCATTTTTTTGTTGATTTAATGTAATCTTTTTGTTGCAAATTTTTGTAAGTATTTCAAGTGGCGCTCAACTAATTGATTATTTAAGTAATCATAGTGTTTTAAATATATATGCTTATAC
This sequence comes from Agrypnus murinus, assembly GCA_929113105.1. Classification (NCBI taxonomy): domain Eukaryota; kingdom Metazoa; phylum Arthropoda; class Insecta; order Coleoptera; family Elateridae; genus Agrypnus; species Agrypnus murinus. The sequence continues at coordinate 6,768,635 of OV816029.1, forward strand.
ATACACTGCTTATTGGGTCATTCCATGCCAAACCATCACAAAAAACTTAACTTTTCAACCCGACCATCTCAGATTTTTGTGAGATTTGGTAGGATGGTAGAGGACATAAAGTAACTTACGTTTGTAAACTTATAGCCCTCAGTAATACACGGTATTCATACAGCAGGGTGTCAAACATGGTAAAAAATGTAAAATTTACGCTTACAAGGTGAACAAAAACTATTCATAACTTTACTTCTAATTATAGTAGAGCTTTCATCTTAGGCTTGTTTTAAAGCTAAAAGAGCATAGTTTTCGTAAAAAATTGTTTTATAATAAAATATTAAAGTTTTCATTCCTAGGCCACATGATGTGGCCTTTGACCTTGAATATCTAAGAAAGTGTACCTTCAATTTTTTTTAGGAATACAATATGTTGTACAGCTATATGCAGTCTCCCTTTGGTGTAAGTTTCATTTTGGGAAGCCTATGGGAACAGGAGTAAAAAAATTGTTAAATGTGGTAGTTACACACTTCTTACACGAATCATGCATCTGGCAGTTCAGACCAGAGTATTGTATCAGGAATTTAGTATATATCTATGCAGGTATCTGCACTTTTATCTACTAAGACCTAAGTATAGATACGATGTTGTAGCTGTGCCTGCAGATACAAGTGGCTATACAGGATGTCCCAGCCAAAAGTGACACATTTTAACACCCACTACTGACTAAACAAAATATTTAAGATGGACTTATGTGCTTTTCACTACTTTGCGCTAATTTTCTTCAGTTTATGTACTTATGTGCTTACGTACTTGTGTACTTATGTGTTTATGTGCTTATTGCTTATGTACTTAAGCACATATGTAATTATATACATACGTACTCAAAAAACAAAAATACGTACTCGTAACACTGACTCAACAAAATAAATTATGCGATTTTCACGATTAAGTTTTATTTTGTATTATTGTTTCAGCTTTGTTTTCCTCCATTTCTATAGGGTGTTATAAAATAATTGCCTATTTTCAAAGTTAAACTCTTCTGCTTTACAAACATCTATAAATTCTTACCTTGCTCTTTATGATTAGAGAAGTCATTAACATTTATAAGAAACGGTAGATGTATATTAAATTGAAAAAAGTAAAAACACAACTAAATCTTTTGTCAAACTAAATATTTTAATATAAGTTACCTTTTTTAGGTTAGGTTAGGTTAAAGGTTAGTTAAATAGTTAGATTAGAGGTACAACGTCGTACATACAAAAGTACGTATGTATATATTACATATGTGCTTAGGCACATAAGCAATAAGCACATAAACACATAAGTACATAAGCACACAAGTACGTAAGCACATAAGTACATAAACTGAAGAAAATTAACGCAAAGTAGTGACAATCACATAATTCCATCTTAAATATTTTGTTTAGTCAGTAGTCGGTGTTAAAATGTGTCACTTTTGGCTGGGACACCCTGTATAGCTACCCAAATCTGCAGGTACAGCTACAACATCGTACCTATACTTGTCTTATTAGTAGATAAAAGTGCAGATACCTGCACAGATATATACTAAATTCCTGATACAATACTGTGGTTTGAACTGCCAGATGCATGATTCGTGTAAGAAATGTGTAACTACCACATTTAACAATTTTTTTACTCCTGTTCCCATAGGCTTCCCAAAATAAAATTTACACCAAAGGGAGACTGCATATAGCTGTACAACATATTGTATTCCTAAAAAATTGAAGGTACACTTTCTTAGATATTCAAGGTCAAAGGTCACATCATGTGGCCTTAGAATGAAAAATTTATTATTTTATTATAAAACAATTTTTTAGCTTTCAGCTTTAAAACAAGCCTAAGATGAATGCTCTACTATAGTTAGAAGTAAAGTTATGAATAGTTTTTGTTCACCTTGCAAGCATAAATTTTACATTTTTTTACCATGTTTGCAACCCTGTTGTTTGAATACCGTGTATTACTGAGGGCTATAACTTTACAAACGTAAGTTACTTTATGTCCTCTACCATCCTACCAAATCTCACAGAAATCTGAGATGGTCGGGTTGTGAGCTGTGTTGATTTGGCATGGAATGACCCTATTATTTAATTGTTTATTTTAGAGCGAGGAATCGCTGATCGCACCGATATTTTTAAGTTAAGGTCATTTTAATAATATGATCTGTGTTTTACTTTATTTATGAGATCTTATTAGGGCGCAGAAATTATAAAAATACTTAGATTAGCGTGCACTTAATATGTTTTTGAGCAGCACGGTATTCTGAAAAGCTCTTATCGGTAAGTAAAATTTAATAAATGAATGTTTTTATAAAGTTCAAAAGAAAACAGCCCGAAACACAGAAAGTGGAAACTAAACAAACATATGAGCAATAAAACGTATACACATCACAGTGAAACCTTTTCGCTTGATTTAATTAGAAATTCATTTAGATGCTCTTTTAGATTGCAAGCTAATCGAATGAAATGTACTTTCCGCATCAAATACGGACAAAGATTCATAAAATAAATACCGGAGTGAAACTGGCAGCCAAAAAGTAGCAGCCGATACCTCATAGGATTCGTTGTGAACCATCCTAATCCCACGGGCTATACTATTATAGCGCGACTACTACAAGATATAGTAATTAAATATTATTATTAATTATAAGATATCCATTCGACTCCCATTGTTAAAAATATCTTTACAAGGGTCGCTGTTGGTTAATATGTTCATGCAAACTGCAGCTAAATAAAATTCCAAATACACGCTGTGTTTGTTAGCAAAATATACTGGAGCAGCCGCGTACTGATGCGTAGGGGTAGCCAAATAGGGCTGTAAAACGATTAATCTGCTTTGTGCGAGATTTAAATATGCAAATTGCAAATAAAGAGGGAGTCTATTAACAGTTTATACTATAGCAGCCGGATACTGAGGCGTAGGGGTGACGAGAGAGGGCTGTAAAAGGGTTAGTATGCTTTGTGCAAAATTGAACTATGGAAAATTCAAATAAAGAGGGTGTGTATTAACAGTTTATACTACAGCAACTGGTTAGTGAGGCGTAGGGGTGACGAGAGAGGTCTGTAAAAGGGTTAATCGGATTTGTGCGAAAATGAACTATGCAAAAATCAAATAAAGAGGATGTGTATTAACAGTTTATACTACAGCAGCCGGTTACTGAGGCGTAGAGGTGACGACAGAGGGCTGTAAAAGGGTTAATCGGATTTGTGCGAAAATGAACTACGCAAAATTCAAATAAAGAGGATGTGTATTAACAGTTTATACTACAGCAGTCGGTAACTGAGGCGTAGGGGTGACGAGAGAAGGCTATAAAAGAGTTAATCTGCTTTGTGCGAAATTGAACTATACAACATTCTAATAAAGAGGGTGTGTATTAACAGTTTATACTACAGCAGCTGGTTAGTGAGGCGAAAGGGTGACGAGAGAGGGCTGTAAAAGGGTTAATCTGCTTTGTGCGAAATTGAACTATGGAAAATTCAAATAAAGAGGGTGTGTATTAACAGTTTATACTACAGCAACCGTTTACTGAGGCGTGGGGGTGACGAGAGAGGTCTGTAAAGGGGTTAATCGGATTTGTGCGAAAATGAACTATGGAAAATTCAAATAAAGAGGGTGTGTATTAACAGTTTATACTACAGCAGCCGGTTACTGAGGCGTGGGGGTGAAGAGAGAGGTCTGTAAAAGGGTTAATCGGATTTGTGCGAAAATGAACTATGCAAAATTCAAATAAAGAAGGTGTGTGTTAACAGCTTATACTACAGCAGCCGGTTACTGAGGCGTAGGGGCGACGAGAGAGGGCTGTAAAAGGGTTAATCTGCTTTGTGCGAAATTGAACTATGGAAAATTCAAATAAAGAGGGTGTGTATTAACAATTTATACTACAGCAGCCGGTTACTGAGGCGTGGGGGTGAAGAGAGAGGTCTGTAAAAGGGTTAATCGGATTTGTGCGAAAATGAACTATGCAAAATTCAAATAAAGAAGGTGTGTGTTAACAGCTTATACTACAGCAGCCGGTTACTGAGGCGTAGGGGCGACGAGAGAGGGCTGTAAAAGGGTTAATCTGCTTTGTGCGAAATTGAACTATGGAAAATTCAAATAAAGAGGGTGTGTATTAACAGTTTATACTACAGCAGCCGGTTACTGAGGCGTGGGGGTGAAGAGAGAGGTCTGTAAAAGGGTTAATCGGATTTGTGCGAAAATGAACTATGCAAAATTCAAATAAAGAAGGTGTGTGTTAACAGCTTATACTACAGCAGCCGGTTACTGAGGCGTAGGGGCGACGAGAGAGGGCTGTAAAAGGGTTAATCTGCTTTGTGCGAAATTGAACTATGGAAAATTCAAATAAAGAGGGTGTGTATTAACAGTTTATACTACAGCAGCCGGTTACTGAGGCGTGGGGGTGAAGAGAGAGGTCTGTAAAAGGGTTAATCGGATTTGTGCGAAAATGAACTATGCAAAATTCAAATAAAGAAGGTGTGTGTTAACAGCTTATACTACAGCAGCCGGTTACTGAGGCGTAGGGGCGACGAGAGAGGGCTGTAAAAGGGTTAATCTGCTTTGTGCGGAATTGAACTATGGAAAATTCAAATAAAGAGGGTGTGTATTAACAGTTTATACTACAGCAGCCGGTTACTGAGGCGTGGGGGTGAAGAGAGAGGTCTGTAAAAGGGTTAATCGGATTTGTGCGAAAATGAACTATGCAAAATTCAAATAAAGAAGGTGTGTGTTAACAGCTTATACTACAGCAGCCGGTTACTGAGGCGTAGGGGCGACGAGAGAGGGCTGTAAAAGGGTTAATCTGCTTTGTGCGAAATTGAACTATGGAAAATTCAAATAAAGAGGGTGTGTATTAACAGTTTATACTACAGCAACCGTTTACTGAGGCGTGGGGGTGACGAGAGAGGTCTGTAAAGGGGTTAATCGGATTTGTGCGAAAATGAACTATGCAAAATTCAAATAAAGAGGGTGTGTATTAACAGTTTATACTACAGCAGCTGGTGAGTGAGGCGAAGGGGTGACGAGAGAGGGCTGTAAAAGGGTTAATCTGCTTTGTGCGAAATTGAACTATGGAAAATTCAAATAAAGAGGGTGTGTATTAACAGTTTATACTACAGCAGCCGGTTACTGAGGCGTGGGGGTGACGAGAGAGGTCTGTAAAGGGGTTAATCGGATTTGTGCGAAAATGAACTATGCAAAATTCAAATAAAGAAGGTGTGTGTTAACAGTTTATACTACAGCAGCCGGTTACTGAGGCGTAGGTGTGACGAGAGAGGGCTGTAAAAGGGTTAATCTGCTTTGTACGAAATTGAACTATGGGTAATTCAAATAAAGAGGGTGTGTATTAACAGTTTATACTATATCAGCTGGTTAGTGAGGCGAAGGGGTGACGAGAGAGGGCTGTAAAAAGGTTAATATGCTTTGTGCGAGATTGAACTATGGAAAGTTCAAATAAAAAGGGTGTGTATTAACAGTTTATACTACAGCAGCCGGTTACTGATGCGTGGGGGTGACGAGAGAGGTCTGTAAAAGGGTTAATCGGATTTGTGCGAAAATGAACTATGCAAAATTCAAATAAAGAGGGTATTTTCAATGGGACCAATGCAATGTGCAACAGCGCAATGTCTATTTGTAGCATTAAAAATATCTCTATTAATATTTCTGCAAAATTCTATTGTAGAATTATACTCAGGTGGTGGAACAGTCAAGATTTTTGGCATTCGATCACTTTTTAAAGATTGTCCTGTTTCATTAAAATCCTCCAACAACAAATGCCTTGTTCTGCAGTTTTTCTTGTTCAGAACTCCCTTTAGGCGACAATACTAATAATTGCATCATCCACTTTCTAATTTTTAACATACCGTAGAACGGGGATTTATGGAACGATTTTTCGCTAATTTTCCAAATAACTTTTAAACGATTGCACCAAATTCTTTCGTTTCTGTTCATATTGTTTTCTGTTTATGTCTACTTTCAATTTCTTATTGTGGTGAACACCTATTTCTTTTAAGTTCCTCAATTTTTTTTATTTTCTATCGTTCCATATTACCCGGCCTTTGGGGTTATATGAAACAGTGCTTTATTCAAGCGTAGCTATTACTCGTTTCACATAGGAAGCCATTGCCACCTTTACGGAACGATTGGCAATTATAAAAAAAAGTTTAAACATCGAAATTTTGATGAGTACGAGCGTTAATGCAGTAATAATGCAAACTAAGAAGAAAATTAACATTTATTTAACACAGTTTAACAATTATAAAAATGTAAACATTAAAGAAAATAAACAATTTCAGAAAAAACGCAAAAAGTTAATTTAAATCACATCAGCTTCAAATATGTGGATGGCTCTATTAATTGATGGTTCCGATAGCTGAAACTCAACTTGTTCAAAAGCAATCGTATTTATATCCTTCACATTGGGGTATATAAATTTATTTTTGCACTCCTTATAAGGCCTCAAACAATCCACCTTCATTTTATTCGGAGCATATATTTCTAGCACCTTTGCCACAAAACATTTTTGGCTTTCTTTTTTTGTGCCCTTATTGTACACAAAGGAACATATTATAAATTTATTTGATAAATTATCACAGTCTTTGGGAGGAAATTTAACTTGAGTTCTATCAATGTCTTGTGTCTCATTGTTGTCTGAATAGTCAGACTCAGGTTCTATATCATCACAGTCGTTTTCATTAATATCTAAATCAGCTTCTAGCGAGCCTCCTGATGGACCAGGTTGAGGGCTCAACACTTCAGATCGTTCTAAATCTGCAACAGATATGGATTTTCCAGATGGAACGTCAATTTTCTTTTTCCTTTTTTTAGCCGGAGTTTCTGGAGTGGCTGTTTGACGATCCATGATAACAGCAAAAGAATCATTTAAAGCTGCCTCCTGTAGTCTATGACGGCCTGATGGGATAAGTTTTTCTAACACCTTTTGTCTATTACAAGAAACAATTCCTGTTGCGGAAAAACCAGATACAATGTTGGTTTCCAGATTTGGTTGAAGTGCCGTCAACAATTTTGTTAACATAGCAGGAAATTCAGTCTTTGGTAGGACGCCTTTATGTGTCAGTTTCCATTCTAGAAGTATTTTTCGCCAAGTTTTCTTCACAGGATGAAATACTGCCACATCTAAAGGTTGGCATAAATGAGTGCTGTTCGGAGGTAGGAAAACAAATGCAATGTTGTTCTCTTCGCAGTGTTTGATAATATTGGCAGACAAATGACTTGCCAGGTTGTCGCCAATTAAAAGTTTTTTGCCATCCTTTCTTCGAAAATACGGTAACGCCACCTTAACAAACCAGTCTTCAAATATTTCACCGTCAAACCAACCGTTTGTTGATCGGTTGTAGTGAGTATTGACAGGACCACCTACTATCCATTCAGGATATAAATTTTTAGCCTTGTATACTACATATAACGGTAACAATTCCCCACTAGCAGCTGCAGCAAACATAACGGAGGTAGAGCTTTTAGAACTATCCAAAATACGTCGGGCATGTTTGCTACCCCGTTTAACAAACACTCTCTCGCGTCCGGGATCGTCTGTTATATTCGTCTCGTCATAGTTGACGATATTTTCGTTTGGAATATTAGCAAGAGTCACTTCCAAATTGTCAAAAAATTCGTTGATCATTTCAGGCCCAACTTCCGCTCGTTGCCGTTTTAAGTTTTCAGAGTTTCTTCTTGTAAGCGCAGGATTTCTTTTTAAAAATGCTTGAAGCCAGTCGTTTCCAGGCATATTGTCTTTAAAAAATCTAATGTTGAGTCCTTTACGGTTGAGGTACAGCTGAACAAATTCTTTTGTGCTATGGTCAGTAAAGGGGTAACCATAATTAGCCGCTACCATCATAGCCCTTGTGATGGATTCTTCTTCAGCATTACTTAAAACTGGTGGCCTACCCAACTTATCGGAGTGTTTACCTCTGTATTTGTTGTATAATGTGGTTTTGGGGACTCCATAATGAATGGCCGCTTGTCCAAAGGACATCCTATCATTGACCACTGCTTGTAATGCTAATTCGATTTGTTGTTCAGGATAGTTTCGCCTAAAGGCCGTCCCCGGCACATGTTTAAATTGCCGCGGCATTGCGTTCCATATAACCCTGAAAAATGCACATTTTCATTAAACTCAATACAAAAAAAAAGGCTTTATCAACAATTATGAAATTTTGTGAGTGTGTTGTTGAGGTTATGTGCTAATTATCTTCTTATTGCATGAACTTAATATCTTTAACGGTTTCTGAGCAACAGATGAGACTCTTGCAGGTTACGAAAAGTGTTAAAAACCAAAGACAAACAAATTACTTAGTTTAATACTTACGTTTTTATCGTAGTCCTTTTTTCTTGCCGCCATTGAAACCGCCAAACTGTGCTGAGTTTCTTGCTTGCTTTCACAAAACAGAAAAATCCCTAGATTTTCGATACGGAGGGAAAATTTAAAAAATGAGCTCATCGTTCTATATAACCCCCAGTGTTCCGTAAATCCCCGTTCTACGGTATCGGTTTCTTTGAAGTCGTATGCACTGCCAGTGCATATTATGTGAGCCCAAACACACACGTGAACGCCACAATTTACTCCCACTCCAGAAGAAGAAAATTGGGTAGGAATATCTTTGACTGCAAAAATTGTCCACTCGTCCCAATTTACACTTACATTATAAACTACTGAATAATTAATATCAATAAATTTAAAAATCTTTGTAAATAAATTTTCAGGAAAACTACCGTGTAAAGAATCAAGATATATTATATATTTATATTTAAAAATAAAAACTGCAAGAGTCCAGTGACTGTTAAATAAATTTATAGGCATTAGCCAAATATCAAAATTAAATATTTCTGCATTTCTGGCCCACTTATAAAAACCGGGTCTTAATTGCTCGCTTAAAGTAGATAATTGTTGAATGAATAGTGTATCAAATCTGAGGACTTTTAAGTGTCGATCCTGTGCATAATAAGACATCAAATGTAGAAAACTATTTAAAATGTTATCGTACAATAACTGGTTAGGGTGTAATGTTTCTAAATTTACTTTAAAAATTTCAAAACCTACTATTACATACTTGTTCTCGGTTAATTGCATATAGTTTTCCACACCATCCCAAGGTTTTGCTTCTGTAGCATCAGGTTCATCTATCAGTTTACGTTTTACTAATTGAAGGACTTCAGCTGATGGTTTTGGGATAGGAGAGTAAGGAAGTGGGGTTACTTGAATAGGCGTTATTGATTCTTTGGGGGTACTGTATTTGGTTATAGGTGATGGAGTTTCAATTGGTAAAACTTTGGTGTGTTTATTGAAGTACCCGCTTTTTAAAGGAGTACCTCGCTTGTTCCATTCCTCCTCGCATTGCAATACGTTTTGCAAATTTATAATACTTTTAGCAGATGTTGATAATTTATGTATATTACTTATTCTAATTGTAGCTACTTTCTTTTTTCTTAATCTTTTTGGTTTTAACTGGCGACTTGTTTTAAGGCATATTGTGTGACTGCTAAATCTGGATTTCAATAAACTTCCCATAAACTGTATGAACCTAGGTGCCTTTCGACGCATTTTATTATTAAATGTATCTTTCTTAACAATTTTAAACCAGTTTTCTACTGATGCGTTGCAATCTCTAATTATTTTAAATTGTCTTATTAACATCCCTGACCAAATAGGATAGAACGGTAATAAATCGGTCAGGATGTAACCTATGAATTTAGGTAAATAGCCAATATTTTTAGGAGAAACGATGAAATAGTTTTCAATTTATTGGGTGTGTGGTCAAAAAGAAACAAACGAATTTATTAATTTTCCTTTATTTCATTTGTGGAATTTTCGCCATCTATTTGAATGGCTTCTTCTTGCACATGCTATAAAAAATTTTTTATTTTGCAATGTTAAGTATGATTAATTGTTTTAGGATATTATTTTGATATATACTTACAAATGTGGAAATTAAAAGTCAGACAACATGATTTGTTGAAATACATAGATTTTGATGAATACAGCACCTAGTTAAAACGTTAATAATAACGATTACAATTTGGTTTTGAGATTTTAAAACTGTTATTCTAATTGTAAAATTTATAAATACATGAACAATTGCTAGTCTCGGTGGATTAGTGGTTACCCCTACGCCTCACTAACCAGCTGCTGTAGTATAAACTGTTAATACACACCCTCTTTATTTGAATTTTCCATAGTTCAATTTCGCACAAAGCAGATTAACCCTTTTACAGCCCTCTCTCGTCACCCCCGCGCTTCAGTAACCGGCTGCTGTCGTATAAACTGTTAATACACGCCCTCTTTATTTGAATTTTCCATAGTTCAATTTCGCGCAAAGCAGATTAACCCTTTTACAGCCCTCTCTCGTCACCCCTACGCCTCACTCACCAGCTGCTGTAGTATAAACTGTTAATACACACCCTCTTTATTTGAATTTTCCATAGTTCAATTTCGCACAAAGCAGATTAACCCTTTTACAGCCCTCTCTCGTCACCCCCACGCCTCAGTAACCGGCTGCTGTAGTATAAACTGTTAATACACACCCTCTTTATTTGAATTTTCCATAGTTCAATTTCGCACAAAGCAGATTAACCCCTTTACAGCCCTCTCTCGTCACCCCCACGCCTCAGTAACCGGCTGCTGTAGTATAAACTGTTAATACACACCCTCTTTATTTGAATTTTCCATAGTTCAATTTCGCACAAAGCATATTAACCCTTTTACAGCCCTCTCTCGTCACCCCTTCGCCTCACTCACCAGCTGCTGTAGTATAAACTGTTAATACACACCCTCTTTATTTGAATTTTACATAGTTCAATTTCGCACAAAGCAGATTAACCCCTTTACAGACCTCTCTCGTCACCCCTCCGCCTCACTAACCAGCTGATGTACTATAAACTGTTAATATACACCCTCTTTATTTGAATTTTCCATAGTTCAATTTCGCACAAAACAGATTAACCCTTTTACAGCCCTCTCTCGTCACCCCCACGCCTCAGTAACCGGCTGCTGTAGTATAAACTGATAATACACACCCTCTTTATTTGAATTTTCCATAGTTCAATTTCGCACAAATCATATTAACCCTTTTACAGCCCTCTCTCGTCACCCCTACACCTCACTCACCAGCTGCTGTAGTATAAACTGTTAATACACACCCTCTTTATTTGAATTTTCCATAGTTCAATTTCGCACAAAGCAGATTAACCCCTTTACAGACCTCTCTCGTCACCCCTCCGCCTCACTAACCAGCTGATGTACTATAAACTGTTAATATACACCCTCTTTATTTGAATTTTCCATAGTTCAATTTCGCACAAAGCAGATTAACCCTTTTACAGCCCTCTCTCGTCACCCCCACGCTTCAGTAACCGGCTGCTGTCGTATAAACTGTTAATACACGCCCTCTTTATTTGAATTTTCCATAGTTCAATTTCGCGCAAAGCAGATTAACCCTTTTACAGCCCTCTCTCGTCACCCCTACGCCTCACTCACCAGCTGCTGTAGTATAAACTGTTAATACACACCCTCTTTATTTGAATTTTCCATAGTTCAATTTCGCACAAAGCAGATTAACCCTTTTACAGCCCTCTCTCGTCACCCCCACGCCTCAGTAACCGGCTGCTGTAGTATAAACTGTTAATACACACCCTCTTTATTTGAATTTTCCATAGTTCAATTTCGCACAAAGCAGATTAACCCCTTTACAGCCCTCTCTCGTCACCCCCACGCCTCAGTAACCGGCTGCTGTAGTATAAACTGTTAATACACACCCTCTTTATTTGAATTTTCCATAGTTCAATTTCGCACAAAGCATATTAACCCTTTTACAGCCCTCTCTCGTCACCCCTTCGCCTCACTCACCAGCTGCTGTAGTATAAACTGTTAATACACACCCTCTTTATTTGAATTTTACATAGTTCAATTTCGCACAAAGCAGATTAACCCCTTTACAGACCTCTCTCGTCACCCCTCCGCCTCACTAACCAGCTGATGTACTATAAACTGTTAATATACACCCTCTTTATTTGAATTTTCCATAGTTCAATTTCGCACAAAACAGATTAACCCTTTTACAGCCCTCTCTCGTCACCCCCACGCCTCAGTAACCGGCTGCTGTAGTATAAACTGATAATACACACCCTCTTTATTTGAATTTTCCATAGTTCAATTTCGCACAAATCATATTAACCCTTTTACAGCCCTCTCTCGTCACCCCTACGCCTCACTCACCAGCTGCTGTAGTATAAACTGTTAATACACACCCTCTTTATTTGAATTTTCCATAGTTCAATTTCGCACAAAGCAGATTAACCCCTTTACAGACCTCTCTCGTCACCCCTCCGCCTCACTAACCAGCTGATGTACTATAAACTGTTAATATACACCCTCTTTATTTGAATTTTCCATAGTTCAATTTCGCACAAAGCAGATTAACCCTTTTACAGCCCTCTCTCGTCACCCCCACGCCTCAGTAACCGGCTGCTGTAGTATAAACTGTTAATACACACCCTCTTTATTTGAATTTTCCATAGTTCAATTTCGCACAAAGCATATTAACCCTTTTACAGCCCTCTCTCGTCACCCCTACGCCTCACTCACCAGCTGCTGTAGTATAAACTGTTAATACACACCCTCTTTATTTGAATTTTCCATAGTTCAATTTCGCACAAAGCAGATTAACCCCTTTACAGCCCTCTCTCGTCACCCCCACGCCTCACTAACCAGCTGATGTACTATAAACTGTTAATACACACCCTCTTTATTTGAATTTTCCATAGTTCAATTTCGCACAAAGCATATTAACCCTTTTACAGCCCTCTCTCGTCACCCCTACGCCTCACTCACCAGCTGCTGTAGTATAAACTGTTAATACACACCCTCTTTATTTGAATTTTCCATAGTTCAATTTCGCACAAAGCAGATTAACCCCTTTACAGCCCTCTCTCGTCACCCCCACGCCTCAGTAACCGGCTGCTGTAGTATAAACTGTTAATACACACCCTCTTTATTTGAATTTTCCATAGTTCAATTTCGCACAAAGCATATTAACCCTTTTACAGCCCTCTCTCGTCACCCCTACGCCTCACTCACCAGCTGCTGTAGTATAAACTGTTAATACACACCCTCTTTATTTGAATTTTCCATAGTTCAATTTCGCACAAAGCAGATTAACCCCTTTACAGCCCTCTCTCGTCACCCCCACGCCTCACTAACCAGCTGATGTACTATAAACTGTTAATACACACCCTCTTTATTTGAATTTTCCATAGTTTAATTTCGCACAAAGCATATTAACCCTTTTACAGCCCTCTCTCGTCACCCCTTCGCCTCACTCACCAGCTGCTGTAGTATAAACTGTTAATACACACCCTCTTTATTTGAATTTTCCATAGTTCAATTTCGCACAAAGCAGATTAACCCCTTTACAGCCCTCTCTCGTCACCCCCACGCCTCAGTAACCGGCTGCTGTAGTATAAACTGTTAATACACACCCTCTTTATTTGAATTTTCCATAGTTCAATTTCGCACAAAGCATATTAACCCTTTTACAGCCCCCTCTCGTCACCCCTTCGCCTCACTCACCAGCTGCTGTAGTATAAACTGTTAATACACACCCTCTTTATTTGAATTTTCCATAGTTCAATTTCGCACAAAGCAGATTAACCCTTTTACAGCCCTCTCTCGTCACCCCTACGCCTCACTCACCGGCTGCTGTAGTATAAACTGTTAATACACGCCCTCTTTATTTGAATTTTCCATAGTTCAATTTCGCACAAAGCATATTAACCCTTTTACAGCCCTCTCTCGTCACCCCTACGCCTCACTCACCAGCTGCTGTAGTATAAACTGTTAATACACACCCTCTTTATTTGAATTTTCCATAGTTCAATTTCGCACAAAGCAGATTAACCCCTTTACAGCCCTCTCTCGTCACCCCCACGCCTCAGTAACCGGCTGCTGTAGTATAAACTGTTAATACACACCCTCTTTATTTGAATTTTCCATAGTTCAATTTCGCACAAAGCATATTAACCCTTTTACAGCCCTCTCTCGTCACCCCTTCGCCTCACTCACCAGCTGCTGTAGTATAAACTGTTAATACACACCCTCTTTATTTGAATTTTCCATAGTTCAATTTCGCACAAAGCAGATTAACCCTTTTACAGCCCTCTCTCGTCACCCCTACGCCTCACTCACCAGCTGCTGTAGTATAAACTGTTAATACACGCCCTCTTTATTTGAATTTTCCTTAGTTCAATTTCGCGCAAAGCAGATTAACCCTTTTACAGCCCTCTCTCGTCACCCCCACGCCTCACTAACCAGCTGATGTACTATAAACTGTTAATACACACCCTCTTTATTTGAATTTTCCATAGTTCAATTTCGCACAAAGCATATTAACCCTTTTACAGCCCTCTCTCGTCACCCCTACGCCTCACTAAGCAGTTGCTGTGGTATAAACTGTTAATACACACCCTCTTTATTTGAATTTTCCATAGTTCAATTTTGCACAAAGCATACTAACCCTTTTACAGCCCTCTCTCGTCACCCTACGCCTCAGTATCCGGCTGCTATAGTATAAACTGTTAATAGACTCCCTCTTTATTTGCAATTTGCATATTTAAATCTCGCACAAAGCAGATTAATCGTTTTACAGCCCTATTTGGCTACCCCTACGCATCAGTAGGCGGCTGCTCCAGTATATTTTGCTAACAAACACAGCGTGTATTTGGAATTTTATTTAGCTGCAGTTTGCATGAACATATTAACCAACAGCGACCCTTGTAAAGATATTTTTAACAATGGGAGTCGAATGGATATCTTATAATTAATAATAATATATAATTACTATATCTTGTAGTAGTCGCGCTATAATAGTATAGCCCGTGGGATTAGGATGGTTCACAACCAATTCTATGAGCTATCGGCTGCTACTTTTTGGCTGCCAGTTTCACTCCGGTAAATAAATTATATGTTTGATTATACAACTCATAATAAAATTAGCCAATAGTAGTTGCGAATTATCCTAGTTACCACATATAGATAAGTGAATATACGCTTCACGACGTTGTATAATCGTTTCGGTATTTCCAAGCCTGCAACACTATTGGTTCAAGCAATCGTTGTCAGAGTAACAATTATTTTGAAGTCATCGACATACCTGTGCATGCAATAAATTAAATTAATCTGTCAAAAAAGCATCGCTTTTGAAAGCAAAAATAATAGTTGATTCTAAATTTTATTTGTTATATAATCGTATCGAATACCACTAGAGCAACCGAAAATAATCTTATACCTACCTCGCGACACGACGTATTCCTTAAAACACCACTCCAGCTACGCTGTCGTGGTGTTTCGCAGAATACGTCTCGTCGCTCGGTAGGTATAATCGATTATTTTCGTTTGCTCTCGTGGTATTAAAACTGAATATAATCCCCACATATTTGTTTTAGTAATTACTTCCTTCGGCTGTTTAATTTTATCAATTGAATGTTTTAATTAGTATGTACTACAGTTTGTTTGTTTCACTCGAATCCTAATTAATTATTCAATTATTTCCTAAAAAAGATCTATTAACTAACCACTTAACGAACCTTAAAACGTTAACCCCTTATGACAAATACATTTATCGATTTACACCTTCATATGGATGTGCACGGACCGCGATTACAATTTAAAAAATCCACGTATTTCCTTTAAGCCTTTTCCCAATAATGTGCTTGTCCCAAAAACCCCCTCATCCATTTTTAACAACTCTCTCAAAACAAACAAAAACAAATATGGACGTTACAACAGACTTATCTCCCGGGGCAATAGTTTTATTTTTCGTTGCTTCTCTCAGTCAATATCATTGCAGCAAAGTTATTCTCCTTTTCAAGACGGAATTTTGGCAATTTTTCAGATATTTCTTGGCACTATAATTGTGCGCTTTAGTATAAAGTCTCTTATATATTCAAGTTATTGCTCTTCCTCTCACTATGTGTTAAAATTTACAATGTACTGGTATAATTTCAAAAAAGCGTTGATATAAAATTTATTGTTATTACGTGTTTCACTTGTATAATTCACGGTCATATAAAATAGCGTTGTGTCGTGTCGCTAGAATTTATCAGGGTCGAACCAGAAACAACAACCAGGAAGACCAGTTGTTTTGACACAAAATGCATTTTAAGATACAAGGAGAGTACAACAACGAAATCAATGTCGGGAATTAGAATTTATGCAAATATATCCTAAGACTTATGATTCTACGAATAGTAGATTCCGGATTTATAAATAAAAGTGAGGTTAGGAATGTTGAACAGCTCAACGAAAACACATTTTCTTACAAAGAGTACCCAAGCAGCATTTAATAAGTAGCACTAAAACTGAGATCGGAACTTTGATTAAGTAGTTACGTAATTACAACTAAATTTATGACTTTATAGGTTTAATTACTTCAGTTCGGATTATTTTAGTAATTATGTAGTTGTTTCTTATATTTATTGGAACTACGTAGTTCCATTACTTCTGAGTAACATTTAAAGTATGTGGAACGGTATTGCCACTTACAAGGGGACCTTAGGCCGCCGATTTCAAAATGTAAAACCGTTGGTTTATAGTGAGATGTCTTGAATTCATCTCATTGAAAATTTATTGGACGATTGGTTCGTAAACATAAAAATAATTATCTCATGCAATAAAATAAAATAAAGGATAGACATGCTAGGGTGTTAGGTTTATTTAATCTAAAGGCTCCATGTTAGGTCACAGATAGATTTATCAATTTTTAAAATAGAAATCAAAGAAGGATAAAATTTTTATTTTTATGAAGACAACCTAGATTTTTATATATAAAAAGTCTGAATTCTTAAAAGGATATCAATCATTTAGATTGTTTTCATAGTAATACATGTTTTATGCAACCCAAGTCACATATTAGGATGGTTTTTCCATTTGTCTGGAAGATTTAATTTTCCTGATTAAATTTAAGTTCTACGATCGATGACGTAGGAATATTTTTTCTGTTTTCCATGAGACTGACTCAGTTTCGGGATCATATTTAACTAAAATTATGTAAATTAGGTCAATATTTTAATGACTACTCTAGCACAACAAACTTACAATCTTTTGTATACTAATACAGAGCATTTATTTTAATGAAGGTTTCGGCTTTGCTGATATGCTTCGATTTTTCCAAATATTGATTCTTATATAACATTTGGTACCATTGTTTGAATACAAACACTTGGAGGACTGTATGCTGGACAAGTTGACTATAATTTAACTTCATTTAAGTTGATTTTGAAGAGGGATTTTGTATAAGCATCGTTGGGTCTATCAAATCGTAGAGAGGAAACTTTATTTATATTTTTTTCTATTGTAAAGGTGTTCTTATGGAAATTTTATATGTATCAGTTACATAGTGTAGTTATGTATTCATTTTGTAAAGGATTAAGCTGGATTTAATGAGTTGTGTGTATAATTAAGCTCTAATGAGAACCAGTGTTAATCAATTTGCTCAAATGGAGAACTGTTATAGCCCTATGTCAGGTTAATAACGACTAATTAACACATTTGAACAAGCTCAGGAAAAAATTTCCTATTTTACTTTACTGTTCTGTTCTAAACAATTTTTCTTTTATTTTTCTTTGAATTAGATTTTCTTTTATTCTCATTAATAAAAATAAAGACTGTGTTTTCAATTTATCTATGTGTTTATTTGATGTGTATACAAGCATCCATTTCTTTTTCTTTTCACATATAGAGTTTAGCTTGCTGTTGTCCAGTTGCGGAAGTCCAAGTGTCTTGGTAGTAAGTTCTTTTCTTCCAGGTATAAGAATCAATAAGATTTTATTATTTCATTTATTTCATGCTCTATCGAATTAAACCTGAGTTAGCCAATTGGGAAAAAGGAAACATATTGGGATATTATTTTATTTTATTAAATTTCACCGCAGATATTTTATGATGCTGTCAACGTGAGACAAAAATTTCTATATTTTATCATTATATCACCTCAATAGTTTTTGATTTATTACGATCGAGGCAATACATGACTTATAATCGTAATAATTTTTATTGAATTATTTAAAAGTCTAAGAAAAGCCCAACTGTAAACAGGGATGCATTTTTACTAAAAAAACTAATTTAAAAAAAGCCTTCATATAACCTTCAATAAAAAATAACAAATTGGTGCCAAATTCTGCCTTAAGAATAATATAAAAATGGTTTCTATCATGTGTATCAACTTATAAATATTTTTGTGATATTTTTATTAAAAACGTTTAACAGATAATTTTGGTATACTGGAATTACAAAATAATTAGACATTTCGTCGCTCTTTGTATTATTAAGTACGTATTACAAATAAAATAGTAATCCATTTTGTGACACGATCGCAGCATTAGTATAGAAAATGATAGAATGTTTGCTAATTCGCAAGCGTAAAGAGAGAGAGCAACCACGCGACACAATGTGTCAAAGAGAAAAGAAGTTCCACGAAAGTAGCAATTACTACGCTGCCACATTCCCGCTACGTAGCTGGACAAGCTAGCAGAGAGGTTACTGCAACGTATCTGCTACCTAAAAATTGTTCCCCATTTTGGTTCCAGACACGTAACAAAACACGCTTGTGACTAGTGGCAAAAACTTATTAGTTCCACCGATAGTTGCTGGTACGTAGCGATGACTAAAAATGCTGCTTGGGTAGTATCTCTATATACTATGTTTGCGAATCATCAGGAGGATTTGAAGAGGAACATTTTCTTCTCTTGAAATATTTTATACTGATCTACTGGGCGACTATTTAATTAGGAGAATTAAAACAGGCTTTTGCCAGTCCATATACGTTTACCTTTTAGGAATGAAGCGTTTACCTAAAAACGTGAATTTCTCGACCAGAGAATCTCGGTAACCAGATAAATAAAATAAATGAACCAAGCTTCATAAAACATAACCACGTTATTTGAGGAATCTTTAAAACTCGCCTAAAACAAATTCTGCATAAATATATCAAGTTTGTCGACCCTGCCTTTATAAAGTTTCACTCCCTGTATAACATAACGCATAGAGACTAGAGAGTAGACATGTAAAAGATACAATCAATACGAGTGAATGCATATAACGAACGGATATTGTGCAACTTAAACTCTGTAATAAACCCATTAAAACCGGCGATGTGTTCTACTAAATCGGAAGAAGAGTCAACTGGGTTTTTTTTTGCCGACACACCGAATCGATTTTTCGTTAATTACATTTAGTCGACATGTTAGATAAATAAGTTTATCTATATTTACACAAAGGTTAAATTTCCTAATTTTTCCCATCAAGCAAAAAATATCAAGGATTTACAAGAATATTGAGTGGAAATTTGTCAGAAATTACCAGTTTTAGAATATAATTGTATATCTATTAGGAGTTCCGTAGTTACGGTGTAGGATCTAATCTGTTTTTTAATGCTACAATCTCTGCAGACAGGTAACGAATCTTAATTTTGGAGCATCTCATTAACCCGGTAGTGATTACGAACCAACAACAGGATATTTTTTACAAGACTCGGCCACAGCTCACATTGCTCGTGCAAACATCCAATATATAGAGCAATTCTTTCCTGAGCGACTTTTAATTCCTTGAGATTTATTTCTCTTTCTGTAACCAGTAGTCTGCAATCCACTTCACATACATTAGAAGAACTACTACACCAAACTGTTGAAAATGTAATTCAGATTATCATGATGAATAAAAATTATCTTCTTCAATTTATTGAACAAACTGTTTAAAACCATCGTGTATCTTTTCTAACCACAATTTCCTCGTTTTCCAGAAATACCTAAAAGATATTAAAATAAATGTCAAAAAATGTAATGTTTCCTGCTTTAATTATTGGCCCGCTTAAAGTACCCAAACTTTAATATCTCGAAAAAAACCCTTTAATAAATAATTAAGTAATAAATAACACAAAAACGTTTAAGCTCTATATACTTTTAAAAGGGTCACGGAAAAGGGAACATTTAAATGTCACATGTTAAAACGACATCGTGCGTCGTCGTTCTAGTTTCGTTTCGCGTTTTCCCATTTCATAAATGAGAAATGTTACGATTATATGTATACATATACAATTTTTCCCGGTTCGTGTGTTGCGTGTCCATTCGTAAAAAAAACAATGTTTCCATGTTGATTTTTAAAATTTCATTTTCACAATAACAAAAACAAGAGCGCGAACTTAATTTCCTCCTGTTAATAACTTCGAGGAAGAAGAACAGTCTTCCTTATAATTATTTGGAGATTGTTATTGAAAGGGAAATTAAAAAAGTGTTACATCTGCGTTTGTTAATACTTTACTTTCACGTCATCATTATTATTCAAGAGTTAAATAGAAATCAATCGTGGTCGCCTATGAATGAATAAAGAAGGAAATGTCATTGATTGAATTTTAGGTTATACTACTACAGTTCTTTTTGGCAGCTTAAGCTACACAAAAAATACCGGTAAATTTACCCTAAAAAATGGAGGCAACATAGTTGCCTCCATTTTTTTGGGGGTAAATTTACTTCCCAGTGTAATTTTCATAGGAAGTGGGAAATTTCAATATTAAGTCAATATTAGGTAAAGTTATAACTTTACGCAGGTGTTTGAATGTTAAAATGTAAGATTGCATTGAGATCGTAATTTTAATCTGTAAATTTATTTAAAAAGGAAACATGACAATGCAAATTTAACCTAATATTGAAATTTCCCACTTCCTATGAAAATTACACTTTGTAGTAAATTTACCCCAAAAAATGGAGGTAACATAGTTGTCTCTATTTTTGAGGGTAAATTGAAGGGGAATTTTTTTAGAGTGTAAGTTTAATGATACGCTTGATCTAATAAATACACTAAAATAATTGAAATAAAAAAAACGAAAACAATGTAAATGCAATATGGACGATTTCGAACGTAAAAAGGCTTCATGGACCAAAATACGGATGTACAATACTTAATATTTGTTTCGTGAGTGATGTGGTAATTAGGTATTGATTAAGCTGCGTGCACTATTGCTGTTTTTGGTGATTCTTAGCAACTTGTTAGATTGATAAGTTCTGTAAAGAAATGCACCGTGCATTGTGTGCTTGGAAGGTACAGGTCCGACTTGACCTGACAACCAAACTAGTCCTGGGTAACATAAATGAGTAGCCCCAGATGATACAACACCTTTAAAGAAAAGGAACAAGTGCGGAAGGGATAGTGGGGATGGCATATAGGGAAGGCATGTTGGTATATTAAGTACCAAGCAGTGACAATTGCAGCTAGTATCGAAAACACAAAGAGAAGTATACAATTGAAAATGATTTTTTTACAATTTAATTGCTTTTTATATTATACTATATACAATATGTATCTAAAAGCATTTCCCCCTTTTTTAACGACGAGACACTCATAAATCTCATTTTAAGAAAGTTATATTCAATTTTTTATATTTTTGAATTTATTTGAATAAAATTACAATAATAAAAAAAAAAAAACATCTTAACATTCACAAAAGAAAAAGCAAACATTAAATCCCCATAAAAAATTACTTGCAACAAATTCTAATAAGGTTTGATACTGACGTTTGTTGCGATCTTTCGTACGTCACATATGAAGTTTTTTTCGAGATGAAGTTTATAAATGTCCCTCCTCCTCGTGTTTTGTTCTGATTTAATTTGTATTCAAGGATGTTGACTAGCTTTGCTCAAACAATATGTAATAAGGAAAAACACAACGAAACTCTTTATATGGAATAACTAACAATGGTTGACGGTTATGAAAAACAACCTTGCAGAAATAAAATTGTCTTCTATGCTATTGAATGCTAAACTGTGTAATAACAATGTAAACGTGATTATAATTATAGTTCATCAAATACAAATTTGGGCTAGGTTCGAATTTTTCCAAGTTTAATCAACTCCCGGAGCCCGTATAAAAGCAAACGCGCCAATTAAATGACGTATTTTTTTGTTTGCTTTGTTGTAATCAAGCGTTTAATGCTGAAATAAATAATTACTGTTTGTTAATGGTTGCTTTATCTTCTTGGACAACCAATATAAACATTATTGCTTATAATGAAGGTGGGTATTGTTAACAACGTAAGCTAAATACGTCATGTTAGTAAGTTGGAAGAAATTTCTAAAGCAGTTTAAAATGTAAAACTGTAAACCTATTCAGGGCAACTCAATTGAAAGTTACAGCGAATCTTCGGCTGCAATACAAAAATATAAACCGTTACATAACTAGAACAAAAATGTCTTCTTCAATTCTTGAACTGTTCTCACTTTTTGAGAAAATTGCGGTTATGTCTTGATACACGACAATACGACTAATGCGTTCAAAGTTTCTTATAATTGTTAAACAATTCTCTCCTATCCCCTTCTGGCATATATTTTAATGATATCGTTTTAAAATATGTTTAATGCGACCTCTGAATAGTAGGGTGTAAAATGTAAGTTTTTTTTATTATCCCATACTGTTATCACCGCCTTCAGGAGCGCATGGTTATAATCAAGGGCAACCACATGGTTGCTGAATGGGTAGTTAAGCGCACAATTTCGTGTAGTCGCATGTATACCTAACCGTACCGTAACCTACCGTAATTTTATACCTATACATTCGACTACACGAAATTGTGCAATTAACTACCCATTCAGCACCCAGTTGGTTGGGCTTGGTTATAACTATCATAAACATGTCCATCAGTCATTTGATGAAGACGTTGAATTTGTTAACGCAGAACGTCGGTTGTTACGACTACTGATTCTCTTCAGTCCTCGTAGTGAATAATATAGACTCTAGCATCCTGCTATTGTCAAACAATCATTTCTATGATAGCCTCGGAACACACTAAAAATAATTACAAATGTAGTTTCAAAGATGATCTAAACTCTAGGGTACACCGCCGGCCAAAAGTTTGGATACACTATCAAAACGCAGATTTATGTACAAAAATTATTATTTTGTTTCGTAAATAATTTATGTAATAACTTTTTTCTCATCAAAGAATTGATCCCTTGGTTTTATAGCCACTTCTACAAGTTCTTTCTATTACGTTATTAATTTCTCTTGTTTCAAAGTAGTCAATGCATCTTGAATTTGTCGTCACAGCTCCGCAGATGACGATAGACAGTTTTCTGTCAAGTTTTTCTCACAGAAGTTCTGTAGAACTTCTGTAACTTAACTCTGTAGAATTAAGAGTGGCGAACCATATTAACAATGCGACGGAACAAGACGGGAACTGTGCTTCCAATCGTTATCCTGTTCTAACATGACGCCAAGGCCAATGATTCTAAGACTGGAAGGTATTGCGTGTTTAGCGAGTACATATCTATATGTAATCATCTTCATCGTGATCCTGTCTGTTATAATAAAATCTCTAGTACTTCTGCCAGAAAGCAAACACCACGTCATAATACTTACAACCACTCCCGTGGTTTACTGTGGAACTATGTACTGAGGTGCCATCTTTTCAGAGCTCCGTCTTTTGACAAAAATACGTGGCATTGAAGGAACTACAATGATATTTGTGTTGACACATTTCTCGTATTACAATTATTCTAACATTGCATACAGGGTGAAACAATTGGAACTACTGTGGAATATTGTAAATTACTCCGATATTAGTAGCACTGCAAGAGAAATCTCACAATTTGATTGGTATCATCGAGATTAATGCACGTATTGATAGAATTACAACGATATTGGTGACAATACCGTAAAATTCCTGGAATTACAATTATTCTAATATTATATTAAGAGTGAGGCAATTAGAATTACTAAAGAATTGGAAAATTACTCCGGTATTAGTAGAATTGCGAGAGAAACCTCACGATTTGATTGGTACCATCCAGATTAATGCATTGATAGAATTGCAGCAATATTTGTGACGATACAGGTATTAAAACATTACTGGAATTACAATTGTTCTACCATTGTATTAAGAGTGAGGCAATTACTCTGGAACTTATTAGTAGAACTGCGAAAGAAATCTCACGATTTGATTGGTATCTTCGAGATTGCACGTATTGATAGAATTTTAACGATATTTGTGACAATACAGTAAAATTCCTGGAATTACAATTATTTTAACAATGTATTAAAAGTGAAGCAATTCGAACTGCTAGGCAATTCGTAAATTACTCGGATATTAGTAGAATTTCATGAGAAATTTTACGATTTGATCGGTATCATCAAGATTAGTACACATATTCTTCATGGAATTGCAACCATATTTGTGGCAATACAGTAAAATTCCTGGAATAACAATTATTCTTTCATTGTATTAAGAGTGAAGCAATTCCAACTGCTAGGCAATTCGGGAATTACTCCGGTATTAGTAGAATTTCAAGAAAAATCTCACGATTTGATTGGTATCATCGCGATTAGTAGCCACGTATTTATGGAATTATAACCATATTTGTGGCAATACAGTAAAATTTCTGGAATTACAATTATTCTTTCATTGTATTAAGAGTGAAGCAAGTCGAACTGCTAGGCAATTCGGGAATTACTCCGGTATTAGTAGAATTTCAAGAGAAATCTGACGATTTGATTGGTATCATCGAGATTAGTAGCGTATTCATGGAATTACTACCATATTCTGGAAATATAAGTGTTCTTTCATTGTATTAAGAGTGAATCAATTCGTACGGATAGGCGATTCGGCAATTACTCCGGTGTTAGTAGAATTTCAAAAGAAATCTCACGATTTGATTGGTAACATCGAGATTAGTAGACACGTATTCATGGAATTACAACCATATTTGTGGCAATACAGTGAAATTTCTGGAATTACAATTATTCTAACATTGTATTAAGTGTGGAGCAATTCGATCAGCTAGGTAATTCGGAAATTGCGAGAGAAATCTCACGATTTGATAGGTATCATCGAGATTAGTAGACACGTATCCATGGAATTACAATCATATTTGTGGAAATACAGTTAAATTCCTGAAATTACAATTATTATTTCATTTTATTAAAAGTGAAGCAATTCGAAAATTACTCCGGTTTTAGAAGCATTGCAAGAGAAATCTCACGATTTGATTGTTATCATCAAGATTAGTGGACACGTATTCATGGAATTACAACCATATTTATGGCAATAGAGTAAAATTTTGGAAATACAATTATTTTTTCATTATCTTAAGAGTGAATCAATTCGAACTGCTAGGCAATTCGGAAATTACTCCCATATTAGAAGAATTGCAATAGAAATCTCACGATTTGATTGTTATCATCCAGATTAGTGCACGTGTTGTAAGAATTACAATAGGGTTTGTGGCAATACAGTAAAATTCTTGGAATTACAATTATGCTTTCATTGTATTAATAGTGAAGCAATTTGAACTGCTAGGCAATTCGGAAATTACTCCGATATTAGTAGAATTGCAATAGATATCTCACGATTTGATTAGTATCATCGAATTACAACGATATTTGTGGCAATATAGCAAAATTCCTAGAATTAACATATTGTATTAAGAGTGAAGCAATTCGAACTGCTAGGTAATTCGGAAATTACTCCGGTATTAGTAGAACAGAAAAAGAAATCTCAGGATTTGATTGGTATCATTGAAGTTAGCCCACGTATTGATGGAATTACAACGATATTTGTGGCAATGCAGTAAAATTCCTGGAATTACAATTATTCTTTCATTGTATTAAGAGTGAAGCCATTCGAACTGCTAGGCAATTCGGGAATCACTCCAATATTAGAAGAATTGCAATGGAAATCTCACGATTTGATGGGTATCATCGAATTACAACGATATTTGTAGCAATACAGTAAAATTCCTAGAATTAACATTGTATTAAGAGTGAAGCAATTCGAACTGCTAGGTAATTCGGAAATTACTCCGGTATTAGTAGAATCGCAAAAAGAAATCTCAGGATTTGATTGAATATCATCGAGATTAGTAGACACGTATTCATGGAATTACAACCATATTTGTGGCAATACAGTAAGATTCCTGAAATTATTCTAACAATGTATTAAGAGTGAAGCAATTCGAACGGATATGTAATTCGGAAATTACTCCGGTATTAGTAGAATTGAAAGAGGGATTTCGCGATTTTATTGGTATCATCGAGATTAGCACACATATTGATGGAATTAGAACGCTATTTGTGGCAATACAGTAAAGTTCCTGGAATTACAATTATTCTAACAATGTATTTAAAGAGTGAAGCCATTCGAACTGCTAGGCAATTCGGAGATTACTCCGGTATTAGTAGAATTTACAAGAGAAATCTCACGATTTGACTGGTATTATCGAGGCTAGTGTACGTATTAATGGAATTACAACGATATTTGTGACAATACAGTAAAATTTATGGAATTACTGTGGTAAAAGTAGAATTTCAAGAGACATTTCAATATTTGATTGGTGTTATAGATATTATTAGTGCATACTATATTCGAATGAATCTCACGGTATTATTAACAATGCAATACTAACATTGTCAGAATTACACTGACGGGCAGATTTACAACGGTATTAATAGTATGCATTTTACAGTAATATTTATGAAACTACAATTATTAAATATTGTATTAAGAGAAATACAATTGGAATTACCATGGCATTTTGAGAATTACTCCAGTATTTATAGTATTGCAAGAGAAATTTTAAGATATTACTGGTTTTATCGAGATTATTGCACATGTTTGAATGAATGTGATAGCATTGCTAACAGTATAGGAGTAACTATCAGAATTACAGGGATGTACTGGTGGCAATACAGTTGAAGGATTTTATGAATCATTCAAATTTTAGGAAATAGGATGTTTATTTATGAATGTTTAACAAATGACTTTGTTAATAATCACCTTAAATACCAGAAATAGGCAAGTTCATCACACAAATATTTATAAAAGCTTCTCAGAATGTTCTAATGTGATACAATAATTAAACGTTGTAAATTAGCTTTATAATAACATATTTATCAAGACATTACTAACAACCTAGATATACTATTTATATATAATATATACAACCGCTGAAAAGGTAGCTTAATCATCAGCGAAGGCTGATGTATATAGTCTTTCATTATCAACATGAGAAATGTAATTTTATTACATTCATTTTTGGTGAAGGTATTAATTAGCACGATTTTTTTCCCATTTTTTTCGGAATAAATGTATCGAATTTGCGGCGTTTATTTCATAACGAATAACAATAAAACAGGAAAGAATTAAAACTACATTAGTTTTATTATAAACGAGAATTGATATTTTGTGTGATAAATAAAAAGCGGCATCTGAATGTTGTTAAAACCATCGTCACATGATTTTTATATTAAGTAAATAAATCGACCTTAATGAACTACTAATAAAAAGTACTAAACTCACGTGAAGATAGAAAACATAATTATGATTATTTTATTAATGTGTCTTTTAGACTTAAGAGTTAATCTTTAAAAGTAGGTTAGTTTATTAAAATTGTTATTATTAGGCTTAAAGTAACGGTTTGGATCTCTCATTACATAAACGCTTATCTCATTGTTGTAATTTGAGTTTATTATATAATTAGCAAAGCAAAAACTTGTGTTTTAGAATATTATGTATTACAATTTCAATTACACAAAGAGATCGTTTTAAACATACCAAGCAGACTTACAGGGTGTCCTGAGTTAGAACGCATTAATTTTAAGGTGTGCTAGAAGACACCAAAAGGAACAAAAAAAGTCTTTTACAAGTTTGTTCTAGAACGTACTACTTTTTCAGAAAAAAAAAAATAATAAAGTTGGAAACTTTAACATCATTTTGCCGCGTTAATAATAGTACTTTAAGTATGGGGCTTTGTTGGCAGATGCATCTCATCTATCACAACAACCAACCTTAATAACGTCTTATCCTATCGTATGTCGTTTTCGCGTAAAATTGAATTCTTATTACAATTACAAATTCATTTTGCTCAATTAAGAAACGTGACAACTCTGTAAAGTTTGTAATCAAATTTGCTCCACATTCGCACAAAACGCTGATGTGAAAGTTTGTTGACGTTGAAATAAAGCACGTTTTGTTGGGAACTTTGCAATTTAATGATTTAATGAAGAATATTTGGGTCAATGCCTGATCGCGACTATGTAAATAATACCCTTTTATTATTAGAGTGAGATAATACTGAGTTGGTAGTTTGTTGAACTTTGAAATAATAATTTGTCAATAAAGCACTTTGTTTATCTAATAACAGTTTTTAATGATTTTATAAGAGAATATCTTTTAAAGAGAAGATTTATCTAATTTAAATTAGATAATTAGGTTAAGGGATTCTGTTGACACCTCGTTTTGGCTACGTTAAGAAATCTTTAATTTTATGGTAATTAGGTGCCTTAATCATTTTTTTACATAAGATAGTATTTTTTTATTAAAAAAGAAAACGTCAAGAAATTTTGGAAATATTCGGGATATTAATAAATATAAAATGTAGATCAATTATTGTCTTATTTTTACAGTTGGTTTGTTAATCAGCGTGATTTTAACGTACAACGTATAAATTTTGTTTACCGAAGAACAGTATCGATTACGATTTTCGTAGAATTAGTCACCCGACTAATCTACCTTGGATGTTTATTATTTTTAAACAACGGCTGTCATATAAGTTTGTTTGCTTTGCTAAAACAAGGTCAAGACCCAGCTGTGATTATACTTAAGCAAGGGTGCCAGATATGGCAATGGTTTTTTCTAAATTACTCGAAAGCTTATTAACATAGAAAAAAAATTATTTACACTTTTTTGTTCCTTTTGATGACTTCTATCACCCCAGTAAAATTAATGCGTTCTAACTTATGGCACCCAGTACAGTTTAGAATATTAGCAGACTAGTTGAAGATGTATTGCAAAGGATACAGCAAAGCCAGATAAGTCTTTGTAAAGATTCTCCGTACAAACAAGACTCGGCCACAGTTCACACTACTCGTGCAAGCATTTAATATTTAAAACAATCCTTTTCTCAGCGACTTATTATTGTAGATCGATGGCCAAACCGGTCACTTAATTTGATTTTTGTATATATAAAAACCTAGTATTCCGTCATCAGCATCAATTAAATGCATGATATATTTATGTATACATATATGGTAGATATTGTTTATGTGATTTAATAATAATTAATCTCTTCTAATTTTCAACGACATACATAACAGAGTGAATATTTTAGATTTTTTTTTCTTTCATTAGATTAATAACACTAATACACAGTTAGACCGCCTTATAACCCAGAATAAAGATTATTACCAGAATCAAGTATCTATTGACCCAAAACCACAATTTTACAAGAATGAAACAATTAATCAAATAAACATTGTATATTATTATTAAATACATAATAACATATTTTATCATCAGGCTGAAAGCAGACAACGTGATCATGGGCACGAGAACAACATTGCACTCATTAATTTTAATTAAACTTTTCTGTGTCTTCTCAATACACTTATTACTGTGTGATTACTAAACATAAACACTGAGTGGCTTCAAAATACGAGTTTAAATCCCATTAAAATCATTATTAATCTACTTAAATCAATTATCGAGGCAAGATAATAACGAAATACCATAATACTGTTTTGTGTGAAGCATTACTACTGCTAAAAAATCGACCTTACAAAACATTGTTATTGAATAAAGGTCACAATTGGGAAGCATTTTCACACTTATAAAATATTTTTTATTACAATTACCTTATAACGTCCGTAACTTATAATACTTTTGATAATAAAGAGATATAAGTTTAAACAAATTCAAGATCATAATCTTGCATCATCATCATAATCGTAACCACTTGTATCCACAAAGTTGATTTAAGTGGTGAAAAACCTTCAAAACCACTTGACGTATCCAAATTCGTCTATTTATTTTATCGTCCGTGAAAATAGATAAAATAATAAATTTTCATTGATTCATATTTAAATTATATAAATTGGAGAAAGGTAGGTAGGTAATCCTAATATTTTTTGGATTGGTCGAGTTGCATTATTTAACCTTTCAAAATCTAATTTGGAAAAATTTACATATCTTATACAGGGTGTATTATCGATTTTGTAACATAGGGGAATAGCATGTAAAAACACAATTTCTCAAATATTGCCTCCCCTAATTATTTTAGAGGAAAAGTCACTTTAGCAAAGTTGTAGACCTTATATAATACTGTTCAAAACACCTTCACTTTAGCATCGGTGTTAAATAGTTTTCAAGATATAAGTGATTTTCTGGTATAGGAAATTAACATTGTAAATCGGAAATTCACTAATATCAATTACCGCGTTAGATTTAGACATTAGCTGTAAATACAAGAATTATTTAGCACAGTTTCATGGGGCAAAATCACTCATCAGAATGTTACAATTGCTACCGGTGTGGAAGAAATAGATAAGATCATTTAACGATTATACTAGTAATTTAACAAAATTAAACAACAAACAATAAAAAAAGCAAAAACGAGAATCAATTTATAAAATACGTTCATAATACAAAAGCATGACATAACCTCTATATGATTTTTGAGATTAATATGACAGCTATTGTCATGGCTAATAAGATTTTATAAAAATAGATTTCTTGGAGAATTCTCATGTATTTCTTCCACACCGGTAGCAATAATTGTAACATTCTGATGAGTGATTTTGCTCCATGAACCTCTGCTTAATAATTCTAGCATGTACACTTAAGGTCCTAAGTATAACGTGGCAATTGCTATTAACGAATTTCCCATTTACAATGTTAATTTCCTATACCAGATTATTTTATCTGATAGATGATGCAAGGTAGAATTTTTTCTGTAAATACAATCGTGGTAATATGTACAGTTTTTGAGTAATTAATTTTTAAATATTTTGGAAGTGCCGTTAACCACCATTGACGTGTGACAAGTTCCAACTGATTATTTTATCTGATAGATGATGCAAGGTAGAGTTTTCCCTGTAAATGTCATCGTGGAAATATGTACAATTTTTAAGAAATTAATTTTTAAATATTTTGTAGGTGCTGTTAACCACCACTGACGTGTAACAAGTTCCAACTGATTTTTTTATCTGTTATGATGTAACGTAGATGATGCAAGGTAGAATTTTTTTCTTTAATGTCAACGTGGAAATATGTATAGTTTTTGAGAAATTAATTTTTAAATATTTTGGAGGTGCTGTTAACCACCACTGACGTGTAACAAGTTCAAACTGATTTTTTATCTGATAGATGATACAAGGTAGAATTTTTTCTGTAAATGTCATCGTGGCAACATGTACAGTTTTTGAGTAATTAATTTTTAAATATTTTGGAAGTGCCGTTAACCACCACTGACGTGTGACAAGTTGCAACTGATTATTTTATCTGATAGATGATGCAAGGTAGAATTTCTCCTGTAAATACAATCGTGGTAATATGTACAATTTTTGAGTAATTAATTTTTAAATATTTTGGAGGTGCTGTTAACCACCACTGACGTGTAACAAGTTCAAACTGATTTTTTTATCTGATAGATGATGCAAGGTAGAGTTTTTCCTGTAAATGTCATCGTGGCAATATGTACAGATTTTAAATAATTAATTTTTAAATATTTTTGGGGTTTCGTTCACCACCCCTGACGTCTGACAAGTTGAAACTGTGTAACGTATTCAAATTCCCAATTTTATAATAATGCAATTTTAAATGCATAAATGGTAAAGGAATCTTAGCACGGTCCTGTGTAGTTCAACGTATTTCAGTTGGGTTAAAAATGCAGACGATATATCGAATTAAAACGGTGTTTTATTTAATACAAAACGTCACCCCGAAGTATTCATACAGATGAAATTGTTTCTAGAATAAAAATGCAGGCTTTATCTTAAAGCAAATGACATCTTCGTAAATATCAAAGTTCACTGTAAAAGCATTCTCACATTTACAATTTGTTTTTAGTAGCGAAAATACAGACAAAATTACGTTTATAAAAATACCCCGTTAACAAAGGAATTTAATATCAAAAAAGACATTTGGTTTATATTTATAGATCCTGGACGTGCCTATTCTCAATTTATATGAATAGATTTCTCTGCACGCAGACAATTAAAAAACAGCTTGAAGCCACCTGCAAAATATCGAGTTTCACCTTAAAAAGCAGGATTTTAGGCGGTAATGTCCCGCGAATGTAAACGAAATATTCTAGAAGGTTTTCATGCGGTTATTTTCTGATTGGCTTAAGAAGTGTGGGCTTCGTTTGAATTGGTTGGTTTAAACCCTTTTCTTAAAAAATATCACGCCACGAAAAATCCGTACCCTCAAGAAGTCGAATATGGTACAGGGATCAGTTAGACGCATTAGTTTAAATACAGTACGGAGTTTTGTTAATGTTGATTCGGTATCATACCGTGATTTAATAAATTGATTAGACAAGTGATAAAGAGAACTTTGTGAGAATTTGATAAACAAATTGTATGTGAGATTTAAAATGCGTTCGAATCAATAATCTGATAAGGCCCATGGATTTACCGTTAAGTGCAACCAGTGGTTGTCCATGCAGTTTTAATTCTTCAAGATTTAATTAGTAAATTATCGAAATTTGAGAAGTTTAACTTTAAAACGCATAACGAAATGTTTTAATAACCAATAAAATTATTCCGAGGATTTACAATTCCTAAAATCTATAAGAGAATGCAATGGTTAGTTAATTTTGAAAATAAAGAATTAATCTTTCCGGTTTAGTTGTGCCGTAATAATTTAGAAAACTGTTTATTTGGGTGTCGAAGTAATAAAAATCAATAAGGAAATAATATCAACAGATATAAACTCGTGTTTTTGGTAATCTTTCTTTTATAACCAACGGAAGTTGTTGTTGAACTTATCTGATTTTAGTTATTCATAAAGAGATTGCTAATGAAATTGATGCTTAATTCAGTGACAATTATTGTGAACTTTCGTTCGTTAATCTTGGGTGGAAAAGCGGTATCAGCGATTGTTTTCCAATTTCTTGCTGCTTCATATCTACAATTTGTGAAGTGCCTTGTACTTAGTGTTAAGCGAAACAAGTGCATTATTGTGCAAATGTTGTTTTTTTGAAAGTTTAAAGAATTGTAAAATTTTACCAATGTATCAAGGACTAAAGGATACTTGTTTGATTAGAGTAAGTCTAATGTAAAAATTATCTGTACCATTTTCCCTAATGGTTGTGTTTTATAAATTTATGTCTATATTTTCCTTGAACAAGAATTCTTATTAGGATATCACTACCAAAACTATTACGATTGTTATTGAAGACAGGTGAATATTCTATTTTCAAATAAATGAACATTTAAATTAAAACCTCCTATGATGATGATAATGGACCTAGCATTAATTGTAGTTATTCAATTTTCTATCTAGCTTTAACGTCAACTAAACTAATGATGATTAGTTTTTTATTAATCTTAATCAATATAATCTAACTCCTTTGTTATTCGAGGGTTTAGACTAGAATTGAAGTGACTTCGAATAACTGGCGCCCATATACCCTTTTATTATGTCTAAACCTCTTATTTTTCTTTACAATTCGTAAGTCATGGAAATCAGACCTACGCCCGAGTTATAATTTGATATTAAGAGATCTTAACAGTCGGAGCATTACAGTAAGTATTTAGTATTTAAATTTTTATAGAAGTTACAGTAACGTCCATCGAGCTGCGTATGTTCAGTATGTTATGTTTTGATTCGGTAATTTAGAGCAACGAAACTTAAATGTTACAACTGATTATTTTATCTGATAGAGGATGCAACGTAGATTTTTTCCTGTAAATTTGATCGTGACAATATGTACATTTTTTGAATAATTAATTTTTAAATATTTTGGGGGTGTCGTTAACCACCCCTGACGTCTGGCAAGTTCCGACTGATTATTTTATCTGATAGAGGATGCAAGGTAGAATTGTTCCTGTAAATAGCATCGTGGCAATATGTATAGTTTTTGAGTAATTAATTTTTAAATATTTTGGAGGAGCTTTAATTTTAGGAGTTTTTTTATTCAGGTGGTACTATTCTTCGTGTTACATATTATCAGGAATTCTATTTCTTTTTTATTTTGTGGTTACTTCGGCTATCTTCGGAAATATTGGCCGCTAGATCCGTCTGCTGTCTTCATGCCGGTTTAATGAAAGTGCGCTTGAATGTCTTATGATACTTTTTTTATTTTGGTTTTTCAATTACAATAAAATTTAAAAAAATGTCTCTTAAAAAATTATATTTTTTGTTATGTGGCATGTGGTAACATTTTGATTGACATTTAAAACAATTTTCAAACTAATGTCAATTAAGATTTACGAGTTGTGAAATGATTTACTTTTAAGATAGTTAAAATTTAATTATCGAAGAAGAAATATGAATTTAATGGTTTTTATTATTTTTCTATCAATAAATAAATGTTTAAAAAAAACTGTGTCATTTATTTCTTCTATAATTTTTTTACTATTTAATATTGATGGTTAATCCGACGCCTGAAAGGGCAGAAAGAAGAAGATTGATGGTTATGTTTATTGGGACGCGCCAATAACTATAGATGGCGTTGTACAACATCAAAATGTCTTCGATATGTGGTAGTTGATGACGTAGTTTTTAGCGATTGTTTTTGCTGTGATTTATTTAACAATGATTGTAATTTTGACAGATTAAATTTAATATTGGTTAATTAGTTTTTATGACAATTTTTAGTAGAATAATTTAGATTTTATAATTTTTGAAATGTCAATATTGAGGTGTCGATATGAATAGTTTCCGCACACTAATGTCATCAGTTTCCGCACAGGTACACGAATGTCATTACACTTACACATTGCAAAGTTCAAATTCGTCCATATTTTATTCCAGCATTACGAAATATTTGACCAACAATGCCGATTCGAGATATTGGACGTAGGCAGACAAGCTTCTAAGGATGCACCGTTGTCTCTAAACCGGGTTTTCAAAAGAAAGAAGAGTTTGAAAATTCTATGAATTTACATAACTTCTACTTAATATCCAATAATTTATTATTAAAATTATTATTAAACCACGGACAACAAGTATCGAGAAAACTTTAATGTTAGTAGTTGTTGCACTGAAGACATCTTATACGGATGACAGATTTCTTCTTTCGACAACATCCATATGTAACGAATCAATTTTAAAGTAAGTTAAATTTTAAAATAAATATTTGATATTTATATTTTAATTTAAACCTGTCTGAACAGGTAATCATCACAAAAATTTATTTGGAATGTGTTCTATCCTTTGCCATATATCATCAACTACATCTGATGTATGAATTATACAAATGAATATTTACGCTAATATCGATTAACTGTAATAATTACTTCATGATAAGACTTTCAACACAAACCAAACAGATTTCCTTATTGAATTTTTTATAAGTCTGTGTCAAGCACACTCTTTCTTTCTTCATTCTCTTTTTAATTAGCTTTTAATTGTGATGCAAAAGTTACAGTGAATTTAATCCACGCTAATAATAGACATGGAGAAATTCTTAGCTTCCTACACAACATTATTTTAAATAATAATAATTGTGAGTCGCAACTGTATTTTATAATAAAGAGATTGTTTTCTTATTAATGTATTGTGTTTTTAATCAGTTACGTTCTTTAAATTCACTTCCTAATGGTCATTCGTTGAATAATAATAATAATTGGGTAGCAGCTTAAGAAACAAACGATTTCAATTTTGTTTTCAAGTTTTCTAGCTAAAGTGTTACAAAATCAAACAGGTATGAGTTTTATCAATATCATTCAAGGCTTTTCAACCAAAATTTGGTTTTATGATTTTTAGGTGATCCAGAATAATTTCCTTGACGACAATTCAACAAGGCCTATACTATGTTTCTTCAATTATTTGCATTTATCTTTGATTGTAGTAGGGTGGTGGATTATAATAAATGGGGTTTCTAATTACGCACGACCTCCTTTAAGGTGTTCTTTACCTGATAATTTTTTTTCAATTATAAATAACAAAAGATGTAAGGGTGTCAAACTGTAGAGTGAAACACACTGTATATAATGATGTTTATGAAATTCTTTTAATAATTATATAAATCCTATGTCATAGGAGTATGAAGCAACGTGGGCGCCCAACGTGGGGCATGTTAATTGTATTGCTTTAGGATTATACTAGTGTAGAAAAGGGGAAATAAAATACATAATTTAAAAAAATAGACATGATGCTTTTAATGCAAGAATTATTAAAGAACTTTTTGGACGAAATAAGAAAATGTTCGAAGATATCAATAAAAAAAAGAGAATATAAAAATAGTTATAAAAATGTAAAGAAGAACCTGACAATATGTTTAAAGAAATCAAAAAACAAAATAAGGGACATGTAGTGGATTTATAACTGATGTTTTTGTTAATTAAAGGTTATTAATTTTATTATTGTTATAATTTAACGATTTATCGACTTTTGATCTCCGGTTTTATTCCCGTCCTAGCTTCTCAGCCGATATGGTTGACTAACCTTTTTCGTTATTTGTGATACTTTGTTCATCTTTAACGAAACAACAATTTTATTTTCAGTATCACTGTTTGTTATCCAAGTATTTTATCTTGCGAGAAAATGTTTTTATAGAATTTTGACATTCTACACTGTGTCTGAAATCACCCATGGCATATACAAATTAACATGGGAAAAATTTAATAAGATCGAAGCTTGCTGTGCCTTATTATAATACATCAAATTTTTAACAAAGTGACATTTATTGCAAACAGAAGAATAAATTAAATATTACTATACACTAAGAAACCATCGATCGCAGCGCCACCGCGTATGAAAAGTAAATACTTATGAGCCGAAAAAATAATATTTATACATTTTGGAAAATTGCAATATTTTTAATTGTTTGGTGCTAATTAAATATCTCAAGAAGTTTGTGTATTAAAAATATAATGAGTAAGCCATACAGTAGCCGAGTGTGTTGTGTGCCTAGATGTAAAAGCGCGGAAGGAAAAACATTAAACGTAAAATTCTACAGGTTCCCTGGACGAGATTACGAATTAGAACGAAAAAAAAGTGCATAATTTCTGTCCGAAGAGAAGGGTAAGTATTAATAGAATAAAGTTAAATAAAGACATTCTTACAATGTTTGTATAAAGTTATGTAACTTTTATTAATATCTTCAATATTTTATAAAATATTTTCTGTAGTAAAACAAATAATAAAACACACTAGTTTAACACATGTATTCGCTACTAACGTTGTACAAGCGTGCACCCTCTTACACGGCATGCGCTTGACTGCTGAGGTCTGCATGTTAAAGCGCAGACGCTACCACTTGGAACCAACCAACTTATATTAAGGGGTGGTCGGTGACATCAACCGGCAGGTGCTACCAACCACTATATTTCATTCATTTAATTTTAAATTTAATTAACTTTTATTGGTTATGTTAAAAATTCATATAACTATTGTTTTGCAGAGTGTGGAAAACACCATGGGCACCAAACACAAATACACGAATATGTAGTCTTCATTTTATAGGAGACAAGAAATCAAATGATCCGCGTAATGTATCATTTCATCCTACGATTTTTCCTTGGAAAAAGGAAAACAAACTGGCAGCTGTACGCGCCAAAAGACTAGAAAATCGACTGAAAAAAGTGGAATCTAATGTACAAGAGCTCAGCATTAGTAACGGTAAACTATCTTTGTTATAAAATATGTACATATATTGAATGTATATTAAATTTTAGCGTTTACTGTCTCCAGCCTTACTTTGTGGAACTCCATAATCATGAAATACAATATAAATACAAAGATTAGTTAAAGTTTCACAAGTTTTATTAATATCTTAACCTGACAATATTGTTTCGACACTTTATGTCATTATCAAAGGTAGATAAAACTTTAACTAATCGTTGTATTTATATTATATTTCATGTATATTAAATTCCCTATATAAAAATATTATTTATTTATTATTGAAAAAAAATATATCCACTTGCAATTTCAGATGAAATAGACAGTAATCGTTGTATTTATATTATATTTCATGTATATTAAATTCCCTATATAAAAATATTATTTATTTATTATTGAAAAAAAATATATCCACTTGCAATTTCAGATGAAATAGACAGTGAAATACTTTATGTCATGTGTTGAAATTCAAACAGATTATGTTCACGAGTTGCCGACAGGAAATTGAGAGGTTTTTATGTCATGCTGGCAAAATTTATTAATGTTTTAATTAATTTAAATGCAAGTAATTTAACCATGAAATCTCGAATATTTTCTTTGTGAAATTCAATTTATTGACTTGTGTTTTGCAAAAATAAATACCTACCTTTACTGTTGGGAAATAAAGATTTTCTTTTCTTTTTGTGCTGGTTGCTGCAGGTGTTTCCCGGATAACAGAACCTGACAAAATTCGTTTGTCGTCGATTATTTCTTCTGTCACATTACTTACATGACAACTTTGCAGTAATTTGTTGCCTTTACTTAACGATTTCTTTCGAAAACAACTAATATCTACAGCTTCAAAACCACACGCAATAAATACGTTCATCTTTTTGTTTTATTAATAAATTGTTTTATGCATCAACACTATAAACAGGCTTCAGTTCAAAATTTTCTGCTCACAGTTTACTTCCGCGGCCGCTAGAGGCGCACGTATAGATTTTTAAAAGTGGTTGCTTAGTCTATAAAGTCAAAATTTTATTATTACACTAATTCATCTTTTCATCAAACGAGCGCTACCATCAGCGGTCTACTATTTCGTTTTTAATATTGGTATAGTAAATTTAGAATCTTGTGGTTCTATTGGTCTTGCTGTAACAAGTATCCTGAAGGTAGTTGTTAATGTAATGCACAGCCGCTAAAAACGTCAAAAGTAAATACCGTTATTATTTTTAGTCTTGATGTCACCAGATAAAAGTTTAAATCTTACTTTAAAAGACGCTTTAATAGCCTAATATTATACTTACTGTTCATTTGTAGCTTTAGGGCTCACAAAACGTCCATCAATCAGAGGTTATGTTTATGTACTTTTTGTTTATGTCTGACGTTTAATCATATACAGATTGTTGCCACTATAAGTTACTAAACTAAAATAACTAGATCAGTAAGGTTCGCCAATATTCAGAAATAACAAAAAGTAGACCCGTTTTTAATTTTGAATTTCACCATTGGCGGGAAAAAATGTCAACTGTTGTATACAGTGACAAAATACCACGAGATCATTTGAATTTATAATTAAAGTTGGCTGTGATTTTTAAATTAGATTGGCAACACTAACTGTTCACTTCACAGTTTGATTTGAATTGTCAAAGTGACGCTCCAAAATGTTTAATCTAGAACATAAAATTGCATAACCTGTAATTTACACAGCGAGTCAATTGGCAGGATCGCCAAACGTATAAAAAAATTCCCGCCTACTTTAATTTTAAATTTAAATGATCTCACGGTAATTTAACAATGAATCTTTTCATTATTCGATATTATTTAATTTATATTGGTACAATGTGAAAATATAATTGGGATTTATAAAATAAGTTGGATAATTGGAGCAGTGAAAATTGGTGGTTTTGAGAAGTTAAGGAGGCATGTTCTGGGTGGCTTCAGACAACCTGTATATTAGACATCTGTAGAGAAATGGTTTACCTCGGTCGTCTAGTTTTATTATCGATGAGCGTTCAAAGTGACGACGAGGACGGATCAGTACAGTTGAAAAGGATAATAATCGGTTAGATTAACTATTAACATGACTTACAATTAGAGGTTACGCAACCAAATTTAATACAACATTTCATTCTAAAACAGTCAAAAGTAGAACAAATTGACCAAAAAACGAAAAAAGTTATATACATTAAAAATAGTTTCAATAATAACGAACCATTAATAAATGATTATATCATCACAATTAACTCAATTTGTTTACTACTACAGACAACCAGTACCTATATTAGTTACGATCTAATTTCAATTGGGTTTCAATTAAATACTATAGCTAAATTATTTTTATGAGCGTTGAAAATAAAGTATGTCCAAAATTAGAATCGTGACCATGTGTGCGCTGCGCTGCCTGTGCGTTACACCACAAAACCGAGTTGCGTTGGTCTGATACTTCTCTATCTCCTAATGGTTCGTTTTTAATCACATCCTCGCGTAGGCCACAATTAACGGATTTTTTTCACCGTCCAAATACTTTTTGTCAATACTACCGGCTACGCCACTGATTCCAAGGGAAATGCACTCCTGTAACCTTCGTATTGTTTTGCTTGAATTTCAAATTATCTCTATTCAAATCTCGCCAAGTATTTATGACAAAAAACTTATCTGATAAGAATTTTAACAATTTTATTGGCGTGTGTACAGTGATAAAGACGATTCGGTTATTATTGTTATTGTTTGCTTTTGTTTCTAAAAGTTTTCATAAAGAGATTTATCTATGTACATCGCTACAGTAAAAGGATGCGTCGTCTAATGACCTCGCGGATATTATCCAAATAGTAGTTTTAAAAATTTAAGAAGTTTCACCTTCCCTTGAAAATAAAAGTTTTCATACAATAATAAAAACAGCGATCAACGTCACCAAGATAAATTTTGTTTTTGAATGAATAATAACAACCAACACTTACGTGATTCAATGCTAACTTCGTGCCAAATCATAGACGGGCGTTAAATAAACAGGTTGTGTGTTTATTTTTGTTTACTTTTCGTCAGCTTAATGTATTTTCACCTTTGGCGAGCTTATTGATATTCAAATTCACGTACTTTACCCGCAATCCTCGTGACATCACACGGATACCACAATTTGACAACATCGAAGACATAGCCGCCCTTAGAAATTTGTCTAGGGGGACAAGCTTAGAATGAACGGCATGCTCGGTGGGGAAAGCATAGAAAAGGCGGCATATTATACAAAATTTTCAATAAAAGTTAAATTGTTCAATTTTCAGGGGGGGGGCAAGTGACCCTTGACCCCCCCCTTCTGGGCGCCTATGATCGAAGAACCAATTGCTTAAAGTAAGTAGTAGCACTAGGTTGAACTAGCCGTCATTGACAATGGGACCACCGAGATTCAAATTTCTAATGGATTTTAATAACATTGGTCACACGGTATCCTTCGGTCAAAACAAACAGAAAGTTCCATTGTAAATACTCGCGAAAGATAGATATTTGTGACCTCAGAGGTCACAAAGGTCAAATTTCCATCTTCAAGGTAAATAATCAAGTATGAGGCCACTCAAAAGCTATTGATCTACTGAAAAAGACCATGCAAGTGGCATTCGATAAAAGTCGTAGCGACATTCAGAGGTTACAAAGAATCAAAAGCCCAATTTCACGTACAGAATCATTCTGAAATGATTATAAGAAAATTGATTTTGTCGACTATGTTATAATATACTCATTATAGTTGTTGTCCACGTTCAATTATAATTATATACATTATGCACTACCAGCGGTTAATAATGATTAATCACTACTAGTTAGTCGCTTATTGGCTACCACTACCTACTCTCAGTATATGATTGGCTGCCAACGCTGATTAATGATTAATCACTACTAGGCAGTCGGGGAGCAGCCTACTTAATTTGGATATGGTCCACATCGTTCACACATTTCTAAGAGTATTTTGAAGTTTTTTAACATCTATATTTAATAGTCGTGGACAAACTAGTATTCTACTCGCATATAATGGCTATGTAAGGATGAAGTTTGAATGATGATGAAGGGTGAATAATATACTATTACTGCTTATACTGGATAAAAAGAACACTCTGCACCTGAACGAAATAAATTTGCTATCAATTTGCGCATTACCCTTTATAGTCTATAAAACTATGTTCATAAAGCTGTTTGCTGCCAATTTAGTAAGAGGAACTGCAATGTTTTTTATACAGAACAGCTCTCATCCCCCAAATCACCTTCATATTGGTACAATTTAATAAAGCATTGAAAGATAGCAAGGAATATAAAGGAAGTAAGTTATAAAATAAAGCAAGCAATACTTACGTCCAGTATCAGTGGATAGCTTCATCTTATCCAACATAGACGAATCCCTATCATTATACACCAAAACACCAGAAGCCCTACTTCTGTAAGCGTTCTCAACTTTCACTTCGAAATTACATCTGCCCCTTTTAATTAATGCGATCCACGGCTCCCCCGGTGGCGGTAACTGTCTGTCGGATCGCGTACTCCTCAAAGGCAAATAGCAGCCGGTATGATCTTCCGGCGTGTTATCACCACTAATGTGTACAACCACACCGTACGCTGGTCCAATGTAACCACCACCGAAACGTCCCACGTCCGCTTTCTCCCATTTCCACCCGTACTGGTCCTTGTAAGTCACGTTGATGAACGCGTACACATCTTCGTCGTACGATCTCGGATCGTCTTCCGGCGCTAACTGGAGCGCTGCCGCGTCCACCGGAAAGTCGCTACTAGAAGAAGGCGCGGAAGACACTAACGTTAAAAGTTGCAATAGTAAAAATACCGAAAGGAAAATTTCGTTATTGGAGTTTATTAGAATCGTTGCTCGTTTGCAAATAGCACTAGTTAGAATTTTCACGCACATTTTGATTGGTTTTGCTTTGCTTCTATCTTGCGGTGTTGGTATTTTGCTGTTTTGATGCGGCAAGACGTGATTGCATCTTATCTGAAAATGAAAAAGAAAAGATTTTTTTAGAATGAATTTATTGATATAGCGATTAATTTTATCTAGTGCACTATCGACTATGATTAGATAGATTTTAGAATGTTTGGTTTTCTTCATTAATGTTTGTTTGTTTATAAACTTGATCAGATAATAATAAGAGTTTCCTGCGATGTCAATAAGTCAATCAGTTATTTTATGAGTAATGCCCAAAATCAGAATTATTCTAAACCAAGATCTTGGTGTCTTGAAAGACTTCAATCTTTCAAAAAGAGACGAGTCGAGCGGAGACAATGAACCAAGACTAAAGATTTCCGTATCCGTTTTAGGTAAAACCTTTTTAGGAGAGAGACAGCATATACGAGAGAGATAACGTTTACAAATAACCGCCTGGTAGGCGGTTGCGTAAATTTTTTTTGTTTGACTTTTAAATTTTATTCGTGGAGTGCTGAGGCTACGATTGTTCTGATTGTTCCTATCAGCCGTTGCTTCACAACAAGCTTAGAATATGTATGTATGTAGATAAGAGCATTTCTTACTTTTTAATTGCGTACCGGTACCTTGGTATTAGGGTTTTTAATATTAAAAGTTGGCAATTATAAACGAATTTTATCGACTTCTAACATGAAATCATAACCTTATGAACGGATTTTCCAGTCTACCTGACGTCTGTCACGAATTATACCAACAAAAAAATACAAATTGCTCATGCGGTTTTCCTATAAAAGATAAAAAGAAATAAATGAATTACTTCACAAAACCACACCATTTACAAAAGCGTTTCTTAGTGATGTATAAAATTTATTTTTCTTCATATATCTTTTTTTTTAGTTTGTTTTAGATTTACTAGTTCGTTGGCGTCTTCTGTTTTTGTTATGCTTGCTTATATTTTTAGATTAATATTACCTTAATGTCGCGCTTAAACAAAATGCTTTTATATAAATTTAAAGAATCTTGGAAAAATACCAACAAAAACACTCAAGCGACTTATGGAACTCTGGCAGTTAAATAAAAATGTACTGTTTTAGGTTATATAACCATCTTCTTATTTGCACTGTTGCCAATCCGCATTTCAATGCTGCCAATTTAAACTCAAAATGTGAGAAATACAACAATGTACCATTGCGTACATAAAAAACAACTAAGTAATTAATGTCAGTGATAGTACATAATAAAATTAAATTTCGTGATGTTCGTAAAATGACTGTGTTGTACCATCAAAATAATATTTAACCGTATTAATGTGAGGACGTATTTAAGCAAAATGCGAAACAAAAACTGTTACCTTAAGACTTACGTAGGTGTATCGGGTTTAATTAATTAAAACTTTCTACTACACTACGGTACACATTTTAATGACGTAGAATAATCAAGTACTTATTTATAATTAGGAGTACCGGAAGTGTTCACTTTCAACCTTGTAAACACGAAGAAAGCACTGTTACACTTCTTTTTTTTAATTCGACCGTAGTAGTAGGAATAAATTTACTTTTAACTTCCGTGATGAATGTATTATGTATATTTTTAACAGATACGGAAGGAAGTGGGTTTTAAGAAAGATTTTACATGTAAATGTAAAATGATTTTGGTATAAAACAAGTTTACATTTTTGAAGTCGGTATACTGGTAGTATTTGGTATTTCCAATACAACTAATAAACTCGAGACAAGAAAATGCAATGTTTTAAATACCGTAACAACTTTTTGTCACCTTCCCCAAGATGATTAAAATTATTAAGTCCAAATGTTTATATGGACACTTTATATGGACCAATTTGCATATTGAATCATGTATGCGTTAATCATCACATTTTTTTTTTGATTATCCGATATCGGGAAGTTGCTGGACCGTCTACCCAATCGCCTTGCTTCCCCTCCTATTGCCCCATTGGGCCCATGTGAATAAAATGTAGCAAAAGCTTTTACTACTATTAATAAAAGATAGGAGTAACAGATATGATTTTTAATTAATAAGAATAAGACAGATGTACAGTAAAAGCTTTTACCACATTTTATTCACATCGCCCAACAATGGGACA
Source organism: Agrypnus murinus (assembly GCA_929113105.1). Classification (NCBI taxonomy): domain Eukaryota; kingdom Metazoa; phylum Arthropoda; class Insecta; order Coleoptera; family Elateridae; genus Agrypnus; species Agrypnus murinus. Next base: position 6,813,252 of record OV816029.1, read on the forward strand.
AATTTCTTCAGTTTATTATTTTGTTGGTTATTAGCGTAAGTTTACTGACAACAATAGAATCTTTAGATAGAAGTGGTCAAGACGCCAGACTGGACAGACGTGGGTTAAAAACTTATCAACAATGAAAATTTATGAGAAATATGAGAAATTTGCGGAAACTTGATTTTATATTATGGAGATGAAGGCTTTCGACACTAAAGTGTGGAGCTGGCGGATTCTGAAGCTAGGTTTTACAGATTTGCTCTATTACGAAATAAAGAATGCACAAAGTTTATTCACTTAGTTTCTTTATTGAATTAAAAAACAACAGAACTCCAAAACTTAATTAGAAATAGGCAAAAGAACAGTGCTTTGTTTCTTAAGTAAAAATATCCGGCATTTCCTGGATTTTGAAACTACCCAAGCAGCATTTAAGTAGCAGTAACTGAGATCGGAACTTTGATTGGGTAGTTGTTACGTAACTACAACTAAATCTATAACTTTATAGGTTTAATTACTTCAATTCGGAATATTTGACCAATTGTGTAGTTGTTTATACTATCTATTGGAACTATGTAGTTCCATTACTTCTAAGTAACTTTTAATGTATATGGAACGGTATTGCCACTTATTGTAATTACTTTAAAGTCGTTGCAACTTCAAATTGGCATTATGAGTGTAGCAGTAACTTGCCCGAAGCTACTTTAAAGTTTTTAAAACTTTAAAGTAGTGCTGAAACTTACTGCCACCTACCTGGAACCATTGTTTAACCCTTTAAAGTCACTGAACCTTACAGTAATATTGAAAGTAAATCTTACGTTTTTGCTACCTAGGAAAATCACTTTAAAGTAATTTTTCGTAAACTACTGGTATGAACAAACAATTTGGTATGATTGTTATTAGATGTTTTACTACATAACCTTCAATAAAAATAACAAATTGGTGCCAAATTGTGCCTTAGGAATTGTTATGTATGTAAATTGAAGTTGGCAAAATTTATTTGTAGTGATGTAACTAGCCAATCCTGGCCCGTCCGTCAGTACCACTTGAGTCGGCTTGGAGGACACACATCTTGTACTGCGTATGCATTGTGTATCTAATGCTCCATACTCACTCAATATTAATAATAATAAAGTTAATTAATGACAATAATTGAGTATCTTTTATTTAAACACATAAAAGAGCATAACAGAAATAATATAAAAATGGTATCTATCATGTGTATCACCTTATGTATAAGTATTTTAATCATATTTTATTAAAGACATTTTTTATTAAAAAATATATTTAAAGAAGGCGCTTTGTTATTTTTCGACCTATCATCATCACATTCAACAGAAAATTTCCAATGGTTTATAATTTTGGTTTACTGGAATGACAAAATAATCAAACAATTCATCGCTCTTTATATTATTAAGTACGTATTACAAATAAAATAGTAATTCATTTTGTGACACGATCGCAGCATTAGTATAGAAAATAATATTTGTTAAGTTGCAAGACTAAAAGAGAGTAACTACGCGACACGATGTGTTAAAGAGAAAAGAAGTTCCTCGAAAGTAGCAATTACTATACCGCCACGTATCTGATACCCAAGAATTGTTCCCCATTTTGGTTCCAGGCACGTGACTAAACCGTAGCAATTACGTGCTCGTGACTATTGGCAAAAACTTAATAGTTCCACTGGTAGTTGCTGGTACGTAGCAATGACTAATAATGCTGCTTGGGTAAGGACTTTTACAGATTTTGACGCTAACATAAATGAAAGAACAGTTTATGAACGAAATGACGCGAAAATCTCGTGTTTTTTTAATTTTAAAACTTTTTAACTTTAATTGAGGACTTTGAACCCATGCTAGTCGGATGTAATAAGTAGTTCCCGCTTTACACATGGTATAAAGGTGAAGGGGTTCTCTCGGAAAACAGACCCCGGACAGGAGAGCACTTAATAGCTTCGGCACTAGCCTGGCGAGTTAGTAGAGCATGGATAACAACCTCGCTCCCACCAGTGAGAACTAGTAGCACTCACTTGAGAGTGGCGAACTAATTGAGCGTATCTCAGGGGCCGTGTCAGAATGCATAAATAGTTGTATACGTCTTCTGACCTCTACAAGTCATAAATGCAACCAAAGGATTTCTTCATCATACAACAGCCCAAACGTTTTGTTCAATCATGACCTTTAACTTAACCTTTTTACAGTTTAAATTTTTCACGACGGGTTTTTGTTTATGTATTGTCTCTATATCTATATGCCTGGTGTATCTCGATTAGTGGCATCTCCACCCATTGAATCCATGGGATTGTGTTACTGACAGAAGACAAAACGATGGATCTGCTACTCTGGACATTAGCGGTCTTGTTCGAGCCCCTCCTAAGTGCAGGGAGTCAAAGCTAAGTTGAGGAGTTCGTCCGACTTCCATTTGTGTGGTTCCCGAATCGAATACCAATTACGCCATACCCTAGTGGGCCTAGACGCTACTTTAAGCATTAGAGTTGGACAGGGCACTGTCAAGAGCACATCAAGCCTGCAACTGGGCGTCGAATGTTCAATTGTTCAAGTCCACACTCGGGTGGCAGTAAAGATGCTTGCTGGATGTCATGAGGATTCATATGATTTTACGCTGACATGAAATCTTGAAAATCTGAAATCTTTTATTTCCACTTTCTATGTAAATGACCCTTTACAGGCATTTATAGTAACTAAGTAAATGAGTAGTTGTAGGTTCCTAAAAAGAGACCTGTAAAATTTTACAATGCTCATTAACAAAAAGCTATGGAAACTTATTGTTGCTTAATCACAACACCATGACACCGTCTAGCCACCGTTGTCCTACCGCCTTTGATTACAAAATGTCTTTTTATAAAAAACACAATAAATTAATAAAAAACCGCTGATGAAGGTGGAAATAAGACTTTGTGCGCGGCACGCTGTGCAATTAATCTTTACTGAACTCACTGATTACGGAGGCTCGCTCCTTCGTCGCTCGCCCCACAAAACTTCCCAGCTCGTCCATAAGGATTAATTTACAAAACTTAGCACATTAAATAACTATATCGGGCGTCATAACAAGCTAGCCCGTAAAACGAACCTTGACCCCTAGAGACAGAGCTCAATAAACAGATGATTCCCGCAAAAAAGCGCTACTGTGATTGGTTCTCACAAAGCCAAGTTGAAACCCAGTAGTTTTTTTACACGAAGGATTAGAAATGTAGTCTAGCAACTAGGTAGATAGCAGATGTTTTTGAAATCCATATTGGGAATAAATATAGATGGCGCTGTACAACAACAAAAATAGACAAAATGACGTCGATTTGCGGTAGGTGACTATGCATGCAACCAATGATATGCGTGCTTTAGTTGTAACATGTAAACAAACATTCAAACCTTCCAATACGACAATTATCCTACTGCATAATTAGATTTAATAAACTTCCGTTAGAGTGCAGGGTAATATTTGGCGCGTGCTAATATTAAATAATTTGAATAATTTTATATTGGCTACACCGAGTAAACCAGTGCCGCACATCGCTTATCTTGACATCGCCTGACGTTTTTGAAGTTATACTTTATTATTTTGTGTCTTTCAAATAATTAATTAATATTTAATTTTTGCATTGAAAACAATGTATTACGATTTTGAGAGTTATTATAATTCAATAATTTGAGATTTATTCTGCAGTTGTTTTATTTAAATCTCATGTTTTTGTATCCCAAAATTTATCCTTAGTGATGCCAATGAATTTTTATTGGTCACCTTTCTGAAGGGCTGCCAACAAATTTTGACTCCGACCTCACTGTATGTAATTTGTATTGTATTGGGACGCGCCAAAGATTGATCTGCACTCTCGTGGGATTTTGTTAAAAGAAATCATGCGGTAGCTCTGTTGCTGTATGTATAATCACCAGTACAATAAACATATTACTGAGAGGAATCTAGCAATAATAACTTCATTTTACTAACATTTCAAAAAATATAAAATCTAAATATCCTACCTAAAATTATCGTAAATATTAACACGAATATTAAATTTAATCTGTCCAAATTACAAACATCAGTAAAATACAACACTGCAAAAATAGCCCCTAAAAACTACGCATATTGAAGACATTTTGATTTTGGACAACGCCATCTATATTTACTAGAGCGTTGCAAATACAGTGTATTGTATGTAATATGATCAAATTTGCCGCTAAAATGTTTTATACATACATACATACATACATACATAATCCATTCCCCTTTTACCGCATTTCGCAGTGTCGGGGTTTCACACAAACTCTTATAGGAGTGCAACGGAGGTAATGGAGCTATATAGCAAGTACATTACGCTCCCCCATACTTTATCACTCATACAACTTTCATACCTTAACCTAAGGAGCTCAAACACGATAGTACTAAATTTTTAAAATTCAGTCACAACCGAGGTTTGAACCCCAGTCCCTCTGAACGAGAAGTAAGATCTCTACCACTCGACCACGGAGGGCCTTAAAATGTTTTATATTAGTAAAAAAATTGTAAACCTGTCTGTCTCAGCTACCCCTCCTAATTTTCAGACAAGGTATAGACTGCTTGAATTTCAAGTGTTGAAGTTCGGAAATTTTGCTTGATGGCGCAAGATATCACCAAGAGTTTTACCTTCACAGGGCCGAAGTAAACGTTAGAGGTCATAATCGATATGTTCGTAAAACTGATCTGGTAGAAAAAAACTCAAAACTGTGGTGTAAAGATTTTCTATCTTACATGGCTTTTAATCTACGGTGATTACTGTCGCAATTTCTCACGACAGCATTTCTCGTAACCGTTATGTAAAACCTTCTTTTTAATTTTTCAACGTTTGAAGGCGCATAACAGGACAAGGTTTCTTTCGAGGTTATAATTAACGTTTTCACAAAAGCTTTTCATTTAAAGGTCACACAGGATGTTATGAATTTATATATTTCAAGATGGTCGTATGACAACCTCAAGTGTTTTTATTCAAATGACCTTTAGTGACCTCTGAAAGCTAGAGCTTAAATTTTCCTAGAAGCGTGCTACTTATATCTTGGCTTAAATTTTTTAAATTTGGTTAGAATCTTGCAAGAAGAGTTCCGAGCGTTTGACCAAAAATTAAAACTGCAACAATCCTTTCCCTTATAATTTTTAGTGGCTTCTGAAGATCAAAAAACTTGCTTTTCCTTCCTGCACTTATCTCTAGAGGGTGTATTTGAATCTTGGCCTTGAAAGTAGCTTATTTAAACTTCGCTTTTAAAAACAGTTGGCTTTCTCTTCAAGGAGTTTTAGTTTAGAATTGGTTCAAGTAATGGCGGTTGGTAGGAGAATCTTTGTTGGCAACCCAAAAGCCAAAGCCTAATATTTCACAACTTCGTATCGTTTGGTTCAGCTTCCGATGGATGGTTTTAAAAGAGATAATCTTTAAATCGTAGCGGTTGTCGCCAGAAACTGTTGCTTTGTTACCGTTCATGCTGTCCAACTATTTTAAAACCTCATAATTTTCTCACAGAGACATCAAAGAGGGCAACAGTAGTTCTCTTGGTTATAAAATTATAGAAATCGAGAAATCTAACAATCAAGGAACAACTCGTTGGCCATTATTCTCATTCTTTCTCTGTTCTTCATTCTCGTTCCTTGAGTGAGAAATCGGTATTGGCGTCATTGTCCAGAACGGCCTAATACTCTACATAACCAAGATCTGAGTTGACCATTGAGGCAAATCCATGAGGAAATTAGTGTAGATGATGTAGAGTGTCGGGGTAGTAGAATTTGCATCAAAATCGAATTTTTTCAAAATCTTTACTTCGCCCATTTTTCATCCAAAAAAATCCGAAGTAATTAATTTAATGTTATTTCATATGTATTCATGCAAGGAAGAAAATGAATAAAACTTGAGATATCGAAGCACTGTCATATTTTTAAATTATGTAATTTGGCATGGAATTAGCCAGCTACCAAAAAATCGTTATTGTTGCACAAAGTGGTCGAATTCCACAAGATGTTTGATCGCACCATCCAAAGCAGCAATATCCAAATGTTTGTCAATTTCTGATAACAGACGAAGAAATCTTCTTTGAGAATCATCCACATCTTTTGGCAGTTGTGATGACGTGATGATCGATGATCGTGAAATTTTATCGCAATTTAAAATTTTACGTAGCACAATTCTGCGGTAAACTCTCACGTCTGGCAATCCTGCTTCTATAAGGGAAACGGTCTATATAGGGATTGATAGTCATGGCAGACTTTAGTGTAACAGTATTCTTCAACTCATACGAACAACTTTCGCATACGAGATGACGTAATTCTCAATTACCTTCTAATAACATTTGATTGGATAAGTTGCATCTTATGAAGTAAAAATTACGTTCTCATATGCGAAAATTGTTCATATGAGTTCAACAATACGGGCCCAGGCAGGAGCTGTAAAAAGGCAACGCTGTAATTTTACCCATATTTTCAAGGTGTATTAAAAAAATGCAAACGTGCAAAAAAAAGGTCAACATCTGACACTATTAATTTTTTCAAGGAGTATTAGATTAATTAGATCATAGACACCTGTGCAAATCTTACTGGACCAGAGTTCTACTGAATATACAGGGTATATTATCGGTTTTGTTACATAGGCGCAGCGCCGCCCTTTCGATTTTGAGGGCCCGGACACAAATATCGAATGGGGACCCGCAGTAAATAAAAAAAGTGTTGATTAAAATAAGGTAGCTCTCCTTATGTTGTTATACTTTTGTATTATGAACAATCTTTTATAAGATTCTTGTTTTTGGTTAGATTACTATAATTGTTAAATAATAATAATGGTGTAACCCCATAATAAGATTAAAATGTTTTTTCTTATATTAGTATCATTCTTATAACTTGTTTTATATTTATAATACATGACATAACCTCTCCGTGAATCTTGAGATTAATTTGACAACTATTGTCATGGCTAATAAGATTTTATAAAAATAAATCTCTTAGAGAATTCTGATGTATTTCTTCCACACCAGTAGCAATTGTAACATACTGATGAGTGATTCTGTTTCGTGAAACTGTGCTTAATAATTCTTGTATTTACACGTAATGTCTAAATTTAACGTGATAAATGTTAGTAGCGAATTTCCCATTTACAATGTTAATTTTCTATTCCAGGAAATCGCTTATATCTTGGAAACTATCTTAACACATAGTAACACTAAAGTGGGGGTGTTTTGAATAGTACTCAATAAGACCTACAACTTGTCTCTAGTGACTTTTCCTCTGAAGTAATTAGGGGAGTCAATATCGGAGAAATTGTGTTTTTAGCATGCTATTCGCCTATGTAACAAAACACATAATACACCCTGTACATTTTTTGGCTCAAAGGGTTTGTCTCCGACAACAGTTACATTTGTTTTGTGTCCAAGGGATAAATCAGGAATTTAAATTTATGTACCTATTATAACTGTACCTTGAATTCCAGCAACAAAATATTTGAATATAATAAGTAGAATCTTTAAGAAGGACAACTTTTGTTAAACCCTGTAGCGTAATTGTTTTCTTTTCTTAGAATTCAAGCTGTTAATCCTTGCTGGTATCCCTTTGGCGGCATTTTGTTAATTGTTGTCGGATTACCTACCCATCAAAGTTTCGTGTATTAAACTGTTTTTAGTGTGCAAACAGTTCAAGTTTAGCTCATTGGTGAAGTCCTCTTTTAGGCTCACCAAAATTAATTCCGTATCTTAAAGATTATTTATTAATAGTTAAAATAAAATAAGTAAAACGCAATAAATGTAGTGTTTTACTTTTATTAAATATTCAGCGGTGTTACAAAGCAGTAACAGGGTTATTAATTATTTTTTGCACGTCCTATATATATAAGGCTCTACTTTAGTCCCCCAAAAGAGCGAGTAAAGTAGCACTTTTACTCCCTGAGGGAGTAAAGTGTTTCCATGACAACAACAAGTAAACAACAACAAAAAGTAATCGCGGTACATGTTAGGATTTATTATCCTGAAACTATGTGATTTTTGGCGTTTACAGAGTTCAATTGTCAGAATGACATGTAACGAGATTTTCGGAAAAATTTTTCGAAATTTTGAATTTTTACGATTAAGTCCTTTAGGACGTGCAGAAAATAGCGTATATACTATTTTGCACGTCCTATATATAAGGCTCTACTTTAGTCCCCCAAAAGAGGGAGTAAAGTAGCACTTTTACTCCCTGAGGGAGTATAAAGTGTTTCCATGACAACAAGTAAACAATAAAAAAATAATCGCGGTACATGTTAGGATTTATTATCCTGAAACTATGTGATTTTTGGCGTTTACAGAGTTCAATTGTCAGAATGACATGTAACGAGATTTTCGGAAAAATTTTTCGAAATTTTGAATTTTTACGATTAAGTCCTTTAGGACGTGCAGAAAATAGCGTATATACTATTTTGCACGTCCTATATATAAGGCTCTACTTTAGTCCCCCAAAAGAGGGAGTAAAGTAGCACTTTTACTCCCTGAGGGAGTAAAGTGTTTCCATGACAAGTAAACAATAAAAAAATAATCGCGGTACATGTTAGGATTTATTATCCTGAAACTATGTGATTTTGCAGCGTTCAATTGTCCGAATGACATGTAACGAAATTTTCGAAATTTTGAATTTTTGCGATTAAGCCTTTAGGAGGTGCAAAAAATAGCGTATATACTATTACAGGGTCTTACTATTTATTAAAAAAATGAATTTCTAAACTGATAATTCGATTTTAGGAGTGTTGTTTTTAAATATTACAAATACAGAAACACACAGTTGACATTATTCTAATCAAGATTTGAAAAGACAATTTTTTGATATTTTCTGAAGTAAATGTAAATTTAGTAATCCTATATGGGTAAAAATAGTACCCCTCTAGAAAATATGGGTAAAATTACAGTGGTGCTTTTTTACAGTTCCTGTCTGGTACACTAAAGCATGCCATGATAAGGTATATTATTAAGGCGACGTTGCCAGTTCTAGTTTTGGACTTTTGTGGGTATTGGTAATTTACCGAAAGGTTATGAGATCGCGTTTAAGTACAACCCATTTTACCCTAATAATTTAGAATAGAGCGAACAGTTTCCAGGAAATTATTAAAACTAAAATGTAGTATTTATATTTTAAAAGTTTAATGCCCTCACGTGAACATAAATCCTAACCTTGTTAACATCCCCGTTTTAATGGCATACCTGCTGTAGACACATAACTCATCGACTAATAATAAAACAGATAAAGGCTAAAAATAACTCTTTCAGTTTGTCCTTTTTTTAAGGGGTGGTTACTCCCTTAAGAAATCTTTATAGATTCTTCACGGTCATTAAATTTTATTGTATATGTATTCGTCCTATTTTTTTAAATATGTATTAATGAATTATAATAATACGCGAAAAGACCACAAGTAAACAGATTTATTAATAATAGGAACTTGCTTCAAGTATGTAGACTTCTACAGCTATTGTTTATTTTCTATATTGTTTTAAATGCTGTAAATTTGGTCATCAAGAGAAAGATTGCAATGGTCTGTCTCACTCAACTTTTTTTTTGTTTCTCACGTTAAAAATTTAACAGATTCATAATTTTGTTTGGGAATTTTAAATTAAAATTATCTCACAGGAATAAAAGTGTATAATAAGCACTTTTACATAGACGGACATAAACATAACAATTCATTTTACATACCACATATTGATAAAGATAAGGCTTTTAATTAACAACAAAAACAAAAAACAACACACTATTATTATAATTATAATAAAAGTGAAATGTAGAAACAGACGTAAGTTTTTCTACATTCGTGTTCTCTTGTTATTATCATTACATAACCAACGGTCCAACACACTGAGAAAACAAATGAAAATAGTAAAAATACTTAACATACTTACCTATAAATGAAAACAAAGGAAGGAGTGTAGTATCCACCATAAATCCAAAATCCCTTTTGTAAAACGCTAAACTACGGAAGGCACGAAACGAATTTCAAAAGATAGAAGACAGGAGAGAAAATTCCAAGCAATTAATCATCTAAACAATTTGATTTCGAATAATAAACATCGTATCTCTTCTTTATGATATACTAAAGGCACCACACGCGGAATTTAAATGATTCATGATATTGTTATAGAGTAGAAAGTTCATAGTTTCAACAAATTTCACATAGATATTAACAAGGTAACATATTCTTCAACTATATACTTTGTCGCAATCATCATCAACAGCAGGTCAATGTAATTTGATTAACATCCTTTTGTTGTTGTTTTTTTTCTCTCCTAATACCGATATGATGAAAATTCACAATCATTCAGAAATTACAGCAATCGGAATTTAAAAAGAAAAGTCACACTGAAAAGTATACTAAATAATTTACACACGGAAATTCTACACTTTTCCTGTGGCTACTCTATTTAAAAAAAACTGTGTGTGTATTGTCGATTTGACAGCGCGTTAGCGCACGGTGTCTACAACAACACCGTCTCGCGATAGACTGGATAAGCGCAGGCCCAACCCGCAATTTTATAAACAAGACCTTCGTGTTGGCCATGCCGTCTCTCCCACTGACTCTGTCTCTGGAGAGTTAAGACATGAGCGCCGACGACGCGACATATGGAACCTTTTAAAAATTTAAAAAAGTATATACATCCTCTCGTAATGTTTTTTTAGGTTTCAACAAAACGGGGATACTATTAGATTTTTTGCACTTGACAGAAAAGTTATTTTTGTAATTTTGTTATAAAATTAGTTGTTTTTAGATTAGTTCAACTCCTGTGGAGATAATAAAAAATGTGTTGTGTAGCAATTCCAAATGTGTGAAGAATATGAGCTTTGTTCTGTATGAAAAGCAGGTCACCTCTAAAAAGAAGGTTATCCCAATTAATAGTAGAATTAAATAAATCTGTTACACAGAAGAAAGAAATGAAAAGGAAGTAAACGAGCTAGAAATTATGTTTTCCAAAATTTCGCATGCACACTCCTTTTGGGTTACCCCGTAACATCCACATGTCTATCCACTGCATCATCTACGCAAGGGACAGATAGGAATAGACGGTACATTTGAATTTGATAGAAACATTGTAATTTTTTATGGATTAATTTGACTATGGAAATGTAGTTTAAAGATAGAAACGGCATTTGTTATGCACTGGAGGTGTGACTTGGGGTGTATCCGTTTATCAAAAGAGTATTTGAACATCCGAAATATCCGATATCCAAAAGGTATCCGAAAGATAATAGTCCACCTATAAATTCGAATACTCTCCGAAAAAAAACCTTTTCAGCGAAGAAATATAAAAACTGGAAGAACGCCGTCTTCTGCACTGCTATAGCCGCTATAGGCTACCCAGAACCGATGGTTTGAGATACTGGCCAATATTGACAAGTCGAATGGAATGGCAACTACTCTCAGACTACTAAATAATGGCCCTAGAGAATTCAGTGTATGCACGCCAATATAACATACATTGAACTAAATAGATCACAAGCTGCTACAAAATGACAAAACCGAGAAAAATATAATTAGGGTTAAGCAAGCACGAATTCATAATTTCTATTGGGGTCAGCACACGGTCCCGTCTTTTCTCAACTTCTTCAAAATTTGAAAAAATGATTGATTTTAGTATTTCCCGTAAATAGTATCGTCATAGCGCTGCTACCATGGATTTTCAGATTTATGGCACCAGTACTATCCGAAAGAGAGAGTTAAGACACAAAAAAATAAGCGCTTCAAGCCCCTTTTTGACGTCATTTATTGGATGAAAAATAATTGAACAAATTTTTGTCACCGTATTGTAGCAAAACAACTGGAAGTGAAAGAACGTTTCGTTCAGTTTAAAATGAGCGAACTGAAAGAAACAATTAAAAAGTGCAAAATAGATAAAGAATTGGGTCTCGACAACATCATGGTGAAGGTCCACATGGACAATGGAATGACTTCTGCTTTTTTACAATAACAAAAGTTACCCACCTCGTTTGAGTCGAACCGAAACTAATCCTGCAACAAACAGAATTTGGTTCCAACAAAAATTGCACTACACATTCCTTAACCTGACTCAACATATTGACTCAATACAAGAGTAGCTAGTTACATCGACCTATATGAGTTGCCTCAGAGAACTGTTTTGTCGCCAATCATATTTAATTATTACACCAATGATCATGTACTGCCACCAGCAATTAGTAGTTTTGCCTACACTGCTGAATTAACACTATCAGTACTACAAAAGAGGCTTTGAAACTGTGGAGACGGTCTTTACGCTGAGGAAGGGCTAAATGCTTTCACGAAATATTACGAGGAAACCTGAAACCTGTATGAATTTCCACCTATGAAATAGAAATGTCAATAATATTTTTATGTTGAAATAAAATATTCATCAGTAGTATCCCAAAAGACACGATCAGCGAAATTATCAAAATATGGAAAGAGGAGCAACGATTTTCGAAAAACAGATCAATACGGAAAAAAGCAGTAGAATATGAGAAAATCACTTTCATATGCTTCATAGATTTAACAAAAGGAATAAATTTAAAAAATGGAATAAATTTGCGAAAACAGAAAACGTAACACGTAAAATTGAGCAATTAATTAAAGAGGCAAGAACAGGTAAATCACTTACAATGGAAATATCGTCGTCTGCTGGAATTAGTCAAGGTGACTCTTCGAGCCCATTACTATTCAACGACAAAATTGTTCCAAATAATCGAGAATATCAAAAAAATTGATAAGGATACAGAATGGACAAGAGCGAGATCAAGATACTGTTATACGCAGATGATTTAGTCATCATATTGAAAAATAAAGATACACTGAAAAAAAAGTTTAGTTGACGCAGTTAAAATTTATTTAAATCGACTAAACATTTAGTTAAATCAAACAAAATTTTAGTTGTGCTAACTCAATGTTTTCTTGAGTTAAATAAATTTTGACTGCGCCAACTAAACTTTTTTTTCAGTATAATTTCCAGAGATTTGCCGCTTTAATTCCACCTGAATGCAACAAAATACAGCATCCAGGTCTTAATTCCAAAAACAAAAGCAACGTTCGCAGCAAAAGAACCTATGGATGTAAATGTAAAGCGACAATTGATGATAAAATGTTGAAACATATAATGCCATTCCGATATCTAAGGCACAGAAATAACAGTGAATAATATTTTATATTGTGCCAAGAGAGGTAAAAAGAATACCTTTTTTGCTTTTTTATGTGAAAACTTTATTGAAACCTACGATTGGGTCTTGTGCAAATGGCTTATCTTACCCTAGCCATCTTACTACGTCATAATGTCGCCGTTTTTCGGCAGTAACGACATGAAATGACGTATTAAAATGATGTCAAAGTCATGTAAAACTGACAGCATTAGGTCACAACCCAAGGACATCAATATAAGACGTCATTGAAACGTAGTTTCAACGACGTCATTAAAACGTTGTTCAATGACACCATTAAAACGTCCTATACCAGTACTAGAACAGGATTTATAAATAAATAGTTGTTATTATCACAATTATTAAACAAAATTAAACATTTATTAACTAAAAAGCTGCTAAAGCATTATGCAAAATAATTGATACTAAAAAAAAATAATATTAGTAAGTAATAGTACATACATAGTACAGAATATATTTTTAAGGAATACATTTTACGGAATATTTCACTTTTTGGTTACCTAACTAGATCATAATTAATATCAGAAGTCTAGAAACGTCCTTATTGTTACGTCTAAAAGACTTCGTTTTGAAGACGTCTACGTACGTCCTATAATATGACGTCTTATGGACATGATTTATTAGTCATATGACGTCGCCGACCAATAATTACTTAAAAATAACGTCAGTGCGCTGGCTGGGATTTAATAAATTAGGAAAAGCAATATACAATATTTTTCTGTGCTGTAGTTTTTGACTACCGTAATTCTTCGTATCATTCTGTATGCTTTTCCCAGCACAAATACCATTTTTATTAGACCATCAAAAAGAAACTGCATAGCGCTTTTACAATCAAAACCGCCCCTCTTCACCTCCCAAAAAGTTTCCAGATTTTACATGTAATCAGCGAATTCTTCGAAAGATATTGTTCCTTGCATGTCGTCCTTTCTTATTGTGTCCTCATATTTTCCAACAATTTCCGAGGTACCGACGAAGCATAACCTCAATGTGTATTAAAATTATCAGTACAAACAACATATTTCCAACATTATAACTAAACAATTTAAAGTTACACATCACGGTATATTGCTTTTTTCCTTGCTTTTATTGAAAAGAACTACTAGAAAAACACTTTAACTAATAGACAGCTTTGGTGGATTAAGCTAGTGGCGAAACAAACCAGGATGGTTTGACCTCACCCAAGGGTCGCGGTTTAATCTCCGACCGAGCTGGTGAAAATAAATTAAAACATACCTTCTTCTCGAATAAAGATATAAAATCGTAGGTCCCGTCAATGTGATGTTTGGTATGTTAAAAATCCTACTAGAAGGCTAAATCTTAGTAGGGTCGGTCAAATAATCCTAGCAATAATTAGCATGAGGTTCACGGCTGCACCTGTTCCTAGTTCAAAAAACAAACAATAGTACATCGTTCTTAGTATAATTAATGGTACAAGTGAGTTAAGTAAGATATGAATGAAAAATTAAAAAATAAAAAATTGTCAATTTTTCTTAGTGCATATCATGTGTGCCATACAAAGTTTTATCCAACACCTCTTTATTTAAGTTCAAATACTGAATTTGCAATTTACAGTTAAGTCTGTAGTTTCTGACGGTAATACATTTGATACTCGAGCCCGATGACTGGATTTTAATAATGTAAGCTGGTGATTGGTTGCTATTTACATTAGTAGCCAATCACCGTTCTACAGTGGGTAAGTTTTTTCCACGCCTTACTCAGAAACTTCCGATATTCGTCTTGCAAAATAGTGAGGAAAATCCGAGGAAAATAAACTAGGATGGTTTATATTTACACATTTTAGCATTTTCGCCTTTCAGCTAAATCTTCCAGAAAACCAACAACAATCTATTACGTCTACCACCTTCAAATATTACCTTTATTCACAACTCCCCCATATTAGAACCTTCGTTATACTCACTCCTAGTAACTCGTAGTACCATTACAAGAGACAAAGAGACGCACAACTGTAACGGTACCTATATTTTTTCAGCTCTGAATAAATGTAGTTTTGTATACATATTTACAAAAATCTTAAGTCCGGTTCTGCAAATTTGCGTTCTTTTTATAATATAAACTTGCGTTAGCATTTGATATAAACAACCCCATAAAACTTATTTAAAAAAAAGGCTGTCTCGAACTTTCTTAGAATTATAAAAAGCATTTGGGCAATAAATTATTTCTTTCTGTATTCTAATTATGCACGTATACTGCATGTGCGTTTGAGAAAATATAACTTGACGCGTCTGCAGTTTCGAGAGAACAACATCTGTATTGCATTGTTTGCCCGCTGAAATACTAGTTGCGTAGTACTTGGTTCTTTGAGGTCAAATTCTAATAGTAAAAACTAGGAAAATTCTCCCTATCGAGTCCACGTGGACTGCTCAGCTTTGATTCTTTGAGACGGGACCGGGCGTCTTTTCGATTGGAGTGTGAAGATTTGCACCCTTCAAATTGTAATAATATAGCCTGCAGTTTTTAAAAAAGAAAAGAACTTTTGCTTTGAGCGCGGTCCATACAGGACACACTTGCCTTCGGTTGTTGGTCCGAGACAGTTTGATAGACAATGGCCGGTATCGGATGCCAATCGTTGTTATTTGTTAAAATTTACAGTTAAGCCAAGAATACCGTTGAGTAATTAGTTTCCGGATATTAATTAAGAATTCACGGTTAATAGAAGTACCGTTATACAGTTTAATGTTTTTCCGGATGTTTGTGTTTTTGAAGAATGGGAAATCTAGTTTTTCCTATTAAAAAAAAAGTGTAATAGCTTTAATACAGTTTACCGATTGAAATAATTACCGTTCGATTTGTTTATTATAAAATAACAAATTAACTATTTAAAGTGCCGTTTAGTTTTTCGCGTTGTTCGAATAAAAATACAGTTTTACAGTACCGCTTAACTACAGTTATTTCGTGATTCTTCACTTATAGAAGAATAGTTTAGTTGCCGGACATTTTGTCATTAGAATTCAGTGTTAATTCCCATGTACAAGAAAAGGGGATTTTCATACCGTTATATTGGTCTTTCCGAATTATAATAATTTCCACAATTATTTTGAGCAACATTCAAGTAATTTCGAGTACCGTTCCAGTCAGAAGAATAATAAAGAATTTACTATCAAAGGCAGTTATTGCAAACCAATTATGTTAAAGTTTGATGAATCTCGTTAATAACGTTCAGTTCAAAATCCAGAAGACTTCTTCCCGCATAGTTGCAGCTCAGCAGTTTGTTATTGTAGCTTTGTTTAAAGCTTTTATGGTGTTTTGAATGTCAAGAGTTCGAATCCTTCAACTTGTGAAAAGAATTGTACGAACACTACTTTGGATGATAAAAAACTGTAAAGGTATTTAATTTTCTTAATATAATATTGTTTGTATAAACTTTAGTCATTTGGGATCCCGAAATTTTATTCATTTTTTGGAATAATAACTATTTTAATTTGATGTGCTTTGTATTTTGAATTTACAAATTTTCATTAATGTATAATTTCTTTGATGTGTTTTGTAGGTACCATTTTCTTTTGTTTTTAATATACAGATTTCAAATTTAATAGACTACTTGACATAGTTTGGCTAAACGGACTGCTGATGTTTTTTGTTTTCTTTGGCTAATCAAGATCTTTTATTGTTTGATAAATGTTTGGATAACCTTCGCTTTTTCCAAATTTTATTCATGTTTTATGAAAAACATCCTTAGCTTTGGTGGCGCCCAACATATTATTATTTATTCCTGAATCCATTATTTAATTAGAAGCTTTTAGGGTTAACACCTGCGACCTGAATTAAAATTTGTAAGAAAGAGCTAAATCTCAAGCCGGCAATTTTGAGCATTTTGATATACAGTAAGTATCGTAATTTATGTCCTAAATT
The DNA here is from genome assembly GCA_929113105.1 of Agrypnus murinus. NCBI lineage: Eukaryota > Metazoa > Arthropoda > Insecta > Coleoptera > Elateridae > Agrypnus > Agrypnus murinus. The sequence goes on from OV816029.1 coordinate 6,830,256, forward strand.
TAGTTTAAGTAATGTGAATTCTTCGTTTGAAGGTTTAAGCTTTGTTTACTATTGTTATTTTATCGTACAGAAAAACTAGTGTTTCAATTGTCGCCCAATCGCGGGGCATTTTTATTGTTTATTTTAGTTAGGCTAAAAACCTTCGTTTCACAACTCGATACTATTACAATATTATCTCAGTCCTTTGGTTTGAGAATTGGATGGACTCCAGTACTGAGAGACTAGTTAGGCTCATCTCTTCAGTGAACTCATGATAAGGTACATAGTTCCCTGTTGTAGCCAAAACCATGGATTAGCTACTTCAGATATTCTCGGTTGACTAGTGCCTATAGAGGTCCGAGGGGTCGCAGAGCGGACAGGGTTTTACCAGCCTTTAAGTGGGGTTGGGGTACCCGGATCCCAGAAAATCCGATACGACTGAGCCCATAAAAGCTACTCTGGGGGCTTAACCTAAAAGAGGTTGGTGTGAACAGATAGCCTATAACATTTTAAGACAACTCCACCTCCATGCGGTAACTGTCGGGTCTCTATTTTAGGTAAAGTTGAACGAGGCCCGGTCGACGACCCACCAAGCACTTAATTGGAAGATGGATGTGGTCAAGTATAGCTCACAGTTGGGATGGAGTCGACTGGCCACTGGGCAGTGATTAGATCATACGTTGGGGTAGGAGTAAAGGGACTCCCTAGGCGATAGGGACCCCGACGGCACTAGCCTGAAAAGCTAGTAGAGGACTGATAGCTACCTCGCTCCTACCAGTGAGAATTGGCAGCACTAACATAAGAGAGTGACACGCTCCAGTAAGCAGCAACTTTAACATTGATTATTGGTCAAGCATTGTGTCATTTTCACCTTAGAAGTGACGTTATAACGATGTTAATAAGACGGGTAATGTCACAACCCGAAGACGTCATTTTACGACGTGAAAAAACCGTTGTTTTATAGCGTGAAGAAAACGTCATATAATGATAAAACTGCTTGTTTAAATGACGTTTGATTGACGTCTTAATGACCTACTTATTTCTATTTCTGCAAATAAAACATCTTAATTTGAAATTGACTAAAGTTCTGAAACATAAACATAATCAATATTATTATACTTATATGGCGGCCATAAAACCTGTTGTTCTCGAGGCGTCATCTAACACGTGTTATACTTAGAATGATATACTTCCTCTGTGCTTTTCGGTGTATTATATAGCAGTAAATGCCAACACCGACACAAAAATTACAAGAAATGCCCAGGAATAAAATACCACATACATTTTTTATGGTATATGTAACATTAAGCAGGAGAAAGGAGATCAACATCAACCAACTTCTTGCACGCATTCGCTTCCTTCTTCGTTGGATCGGTTTTCACGATTTTTACCGATACCGGTCACGTGACGCTAGACCACTCGGAGTTTAAATTTTTTAAACGTATGCACCACATCTGTTTATTGTGTTTATAATAATGATTATTTCATTCTACTTCGTTTTTGACCAATCGCAAGGCTTTATTTTTTGGATTACAGCGATAATTCGATAATTTTTTATTGTCCTTTTCGACTGTTTTTATCTTCGTGACAACGCTGAAAACTAGTGTCACATGTGTCCCATTTTTTACTTTCATGTCAAATACTAATCTTTATGTTAATAAGTAGATGCTTAAATAAACAACTGTATCATGAAATAATCTTACCGAATTACATGCTCGTGCTTCTGAAATTATCTGTTGTAATACTCAAGTTGATTAAAACGCAACACTCGTGTCATTTTTTGACAAATTTCCCTCCGTTGCACGTCGGGAAATTAAAACGTCAAAAAATGACACTCGTGGTTGCTAATCAACGTTCGTATTACAAATCGATAATTTCGAAGCACTCGTGTAATTACAAGTGATTATTTTCATATATAATTTAACAAGTGGTCTAATTTTTTCCCACAAAATTTGTCATTTCAGATATGAGTAGCTTTCGCAACGAAAACTACACGAGTCGACGCAGGAGACGAGTGTAATTTTCCAAAAGCAAAAGCTACGAATGTCTTAAATGATAAATTTTGCAAGAAAAAATTAGACGAGTTGAATTCGGCTTGACAATCAATCGAGCAAATTTTTATTTAGCGTGTGTAGTTAATATTAATTTAATTAGATTTGACATTTCATTTTGACATAATTTTTTTTACTAATAAAAAACCACAAGTGTTTTTTTCACTATAAAACTAATTTCATTGGTCCCAATTTGAAAAATTCTGTAATTTGATTGGTTAAAAATTTTCGAGTTGGATTGTCGTTGTAAAATTTTATTAAAACGAGCATGCAACAATAATAAAGCTAAATATCAAGTAATATTTCAGCGCTAAGTCTACAAGATATTTTTAGGTTTATTTTATTCATTCAAGTTTCTATTATTGGTAAATTTATTGTAGAAATCTTGTGGAATATTTCCAGCAAATTTTGGTTAAGACTTTCACAGTTCTCGTAAGTGTAATGTCTTACTTACATTTTTAAAGAAATTTGTCGACGTCATGACTCTACATACTGGTATGACGTCATTATAACTTTATAATTGAGCATTTATCATCAGCGACCAAACATGTCTAAAAAATCACGTAAATAAGACGGCACTCTGCTTATTGGAGTTTATTGAGCGGGGGACCTGTCTGTGTAGGATAACGCAGGTAAGTCACGTAAATCCCCAACAACAAATGACTAAAATGAGCTCATACCAACAGTCTCGGAGACAATAAGACGTAGCATAGAATCTAATTCTAGATTAATATGGATCACGTTAGCACGCGACGATTCTAAACATACATACGTTTCCCCAATTTTGCATCATTGGGCATTTTTATATTTACCCAACAAGATTACAATTATATAGATGAACTAATTCGATGATATGTCTCCCGATATACACTTAGGAGATAAAGCTTCCAGACTCTACATTAATATCTATGGCGCGGCGTCTTGAATACAGCCACTAACAGGTTGTCCTGCGTGAGCGACCAATGTGGCGAAGCGAATGACACGGGCGAATGGCGGTGCGGACGAGGCGAATTGAGAGTGTCCTACGTAGCACATTTTCGTAATCGCGAATCGTGCGAAAAAAATAAAAAAGCAGAACTATGGTCCCTAGTCTGGTAAGAATAGGCTGGCGGAGTAAATATTGTTTATTTGGAGAGGATAAAAGGACCTCGCATAATCCTTATGGAAAAAGGCTTTCATCAGATTGTTCTGAAACTGTGCTTTTCTCGAGTTTTCGAGGTGTAGATCGAAAGTGTCAATGGGCACACAGTCTAGAAAATTATAGTTTATGACATACAGCCGTTTGAAGTTGAATAATGCAAGAATTGTCTACTTCAAATGGCTGTAATCCAAAATCTATAATTTTTTTGGTGTTTACCAAAGTTTCAAGAATTTTGGCCCAGGACCATTTCTCATAATGATTGAGCGGGGTGCAATGTAAAAATTGCCAACTTTAAACTGCTCTAATTCGAAAACTATAATTTTTTAGACTTTCTGTCCAGTGACACTTTTGATCTACACATTAGGAACCACCATTTACCAAAGTTTCAAGAATTTTGACCGAGAACCATTTCTCATAAGGATTCTATCGGGTGCAAAAATTTCCAACTTCAAACGGCTGTTGTAATTCTAAAACTATAATTTTTTGAACTTTGTGTCCATTGACACTTTTGATCTACACATCGACAACTATCTTTCAACGTTTCAGAGGAATTTGGTGAAAGCCATTTTCTATAAGGACTCTACGGGGTCCTTTGGAAAACTTCCATTTATTTAATATATTAACAAATTTTTCACAATTATTTCAAAAGTAATAATTTTATTATTGGTTTTCCCTTTTAAAATTAAATTCAATCTAACAAAACATTACCTGCTATGCCGACTATTCAGATGCGGCTAATGCGGTGAAGGCGGAAATATCAAATAATTTGATCGCGTCAACCGCCTGAAATCCGCGTCTAGCGAAGATCCGGGCGACGCGATCTCACGTAGGACACCTGCATTGTTTGCTTGGTTTTGATAATAAATCCGCGCCGGCCGCTCCGCTCGCTTCGCCCACAAGTAGTCGCTCACGCAGGACAGCGTGTAAGATGACGAGGCGCCAGATGCTAGAATAGGGTTCAGCTGCTGAACGTCCCACGATCCATCCAAACACATACTATACAGGGTGTAACTTATTAACTACAAACATCGCAATGGAGGGGGGGTAGCTGTAATGATTTAGAATATATTTTCCTTATCAACATGTGGTCGCTTCCAGCTAGTTTTCAAGAAAATCACATTTTATATTTTAAGTAGACTCATTACATTATTTTTTCTTGTTTAGTATTTTTATTGTAATGTGAATACAAAGATGCGTACTTAAAATTTAAAAAGCGATTTTCTCAAAAACTAGCAGTAAGCGACCACATGTTGATAAGGAAAATGTGTTCTAAATCATTACAGCTATCCCCATTATAAGGTTTGTAGTTATGTTAGTTACACCGTGTATAGTAAATTAATGGAAGGGGGCGGATGTATGCCACTAATGTCCTACAAAATGTTCACTGTATTTTCTGCCCTTGGCAACAAAAATTAACCAACAGTGATATGAATTTTGAAAAATGAAAATTAAATATTTGTAACAGCAAGCAATTCACTCATTGTCAACTTTATATTTTTTGTAGCAACGTACAATTTTTTGGTTCTAAAAGAAAAATAATGTAACGAATAACATATATTCTACAAATTCTTGTACAAAATAACTGTTGATAACAGTCAAGAATGATTTATTAAATTCATTCTTGGAAAAATCTTATAATTATTAGAAATTACAAGAATACTCAGTACACAAATATTCTCATTAATTCTGGCTGTGGATCATCGTTGATGTTTTAGATAGAATACCACTTAACCCTAGAGCTAGACTTATTATCGAGTGATTTATTCCTTGAGTCAGTTACAGAATGAATCACAGAGCAAACACTTCACTGAAATCGTTAATTATGACCACCCATTAATGATTACTTTAAGTGATAATTGTTTTTATTATATTTATTTAGTCATGGCAAAGAAAAAGAATGTTTAAGACCTTTTAAGAATTTTAATCCTGCTAATGTTTAATAATGCAATCTAATTATTAGTCATAGTAGTATAATGTATGCAGACTGACTGATTGTTGTTATCATTTATCAGTTGTTATTATTAAACTTTACATTCTCGACTTATATAAGATAATAGTTTTTTTAATTTGGTAAATGTTACTATTTTTAGAATAAACGAACTTAAGTTGCACAGTACAGTTGATTAAACAAACCTGGCAACTAACTATGTAGGTATTAGGTGCGTTTTTATGGGTCACTCAGATATCTTAATAATTGTGGGCGAATTATATTAGATTCTTTTCCATGGAATAAATGTTACCTTCGCTAATCAAAATAACCTTTTTATCTACTTAAAAAATAAATGGTTAACATAGCTAATACAAATTTTGTTAAATTATTTTGTAATAAAATGACATTTTCTGATGAAATAGTTATCTTTGAAAACGGTGTATTCTTAAACTAGCAGTGTTTAAAAATCTAAAATCTCTTAAAAAAGATATGTTAATTATTGAACCATTGTAGTTGGCTTTTTTTGTTAGACTGACTTACCTGATTTTACTAATAAAACATAAAAGCAAAAAATGCATGTTAACACTTTCTCTTAATCTAAATTTTGGTCTCTCATTCATTCATATACTATATTGTACTGTCAGTTAGATACAATATAGCTAATTGTATTAGTAATAAAAGAAAATAAAAAGATATTGAATAAAATTATAGGTACTTAATTCACAAAATCAATAAATCAAACTTGTTTAATTTCAAGGCCAATTCTACTTCAGTTGTTGCTAGACGGGGCTTATTTTATGGAATTTATTACAAATAATAAATAAAACATGAGCTGGTTACTTTAATAATTATAATGCAGACGAAAAAAAAGCTACCTTAAAAAAAATTATTATAATTTTGATCTGAAATGAAGGAGAATCATCGGTTTGATGTGATGTAGGTTGTGATCTGTAACAAATTAATAAATATTTAATTGTACCATTAACATCAAAGTTTCTTTCAAGTTTTTAACCCGTGAAAATGATTATGAAATTCCCTTTTATTTGCAAGCTTTAGTCAATTATCAAAATATAAAATATAAAGTGTTTTTGATTGGTTAGCTTCCAAAAATGAGATAATCCATAATATTTGAGTCAATTAATTAGAACATTCTTCTGCATTTAATCAAGCATTAACTCAAATATATATATATAAGAATTGATTATAATCAAAAACAACATATTTTCCCTTCATCTTAATGGCTTTATAAAGATATGACAACATTATATAATGTTAATCAGTTATTTGAAAAGATAGGTTAGATTAACTGTCAACTGTATAGGTGTTCTAACAATTTGTCAAACCGTGAGCATGTGAATCCAACGGAAGTTTGCCCACAGCTGTAGCCATCACAATTTGAATCGTCATATTGGTTAAGCTTTAGTCAATTTTGGTCACATCAGTCAATTTTTAGTATTTAGAGGTTATGATAACCAAACTTAATACTTTTAATAATAATCTAGATTATAATCGATTGATATATTTTTAGAGATAAGAAATAACTTTCATTTTATAATCATTGTTGAAGATTAAAACTACAAAAAATTATTTTAACTGTGGCGTGCATCAAAATTTTTCTGTTTATTTAATATTTTAGCGTGTGGATATTGAAAACTTAGTTAGTATCAAAAGACTATAATATACCTAGGACATGTTCTTTATTAAAGAAAAATAAATAACAAAAATATCTTTATTGCGCTAATCTAGTACAAACATCATAAAATTCTTTTTTGTACCAAAATACAAATATACAATAAAAATGTTAGTTTTTGGAATTGTTCTCTCAGCAAAACATGTGTGTTTATAGAAAAATTTCAATAGAAAAATATAAAGGTACGTTGACTTCTTGTTCAGATAATTACGAAAACTGGAATGTATTGGCACAATGTTACACTCACTACATAACCTAATTATTTAGCCTCAATTTTCTTTATTTTCTCCTAAAACTCAATTTATTGTCTTTTATTTATAAAAGTATTCTTTTTAATAAAGCTATAATAAAATTAATAATAGATCTTATTCTCTACATCTCTTGAGCACCAATCATAGGCATTTTGGAACATCCGTTCCCATGGACTCTTTTGATAGCTGCGCCATATTTGTGGCATATAAGGCCATAGATACATTTGATCACATCGCTCTGGATGTGGCATCATTGCTAGATGACGTCCATCTTTCGAACACACTCCTGCTAATCCTTCAACACTTCCATTTGGATTCATTGGGTAAGCTTCAGTTGGATTATCCATATCATCAACATATCGTAAACCAATACAGTTATCTTTTACTAGATTCTTATAAATGTTATCATTTTTAAATGTGAATCTGCCTTCACCATGAGCAACCCATACACCAAGTGTTGATCCTTCCATTCCTTGTAACATAACCGCATTTGATTTCTCAATCTTAACAGTGCTCCACCTACATTCAAATCGTTCGGACTTGTTGTGTTCTAATAGGATATCAGGTGTAACGTCAGCTGTTACTGGCTGACCAATCCATCCAATTAAAGCCATAAGTTGACAACCATTACATACACCCAAACTAAATGTATCGAGACGAGCATAAAACTTTTTGAATTGTTCTTGGATATTTCGATTGAATAAGATGCCTGCTGCCCAACCTTTAGCTGAACCCAAAACATCTATGGAAAGGATTAAGGATTAAGCTTTTTTTTAATCAAAGACGGTACAGGTAAAGAACTCACCAGCATAACTGAAGCCTCCAGGGAAGATAATTCCCCTAAATTGATCTAAACTAACATCCCCAGATAGTAAATCGTCCATAGTGATGTCCCAAACTTTAAATCCTACTCTAACAAGAGCAGCTGCCATCTCTCGATCACCGTTAATACCTTCTTCTCTTAAAACCGCAACTTTAATATCAGCTTGCGTTTTGTGTTGTTTGGCAGATCTATCTTCGTCGGGATCAAAGGTTAATTTATATTTCGGCCCTGTTCTTTGATCTAATGAATTAAATTCTGAATCGGCACAGGATTTAATTGTTTGGTGTAATTCTAACCGATAGCTTGTTTCTTCCCATATTTTCATAAAATGTAATACGTTGCTTTCAATGCAGGCATTTTGAACTGAGATTGCTATCATGGCGTTAATGCCAAAACCAGTACTTTTACCAATATCATAGACAGGAACATTATGTTTCTATAAAAATAAATGTTTTAATAAACTTGTGCTTGCTTAAAATTTGAAAACACACTAAAAGGTATAAAATAGTCGACTATCAATCAATTCTACAATAGATATTTAAGATACAAGTGTAAAAAGCCATTCTATATTGTGTGAACGTATTAAAACACGAGCGAGGTATGAGCGAGAGCACGTATTAAAAGACGTGAGTGCAATGAAGAGACTTTTTACATGTGTATCTTACAACGTTTAATGTACGATCATAACACTTTACCAAACTATTCATTTTATTTGATATTTATTTTAGTAGTAATGTGAGGTAATTTTTTAGTGCAGTCTTTTTAGTCTAGGAAGGTTCAAATTTGTTTAATTCATTATTAATTTTTAAATATTTGAGGGGCAATGTTAATAATTTTTTAAATTTTACTAGAGTATGCTCCGAGGTTCACAATTATTTTTAAAACTCATTTTTGGGAGAGAGGTAATGGGACAATTTTTTTAGATTTGTCTTTGGTCTCACAAGGGTCAAATTTGTTTAATTCATTATTAATTTTTAAATACTTGAGTGGCAATGTTAATATTTTTTTATTTTACTAGAGTATGCTCATGAGTTTCACAATTATTTTATTCAAAATTTATTTTTAAAAATCATGTTTTGGGAGAGAGCTAATGGGACAATTTTTTTAGATTTTACTTTGTTCTCACAAGGGTCAAATTTGTTTAATTCATTATTAGTTTTTAAATATTTGAGGGGCAATCTTAATATTTTTTTATTTTACTAGAGTATGCTCATGAGTTTCACAATTATTTTATCAAAATTTATTTTTAAAACTCATGTTTTGGGAGAGAGCTAATGGGACAATTTTTTTAGATTTTACTTTGTTCTCACAAGGGTCAAATTTGTTTAATTTATAATTTATTTTTAAATATTTGAGTGGTAATCAATGTGGGGCAATCTTTATTTTTTTATTTTACTATGATTACCCTCACGAGGTTCACAATTGTTTAATTGAAAATTTATTTTACATTGGAAATTAGGGTAGTGTAAAATTTTTCTATTCTAGTGTTTTTAGTCTCACTAAGTTCAAATTTGTTTAATTAATGGCATATTTTTAAATTCAATTGTTGAGTGTGAAGGTATCTTTTTAATATATTTTTATTTTACTCCAGATTCAAATTCGTTTTATTCGTAATTTATTTTTAAATTCAGCATTGGGAGGTGGGGGTCACAAAGCCTATTATCATCAGAAACGAGAGTTTAATAAAAAGAAATTACCTTAAATACAGATAAGCAATGTTTAACATCACTTTGTAGGACTTCCAAAACCCAACCAGCTTCTTCAGCAAATAATATTGGCAGTACCTTTCCATTTCTATGGGTAATATTTATTTCGATTCCGCTTATACCACCAAAACACATTTCCAATAAGCAGGTGATCAGTCCACCATCGCTTATGTCATGTCCAGCACAAATAGCTCCATCTTTGATCAATTCTTGTGTAGCATTAAAGGCATTCTTAAAGTCTTCAACATTATCAATATCAGGAACTTCATGCCCTAATTGGTTATAACATTGAGCAAGTGCAGAACCTCCCAAACGACTCTTTCCATGCGATAAGTCCACGAAAAGTAAAGTTCCAGTTTTACCCATAGACGGTGCTTTCAGATCGGGAGTTACAACTTTCCTTACATCTGGACAAGGGGCATAAGTGGAAACTACTAATGTTCCAGGAGCTTTCACAGTTTTTTCACCAACTCTTGCAGCCATACTTAGAGAATCTTTGCCGCCATCGACGGCAATACCCAATTCAGACATTATTTTACACATAGCTGAACAAGCGTCGTATAAAGCAGCACCTTCGCCTGGTAATTTAGCAGCCCACATCCAATTGCCGCTACATTTAACATCTCGAAGATCAGATATAGATGCAAAGACAAGATTGCTTAACGATTCAGCAACTGTCATACGAGCTCCAGCTACATTATTGACTAATCCTTTGATTGGTTGTTCACCTATTGCAGTAGCTACACCTTCCTAATGGGGAATAAAACGTATTATATATTGATATTAAAGTTCAGGGGCGTCCCTACACATTTGGCTGCCCTTGTGCAAAGATTACTACTGCTGCCACCATATATGTTGATGCCCCCCCTTTGATCATACTCGTAGTAATAAAACAGATCAAACATTATTTACTAATCGTTTGGCTAAGGAGAAACAGTTCTAAACGAACTGTTTATCCCTTTTAACGACGAATAATATCAGCCATTTTGTTAAATAAACTTACTACGACACTTAAATGAAGTTCCACTTTTAGTTAACATTTTAGAGTAAACAAAGTTTTGTTGTAAATTTTCATAGCAGTCGTTTAAATAAAAATTGAATTTTTTAGTTCAATTCTAATGATGCATTTATTATTCAAAACTTTTTAACCAAAATTTGGTTTTATGATTTTCAGTAGACTTTTCCGATTAAACAAGGCCTACTATGTTTCTTCAATTATAATTGAAATGCAAATAATTACCTATTTGCATGTATTTTTGATTGTAGTAGTTTCTAACGACACAAATCTCTTCTATGATTTCTATACCTGACAAAAAGTTTGGAATTGATTTGATTATAAATAGTAAAGATATAGGGACGCCCCTGTTAAAGTCTTTTCATTTACAAACTTACATAACCAAAGTGGGATATAGCTGTTACAGCAACATCAGCTAACGGTGTATGAAGTGGACCAACACATTGTTGTTGAGCGATTAGACCTGTCACACATCTATCGACTTTGTTTGTAAGATATCTTTTGCTGGCAACTGATGGTAATCTTAAAACCTTATCTAAAGCTGTATAGATCGATAGAGGTTCCGGTAGGTCTAATTGTTTGAAAAGTTGTGGTTCTCTATTCAATTTGAAAATTTTTCTTGGCATTTTTCCTTGAAATAAAAAAAATTTGTTATTAGTGATTGTGTGTGTGTTTGTAAAAACTTTTGCAAGCAGTCTCACTGCTAACTTGAAACAAACTAAAAATTGCCATGAATTGTAACCTAACCTCACTTTTTTAAGTTCTTCAAGTTTGAAATTAAAAAATTATGATAAAAAGTCATCGACTAAAGCTTGTTGAGATTTACTTTGATATTAATGCTTTCATCTTTAGTCAAAACTAGTTTTATAGTATCTTTGATTTACTATTTCAGAGAACTCTCAAAATGCTTTACAAACGTCTCCTATTAAGCATTGTCCTCCTTATTATGGGTAAGTTCGGCATTGTAACTCTTTTTGCTCCAACTCTATTGTCATAGTTACAATTATTTGCAATAATGGATATTATGGAAAGCAAGCTCTTCGAGTTAAATAGATCTGAATACCAAACTTACCCTCAAAGTCACACTGTGAATTCTCAAAGTTGATCTGTCTTATATGACGGATCAACATTGAACAACTCGTATAGTTTGAGAGACGTAACTTCTTGTTATAAGTAGCAACTTGTGTCTCAGGTATCGGGTGATCATTTAAATTTCAGATCTAGTAAGCCTTTTATTAATCAGAAAATACTGTATGATTGTTTACATTTATGAACTGTCAAATTGTAAAGTGTCAGTAATAATATTTGATGTCAGTTCCTTTTGTGAGTATTTTAATACAAAAGCGCAGACCTACATTTAATTTTCAACACCTACTATCTGAAATTTAAATGATCACTCGATATTTTATTTAAAACAGCTTACTGTGACACTTTTAGCAACCAAAATATTGGTTTTGACAACACTTTTAAGTAGATGCAGGTTTCTAACCAAAAAAACACTGTTTAGCAGCACACTTATCTGTGAAGATGGCGCTTCAAAAACGTCACCTATTTTCATATGGTATTTGATGCCAATTATCAGAGTTAAAGAAACACATAACTCAAATATCATTAGGGTGAGTGTCGCATAATTCTACATACTACTAATTTTATACTAAACTTCAGAAGCCACAATCTTTTATCTAGGTTATAAAAACACACAAAAAAAATTGTAGCCTCAGATTCCAAAGTCTTTACTTATATTAAAAAGTATATAAATTTACCTAGGACGTGTTCTAAATCCAAATTAAATGGTAACACAGTGCCTTCCTTATCTAAAGACAAAACAACCTTTCCAGTACCAGTAACTTCACCTACAAAGTTAACAGGACAACGTTCACGCTTACAAATGCTCTTTAATAAGCCGGCATCTTCTTTACTACACAACAATGCATTGCTTTCTTGATATTCAGCTCCCCAAAGTTCTAACGCATTTATAGTTGGATCACCCAAATCAAAATCGCACGCATAAATTACGCCTCCAACAGGTTCAACCAATTCCTTTAATACATTCCCATTACCTCCAGCACCTTGGTCGTGTATACTTATAATTGGATTCTTTTTGCCTAGTTCCAAACACGCCCTGACAACACGGTTCAGCTTGTTTTCCATTTCAGCATCACCTGAAAAAATAAATTCGTTTTAAAAAAACAAAGCAGAAAAAATATTTTATTTATTACCTCTTTGTACAGCATTAAAATCCAATTCAGCTTTATTATCGCCTTGAACTTGAACAGAACTGGCAGAACCACCACCAACGCCAATTCTATAAACGGGACCACCAACTTTAACTATCTGATGGCCCTTTTGTGGCGGTAATTTATCAGTCATGCTGGCTTCCATACTACCAACACCACCGCTGAACATAATTGGTTTAATCCATTCACGTCTTTCGCCATTCGAATTGATCATGCCAAACGTTCGAGCAAACCCACTTATTACTGGTTCGCCAAATTTATTTCCATAATCGGAAGCTCCATTACTTGCTTCAATTAGAACTTCGAGAGGTGGTGCAAAATTAGTGGGATATTCAAACGTGTTATCTTCCCAGTCTAATGGGTAACCTAAAAGCAAAATAACTTAAATGAGGATGATAAAATGATTTCATTTTTAAATTTAACCTAACTTTTTTAAACACCTAACCTTAAAACAACGAAAAGTATTTGTTTGGCAGTAATGATTTTACAATCTTATTAAAGCAATAATTTGCAAAATAAAAAGAATGATAAGAAGCTTTAAATTCAGAAAATTGTGCCGATTTATATTAACAGGTAAGCAGCTGTATAGTTTTAAAGTATGTAGGTTATGTAAACATCAAAACAAACCAAAATTTTAAACATACCTGGAATATTTAAGTTACCAACTGAATATCCAGCAGTACCAGCTATACAATAACCTCCTCTTCCAACTCCTTGAACATCTCTTATACGACCACCTGTACCTGTGGTGGCTCCACTAAAGGGAGCGACACCAGTTGGGAAGTTGTGTGTTTCGGCAGTAAAAATTAAATGTGAATCAGCATCCGTTTGTTTGAGTTCGCTTACACCACCTGGCAATACCGGTCTGAGGCTGCGATGAGCAAATCCTTTGATTGCACTAGCATAAAATTATGAAATTGTTAATAACACTTGAATTTTCAATTAAAATAAAAAACCAACCTGCTATTGTCGCTAAATTTAATAACATTATTAGGATTTGTATGTTTTTGAGTATCAATTATCATATCAATGAGTGATTCTTTATGTTCGACTCCATCTATTACCATGCGTCCCTTAAAGAACCAATGCCTGCTATGTTCACTATTTGATTGTGCCAAATCGAAGCATTCAACATTAGTAGGATTACGTTTAAGAACATTTTTAAACAAATTTGTATAATAACTCAGATCAGATTCATCGAAAGCCAACCCTAATTCCTCATCAATCTCTTTTAATGCAATGCTACCTCTATTTAAAACATCAATATCACGTATATCTTCTTTCTTTATCAATTTTTCATCAAAACTTTTCTTTGGAATATTCTGCTGCGTATATCTACATTCAGTCATTCGATCATACAATAATGTTGCCAATTCATTTTCTTTCTCTGCAGAAATCTTCTCGTTTCCTTTTAAACTAATCAGGTATCTTCTAGACACTTCTAATCTCTTAACGCTCTTCAATCCGAGCGAATGGCATATAGAAACAGCATTAGTAGAATTGGATGTAGAGAAATTAAACCTTGGTCCCGCTTCTAACAACACATTACCTGCCGATTCCTTCAATTGTGTTGTTTCAGTTAAATTTTTCGATTTAAACGGGTCTTGTAAGATCCACTTGAGTTTCTTCTTATCGCTCTCGCTGATGAGACCTACAGTTTCTAGGTTATAGCACAATTCGGTTTCCAAGGAATGAACGTTGGCATTCTGCTGTTTTAATTTATTCAGTATCTCTTCTGTTTTTGCTTGTGTATAACCAGGAGTGCGGTATAACCGTGTAATCGAACATTCTGCTACTTCTTGAACAACCATCGTATTAAAAAGAAGGGATCACTGAAACACCACACCGTTAACTAGGAAGGCACTGCCAAGTTCATTAGAAAGTCGAGATTCTTTGTAAAATTAACAATCTTTATATTATAGATTACTAAAATATGGCAAAAGGTTATCCATTCTCACCATGTGCTAATGATGTTTATCAACTCGACTCAAATGTGGTCTCTTTACAGAGAACGGATTTATATGCAAAGTGAAGTCGTTGCTAATGGAGTATTGTATATACTTCATTTTATTTTTCTTGTTTGATTCTTACACGTTGTCCTGTGTGGGCGACCAATGTGGCGAAGCGGAAGTGACGGGCGAAGCGAGCGAATGGCGGTGCGGACGAAGCGAATTGAGAGTGTCCTACGTAAATAGCACATGTTCGCAATCGCGAATCGCACGAAAAAAGTTAAAAACGGAACTACGATACCCTAGTCTGGTAAGATTGGGCTGGTGAAATAGACGCAAAATTTGAATGTCCAAGAATATATATTTAAAATTACGCTATCGGTGGAAAAGTCTTCAACAAATGTTGTTTATTTGGAGAGGATAAAAGAACCCCACATGATCCTTATGGAAAATATCTTTCACCAGATTGCTCTGAAACTGTACTGAAAGATAGTTTTCGATGTGTAGATCAAAAGTGTCAAGGAGCACACAGTCCAGAAAATTATATTTTGTGAATTACAGCCGTTTGGCCCAGAGCCATTTCCCATATAAGGATTGAGCAGGGTTCAATTTAAAAATTGTCAACTTCAAACTGCTCAAATTAAAAAACTATAATTTTTTGGACTTTCTGCCTAGTGACACTTTTGATCTACACATTAAGAACTACAATTTACCAAAGTTTCAAGAATTTTAGCTGAGAACCATTTCCCATAAGTATTCTACTGGGTGCAAAAATTGCCAACTTCAAACGGCTGTAATTCTAAAACTATAATTTTTTGGACGTTGTGACCCTTAACACTTTTGATCTACACATCGAAAACTGTCTTTCGCTAACGTTTTAGAGCAATCTGATGAAAGCCATTTTCCATAAGGATTCTGCTGAGTCCTTTGGAAAACTTCACCATTTATATAAGATATTAAACAAATTCTTCAAATTCATTTCAAAATTAATAATTTTATTATTAGTTTTTTCTTGTAGAATTAAATTCAATCTAACAAAACATTACCTGCTATGCCGACAATTCAGATGCGGTTAACGCGGTGAAGGCGGAAATATTAAATAATTTGATCGCGCCAACCGCCTAAAATCCGTATCTAGCGATGTTACAGGCGAAGCGATTTCACGTAAAACACCTGCATGGTTTGCTTGATCTTGATAAATCCGCACCGGCAGCTCCGCTCGCTTCGCCCGCAAGTAGTCGCTCACGCAGGACACCGTGTTAATGGTTACCAGGTGAATTCGTTTTACTGGCGTCGCAGCTGTCCCCTTTCAGTTATGTAAATTGATCATTGCTTATTGCAAGTCTGATTTACAACACTAGAAATTGGCGACTGTGACGAGAGCACAAAACGGCTGATTACCTCCTAATAGTAGTACACCTTTGACAGAAGGCAGGCACTTCAAAGAAAGCTTCAGCTTGATTGAGTTAGAATGCTGATACTTCAATCGAAGCAAAATAGCTCGATTCAGAGTCGCGATATCTAGTCTCTCGAGATATGATTCTGTTATTTACAGAGACATCCTCTAAAACTATAGTGATGAAGCTTCAACTGACCTTTGCGAATATGCATTTGTTTGCATTTCCATTAGGTACCCACTGAAACTTAGTAATTATGATATTTTCTAGAACTATATAGACCACCCAACGTAAATAGGTCGAATCAAGTGACGCCCTTAAATTTACCTCGGCGATTTTAACAGTCATCACAACAAATGGGAAGCTATGTTATAAATGAGCAGAACGGAAAAATCCTTTTTGACTGGATGGAAAACAACTCCCAATTAATATACGATCCCAGTGACGCAGCACCTTTTATTCACGATTGAATCCTGACCTATGCATTGTGCCCCAAAAGTTCTCCTGGTAAGGTTTCCACACAACCGGCTCTCAGTAATTACACTTGGTGGCCAAATTCCTCGATGTAACTTTAGGAAGTTCCAACAACAGGGAACTGGGATACATTTAGCGAAGAATTAGAACAGAACATTGGTTACGTTGGATCCAACTATAACTGTAAAACTATATACATTAAATTTGTCGACATCCTAACAAGGAGCAGCTAAGTAATGTACAGCAAGGATGAATTGGGAAAAATATACACGCCCAATTCTCAACAAACTTGATGAACTCGGTGGAAAAGATGGAGAGAAACAACTGAAGGCGCAAGGACTACATACTACAGCGGATATCCATCCTAACTAAATTGCTGAGTGACAGCATCACAACAAAATTTGTCCATAGACAGAAAATAAAAAACCAAATAAAGCATTTTTCCAGTTGCTGTCGGTGGTCCGATCCTTTCACGGTATAATAGAACTTTGTGAAACAGCCCTAAGAAAAATGAAATTGCATAAAATACTAGGCTACAATAACAAGGTCTTACCTGAATTTTTCATAGTCTTAAACATTAAAGCAAAGAATTAGCTTGCATCATTTTACACCACTATTCTTAATACCAGAGAAATTCGAAACTCGTTTAGAAGGTCGAAATTTGATCTAGCTTAGCTATCGCTCTGTTACACTCGTGGGTACGTTTCATAGACAATAGGGAGTATGCTGCAGCAGACAGTAAGCTCAAACCAAAACCAGAGCAAGCTGGCGTTAGAGCGAGGCGTAGTTGCTGAGATCAAGTTAAGACACCAACCACACATAATAAGGTTTCACAAAGGCCTCAAACTGTAATATCGAGCTTTTACTCGCGGGTAACATTTATCGAACAGGTACTGTCGTGAGCAAGATTCTAGATGCTGCTCAATAATGGTTATCAGTCCAAGTGTATTTGTATTGGTTCTGTCATATCCGATGACCATGAGTTGATCACAATTAATCATATCTAAAATTCTTGCAGCAATATCAATTCTGTACTTGCCGTTTCATCCTTCCTGCAAACATAGCCCTTAAAAGGCAGCTTCTCGCTGTTATGCAGTTCGTCAGTTCTGATTAGGTAGCATTCTAGTAAGTAATAAGATCATGATGTGGTTGCTTTCTCAAGGCTTGTTCATTAACATAAGTGACAATCACATTTCAAATGAATTGATCTTAACGTTGTAACGAAGTTCCTTATTTTGTTTAATTATTTTGGGTGTAAGAGTGAATAAGCTTATCATCCGTGCGATCTATAGCCGCTCGGATAAGTCTCCGACTCAAGCAGAAGCACGCGTCCTTTCCCTAAGCGTTTATTTGGCGTGCGCCGCTCCGTTTCACTCTTACCATTCCCTCCATGCCCTGCGAGCAGCTATAGTATAAGAAAGTGCACGAGTCAATTTATTCAGTTTGTTCATTCATTAAAGGTACTGTGCGTTTATGCTTGTATACTTCAAAAGCTTCTAAAATGTCTGATTTGTGTTTGTTGTTGCAAAAATGTAAGAATTTGATGTTATTTTGAGATGACAGAGTGCAACTGATAAATAAATGCAACTATTTGCTTTACTATGAATTGATGTTCCGGTCGTTAGTCATTGTAATGTTCAAACACCTTAATTACGTGAACTAAAACCGCGTTCAGTATTTCGGATCTGTTTACTCGAAGAACTCGGTTTCTATGGTATCCATTGTTGCAAATAATTGTAACTACAGCAATAGAGCTTCCAGAGCAAAAAAAGTTGAAATACCGAACCCAGCATAAGTATACATACAATATACTATCAAAAAGTGCAAATAACTCACCTGTTTCCAATGCCTACTTGCAATTATCAGCAATGATAAAAAACAGGTTATATCTGGACCACGCTTTAAATACGAAAAAACATAAAAAAGCGGTCCAAGTGTATCACTATAAAATATAAGCGACGTTATAATTTTGATGTTATATAGACGATTGTAACACACACACACACACACGTTTAGATAGACATTAAACACGTCAATCGCACATCTAGAATTCGACAAAGATAGTTAGCCTAATCAATAAGAAGAAATGAGATGTACAATGCTGCCGTGCTTAGCAAGAAAGCAGTATCTGCACAAACTGCTATCTAGAAATATACTATGTGGAATTGTAATGAATGCTAATAAAAAATATGGTATATTTCTTAAGTTGCTGTTGTGGAGATACTGCTTTCTTGCTAAGCACGGCAGAATGCAGTTTATTATTTTACTTTATTATTATGGTGTAATTGAATAAAATTGCACAAAATGTTGCAGTTGGGCACTTACCTACATGTTTATAAATTAAATGTAAAATACTTAATGCTGTTCAATTAAATTCAATTAAATAAGAGTTTTATTAATCTAACAAGAAAGTTTTGTTTTTAATGCCATTTATTTACACAACTATTACAAAGTTCAGTTTAACATCTTTTATCAATTATGTAACTATTTAACTATAAAATTGACTTAATTTTCTTTCTAATAAACATTTTCTTTTTACTACATCTTTATTTGTATAAAAATACATAAACTCAGTCTATTTCTTTCTGTTGTTCGTAGTATATGGACGTTAAACCCGCTATAGACTGTCGTCCGCGACTACGTCGGCGATGTGGTCCGGATAATGCCGGAATGTTACCATTTGCTGTAATTTATATAAACAAGTTGAGCTTTGAGATGGTTTGTATAATAAAATTATAAGTAGCATATCATTATTGAGTTTATAATAAAATGTCTACTGAAATCTGATGAAGTCGGTGGACGCACGCTAAAATACTCCATAGTCCAATTCATACTCAGGTGGCCCGGGTTCGGTTCCCGGATCCAGCGAGTGAATTTTTCTCGTCTATAAAGCCTCAGGACACTTCGGCATGCTATCAGATGGTCACGTTAAGCAGTCGGTCTCGACAATCACATAATCATCTTTCTGTGGTTGTCGTTAAGAATAACCGCCCTATACCACGCACAAGTGTGTATTTACTTCAGTGGTTTGACAATGTTAAGTACAATTAACATTTATACAACAATACAATCTCTTTCTTTAATTAGAAGTATTTAGTATTATGCAGTCAATAATGTCTTTCATTGTGATAAAAATGCTTTAACGAAATCGATACTTATAATTTTGTTGTTGTCAAGTTGTTTATGCATTAAATTACAGTAAAGCTAAACATTCCGGCATTATCCGGATCACGTCCCCGACATGGTCAATAGAAGCGGTTACGATACACTACGAAGCTTATAATGATCTTGAATATGGGATAAGCGTCTGCTATAGCGCCTTAAAGAAGTAGTTAATATTTAAAGCAAAGTGTATGCATCAGAGTGCCTACAAATCCGACTTACTGAACTTTTGAACTTACTATTATTTACGAGATTTTGAATCTTATAAAATCAAACAATCTTTCTACAAAAATAGAATGATGAAACGAAATCACTACTGATGTCATAAGCCTGAAAAAATATTCCGTAGCTTAAGTATTATAGACAATTTTGAAATATTGTAAAACAAAAATAACCTTTTATCAGAGGATTTGTTCATTGTTATCATTTTATCGCTCAGAAGCTGCAACCAAGCTAGCATAAAAAACTTGTTCGCTCTGGTTAGCGCTCGGTATAAAATTAGATTGTGAAAAATATTTTTATTGTTGCTTAGTGGAATATTACTACACACAAATCATCAATCTTGTTTACATTTTTAACAAGAGTTTCAGAAAAAAACACTAAACAACAAACACTTATAAAAACAGTAGCGGAAAGGAAATATTTGGCAAAATCGAATTTTTGTGCAGTCAGTATGATTGGAATCAGAGAAGCTCATCATCGTCCTCGTGTATCGATATCGATCACTCCTCCACCTTCAAATCTGCAAAATGCACACAGGATATTATTTTCTCAGGAGGCCTTGACTTTTCTTGCGGAGCTTATTAGTGCATTTAAGGATAGAATTGACGAGGTTTGTTTTTATTTTCACTTTTATTATGTGTCGGGAGATATTTTTATACAATTCTTATCAAATACAAACTGTTGCATAAAGTCCGTTACCTTAGAGAAGGTGACAGGTACGTCATCAATTCCCAACGGTGTGCACGGCACACGGGCAGCCAGATGAATTTAAAATTAATATACTACTGTTATACTACCTATATGACGACGGGCAGCAATGTTATTAAAATAGTTGGGATTAAAAACGTACTTATTTTTCTAATAAACGTACTTTTGTTACAATATTCGTTACAAATTAACATAAAATTTAAAACTGTTATCTGTTTTATTGCTATGAGTATATCAAAGGGGAGGGTCAACATATATAAAAATGACGCCCCTGTCAATTTCTATGTTATTCTTATGAGAGCGCGATGACGAGCTGTCCCATTCTCTAAGGAAACGGAGTTAGGATCTTAGAGATGTAAAACCTAACCCCACTTTTTGTAACATAACCTTGACAATCAACTCCACTACATTATAACCATAACTAATTTTAACAGAATACACAACAATTATTCTTCGCATGCTCCAATTTAAAGTAAACGTATCAAAAGCTTAAGGTAAAGGTTATCAAAATAATTGTAATTTTAGTAATAGAGCTTTCAGAGTAAAAAGAGTTGAAATACCGAACCCAGCATATAATGACCACCATTTTCTGCATCAATTATAATGACAACCCTTGTCTTATTTTTAAAAGTAAGGTTATGTAAAATTTTATTATATAAACCTCATCATTATTCTAGCTTTATTGGAAACGCATAAATCGAAAATGTCAAATTCATCTAAACCGGCAACCACCAAAATTTCTAAATACCCCCGAAAGACACGATTCATCATGGAAAGTGCGACCACTACCACCAAGACTTCAAAATCGAAAGCTAGATCTGGGAGATGTATCGCCAGCCAATACACAACACTTTATAAAAGCGTTAAATGCAAACGTACAAGGAATTCAAGTAAAATCAGTCTTGACTTGATTCATTGTTATTTAATTTATATAAGTTTGTAATATTATAGGTCGATTTTGATGATGGACACTGTCCTTCCTGGAGAAATCAAATTGTTGGTTTGTATAATGTTTATCAAGCAATACATGAAGAATTTTATGGTGTAAAAGACTTGAATAATATACCAATTTTAATGCTTCGACCACGTGCTTGGAACATGCTCGAGCATAATATTTTGGTGATTGCTAAACCATATCATGATATTTGAACAGGTAGAAATTAATGGCAAATTGTAGATTGATGGTAGAGAAGTACCTGGTCCATTAGTCGATTTCGGTATACTCATGTTTCATAATGCGAGAATCCTAAACGACAAAGGTGCAGGACCATTTTTTTATTTGTCGAAACTAGAAGGTGCAGCTGAAGCAAGATTATGGAATGATATATTTGGTTGGGCTCAAGAGAAATTGCATATTCCTTATGGAACAATCAAAGCATGTGTACTTATTGAGAATATCTTCTCTTCGTTTGAAATGGACGAGATTTTGTACGAACTTAAAGATCATTCGTTGGGATTGAATTGTGGAATATGGGATTACGCAGCATCGATTATATGTAAATATGGTAAGACTGGCGTTCTTTTGTTTCTTTTTCTTTCACGTTAGCTTATTTGGTACTAAATGTGCCGTCTAAATACTTACAAAAAGGATTTTAAAGTAAGGCATGATTAATTAAATTAACAAAACTAGGGTTCGTGTTCATACCATCCCCCATAGAGAAGAATTTTGATGACCGATATGGTTATTTTATATTTAGCCAAAGCTGATGTTTCTGTAAAAAAAAATGTGGGTTATGTATAAACTTTATATATTTTTGCGTTGCAAGTTTAGTTATTCAAATATATTAGCCAGCCTCGGTGGATTAGTGGTTTGCATGTTTGCTCCATAATCCAAGGGTCGCAGGTTTAATCCCTGGTCGAGCTGGTAATTCTTCATAGCGGAGAAAAATTAAAAACATGCCTTCTTCTCGGATAGGAAGTAAAACTGTAGGTCCCGTGTCAATGGGATGTTTGGCATGTTAAAAATCCCTACTGGGGGTGGAATTCCCCCAGATTCGGCAAAATTCTAGTAGGGTCGGCCAAATGATCACAGCAATCGGTGCCATGAGGTACGAAGGATGCTCCGCCATCCTGATTCCTCGCCCAAAAATAAATAAATCAAATATATTAGCATTTATTTAAAATTGCAAATTTTTGAAGGTTATGAAGCTTCAAATGAGCACAAGCTACATTTAGGCCTGCATAAGGTAGGTTAGTAGTTATCTTATAGGAGTTTTTGGAAATTCACCCACATCAAACAGGTTGTTAAAAAAGAGCGTTTGCATATTACATCTAGTTATATATTATATAAAATTAGTTCAGATAAGCAACCCAAATGACCCTAGTAGTTGAGTAGGGTTACACAGATTGGTTTGTGATATGAGGTTAGGTTATATATGCCTCCCATGTTTCAAAAGCAGGTGCAGTAAGACAGGTTCAATAGAAAAAACAACTTGCATTTGTAGTATTTTTATCATTGTTAGTTACACACTAGGCAACATAGAGAAGTGATTTTTATTTACTATCACTTTATTTACTATGAAATGCATATCTTTATATAATAATAATAATAAAATTTCCCTTTTACATGCCATGAAGGCCTATTGGAGTATATCTTTATATGGATTGGAAAAATATTTTTATTATAAAAAAAATGTATTGACAATGATTTACATAACTTCTAAACAAGAATTGTCAATTTAACAATTCTAAATTACTTGCTAACCTCATTCGACACGTCCATTTGATTCTAACCTCAGTCATCAAATCAGGCAATCCAACGACCTGTCGAATGTTTTTTTTATACCGCCGATTAGAGTTCCTAAATGAAAACTTTAACAGTGTTATTTTAGAGTTAGGACACGAATGTCAAAATCTATCCCTTTCTAGGCCTAAAACTAAGCTGTCTGAAACAGAGATACTTTTTTCTCTTTTTTTGATTTTTGACAACTTTCAGCAGCTGGCAGTTATAAATTTTAATGCGGCATCGCATTCTTCGTCAAAGAATACATAAATTTTGTCCACTGCGTTTTTTTCCTAGAGTGCTTCAATTTCGAAACAATTTGCCATTTTTGAAAGTTTATCATTTTTTTCATCGAAAATGGCATCAGATAAAAAAATTATAAGAGTAAAAAGTGTTTATTTATTAAAAAACCATAAAAAAATAACTATTAGTATTTCAGTTAGTCTATACGAACATTGTACAAGCACAAATATTAATTAAGTTATTTTTCCAGGAGATGATCCCAATTTTGTGTTACCTGAACGAAACAAATATGTAAACATGGAAAAACACTTTTTGAAAAAGTACATGCAATTAGTGGTCCAAACTTGCCATGCTCGTGGTGCACATGCTACAGGTGGAATGGCAGCTTTATTAGTGCCCGATGAAAAAACGTAAAATAAATAATAAACTTCTCATTAGTTACATAACTGAAAAAAATTTGTTGCAGTAATTCGATGGATGTGATAGAAAAAGTTGTAAAAGCTAAAGAACAAGAAATATTAGCAGGATGCGACGGTTTTATGGTGTATGATGTAAAATTAGTGCCGTATATTAATAAAGTATTTGTTATTTAAGACTATACAGGGTGTCTCAAAAATAACGGACAATACGTGAATACGAGATAGTTGATGATGTTTAGAGAAAATTTTTCCTATAACTTTTTTTTCTAAAATATTTACTTTCAGAGTTATTTAAGGTTCAAGTTTTGAGTCCGGTCCTGCACGTTCTGCTCTACAATCTCCTGATGTCGCATAATGCAGAGGACTGTAGTTTGTTGAACTTTACAGCATTTGTCAATACAGCACAATTTTGTCAATGCTGCAAAATACCCGAATGAGTTGAACTTGAAGAAACTCGTAAATAAGACATGTTCCGTTTTGCTCATGTTGCAGTTTGTTTATTTTAAAATAAATTCAAGGTCTAATAACAGCTTAAAACATCTTATTTTTAAAGAGAGCATCTGATATCATATTTCAATAAGTTAAAGGGAATTCTTTATGTGTGGCGGCGTTGAATGTAATTTAAAAAACATAAAAAGTGTTGGGCTTTAATAAGAAAATTACATTACTAGTTTTAATCTGCGATGCTAATACATTTTACTAGAATATTTAAAACTAATAGTAAACCTTTTCAGTAAAACTGAAATAAAATTTTACAAAAATAATCTCGGGCTCGAAATTTCTCAATGAACGTAAAAGTCAATAATCAAAAACTCTCTTTGTTATAAACATCCCCTTTCGCAGACTTTCCTTATTTATAGCAATTCTTTCTTTCGTATTCTGTGCTTGTAAATAAAATTTTGGACTAGCCATTCCGCAAAAATACACAGTGAAATTTGATCTATGTAAAATAAACAACGCAATTTAAAAAAGGGATACACAACATAAATATATTTTTACGTTCTGTAATAACATTCGAAAATAAACAGAAGATAAATTAAACATTTAAAAAGAACATTTTTATAATTAGAGCGCCGCCAGGTTGAATTTGCGGCCTGATTGTGGTTTACTCAAAAAACTACAAGGGTTGCTTCTTTTGAAATCTTGGACAAGTAGATTTTTACATAAATTGCCAGTCTTCCTGGAATAACGAGTTAAAATTAAATTAATAAAAATAGATAAATATTAAATACAATGACGATTTATTAAATAAGAGCAATTTTTACCATTAATCTATTTTATTTAAAACGGAAAACACCTTCAAATAAACTCTTGATAATAAAAATTATTAGTTTGATGAACTATCATCAAACGTTTGGGACTTTTTTGCAACTATGTAGTTTATAACAAAAACGCTTATTACGGTGATATGTAATGGTGTTTATAAAGACGTGACCTTGACCAATTTACGTGTTTTTAAATCGACTTCTCCGAATTTTTGCTTAACTCTGCACATATCGCTTTACAATGTTTTGACTATCCCAATGCTGGATGACTTATTAGTTATTATCAAATTGATGCAAAATATAACAGGACCGTATTAGCAAAAAGTATTGCAAACAATTTTTAACAAATTTACAAAAAAAATTTTTTGAAGGTAGAGGTATTTTTTCTTCAGTTATAGATTCTACCTCAGACACTCTTTAACCCTCTGCGTTATTGTTCGTTATTTTTGAGACACCCTGTATAATGCAAAATTCTAATAAATTATATTGTAGTTGTGGGATTTATATTGTCCTAATAAACCAAATCAGCTGAATATTCCATTAAATTGCGAAATCGTAACAGAAGAAGATTTATTGACGATGCCTACAGGATGTATCACACAGGATGGCTTAAAACATAATATTGAAGTTGCTATATTGTTTATATATAATTGGCTCAAAGGCGAAGGTCATTTCTTTCATAAAGGAGCCGTTGAAGATTCAGCTACAGCTGAAATATCAAGATCGCAAATATGGCAATGGATTAACCACAAGGTAGATTAATAAATAAACAGTGTAATATTGTCTTCAATTTATTATTGCAGCGATAAATAAGAGTAGTATAAATGTTATAGCACCATGCATAAAAATTCATTACAGTTTTTGCAGGCAATTATTAAAGATACCGAAGAAATCGTCACAAAAGAATTAGTGGAGAATCTGGCAAATGATTATATTATAAATCAGCATCTTAACAATTCAATTTTAGTACATGTTGCAGTTAAATTATTTATGGATATCGTAACTACAAGATACTTTCCAGACTTTATTACTACTTATTTAAATGATAGCTATATGTTTAGGCATCAAAATGCAGAACAGATCTCGTTATTGACTGCGAAACTATAAGATCTATACAGAAATAGTGCAATTGATATAAGGAACAAATTTTTAATAGCTTATATATTAAATATAAATAATGTACAATATAGATACATATATACATAAATTAAAAATTAACATAACCACAATTTTTGGAATGATTCTTGAAATCCTTATCGTCTCATGTAATAATAATTATATACAATATAATAATGTCATTAATCCGCTAATTATTTATATATATATATTTGATTAAATAAGATTTTTGTACAAATAAATTTCAGCCTTGTTAGAATTTAAGGCAACCTTATCTACAAGTCTCGTAATAATTTTACTTATAAATTAATTAATTAATGTGCCAAGAAATTTTCTACTAGTTAAACTATGAAACATTACACCTATCGCGCTGGTTTGTAGCTCCGCCGACGGTAGTTTGTGATTCAGATGCTTGTAGTTGCCTTGCTAGGGCTAGATCGAGTTCTTCTTGTGTTAATCTATTGGTGTTCTTGGAAGTTTCCTGCATGGATAATGCTAATGCTCTTGCTAGGGCTTCATCGTCACTCTTAAATATAATAAAAAAAATTAGTTATGGTTGTTTAAAAAAAAAAAAGGTTTTAAATAAACATATTTTCAAGGAATTAATTTTAATTTTCCATCAAATGTGTTGTTTGAACATAACCTGTTTAATCTTTAATTAATCTGATTTATTTTTTATTATTGGTTATTGCATTTTATAGCTATATGTATATTTTATTGCATTATTATGTGGCGAAAGCTACAATGCTTTTTAAGAGCACACATTGCTGGAATACCTCAATATCTTGACATGTGGTTTTTGGGGAATGATTTGTAGATTTTATAGCATCGTTAAAGGTATGGTCCGTAAACTAACTGAACACGACCGAAATATCGAAATATATAAAAATTCTTTTGAAAATCAGAGTATTCGGTCACATGATCTCGACCCAAATTCCATTTGCTCTGTTCTTAGAACTCTTAAACAAACGCAGCATAAAAGTATCGAGTGTTGACACTTGCAAATGACATTTTGATAATTTTTTTAAGGTTAATTAAACTAACCTTAGAATTAAATTTTTTGTGCCTCCGTCTGGTATTGCTGCTTTTCTACATCTCTTTAGTGTCCAGAAACACGTTGTTTCTGGTCTTAGCTGGCAAAAAGATGGTTATCAGTTGATACCATTGTCTGTTATGCTGTCAATCTTGTTCGTCGAATGCTTACAATCTAGTAAAATTTCACAAATTTTTAATGCACTAAAATGCTCATCTTAACGTAACTGTAATACAAATAGATTATTTCGCTTATAAAATGTCAATCAAATTTTCAGCAACTTCTATAAAATACGCCAGTGTATCCATTACCCCCAAAATAAATATCACCAAGAGATGTAAGAAACACATTAACTAAATGTCAAGAAATAAGCGTTTTCATTTTGAAATTAAAATCTTTTAACGCAGGCATTTACGAAAATTGGATTGTACAGTATATACCACATTCCCAGCAGTAAATAGCTAATACACAAGGCAGATGGAACTGGTATATGTATTTCCAAACTAACCTACCAAATCATATGTGTTCATTAAAATGTTTTACAGAGATTTAAACAATAGTGTTTAAATCTTCTTGTATATCACAGACAGTTCATATTCCTGACACGTAATTTATATTCGCTGTGCATAATGAAAATATACATAAAAAACGGCTCACTCCTATGACACAATTTCGATTTTAGGTTATGCTTAGCGCTACATTTCTATTTGCAGACTATAAATCTCGATTCACGTATCATGGATCCGGTAGATGAAATGGGTGTACACCGGCTAATTTGTGAATGCTGGTAGATCAATTTTCGAACGGTTTTGGTGCATTAGTATATACTGATAAAATTTTCGTAAACGCCTAATACTCCTCTGTTGGTATTTTTGGCCAACCGATTGACGGAAACATATGAATGTATATCGTTATGAACCTCGCTTAAGTATTGTTTTTGTTCATGCAGAATTTATTTTGCAAAAACAAGAAAAGAATAAATAAGTGGATTAAACAATAAGATTGTCATGAAAAGAGTTCAAATGATTAACATTTTTTTCAGAACATAACCTAAAATTTGTCTCGATGACTTGCAGGATGAATTTGAATCCACCGTCCCAGGCAATTACTTACCATATTTCCTTGAACTTGAGAAACAAATCCATTAGTTTGTAAATTTGGAACAGTCTGCTTCTGTCTCGATAGCACAGCTTGGCTAAAAAAACAAAATTCTCGTAACACTAGCCAACGAAAAACTAACCAACGAGCTATATACTTACAGGTTTCTTTTACGTACAGCAGCTACTTTTCCTTCACAACTATGATCAGTTGGATGTCTATGTTTAAGGCAATAATTTAATGTACAGTCTTTGCAAGTTATCGGTATAACTTCTTTCGCCTTACATCCTTTAAGTGAACACTTGTTGGTAAAGACTTTTCTGTTATTCTTTGCTGGATCTGATTGACAATCATTATCTATATGAGCACCAACTGCTATATCTGGTTGTTGTCCACGTGGTACAGGTATTGGTATATTACAAAGTGGACAAACAGGAACTTGATTATTCTTTTTATAGGCATTTGAACAGTTGTGGACGGCATACTGATAATGTTCCTCACTAAAAATGGATAAGTAGTAAAATTTTTTCAAAATAATTTAGAAATACGAAAACATACCAAAAGATCTGACCACAAGCATCGCATTTGATTGGAAGAAAATCTATAAATAAAAACGGTTTAGATTAGCTTTATTATGGATATTTATGAATAACTATACTATATAAACTTATTAATACCTAATTTATTGCAAGATGAGACTGTGCAATGTTTTCCTAAGTCAGGAAACTCCATTTTTGTAAATTAGAAGAATGTTGTTGCACTAACTGTATAGGGTTGTTGAATTAGTAAAACTGGAGATAAAGAACTGGTGCACTTGAATATATATATACAAAATACTAATAATTTCGAGAAATATCTAGAACATTCAAACCAAAGGTAGGGGGTTACAGAAAAGGTGACTAATCACTTTTGCCACGGAATTCCGAGGAATCGCTTACGATTGCCATAACAAAAACAGTGTTGCCAATTCTACCAATACAAGATTTAAGCATTTTAAGCCAATTTAATTCATATCTACATCTTTTTAAAGTTTTTATCAATGAAACCAATGACGAATGATATTTTTAATGTAAGATTAAGTTTTTAACTGATATTATAAATATTTAATTTAAGTTCGATCCGTCATCCAAATTAAATAATACCAGTGCCGTATTAATCTGTTTTTTTATTTAAGGTGGCGTTATTGGCGCAAAATATAACTCACGTTTTTCATTCAGTTTTCTTTTAATAATCGATTTTTTAGCAAGATAACGTTTGATGCCGTACTAAACTGTTAAGGTAGTGTGGATCATAGTTTGTAAGGAGTAGATATCTAAAATAAATTTTATAATCGTAGTCGAACATCGCCGATTTTGTAGAATTAACGTTTTCTAAAAGATAACAAAACTAAACATAATCCAGTCATTATAACACTGTTTAATAGCAAAATTTATGACAATGGATAAATGTTTTTGCTTACTTATTTAGTATTAATTGAAACAAAATAGATGTACACGGCGCGGAAATTTAAATATGGCAGCACGAAAATCAATCATTTTTAGTTGAACGTTTTCTGCACCAGGAAGCGTTGGGTGGTAATCAAGATAGAGTCACTGCATCTAGTTACCTAGACCAGCTGTTCGATCAGAGTAACGCAAACCGCCGCCATATTGGGGCATAGAAGGGTGGTTTTTAATAATGGACAAATTAAAACCACGTTTTACGTGTTTGGCATATTAGAGGTTTGATCTTTCAGAATAAGAAAAACCTTTTACAGTAAACGTGGATTTAATTAAATGCAATACAGATACAAATAATGAGCAATTTCGTGCTTCGTTTGCCCCAATATGGCGGCGGTTTGCGGTACTCTGGTCGACCAGCTGGCCTAGGTAACTAGATGCAGTGACTCTAATCAAGATATAACGCATGTTCATTTAAATTCGTAATCTAGCAACCTTTGAAATTTTAATGAAAGAAGACAGAGCGACAGATATAATACGTCGCAGATAGAGACAGGCAATAATCCAAAGGTTGCTAGATTACGAATTTAAATGAACACCCGTTATATAACATATGGTATGTCAACTCGCCGTCATTTCGTCAACCAATTTTAACGCGAGCTAAATTTCTGATAGATGGCGCGACGTGCGAGCATGATTGTCATTCTACAGCAACATAACTTGTAATAATGAATATTTACTTTTGGCGTATTTTTCGCAATACAAATTAAATAAAGTTTTTCATGATGATAGAGGTACAAGATTCTTTGGCACTATTAAAACGCTAAATTGTGACTCTTCTTTATTTAAAACATCTTTGGTAATAAAACTAAATTGAAATTTTATTTTTTACAGCAAACTAAGGTAACATCTTTTTTTATTTTCATTTAACTTAAATAATAAGACTACAAATTGACCTATGCAAACATTTCTTTTGAGAATTGTAATTAAATTCATCAATTATTTTGTAATATTTTACGGAAAGCAGATAAACTGCAAGCATGGATTGATGCAACAGGAGTTTTATTAACAAGTAAAGACCTTGTGTGCCACTATAAAAAAATCTATATGCGAACTTCAAACCTATTAGACGCTCTAAAGATTTCAAGTATTAAAAAAGAGTAGGTATAAGTCGAATTTATATATACTTAATGCTTAAACATGTTTTTAATTATATGCATTAAGCAGGTTAAGTAAAACTGTTACTGGTAATTAATAGCAATAAAGCACACATCTCAGCATAATTTTTATAGCAACAAGAAGCTAAATAGCAATATAAACATGGTCCACATGTGAAAGAGACAAAAATATTAAATGCAACAGCAGAACACAGACTTTTGTACTGAAAAGCAATAGTTTGTTGACTTGATAACAATTATATTATTGTGCATCTAACTCTGTACCAAACAAGATCAATTACAGCAAAACTATCCATGAAACATTTATATTTTAAAAATTTAATTACAAACATTTATAAAATAACAAATAACAAGGCCATCGATGATGACAACAACGAAATCAATGATATACCAGACCAATTTTGGTCTGGCAAGGAAAGTGAAGTCGACATCGATCACTATTACAATAAAATCTAAACATAAATGTAATGTACGTAAAGATTGGTTTGACCCTGTAGTACAGACATATTCATATTTTGGAAACAAAATTCTTTCTGGTAACCAAATTTTGAAGTTATTTTAAGAACCTCAGTCACTTCCATGAGAATCCATACAAGACCTTCCATGCAATGTCCCTGAAAATATAAGAGGTTTAGATTAAAGCGATTTCATTTTATGATAAATTTAAAAATTACATTTTGACAACTGATTTTCTAAATACCTTATATTGTGATTGAGAAATACATAACGGCCCTCACTCCATTACCATTAGCCACATACAGAAAGGTGGAATCCCTAAAAAGAGCAATTTTAATAGAACAATTAAACATCAAACTATTTACTGGTAAAATTTATCACATGATACGAATGGCGTTTTGCTATCGAAAACAAACCAGAAAAATTAGTTTAGAAATAAGTGTTCATTTATACTTACCTGTATATTTGAGAACGCGCTATCTTTTATTAATTCTGGCTTGTTAATTATAATAAACAGAAACAAAACTGCATAAGAAACATCAATTAAATTCTCGAATGACAATAATAAAAATATAAATTTTATTATTATTAAAAAAGCTTAATAAATTTTGAAGGTTAACAGATGTGGTTTGGTTTGACACTCACGTTTCACTGTTGCGGCATCTAGCGGCGACTTTCGAACTAATCATCTCGTTTCAATCTTGGGTGAAAAATTTATCATGGCAAGCATAGGGGAGTTGACCTACCAGTGTTTTATATATCTTGGTGGTAATATTCGCCAAGGTTCATTCATGTGTATGTATACCTTGTGCACATACATAGGTCATCTCATCAAAGTTGAGACGGCCATATTTGAGCCCAAGTTCGATCTGTCAGTTTCTGACATAAGTGAAACGCCGAAGTCTATTCCCCAAAAAATAACTGGTTGTCGCGCACCAAACTGTTCTAGCAATTCCCGGAATGGTGCACGTTTGTTTCTTTTTCCAAAAGATAGGAAAATAAGACAAATTTGTTATATATATGCGTAGAAGTCAGAATTGGGAATTACTGAATACTCAAGATTTAGTAAAGTAAGCAAGTTTGAGTCTTAATAAAATTACATGTAGAAATGATATAATTTTTTTAAGCATAGAGAAAGGATAGTCTTTAGATTACACACTCTTTTATTACCGTTTTACATTTCCCCTAGTTCCATTTTGAAGAAACGCAATTTGAAACAAGAAGAAAAGATGAACGGTAAATTTTGAAATGAAACGCAATTCCTACGTTATTTAACGTTTCTAATATAGTTACAGTTAATAAGAAACGTAAAAGATTAAATGAAGAGATAAATGTAGTTGCAATTAATTAAAAAAATTAAAACTTTTAAAGGGAATAACGGAAACAGCCCATCTAATTGCCAAACACAATCATCAAATAATACTGGTTATGTTAAAGAAAAGCCTAAAATAATTGAAGAGTGTGGAAGGATTGAAAGAGAGAGCCTCGATATACTTTAAAAGATAATACTACAGCACATTCTCATGCAGATACTAAAAGGAGCAGAGACACTATTCACTTCAGGTTTTAAAAATACCGATGTGGCCGCTGGAAATTTTGAAAATGGCAGTACAAATACGATTTGCAGGATAATTTTTAATTACCTACTTAATATATTCTTAATTTTTAGCTGGTTGGAAATGTTACAAAAGCTTAAAAAATAGTTGCAGCATCCACTTGCATCATACTCCATTCTGTACAGACATTTACAGAAGTTAGGTTTCCGTCCACGGCTTTTATATGGCTTTCTGTCGTATTTGGATAACAAAAAAGAGAAACTCAAATACTGTTTGAGGGGGATACCATTAATAAATTAGTTGTATCACAGTTATATTGGCTTTAGTTGTTATTGTTGTTTTGTTCGTATATGTAACTAATAAATCTTCGCTATTTTAGACTATCATTTTTTAATGTGTTAATGTTTTCGTGGTTTTATTCAGTAGTAGTAGTTAATATTACTCAATAACAGAAGACAATTCGAATGCCTAAAAATATTATTTGTTAATAAGTTAATACATAGTATTATTGTTTATTGTTTCCTGCCTTACTTAACGTGTTTGTTTATAATTATATTACTTTTGATAATGACAGCATAGTTGTCGAAACAATATTGTCAGGTTGTATTTTAATAAAACTGTGAAACTTTTACTAATCTTTATTTATTTCATAGTATTATTGATTTGTTTTAATTAAAATATTCGTAACCTTTTCTGTATGTTATGTAAATATTTGATATGCCAAATTCATGACAAATTAAAATTGCCGCCAAAAAGGCGCCATTTTTGAGCCCATTTCAAAAGCCAATAGTGGAAATGGGTGAGGTAACCATTGATATTCGCTAGAGTCACTGCATCTAGTCACCTAGGCCAGCTGGTTGATCAGAGTACCGTAAACCGCTACCATATTGGGGCAAACGAGGCACGAAATTGTTCATTATTTGTTCTGTATTGAATTTGATCAAATCCACGTTTACTTTAAAAGGTTTTTCTTATTCTGAAAGATCAAACCTCTAATATGTCAAACACGTAAAACGTGGTTTTAATTTGTCCATTATTAAAAATCACCCTTCTCTGCCCCAATATGGCGGCGGTTTGCGTTACTCTGATCGACCAACTGGCCTAGGTGACTAGATGCAGTGACTCTAATATTCGCGGGACATTTAAAAGTAATTTAACTTTCCTAATCTTTTAACTATTATTTAATAAATTCCCGAAGTAACTGTTGTTTTTCTTTACTTAAGAGCATGTGACGGTTAATTTTTGAATAAACTATTCCACTCTTAATTAGTCCTGATTAATTTCTTAAAACGAATATATATTTTCAATATTTTAATATAGTAATACTTTTCTTTTTCTTAAAACCAGCAAGAATAACTAATATTTTTAAAGATATTTAGCAGTTTTATATTCCCCTTTTTGATTTCAACTATCTTAAATTATTCCTTGACAATTAAAAATTAAAAATTTTAGTTAAACTTAAAATATTTTGAAAGTTCACGCATGTCTGGCAACACTGTGAGCAGAGAACTGCGATGCGATCAAATAATGTTTCTATTTACATTTTCAAATTTTAGTCTTAAAGAAATTAATTCCGTTTTGCGGACCGTAGCGCCATCTTTAGGTGTTTATAGTTTCTGAAGCTTCCTATTATTAACACTGGCGGTGATAACGTGCCCTTAAAGAGACTACTTGTACAGTTGCGGCCGATACATTCTCAAACTGTAATTTATCAAGGTAGCAATACTTTTCTGATATTCACATCAAATGAATCTGGCTTGTATCCCATTTATAACATTTCAGATAAATACCAGTAACGTCTCTTATGAGAATTAAACAAAAATTCGAAAGAATATCAAATAACGATTTTAATGGACGATTATAATTCTGAACGAATAGACCGTTTAAATGTTTTCGGCCGCAACTGTACTTGTCAATTTATATATTTCGTTCACGAGAGCAATAGTTATTTACCACGGCCTCTTCGATTTGAGAGAGAGGTCGCTTATATTATAGATGTTTGCGTTTGTAGATTTAGAACTTGGTTCCAGCCGTTCCAGGCATTATTATTTATTATTTTGGTTTTGACGGTTTTGAACATTCAGGAAAACATTCAGGTTGCGTATTATCGATCTTTGTTTGAAAATATTACATTGCTGCCCGGTTGCGAATTCTCAAAGTTGCTAAGAAATCATAACTTCTCATAAATAGTATATTCCAAAACTTAGATAGTCAAAGAAGGCGTAAGTATGCAACCTTTTATACAGTTAGTTAAAATAACGGCAAATGAATTGTTTGCAACAAACACCACCAAAAATAAACTTTTGTGAGGTTAATGATGCCATAATCATACTAGAGACCCTGAAGGTCGAACACAAAATAAGGCGCCAATTTTAAAATTTACTTGCCGATAGCCGGTAGAAAATACCAACTTTAAATCCTTTGAAAAATGGATCTCTTTTATGTATATAAATTAATAAATGCTTACGGAATAGTATATTGCACAACGAGTTATGAAAGTAATACTTTTTTCATGAATTTACAGTTTTGATTAAGGAGGGCGAAGGGGTTTATCAATCAAATGAGTGGAAAAAAAGACTCTCTAACGTGTTGTACACGATATTTTTTTGCATATGGTAAGTTGAGAAATTTGTCCTAAAAGGATTTATGCAAAATGTTAAAGAAATCAGAAAACCGTAGTATTCTTTTAGAGTGGTGGTAAACTAACCGCAAGTCATCGCAAACAACCGCGATTTCACTGCGGTTGCAGTGGTTACTTGTGGTTAGCGAAAAGAAACCATTTTTTTCAGGAATCGTGTTCCATAAATTAACTTCTTTCAGCAATTGGTATATTTTGAAACACGAAACCGAGCTTACGGTTACTGTGGTTAAGTTACGGAATATACTAAAAATAGGTGCTTTTATACTATATTGTGTTATTTTATTTATTTAGTTATAAAAATTAAATACACAACAGAACAGACAAAGCTATTTGTAGAATATAGATCTGTTAAGTTAAAATAACAATTTAAAAGATTTGTTTCAAAAGTTGCTTAATTGTTCTGACAAATAAAAATGTAACGAAATCAGCATTTAAATTTAATGAGACATAAGAGGAATGGTTAAAATAAACCAAACCCTCGCCCAGCGTCGTATTTTGGATTTCGAGGCCCGGGCGCAAATATGGAGTGAGGCCCCAGTAAATGTAAAAGTGAATAAATAAATATACAGGGTGTAGCTAATACAACTAGAAACTTCATATTGGGGGATAGCTGTAATAGAACATTAAAATATTTTCCTCATCAGCATAGGCCACATGCTGTAGTTTTCGAGAAAATCGAATTTTAAATTTTAAGTACGTCCAGTGTACTCACATTACATTAAAAATACGAAAGTTTAAAAAATTGTTTTAGGGTTCTTTATTAAGCTCGGTGTGGGGCCCCACTAGCCCTCGGGGCCCGGGGCATACGCCCGACTGACCGACGTTAGGGACGCTTCTGCCCTCGCCAGTTGACCGGTTAAGAGTAATTATTTTTCTTTATAAAAAAACTAAGGTCTTGAAAACGGGTTTTTCCTAACAAACTGAATGAAATAAATAAAGATTATTAAAAAGTTTCTTAGTATTTTTAATAATCTTTATTTATTTCATGATTATGGAGTTCCACAAAGTAAGGCTGGAAACAATAAATAAAAACTGAATGAAGTTTGGACAATAGAGTTGTATTAGTTACCATTTTGAAAAACTTTATTAAAACTACATTATATCAATTATACAAGCTAATAATATGCTACACATATAAAAATTACAATACACCAGCCAACACAATTACATAATTGACATAATACTATTATAGTTTATTAGTACAGACTGTCTTTTGTTTGTTTTTTGTTTGCCTTTTGTAGGTGACATCACTATGACGTTTAATATGTTGTGAGGCCTAAGGCTAACTAAAATTTAAACATACATTAATCAATGGCGCTGGTCCCACTAAGCCACTGTTAGGTCCACTACTACCATCAAACGGTGACCACCAGTTTGAAATTTCCGACGTGTTCGAATTTTGGTGGTTGGTGGTCAGCGGTGGTTAACAATGCGCACGCGCTAGTGCACATGATGAAAATAGACACTAAAATTTGAATTTTCTGTTTATATTTAGGTTTTTGTTTTTGGTAATTGGTAGTGAAAACTTTTCAAAACAAAGTTTCTCTTCGTTTGTTTATAAGCTGGGACACTAATTATTATTTATTAATAAAATTCTCCCAACTGCTCCTTATGAAAAAAGATTTTGTTCGCAATCGTATTGGTAATGAGTCCATTCCTGACCATTTAGAGGTCCGAAAATGCATCATTGTTTGTAACTTTGACATTCTCATGGTCCGAAACGACCTATTTTCGCACCTCTACGTGTCTTTAAATTCAGCTACTAGGTGGCGCGCAGAAAATTACATCGCCAAATGCGGTGTATAAATGGCTGTATAAATCATGTTTGGTAATGTTGCGGACATTGGCTGATAAAGAACGAGTACCCAGGTATTATTATTAATTTATAAATACTCCTAT
Source organism: Agrypnus murinus (assembly GCA_929113105.1). Lineage (NCBI taxonomy): Eukaryota > Metazoa > Arthropoda > Insecta > Coleoptera > Elateridae > Agrypnus > Agrypnus murinus. The sequence continues at coordinate 6,868,056 of OV816029.1, forward strand.
TCAATAAAATCCTCGAAATATTATGCGATCGAATTTGATGATGTAAGTGGCGACATACGTTATGCCAATCCCAACCGATGACATTTTGCATCTGTCAAGAATTTTAGATAATTCGGTATTTAAAGGACGATTGCGAATAAAATAGTATACAAACCTCGGCAAAAGTACCATTCCTGTGTCTCGAGAACTAGTTCACCTCGAGGCTATCGCCTCTCGGTAAACTATATTGTTCTCTCGACAGGAATGGAGTACTTTCGGCCTCGGTATGTAATGTACTATTTCGTACCCACACATTTCGTGTTTATATCTTTTATATTTTATTCCACATGTACCATAGCAGCACATGGTTATAACTTTCTCGCTATCTGATTCATTTGACAACATCGTATTTTTGCAATAATTTGGTTTATTATTTCTTTAAAAACAACGCGAAAATAGTAAACAAATAATGCACATAACCTCATTTAATAGGAAATAATAATAACAGTGCTTGCTTTCATAATCCAAAGATCGCAGGTTCGATCCCCGGCCGAGCTGGTAATTTTTCATAGCTGAGAAAAATTTAAAACATGCCTTCTTTTCGGATAGGAAGTAAAACTGTAGGTCCCGTGTCAATGCGATGTTTGGCACGATAAAGATCCCTACTGGGGGTGGAATTCCCCCAGATTCGGCTAAATTCTAGTAGGGATGGCCAAATGATCATAGCAATCGGTGCCATGAGGTACGAAGGATGCTCCGCCATCCCGATTCCTCACCCAAAAACAAACAAACAAACAAACAGTGCTTGCTAAGTTGGCAATATGTCTATTTCAGAGATAAAAATAAAACAAGCGCGAAATTTAAAATTTTACATGATATTGGTGGCCACTACTTGCTTCAGTGGGACCGCACGGGATTATTTTAATTGGTGGTGGTCGATGGTAGTGGGTGGTAGTGGCTGCAGTGAGACTGCGGCGTTAATTATATAGGTGGTGTTGGATGTATGCTTTAGTTGTAACATAACCTTCAAACCTTCCAGTTTGACAATTATTCTACCGCATAGTTGGATTTAATAAAATTCTGCTGGAATGCCGGTCAATCTTTGGCGCGTCCCAATATTTCAAAGTTCCATAAATTTAAAAAGGTATTTTTATTATATCAACCGAGCTCTTAATACGGCTCTGCTCGCAAACTTTTTAAACTGGGGTTTCCATATCGAAAATGTTGGCTAACCTGAATGTGAGTGAACTAGCAGCAGCTGATTGTGCATCCGATTGTGAAAGTAAACCAACCTAACCTCATTTTTTCATCGAATTTTGACATATTTGTCGTTCGTGGATTCAAGTAGTTTATATAAATAAATATGTTTATAAATGAAACGGTCTAATTTATAGAGAAATGTTAGTTTTTAAGAGATAGTACACCACAAACCTAAATAAACGTGAAAAGATATGGAATTGATTAAAACACCAAAGGTATGTTGCGTTTATAATTATTGAGATTACGTTTTAAATTTATTGGATTATTATTTATACTATATCATTCTAAAAAGAACTTGTATAACAAACTATCAAAGATAATGTTTACTGAATCATCACAGGTGATTAATAGCTTGTTTTATCTGATTACAAAACTTTCCACTAATATTGATGTTAACCTATAAATTATATTTTTTTGAAGATAGTGTTCAGTTTCAAGTGTTGTTGTTTTATAACGTAATAAATCCAACTTTATCAAAATTGAATAATTCATTGATTATAACTTAAGGACAATTTAGAATTTGTTTGTTTGATAATTTTACTCTATAAATATTTTGTATGACTTGCTATTAATAAAAACTACATTAAAATTACAGCAAGTCAAGAGAGTAATTGATGACGAAATCAAGATGCGTACATACCAGTTATGTGGTTGTTTACTCAATCTGTATTACGCTACATTTTTCGTCAAAATTATCAAATGTGCCAATTTCTAAAAAAATCAGATCGTAGATTAGTAATATTCCATTGTTTGTTTAAACCGATATAAACAATATTCACACACTTTCGAAGTTCACTAACCTGTTTTTATTTGAATAACGATAACAGCTGAAAACCTGTGATGCCTGCAACTTTTGCATGTCAGATAACAATAATCCTTACTATTACATAAAATTTATTTTATGATAGCATGCAAATAAATATTGGGAGTTTTTAATATATTAGAAGATTATTTTGGACTCGCTTCACCAATTTATGTAACAAGAAGTGCGTTTAATCTAATAGCTGATCGTAAATCTATATTGCTGATTGTATCAGAATTTCAATAATCTCGATTTCACGTTTTTTTGAGATTTTTGTTATTAATTTAGTATAACAGTTATTACTTCCTTTTTTAATCTATTATATATAACGGTTGAGTGATTATCTGGCACGTGTCAGTAATAAGCAAAATTGCTCTTGCTTTTTTCTGAAAATTCTATTATAAAAATTGCGTTGTTAACTTGAAACTCAACAATTGTTATTTAGTTTCAAATATTTGAATTGAAAAACAAAAATGGCAATTTTTGTTGACGATTGAAATACTTTATTTAAGTACTATTAATTTTTGATTATGTACTCATAAAAACTTTTAATGAGACGATTGGTTTAACAAGTCTAGACATAGAGTTAACTGAATTTTTTTTGTTATTATTATTGTTTTTATGTTGCAGTATTGAGATATAATGAAAGATTTTTAAAAATCTTTAAAGGTTAAGCTATAATTAAAGGTTAGATTTGATATGCTTAGAGGTTAAGTATTTATGTGATTGCGATATAATTTTTAAAAAGTTTTCTTAACATTTTGTGATTTTTGTTAGCAATGGTTATATTCAGTGTGTAAATAAAGTAAGGAATAAAATTCATATTTCTTGTATCGTCATTGTTTGGAAGAAAAGCTGAAACCTGTCAAAATTATATTTTTATCCTGTGGGTTTTATGGACGTCAATTTTAATTTTTTAGTTTACTATTGTGAAACCCCCTTATTTTTTGCTAGAAATGAAAAGTATATTTTTTTCTGAGTTCAGCAATACTCCCATATGTAGTATTTAAAATACCACACCACCACGAAAATAATAATTAATCTTTCAATTCTAATGATTTCGTGAAAGTTATCACATTTGGTCCTCTATATTTCAAAAAATACTAATTCTAAATACCACTTATGGGGTATTGCTGAACTGAAAAAAATATACTTTTCATTTCTAGCAAAAAATAAGAGGGTTCCATTTAAAAAAAAAAAGTCGACGACATGTCCGAGATTTTCTTCCAAACTGTGATAATACAAAAAATATAAATTTTATTCTTTACTCTATTTATACACTGAATATACAGAGGTGAAGGTCGTCAGTTAACCCATAAGAGTTATTGTACGGCACTCAGATTCACTGAGTGCGCAATGTTTATTACGTCAAGTGATGGTCTTACCCCCACTATAAACACAGTTGTTTGTTGTTTTTATACTTTTAAATGTATTAAAAGTAAGTAAGTAATTCTTTATTCAGCACTTAGCTAACATCTAAAAAATGTCAAATAAAACTATTCTTAATTTAACAAATAATAATCGTGTAGGTTACGTTTAAATGTCTCTAAACTATTGGCTCCTTTAATACTGACACTTAATTTATTATATTCTATTAACCCTTTATAAAATAATGAGTTTATGCAAGTAAACTTCCTCTGAGTTTTTTAAATAAAAATTATCTCTGTTTCGTCTATCTTGCTCATGTATCTCACCACAAAATACAAGTATATTTTGCAAATAAGATGGCATATCCCATCTAATTAATTTATATATTGCATGATATTTACCCAATTGCCACACATTTAACCACTTTAATTCATTAAGCATATCACTGATTCTAGTATATTATCACACTTTAAAATAACTCTCGTACTTCTATTCTGTGGCATCTGTAATGTGTTCACTAGGCAAGTACAGTATTGTACCACAATAATAAAAGTGTGGTCGCACAATTTATTAAATTATGCACAAGTAATGTTGAATACACAGATCATCTTACAGATATAATCAGCATGACGATTAAATTTCAAATCCCTATCCACTATAACTGTTAAATATTTTATCTGTTCTACCAAACTCACTTCTTCATCTTCAATCATAATTCTTGTATTAGACTCTTTAAACTGATTATACAGGGTGCGGAGAAAGTCCCGGAACTGTCAAATAGCTCGAGACATGCACGTAAGATTAAAAAAACAAAAAATACGTCTTAAATATTTTTCAAAAAGCTATCTAATGATACCACACTCGACCCCCCAACGCCCAGGGGGTGGGAGGGGGGCAACTTTGAAGTATTAAATAGGAACCCCCATTATTTATTGCAGATTCGGATTCTCTATTAAAAAGTAAGTTAGTTTTATCTGACAAATTTTTATCGATTTTCGATAGAGATGGTGCTGTAATCGTAAAAATACGATTTTTTGTACTTACCAAAAAATGGTGAGATGCGAGGGGACTCACCCAAAACAAGCACCCCGTTGGTGAGAGGCTAGTTTAATACATCTACGACACCAATATCATTTTTACATGAACAATATATCATTGTATCACTGCAAACAAATGTGATTTATATAATTTTATGCAACCGGCAAATCGTTAACATACAACATGAACAACAAAGGTCCCAATATATTTCCTTGTGGAACACCAACAATGATTTCAATCTCTAACGAAAGTTCTTTGACACACTTAACTTTGTCTTCTCCCAATTAGGTGGTTAGTTATCCAAGAATGAACGGTACCTCTAAATCTGTATTTATATAGTTTAGTAATATTTTTCTATCATCTGTTTCAAAAGCTCATTTTAAATATATAAGGACCACACCTACCATTTTGTTTTTTGCTAAGCTTCTTTTCCAATTATGCATTGAAGGGCAGTCTCACAACTTTACTTCTCTCGAAAACCTGACTGATGCTCACACATTTTTTTTTTATTTTAAAAAAGTGTCCCTGAAAAGAGCTTTTTCTTATCGAACAATTGGGCAATACAACTGGAATGTATCTACAACATTAAAGACCTTGTGATGTGGAAATTAAAGTGGTATTTAAAAGAAAGATCTTGTTTTGAGAAACATGTCAAAAAAACCGCACCTATTTACCATGCCACATTCTCTTGCTATAAGGGAATAAATCTGTAGCCACATAGTGTGCTGACGTCATTGTTTCTATGGCTGTGCTTCTTTGTTGCTACCAGGATATTTCTAATAATTTTGAAACTAGGATATTTTACTGAATAATACAATACAATACAAAGCTTGATTAACTTCTGAAGTTGATGAAATTCAGAAAGTTATTGGATAAGATTTAGGAGACCTGGAATCTTATCCAATTATATTTCTAGATTTAAGTCAGCAGTACGGCAGAGTGGTTATAGTGGATTTCTATCGCTTAACTTAGTTAAGTCGAGTTTGCGTCGGTCAGGACTCGGATGGGTAAACCACGAGCGCAGTGTACTTGCCTATAGGGCTCCGCTGCCTCGTCTCACACGCACATATCCACTCTGCGGCTCGGTGTGTCTGACGCCTCGACACCGAATGGTATATGAGGTTAAAGATTATGTATGTATATTTCTAGATTTCAAATTTAATCAGAATTTAATCAAGCTTTGTGAAACCGGTCAAGTAACTGTTAGTTACAAGTTATTTCTTTTAATTTATCATAACACTATCTTCGAGTTTTGGTGCTGTTTTTCATGAGTTAGAAGAAAGTAATTTGTGTGTATAAATTATTTCCAGCTAACATGTAATCAGTGATACAGAAACTGCCAAAAACGGAAATCTTTCCAATGCAATCGGCTGTGTAAGAGACGTTTATCTCTCAATTCGAGGAGATTGTGCTACCGCTTAACTAGTTTCAATTAGGAATAAAACAAACGTTTAATAAAATAAACGTTTAAACCATCAAAAATTAAACGTTTACACGTTTAAACGCTTCCCCGGAAAGATTTATGAAACCATTTCTCTATAATCCCATGTTGTTTTGATTTTTAATTTATACGCGCCATAAAGCGGACGACTCACGTTAGTTTTTGTCCACCACCACTAATAAAAACTGTTAAGAGAATATACGGAAAGACTCCGGCGGGATAAATCGCGAAGTGCGCTAAAGTGCGTCTGAAATAAGCTGTCGCAAGACGTAAATAAACTTGAAGTTAGCTGACCCTTGAAGATTCATTTACAATGATGCGCGTTTGCGTACCGTGTGCGCTTAACGCTTATTTTATTTAAAAAACGACTGGAATAACGTTTTGCGTTGATTTCCTGTGAACACAATGGTGCTTTTATTTTTGTCATAGGTATAACAAAAGCGAAGATATCAGTAAAACAACGTAAAGAGTACCGCGTCTCGCTTTTGCTGTTGGTTAACGAAAAAGTATTGAATTTAAAATTATTTCTTAATAAATTCATGGAAATATTAGTTACTTACATCTCTTTTTATGATTTTTTATAAAATTAAAAATACATATTGTGTAATTAATTATTAACTATTTGAAATGAAAAAATTAAGAAAGAAAAACTGAGTAAACGCATTCACTCTGAATACTTGGAATTCCAAATCTGCTTCGATGTCTGTTTTTGGTAAACCATGCTTCATATTTTTGCACCCTCCAGGACATTTGCAATAAAATTTGAGTTTGGTAATGTACTCATAAGCAATGCTGTATTGCTATATTCTGTTTATTTTTCTATACCAGTAAATTGACTGGTAGTATCGCAACCCATCAGCATGGAAACTAAGTATTTTTTTTAAGCCAGAGCTCCAAACATATTTCATGAATTGCGGTATACCTTTTCCGTTCTTGTATTGTACATCTACTTTAACGTAGACATAGAAAGTTCTCTAATCGAATTGTAGATTTTAACAAAGAGATTTTTGATCAAATGGTACTCAAATGATTTCATGGTGTTATGTAATTAGCTTCAATGTAATTTTTTGCAATTGCTTGATGAAAATTTGTTCCTGCATGAAAAATAAATTGAGATAGCAAAATAAATTGATGAAGATAGCAATACAGCATTGCTTATGAGTACATTACCAAACTAAAGAGTGGTTGAATAGTTTATTAGCCAAATCCAATTTAAAAAGCTTTTTAAACTACGGATGTCAAAAAGGGAAAACTGGAATAGTTCAAGTTCTCGCAACCCAGGAATCAGTACCTAAAAATGTTATATCTCTGAATACTTGCATTGTGTAGCAATTGGTTGTAATTTAATTTTTTTTGCAATTGCTCGACGATAATTTTTGCTGCATGAAAAATAAGTTTTATTGCATACCAACGTGCAAATGTCCTGGATGATGCAAAAACATGAAAAATGGTTTACCAAAAGCAGACATCGAAGCAGATTTGGAATTTCAAGTATTCGAGTGAATGCGTTTACTCAGTTTTTCTTTCTTAATTTTTTCATTTCTAATAGTTAATAAATAATTACACAATATGTCTTTTTAATTTGAATTGAGTTGTCTTTGTAATTTTATAAAAAAATCCATGAAGAGAGGTGTAAGTACCAAAATATTTCCATGATTTTATTAAGAAATAATTTTAAATCCAAGATGTAATTTTTTTTAATTTGCGTTTTCTTAGTCAACATATTTAACTTATTACATACAAATTTTCTGTGGTTACATACAAAGTACTGGTGTAATATAGTTGTAGCTTACTAATTATAAGTATGTGAAACCACAGATGATATCCTAGGACTGCTTTGAGTTATTGATGAATATCTTTGCTTGTATGAATTTAAGAAAGAAATAATAAATAACTACGCCACTGTGAATGATATGCAATGTGTAAAACGCATAAGAACATATATTTTATTTATCGTGGGTAAGACATAACTTCAACTAGGCATTATTACCGTGCTAAAATACTTTTTCGTTAACCAACCGCAAAAACGAGACGCGGTACTCTACGTTGTTTTGCAGATATCTTCGCTTCTGTTATACCTATGACAAAAACGAAAGCACCATTGTATTCACAGGAAATCAACGCAAAACGTTTATTGACTTTAAAAGTAGGAGTTTCCGTAAGAAACTATGTAAATAAATATCTTAAATGTTTTTTTTTGACAACTTAAATATCGATGTAAATATTTACAGTTTTGCCACAACATAGCGAATGATGTTCCGCAACAAATAACATAAAAGTTCAATTTCACCCCTTTTTTACTAAAACCCCCTCTCCCGCACAGTTATTTTTTGACGACAAGTAAATTCTGTTTAACTTAGGGATAGGCTACAACATGAGCTAGGGTGGTACTTTTTACAAGGCATGCCCAACGAAAATAAAAACTAAGGCACTTTCTGGTTAAATAAAACTCTACTAACATCTATTTTATTTCAATCAATACTAAATAAGTAAGCAAAAACATTTATCCATTGTCATAGATTTTGCTATTAAACAGTGTTATAATGACTGTATTATGTTTAGTTTGGTAATTTTTTAGAAAATGGTAATTCTACAAAATTGGCGATGTTCGACTACAATTATAACATTTATTTTAGATATCTACTCCTTACAAACTATGATCCGCACTACCTTAACAGTTTAGCAATCAACATCAAACGTTATCTTGCTAAAAAAAAAAACGATTATTAAAAGAAAACTGAATGAAAACCGTGAGCTATATTTTGACGCTAATATTTTGCGCTAATAACGCCCCCTCAAAACAACATTTTTAAAACATTTGAATATCGCGCTGTGTCGCACTATGCACGGGACGGGCTTGTTTGTGCAAATAACGCACGTGCTTATGCGTCTTATCCTTATCCAGACGAGTGCAATAATGACTTATGAAACGAGTTTTTTTATGCTATTTTTTTCTATTTTGCGGCTTTTATTCCCTTTTTAAATAAAAAAATCACAATTTCAAAATTTAGGGATTTTTGTGGTAGTTGACAATACTGATGTGACATTTGAAAATTCATTGATTGACAGAAAATTGAGTGAAGTTTTTGTCAATTTTCTGTTTTTTTTTCAATTAATTTTTCAATGCTACCAACTTTGAAAAAGTTGGGCTATTACAGCACTTAAATGAACTATTAACGCACTGTTTTGGGTGCTTTAACAGCTTTATTATAGACGCAAAATAGAAAAATGTATTATTTAATAGGAGTAGAAAAACGAATTTACGCCATCTGTCCAGAGAAAGTATAGAAACAATAAGCGAGTTTTCACGTTAATCAGATTACGTCTTTGGTAATAACTTGGTGGTAACCAGGGGCGGCTTAAGGCCCGGGCGACTGCCCAGGCCGCCGCGTCTGGGGGCGCCAAATCGGCGGTGAAAGAATTGGAAATAATTTGGTAGTGACCAGGGGCGGCTCAAGGCCCGGGCGACTTCCCAGGGCGCCGCGTCTGGGGGGGCGCCAAATAGTCGGTGAAAGAATCGAAAGTTCAAACATGAAAAAATAATTTTCTCATTGCAACGATTATTACGTAGTATTAAGTACTGTTACAGTGTTACGGTGCTCGAAATTAAATACTGTGTGGTAGTGCGAAGAGTCACTGTTTTGTTTTTCCATTTTTTTTCAAGAATTTCCATTTCACTCACGTCATCGCCAGAAATACAGTCTAACAAACAAATGAAGAATCTAGGCCACCAAAACCACGAGGGCCAAATTGTAAAAAGCATCGCGAATCACGTAGTGATCACGCGACTGGACGCCGCTATCACGTGGTCGACTCGAGTAATTTAACTGATAAGAGAAACAGCAGGTGAGCTGGAATGATTCAGAAACTGATTTTATTTAAGAAGAGCTAAAGTGATACTTAACGTACATATGTTTAATTATAATCGAATATACCTACAAAATAGGGAAAATTAAATCAATTTACACTATTATAATAATTATTATTAACGTCGACGTTAAATTATTCTATTTCGCCTAATAATAATAATAATAAAATTTATTTTCATCCTTATTAAATTGATTTTATCTTCCCTATTTTTTGCTAATTACATTTCTTTAAATTACCTATTACCCTTATGACACTTAAAACGTAATAGCTAAAAAAAGCTCGTAAATCTTTTTTGTGGATAACAATTTTCTGATATATTTTTTTATTGTTCGTTGTTTTTGGTAATAATGTATGTACGTTATAATAAAATGTTATGATTTCATTGTTATTTTTTTCTAATCTATTCTCCATCGTGGTGATTTTTGGTTTTAAGGGGGGCGCCAAATTACCCTCTCGCCCGGGTGAAAATTTTACCTTGAGCCGGCCCTGGTGGTAACAATCTCAAAATTCATTCGTAACCGTCCTGCGATCAGGCTCCAAGCCGCCAAATCGGTACTTTTGTAGTTAACCAAATTAATAACCACAAGTTTGATTTATTTTTGAAAAGTTATTTTTTAATAATTAAATTGCTATAAAAATGAGCGACACTGATGTAGGTTAAGAATTATTAGAACTGCGTTTGGGGTTGGTAACGATTTCTGTAACCAGGTAATACCCAGTTCGCGTTACCGACAAACAAAAATTGCGCCGCAACGCAGTTAACTGCTACCAGGTGACAAAAAACTTATCTAGTAAGCGCCAAAAGTTTTTGTTTTAAACGTATCGTAAAATTTGAATTTTAAAAATTGTTTGAAGGCGGCTTTGATGATGTTAAAATAATGGGCTGATTACTCATGGGCGGTGATAAAGTAGATTAATTTCTTACGCCTCGTAAATGCGTGAGTCGTAAATGGCGCGGGGAATTTAGACGTTTGTTTGAAAACGAATTTGGGTACATTCTACAAATAAAATGAATTTACCGCTTCTATTATTCTTGTTTATTTTGAAAGACCCTTGGGAATCTCGAGTAATTTCAAATAACACACCACAATCTGACGTCATTGCGAATTCTAGAAAAGTACGGTTGGTTTGTCACAATCTCGCAACTTCGCATGTTGTGGGATTGAGAATGAATGAGAAAATGTGGAAACAAAACAAAAAGGATTTACTACAATTTGGACTTTGTCTAGAACACCACTTATTTGCATTCGTAATGTAAGTTATGACTATGGCACGCAATGCGATTACTATATGGAAAATAAAAAACGATTTTTTAAACTAAACGTTTGCCCTTTTACTTAAAGTTTACAGCATAAAACCGTGATGAAGTAGCGGTTTTGTAAAGGCCTCTTTTCATAAATCCGCGACGATGATAAATTTGAGGAGCTTACCCACCATCATCGTTTAAGTGTTTTGTTATTTAGTCTTATTATAGAACCGCCTACGAAGGGTAAAAGATGGATTACTGCCGAATATATGTAATATCCATTAATATTAAATGAAAGGACATTATTGCGTGTTCACAGCATGAAATAAATGTTAACATCTAATTGAGTTTTATTTAATTTTTGTATGTCGTGTTTTATTTCCATTTTGTAAATTAATCACGTGCCCATGGACAGTCACCCTCGTACATTATCCCATTCCTTATCTTATCGATTTTCTAGTTTTGTTGTTTTTATTTACATTTAAGCCCTTATTAAACGAAAACGGGTTTATTTTATACAAAAGCTTACAATCTTTACGGACCAGAGACTGCGCCAAAAGGGATCGACGCAGCACAGCAGGGCCCGCCGTCTCTTCTTATGTACTTCTGTTGTCGGGGAGATCGCCAACGCGATTTCCCGACAAATTACAGCTCCGCCGCCGCCGGGGTCTCGTCGGTCGGTTCATGCTGTACTAATAAAAAGCACTTTGTGAAACTGTAACTTTGTTAACGGAGGTTTTAAAAGCCTTTCTCGTGTCATCGTTATTATTTCATTAATAAAACACAAGTCCGTGTCCCTCTCGTGTTGTGTGACAGATTAAAATTTAATAAAATGGATTTCTCCCGTTAAACGAGCGAACATTTTAATCGTATAATTATGCAAGATTATGTGGATCCGACAGCTGAAGATAACAGTCGCAAATTAACAACGTCCCCATCGATGTATGTGAGGATAAAATCGTGGCTTTTGCTGGGAAAGGAAGACGAACCGCCGGAACTGATAAGGGGCGCCCTTATAAACTTAAAGGTTTGTTCTAAATTCTAAATATAGTAATTGTTACGTTGTTATTATGAAAATGATTATATCGCAGAATTAGTTAGTGTTCACTGACCCATTTAACAGTTGATATTGACCTGTATATTTTTACGTGTCTATAACCGATCGATGTGGTGACGGGTTAACCGTTTTGGAGGTCGTCGCGGATGATATCTTTTATGTTTATTATTGCCCGAATGCGTTTTTAAGGGTGCGGATTAGATCTGACAGGAAAGGTCATGAAGCTTTCAAGAGAAATCAGGTATAAAATCTTTATTTATATACCACTATAATTTCCACTAAAATTAGAATGTTAATAATAATAATAATAAACAACCCTCAATTAAAAATAGACATACAAATCACAAGAAAAGAAAGTTTTCTAGCTTTGAACATTAATATTGGAGTCACGGAAAACAAACACCTGGCTGCTTGTTGACGTGTTTACCCCTTTCTATGCTATTTATAGGCTCTGATAAGTTTTATAAAATTAGTTATAATAGATGTGGTTTTACACGTTTCATTTGCATACTAATAGAATATTGATTTTCTTCTCTCTGTATGCCTCCCATTTCACGGTGGGAGGACATAGACATCTGGGAAAAGCCAACATGTAAAAGCTTTCCAGATAATTAATTACTAAATTTCTGTTAACTGATTGCATAAAGGTAAATGTCTCTCTAAAGAGAAATCAAAGCAAATTGCCACTAGATTGCTTGTATTACACGAGAGCCCACAAAAAGAGGTATGATGGATTTTTTATATCTAAAAGGGTTTTTTTTACAAACCTGGCAAAAATAGAACAGTAAATTGGATTTCTCTCATCATTTCAAGACAACAATATTTAAATATAAGTTCTTATTTGAGGTTTCTTTATATGGAACCCCTATGTATTCCCCTAATGGATACTAGTTTGAAAGATATTAATTCTCAAAGTTAGTTGTAGAGCATGAGTGGAGTGCTGCAACTTTAACAAGCTATAACTCGGAAACTGTTTTTTAATAACTCGTTTTTAATCAAGAGGTTGTCAACTACAAGATATGTAGGTAAAAATTAACCAATTCCACTGAAATCCAATTTTTATTAGTTATAGCACTATGCTCTATAAACAACTTCGAAAATTGGTCGAAAACTTTTTTAACAATATCAACCAATAGGGAAACTCAAATGATACGTTGTATGTTAAATAGTATTGATTATTAACAAGAAATCTTTGGAAAATTCTAAAATGCAAGATTTATTTAAAAATGTATGTTTTAATCTTACCTTTTATAATTGCATAGTTGAGAAGTTTGGCAAATTCCAAGTCTCAGCAGGCCATTACTTAATAATGTATGAATTGTGTATCGCATTAAACTTGCAAACAACCTTTAACTTGTCTGCTCTTATAAATCTTTTAATACAGAAATTGATTAATAACAAATTAGAATCTTTCTTTTAATAAGACAAATATAATCCTGATTTCTAAATGTATACTTTATTTCTAATCTAACCTTAAAGCAAGTAATTGTCAAATAATTACACAATTATGAAATAAATAAAGATTATTAAAAGTTTCACAGTTTTATTAAAATACAACCTGACAATATTGTTTCGACAGCTATGCTGTCATTATCAAAGGTAATATAATTATAAACAAACACGTCGCTAAGGTAGATACAAAAATATGTAACTAGATAAAATAATAATAATAATCAGAATTAAATATCTAATACTTCCAGTAACGGAGAATTACTGAGCTCAAGTTGTTCATTCATTAAAGGTACCCTGAGTTTGTGTTTGTATATCTCAAAGGCTTCTAAAATGTCTAATTTGCGTTTGTTATTACAAAAATGTAGGAATTTAATATTATTTTGAGGAGTCATTGTGTGATTTTGTTCTAAAAGGTGTTTGGCGTAATTCGATTTTTCAGGATGTTTATTTTTGTAAAGAACACGTACGTCATTACAAAAATAAACATCCTGAAAAATCGAATTACGCCAAACACCTTTTAGAACAAAATCACACAATGACTCCTCAAAATAATATTAAATTCCTACATTTTTGTAATAACAAACGCAAATTAGACATTTTAGAAGCCTTTGAGATATACAAACACAAACTCAGGGTACCTTTAATGAATGAACAACTTGAGCTCAGTAATTCTCCGTTACTGGAAGTATTAGATATTTAATTCTGATTATTATTATTATTTTATCTAGTTACCTATTTTGTATCTACCTTAGCGACGTGTTTGTTTATAATTATATTACCTTTGATAATGACAGCATAGCTGTCGAAACAATATTGTCAGGTTGTATTTTAATAAAACTGTGAAACTTTTAATAATCTTTATTTATTTCATGATTATGGAGTTCCACAAAATAAGGCTGGAAACAATAAACAAAATTACACAATTTCCATTAGTAATTTTTGATTTGTAACCAAACACTGCTAAAAAGAACGTTTGTTTCAGGCTTCCAGGCCTACTGCTAGCAGTGTAAAACATTAAACAGACTATAGAAAAATTCATTTTAAGTATAGGTATTTCAAGATGAATTTAAACTTGAGGATTAGTCATCTAAACTACTAAAAACTTTTAAAATTCTATATTCACAAGGTTGATAATCCTTTACTAACACATATTTCTGAAATTTAGATCTGACAGTTCCAATTTTGAGGTTAATGGCGTAAAAAAATTAAAAAAGAATGATACATTAAAAAATCAAAATTGCCCTTTCAATGCAGTTATTAATATTCTCAATATACAATAACAAATCTGTAAGTCAATAAAATGTTAACAGAATATACTTTTTGCAATATACAAATTTGTCTAAATAAGACTTGTGATTAAATGTGGCTCTTTTCATAGTGTTTTGAAATTATAAGCATATATTATGCGTATGCTAAGTTTTGAAAAGATTCCTTATTATTGTTAGAATTGGTAATTCCATTGAATATAATCACTATTGGTTTTTACCCATGCCCAACGAAAAAGATGTTAAGTGACTGTTTGCGATAACACCAATCTTATCTAACCCGGTTTGTCAACAAAATCGCTATTTAAGACTGGGTACACACATTGCAAGGTTAATTAATAGATTGAAAGCGACTGAAAAATTAAGATAACAGGCTAAAGTACAAGGCAATTTACAACAAAATTGCAAGAACGAGATTAGTTTGCGAACATAAGTGTCAATCTTGAATAGTACGCAGTAGGCATTTGTGCTCCTATTTTAATTTAAGAGAAATTGCAAATAAATACATTTATTTTGTTAACAAGGCGTTTAGACCTATTCGAGGTACAGATAGATGGGAGTTTTTGTTAAGAAAAATCATATTCACGGATGCCATCGAGTGTGGTGCGTCAAGGTAGGTGCAAAAACTACAAGAGTAGCAAAAATTATGTAAAAAATAATCAGTACATGCTTCTTTAATGTTAGATCAATTTTTCGGTATTATTATAAATGCTTATGCTGTTCTTAAACATTGTTAAATTCTGAAAATCAATCTAGGATTACATTTTCAACTAAAGTTGATTTTTTCCATTTGCTAATTCAAGGTCATATCTTTTTGGCATAAAGTTGGTGCAAGATTTGAATGTGAGTTTTTTGAAAATTTTTATTCTTCATTGAAAATAACACATTTGAAGGTTAGTTGTTGCACGATTGCTTTTTCTAGCTACTGCAATTAAAAATACAGAATATCTACAATTTAATAAGTTATTTTTAATATTTCAGTTTATTTCCACATGAATAGTATTATTACATTATGTTTATTTAAAATTTGTTCCATATTAAACTGAAACTTTGAACTTGTTGACATTATTGTTTACAATGGGCGCATTCAGCAGACTCACCGGTGATAAACTGGTGCTGCTCACAGGTAGATTTTAACTGAATGATGAAGAATTGGTTATCGGTTGATATATTTTTTAAATTTACTTGTCAAATATAGAGTGACATAATCTAATTCGATATTTGTAATAATCATAATAATGGAGCAACTAATATTAGATGAGGATAATGTAAATCTAATTGTAAATGTCAACAGGTTTTTCGGAAGAGATCGTAAAAATATCTATTAAGCACAACAGGATAATTCAACCACAGCCATTCTTCACACAACCCAACCATGCATAGCAACTTGTTTGCTGATCTGGTTTCAAAAAGGAGAAAAAAAAACAAAATAAACGTCAAAGGGCGCTGTTGTAACCTCACTTTTAATTGTACCGGTGCGGTATGTTAACAAGCCGTATTTAAAATGTGGTGAGCAAAACAACTACCGGTGACCCAGACCGGTAAGTCTGCTGAATGCACTCAATGTCACTTTTGTAATCAGATTGTAATACCACTATTGCTTTTCTGGGGTCAAAATTAGGAATGAAACACATACCCCCAGATGCTGTGACCTTGGATTGGCAACTAAAAAAAAAAAAACTATTTGTCATTTCAATGTCACTCTAGCAGTGATAGAAAATCTCCCAATCACAAAATTCAGTTAATTTTATTTGAACTACACTCATAGAACGTTATAACTACTGCTGTTATGAATAACCTAAATTTTTGTACTTGCCGAAGAAATATTTTTTATCAATTAGTCTTTTTAATGCAAGATTGTAAATCATTATAAAGTTTTATCCCTTTTTTTTGTTCCTAGCTTATTTTATCATTAGAATGCCATTAAATAATGGTTATGTCGTGAGTTTTATCAGATAAACGTAGTCCTTTAGTTTTATTGATCACGCTATGCCAAGAAGGTTATTGTATTCCTTTCTTGGGTTGTGAAGCATTCATTTTACTTTTTAAATCATTGATTTTCTAAACTGGTAATTTAGTTTAGCAAATGATCTAAAAACAAGCTGAAATAAAATAAAAAACGTAAATGACAATTAAGAAAGACTTTTAAATTTAGGTTATAAAATAAAAGTCATAGCCATCTATGGAATATCAATCATATGTCACAATTGACAAATTAAATATTCTAATAAGTTAGATTGACAACCAATAAAAAATTTTGATTGATTTCTTTTTGGCTTTTTCCTACTGTAATAACACACGCACACACTCTAGTTTGTAGCAACAATGTAATAAATAATGTAGCTCAAATTACTTCATGTAATAACCTATCAGTCTTCCGGTAGCAACAGCATCTCCAGTTTAGCTTTTAAGCAGATTAATCCTGGTGTAATAGTGGGTGTTTCTAAATCTCCAGTTTCTTTTCTCATTTATTTCTTCTTATGAATGATACGTGTTTCAGAAAAAAATATACCTATTTAAGCTTGATTTTGCTTAAACTGACTAAATTACTTATAGCAATTTGTTAAACTAACTTTTTTAATTAGACAATTTAATCAAAGTTTCAAGAATGATTATAAATTAACCTAGAAGTTGTCTGTAATGAAATCTCGAAGTGACATTCATTATAAAAAATACAAAGCCTAAGTCTGTCACGAAGGAGTCTTCTTAATGCAATTAAAGTTCTCTAATTTTCTCTTAATATTGTTTCTAACATTTATGAGAAAACTTCTCAAAATCCCTTAACTCTTGTTGAAGTTGGAAAGCTTATAAAGTCGGCCAAAGTGGCTTCTGCTGGCATTACGTATTAGCAAAGTCGTAATACTGAATATTAAAAAAAAAAGCCTGGTAATATTATCTTAATGAAGCTTTTTCATAAAGCATTTCGTTGGTTTATGTATGATATAAAAAAACTTTCTTTTTTTATGATTTTATTAATGTAGTGCTAAGAGGGTGGTGATGGTGAAACCTTATAAAGGAGTTATATGTATTACAACATAAGAGAGAGTTAATAGCATTTGGTATTGATTTTCTCTTTAGCAATTTACTTGAGGAAATTGGTTAAACGGCCGGGAGTGTTTGCGTTAGATGATTGAGAAACATTTCATACTAGAATGGAATTATTTCTTTCTAAAACAAAAGAATAAAAATATGTCAAGACAAATGTAAATTTGGTGAAAATTATTCCAATAATGATTTCATATCAACCGGCAATGTCAATATGTATATATTCTGAAAGTACAAGAATGAGAGAAATCTACCGACACCAGTTTCAATCATTGGAAATGATGTAAGAAAATGTTACAATTGGTTCTAGTTTTTAGTAATATCCCAAGCTTAATGCACAACTTGAACACTACATAAATTACCATTATTGTAATCTAACCTGTAACTTAACCTCTGACCTAAGCTCTAACATAACCTTTAGCCATCAATTAGTAGCACTTCCACTGATTGCTAGATAGATGATGTTAAGGCAGCGTCACGCAGTCAATTACGGTTTTTTTTATAAGTTTCCATTATCCTTTTTTATTGGATCATTTTCGGTGACTAAAAGTAGCATTAATAAGCTGCTCTTGTCAAGTACTTTCAGAATATATACATAGGGACATTGCTGGTTGTATCTACTAAAGTAATTTATTTATGAAATGATAAGTTATTATGCAAGACAAATCACTAACATTTAAGTTATGCATTTCTGTACTTTGACAAGAAAATAACCTGAAAGTTCCAGACTTTACATTTAATTAATCTAGAAATCCAAATTTCGGTAAACGTTATAACTAGGGTTTCTAAATATGAACTTACCTCTGTGTTATTTAGAGTTAAGACACGCATGTCAAACTTTCCTAGTGACATTTCATATTTTGAAACTATCAGAAGGTTGGTAATCATAAAAATCGGTTTAATAAATTAAACTGTCAATATGACAATTATATAAATCTGAAATTCGGTACAATTAATACTTTATTAAAAGCTGCCGAAAAATTGACAAATGTGCTATTGTGTAGTTTTAAAAATTCTCTACAAACAGTAAATAAGTGATAATGTGCACATTCAAAAATTTTACATACATAAAAATAAACATGACAGCATAACCTAAAATTCATAACTGACAGCAGCTGAATGTTGTCACTAAAGTAAAAAGAGAGAAAAAAAGTATCTCTGTTTCAGACAGCTTAGTTTTGGCCTAGAAAGAGATAGATTTTGGCATCCGTGTCCTAACTCTAAAATAACACAGTTAAAGCTTTCATTGAGGAACTCTAGTTATAGCTAACAAATTTATGCAGTTTTCTGTTCTATTGAATATATTTTTGTAAATGTTATGATGAAACATTAATAAGTAAACATTACAATATGTATTATTTTATTTTCAGGTTGAGAATGTGCGTATGCTAGACAGATATTCTAAAATACCATCGCAAGGTACCCTGTATCTTACTGCAACACATCTTATATTCGTTGATCCAGATGCAAAAAAGGAAACATGGGTATTATTCTTTTTCTTATTATTTTTATTAGTAGGAGTGGAGAAAAACATGGCATTGTTTGTATATTACCTCGATTGGTAACTCTGTTTAAGTGAAATTGTTTGGGGTGTGTTCTACCTGCTTCCAACTTACAGGAGAAATCAACTTTTAGAAGTTACATTAAAGTTTAGGTGACAAGATGGGTTAGAAGTTAGGTTAGTGAGTAACTTAGAAATTGGATTAGAAGTTATGATAAGAGTTAGGGTTAGGAATTATATTAGAGGTTAGGTTAGGTTTGATGGGGTTTTGTTTGATTTAGAATAGCCGCGTTTATTTCACAGCTGGTATTTCACATCTGTTTACTCCAAAAGCTCAGTTTCTATGGTATTCATTGTTATAAATAATTGTAACTATAACAACAGAACTTTCAGAGTAAAAAGAGTTGAAATACCGAACCCAGCAATTATGTGCAAAACTGATTTTCCTACATACTTTCGAGTTTTCCAACTGTTCAGAAAAATTCAATTGTATTGCCTTCTGCAGATTGTTAACGTATAAATCACCACTCAATCGATTCTTCTTGGAGAGTAATGTCGACCCTAATATACCGGGTGGGGCAAAGTGTGGGGAAGTCTGATAGCTCCTAAACGGTAACAGCTAGGTAAATCATTCTAATACGAATGTAAACAGTGGATAGAGGCACATCTAAAGAAATTATTTTCAAATATACAGCGTGTTGCATTAAAGCATGGCACGCTTAAGGTAATTTTTTTTTAAATAGAATGCCCCAAATATATTTGCATATTTAACACCTCTCTTGGCAGGTTTATTCATATCTTATAGCCCCTTTATTTTCAAATAGTGGGTTCGCGGTCGAGGCGTCGGTCGGGTAACACGTGTGTGTGAAGGCTGCGTGAATTTGCCGGTTTTAAAGTAACTTTAAATGCAGTAAGTGTTTATTCACAATCGATACATAATGTGTTTATTACTGATGTTTAAAAAGTTAGAAAGTAGTTTATTATACACCATAGTCAATAATAAGTTCTCTTGGTTAGTAATGAGTTCTCTTGGTTAGTAATATCCATTACTTACTTTTTGCTCGTTCTAAATATTCTCAACAGATGGCAGAAGTTTTCGTATCTATCTTTACTTTTAGCAGGTAACAAACAGTCAATCACTGTTAGTAGCAACTTCTCGCAATTCCGGTGGTGTGCAACT
Source organism: Agrypnus murinus (assembly GCA_929113105.1). NCBI lineage: Eukaryota > Metazoa > Arthropoda > Insecta > Coleoptera > Elateridae > Agrypnus > Agrypnus murinus. The sequence continues at coordinate 6,888,560 of OV816029.1, forward strand.
TACATCAGTTTCACTATCAGACATTTTAAATCGTGTAAATTGCAATTAGGAGCAATGTAATTAAATATGGTTTAGTAGTGACACGAATTTACTTTGACAATTGTTGCAGCAATTGTCATTTTATCGCCACCTGAATAAAAACGCTGGTGTTGTGTTTTACATATATCAAGTATAAGGTATCAATGTAAGAACATAATTATGTACGATTGTGAATAAAATAGTATACATACCTCTGCGGGAAGACATTACGCGTCGAGCAATTGCTGCCCTTGGCGCTTCGCACCTCGGGCAGCAACATTGCTCTCCGCGTAATGTTCTACTTCCCGCCTCGGTAAGTAATCTACTATTAAATTAGTGAGGTGGATGCAAAAAATCGCATACACACTAGGATATAGCAGCAAATAACAGGTACTGTTCAGAATTATTAAAATTATAAATTTTCTTAAATTGAATAAATAACGTAAATAACCGAGGTCATTGATAAGAAGTGCAAGGTCAAAAATCAAATCAAATATGAACCACAACGTAGGTAACCCAAACGACAACAAAAGAAGAGCCTCCAACCAAAATGGAAAATAAAATTACAAACATTGTTGCGGAACTTAATCGGAATCTTGCAACACAAATAACTAATAATATAAACGACAACATGAATCAGAAATTTGAAGTAATGCAAAAGAATCACGTAGAAACAGAGGAACGCTTAACAAAACACGAGTAAAAAATAAACGCTGTCATAAGAGAACAGCGTAAAAGAAATATTGTAATCTACGGAGTCAGAATAGAAAGTAAAGCTCTGTTGGAGATTGAAAAAACTGTTTTAAAAATCATAAATGAAGAAGTTAAAATCAAATGCAACGAAGAAGAAGTAGACTTTGTTAGGAAACTAACACCCGGAAAAATTAATAGTCCTATTATTGTAGGCCTGGTTACTTATAAAAAGAAAATTATGATATTAAGAAATAAAAAAAATATAACCCATAATATATACATTAATGAAGATTACCCTCCAGAGGTATGGGAAAAACGAAAAAAAGCAAATCCGCTGATAAAAGATCTAGGGAAACAACTGGTGCATGTTGTAATGAAATACGACCAAATTTTTGTAGATGGAAACAGAACAGCAATGGAAGAACTTGAAACATTACATAAGAACCACTATAAGAAACGTAGAAGAAATGAGGGGAACAGCGATACATTTACACCTGAGAAAACAAACGTACAACATAAGAATAAACAGCAACGAGCACAAACACAGACGGAAAACTCCCAAAAGGGAGACCCTCCTAACCCCGAAAAAAGTAGCTAGCAAATAATAAATAAAGAAGGAAATAACCCACCAACGATAACAACCGAGACACTCTACACGAACCCACGAACAACAGTTAAGCAAACTCAGTTAAAAACCACCCCCCCTTGAGGGGTTAGGCGAAAGTTTAGCAAGCTGTCCCTGTAAAAATAAATCTGCTAAGAAAAGTCGATCATATAATAATACATACTTTGGAACTTGGAATGTAAACACAATGCTGAAAACTGGTAAAATGACAGAAGTATCTAAAGTCATAGAGGAGTACAAAATAGATATCCTTGCAGTACAAGAAGTGCGATGGAGGCTGAAGGAGTAATAAACAAACCAAGATATACATTCTTATATAGCGGCAACAAAATCAAAGAAGGTGAGCGCAGAGTGGTCTTCTTTTTAAGCAAACAAGCTCATAAAAGCCTATTAGGTTTTGAACCCGTGAGTGATAGAATCTGTAAAGTAAGAATGAAAAATAAATTTTGCAACATAACATTTATTTGTGTATACTCGCCCACAGAAGTATCAACGGAAGAAGAAGTAGACGAATTTTACAGTGAATTATACAAAGTGTGCGAAAAAACCCCAAAACATTACATGTTATTTGTTTTAGGTGATTAGATTGGTGATTGTTTTAGGTGATTGATTTTGTTTTAGGTTTCTCAATAAATCAAAAGTGCTTACAGATAGCTATAGGGACATACATACAAAAAATGTTCGTTATTTAATTCTGCATCACAGAGGTACAAAATATACAGGGTGTTCCATTTGAAAAAGTTGTGAATTTTAGCTTTGAAGTTCTCTAAATTTAAAAATAAATTTTGAACACCCTGTACATGGTGGGTCCATTTTCTTTTAAAGAAGAGCACCCTACAAGCCCCTACAACAAAATCCCTACTTAAATTCGTCTTCACAGTTGCGGCCATGAAAACGGTAAACTGTTAAGTGGGATATTGTAAAACTCAATTTTTTTGAAAAAAAATTTATAACTTCTAAACCGGTCATTAGATGGCGCTAAAATTTTAGATATGAATAAACCTACCAAGAGAGGTGTTAAATATGCAAAAATATTTGGGGCATTCTATTTAAGAAAAAATTACCTTAAGCGTGCCACACTTTTCTACAACACCCTGTATATTTGAAAATAATTTCCCTAGATGCGCCTCTATCCATTGTTTACATCCGTATTAGAACAACTTTTCTAGCTGTTACTGTTTAGGAGTTATCGGACTTCCCCACACTATTGCCCCACCCGTATATGTAAATAGTGATACCTTTTTCTCCACTCGAACTTTTTTTATTAAATATTAATTGTGAGCTTCTTTTGTAGATCCTACACATGCATATAGCAAGTTTAGAAAAGCTTCCCCTCACAACAACAGGGTCCCCCCTGCTAATACGTTGCAAAACATTCTTATCTGTAACGTTCGTCATACCAAAAGAAAGGGACTGTCATGATATTTACACAACACTGCAGCAATTATCGCAACCGAGTAACGTTGAAGATCTGTATTGTTTTCAATATACTTCCAGTGCAGAGGATATTCCGAAATCGTCTGGATGGGATTTTGATTTGCAAGCCGAATACAAACGAATGGGAGTTCCTAACGATCACTGGTGCCTAACTATGCTTAATAAAGATTACGAGGTAAGATAAAATGTTAAAGGTGTAATGGAGGAATAAAAAAAGCTTTTTATTAGTTATGTGACACCTATCCTAAATACTTATACGTACCTACAACAGCAAGTACGACGATATTAATGGGAAGTTCTCGATTTCGTTCGAAAGGAAGGTTACCAGTATTATCATATTTACATCAGAATAAAGCTAGCATCAGCAGGTGTAGTCAACCGCTCTCAGGGTTTAGTGCTAGGTGTTTAGAAGATGAACAAATGCTAAATCATGTACTTAGAACAAATCCAAATTCTAATTTTATGTACGTTGTTGATACTAGACCAAAGGTAAGAAGCATTATAGGTTGTTTTTAAAAGAACATATTCTGGATATCAGGTCAAAGCATCGCAAATACATTTTAAAAAACTAAAAATCAATGTCTGAAGCCAGCTTGGAGGAGGTTTAGGTTTTCTTTTTGCGATGTTTTTTTCTGTTATGTTCTGCCTTGCAATGTTTTGACCCCAACTCAATATATTGATTTTCAATATTTAGATAAATGCTATGGCGAATAGAGCTGCTGGAAAGGGTTACGAAAATGAAGCGTTTTATGAAAACATCAAGTTTCATTTCTTGGGTGTTGAAAATATTCATGTGATGCGCAATAGCCTCACAAAAATAACTGAAAGTAAGTAATATTAGTAAATGTGTATATAGTACTTGTATTAATATTGTGAACTCAGCATGTGAACAGAAAAATCCTACAATGAATAGTTTCTTAAGTGGATTAGAATCGAGTGGATGGTTAAAACACATTAAATCAATCTTGGATACCTCATGGTTTATTGCTCAAGCATTAGAAGACGGCATAAATGTTGTAGTGCACTGTTCGGATGGTTGGGACAGAACAGCTCAAGTCTGTTCGCTTGCATCTTTGCTTTTAGATCCATATTATAGAACCGTTAAAGGATTCCAGGTATGCTGTGTTTAAATTATTATTTTTACCATTTGCAGCTGATTGGTTTTATTTACGCAGGCCCTAATAGAAAAAGACTGGTTAGGTTTCGGCCACAAGTTTTCCGAAAGATGTGGACATGTTCAAAGCGAAAGCAAAGAAATATCACCAGTATTCACTCAGTTGTTAGACGCGACTTGGCAATTGATGCAGCAATTTCCTTTAACGTTTGAGTTTAACGAACGTTTCTTGCTTACCTTGCACGACCATGTGATGTCGTGTCAGTTTGGCACATTTATAGGAAACTGTGAAAAGGATAGACTCGATTTGAGGTAATTGTTGACATTTTAATAAAGTTGATCTCAAGAATGAAAATTAGGGTGTAGTACTAATTTCTAGGTTAGAAAATTAAATTCGTATCATGATTCAGTACTTGCCTACAGCGAAAATAATTTGTTTATCAGGAATAGTATATAACATTCATTTAATATTAATTTTGTTTTTGGTAATTTAAAATAATATGTATTTACATGACATTAAAATGTCCAATTGACAATATATTGGCCTCTTCGGTATTAATCTAAGTATAATCTGTTCACGGTTATAAGATATCTGAGTGACTCATGAAAATGTGACCTTTGATTTATTTTATATTTCATAAAGATTAAGTAAACATAATTTTGGTTTAGTGGAATCGCAGGAGGCGCCCTGTACACCACAATTTTAATAGGTGAGTTGTGACAAGTCAAATGACGGTATCCATGATGCATTAAAACATCAGGTATGGCAGCAATGATGTCAAGAACTAATTTGTGTTTTATGTCCAAAACAATTTAACCTAACTGTCTAACAAGACAGAAGTGACAGAGAACCTTACATAACCTAATTCATAATGTCTAAATTACATCGAGCAGTACCATATATGATTGTCCGAATGACTTTTTTAGTGGTGACTTTATTCTCCGAAGACTTAATATGTACCTGAAGAAGTGTTTCTGAACATTGTAGTGCTGTTGTTGGACTGAACTCGTGCTATTGAGTCCTATCAGAGTTTCAAGCTAGTTTTTTCACATTCAAGGAGAGGTAATAATTTAATTTGTTACTAAGAATTTTCCATAATATTGCACAAATTGGTATTGGTATTTTTGCGTTGTCTCCAGCTTGACATAAATCATGGCTTGCTTAGATATCTTATAATGGAATGATAAAATGTTCACTCGCAAGACTCCATTTTTTAGCCTATGCATATGAGTTGTACAAATTTGGAAAGTGTGAAAAATTACATTTAATGCAACTGTACATATAATTGATGCGCTTATGTGTAGTTTGAACTGTATACTAAAAATAGATAACAATGATCATAAAATTAGCAACATCATAAACAGATTATTACCTAATAACTTGCCGATAACAGTGACAAACACGTGTAATTACTTAACAATTTTTGAATTTATGAACTAGCAAAACAGTAAGGACTTCTAATTAAGTTACATGATTAATTAGTTGATTTTACTTATAGCATCTTCATTTTGTTGTCACCAGTGTACATAGGGTGGCCAACAAACCTGGAAACCTGACTTTTTAAGTTTAATTTATTAAACCAATTTTCATGATTACCAACCTTCTAATAAACAGCTTCAAAATATGAAATGTCACTAGGAAAATTTGACATGCGTGACTTAACTCTAAATAACACAGAGCTCAGTTCGTATTTAAGAACCCTAGGTTAGGCTAGGTCAGGTCAAGTCAGGTCAGGTTAGGTCAGGTCAGATCATATCAGGTCAGGGCAGGTTAGGTGCGGAACATCATTAAATTTCTTGTGCCATTCAATTTCAATGAAACAAAAAATTTTCCATAAACTTAACATGAGGCACAAAAAGTGGCGTAACTTTTTAAGGGGGCGTTTCCACACTTTGATACCGCTGTTTGACTCCCTTCTTGAAGCCCTGTCTATTGACGGCACTTCCGCTACTTTTGGGCGTGCCCACTAAATTAAATATAAACCATTTGATCATGAATGTGGGTATGCGTAAATTATTGAACGAAAAAACTGTGAAAAATAATATTTTACGACCTGGAAAACCGTTAGGATAGGATAGATTAGGTTAGGTTAGGCTAGGCTAGGCTAGGCTAGGTTACGTTGGGTTAGGTTAGGTTGGGTTGGGTTGGGTTAGGTCAGGTTAGGTTAGGTTAGGTTAGGTCAGGTCAGCTCATATCAGGTCAGGGCAGGTTAGGTGCTGAACATTATTAAATTTATTAAACGTACCACTCTTGCTGGCCACCCTGTGTATGCTAGTGTAACACATTCTAGGTGCAGATTGTTCTTTTCACACAGTGTCACCGGTGTAATCATTAATTCTTCTTTACTTACATTTTTTTTTACAAATCATTTATTAAGTAATTTTTTCAAAATGTTCTATTGCATATTATCTTTAAAGTTATGTTATCTAGTTACTTTTTTTTTATACAAAATCTTTGGTATTTATGGAGCTATCGTTCGCCAGAACCTTTATTTCTATTTATGTAAATGCACTTAAGGCATTTTTGGAAATTGGCCCAGGGCAACCTGGTTACAAAAAAGCATTTGTAAGCGTTTTGACCGGGCGTTAAAAAAGCGTTTGTAAATTACACCAGCTTACATGTTTTTAAATAACTCCAGCCGTTGAGTAAATAAACAGTGATTAATGTTATATGCGAATTAATTTTTCTTTAGTTACTATTTATTAGAATTCATAGGTTATGTCAGTCAATGTAAACAAACATTCGCATATGAGAATACACCAACCCGATCATAAACCTGATTGGTTTGATTTTCCCAACCAGAGTTAATTTCCGAAAACGCCTTATACAACACTATTAAATTAAGAGCGTATAGTACCCTAGCCAAAAACGCTCGAAAACAAGATATCGAAGAAAACGCGTAACAGCCTTATTTTGATACTTAGAGAGGTCTAGTTTTCACAGATGTTTAGCAAAAAGATAAAACTACGTTTTTTATTTTGTGGATTTTAAAAAATTAAATCACAAAACGCCTTAATTGGCTTTAAAAGGTCCATTAACTTTGTGCATCAGTTTTTCAATATTTTTCGTTAATATTCTAAAATCTACAAAATAATAATAAACATAGATTTATCCTTTCTGAATATTAATTTAAAAAAATCAGATCGATATCTGCCAGATTAACTTTAGTACGCGTTTTCTACGGTACCGTGTTTTAGAAGTTTTATAGCATATTTTCTTACTGTCTGGTGTCGCCACCACGGGCAGCCGCAGTTACTTGTCGCTTGTGATGTTGGTTCTTTTTCTATCTTTAATGTAAACATATAGTTCGTCTTCCTCTATATTTATATGGTTTTACTTTACCGTATATTTGAATATCCTTTTTCGCTATATTGAATTAACGATCGAATGTACTAATACGAACGTATTAAATTTTAATTCGGGATAGAGACGTCATTGGCACCCGTTAAGAAACATCGAATGTTTATTAAGTAAAAACGTGCAATAATAAGTCTTCTCCGAGCAAATATTTTGTTGACAATGTTATACGTTATTTTTGCGTTTTGTTTTTTTGCAGTTGTAACATAATTTATTTTATTTAACACTCGCTGTTTGTGACAAAAAAAACTGTTTACTAGCGAAATTATCGTGAAACTACATTTCAAATATACTTACGGTAGGTATATTTAATAGATAGAAATCAATCGTGATTTAATGATGTGCAAAAAACATTTAATACTTACCAGGAAATTAGTAACTGCTGTAATGTTACAGTTAGACTTCTCTAAATTACAAAAATAAGCAAAATTTTGAAAATAATGGAGTTTGTAAGCACCCGTACTATTAATTATTAAATTTAAAACTCTCGCAAAAATTAAGAGTTATCCAAAAAGCGTAATTTAAAACTTTCATTCAAATTATTAATTTATAACAAAGAATAAATATGAAATAAATAAAGATTAGTAAAAGTTTCACAGTTTTATTAAAATATAACCTGACAATAAATATTTTTTTAAATATTTTAATAAAACTGTGAAACTTTTACTAATCTTTATTTATTTAATGATTATGGAGTTCCAGAAGGTAAGGCTGGAAACAATAAACAAAAGAATAAATACACTTTTTGAAGTCACTGTAATCAGATACAAAATTGAACACAAGATTTAGAGACACATATATACATACAAAAGTGTAGGTCCCGTGTCAATGCGATGTTTGGCACGATAAAGATCCCTACTGAGGGTGGAATTTCCCCAGATTCGGCTAAATTCTAGCAGGGTCGGCCAAATGATCATAGCAATCGGTGCCTTGAGGTACGAAGGATGCTCCGCCATCCTGATTCCTCGCCCAAAAACAAACAAAACAAACATTATATAGGGTCATCAAAGACACAAGGAAGTCAATTATTCACGATAATGTCATTGGACAGGATGAATTTCAGTGGGAGGTTATCCTTGTTGCAGCAGGAGTCTTGCATAACTTTGATCGCACGCTCACAGCACTGGTTACTTCGGTCAATGTTGATTGGAGATTTATCCGTTTTGCAGTGGGTTTCCAAGCATTTGAGACCTTTTGGGTATTCATTTAGAGCTGCAGATAGTTCATCAAAATCTTCAGCTTGGAACAATTGGCTGGTGAACCAATGGTCAGCCCATGAGTAATAAATGAATGAACAGATTTTACGCAGCCTGCTCCAGGTTTCAGGCATCAGAATAAACGCAAGAAGGACTAGAATGGCAGGAGTTCCAGCGTGCATTGCTGATGTTTGGGATCTTCTGAAACTTCACGAAGGGGATCTCATTCTTCTCAGTGAAGTGATGGAAGACACGCGTAAGGTGGTAGAGAAACTTCATGTCGTCTCTCCAGCCGCTTGTTTCCTTGATCTCAGTTTTACCGTTGCTGAAGGCTGCTTTCAATGTATCATAATTGCTCATCAAACCCTGCACAAAGAAGTATTCGATGTTTGGTGATTTAGTCGACCCATAGGGCTCATCGTCCATGACAACGCAAAGAATTCGATCCAGTACATGGTGCTGGCAACTGATGAACTTGGGTTTGGGATGACCTTTCTCTTCGAACATTTGCTGCAGCCGAACAACAACGCCCGTCTTCTTGCCGGTATTCACGCTTGTTGTGTCGGTAACAATCATCACAATTGATCCCCACAGGTTGAACTCCTCTAACACACCCTAGAGTCCTTCTGTGATTGTTGCAGCTTTTCCATAAATTTGAGCGCAGTCACCTTAATTTCTTTTGCTTTATTCTTGAGGACCACGGACTGATATTCAAAGCCCTCAATGTGTTTGCTGCCAAAGTGTATGCTCCACTTCTGCAGATAAAGCGTGCTTACCAAGTGCTTCTTCAACTGAGCAGCTCTCGTGTAGATAGCCTTGTGGATTGCTGACTGACATGGGTTTGGAATTTCAAAGCCCTCACCAGAAAGCTAGCGGCACACCTTTGCTGCTCCGTGGGATGACAGATTTGAGCTTGTAACAAGGCGTCTTGCAACGGTTGGGTTATGCTTCCTTGTGCTCGTTAATGCTACATTCGCATCCTCCCAAGGACTGTCTTTGCTGTTATCGGATGAGTCCCTGCTACTTTCGGAACAATCTGGTGACGCTGAGCTGGTCAGTGTGGACACAGTCGCTTCCATTGCTTTCAATTTGCAGTTTGTAGAGGTTCTCATCCTTTTTGCACATCCATTCGCCTTTCACCTTGGTCACGTCAAACAGTTCATTCAATGAATCAAAGTCTTGTTTCTTTTTGCCATGCTCATAGTCTTTCAGAAGGTTTTTTAGTTTTGCCCAAATGACTTGATCAGATACATGCGATAAATTCAATGATTTGCTCCATAGGGCTTTAAGCTCCACAGAAATTAGACCGATCCTCTCTCTCCGTTCTTTGGCAATGGATTCAAGAAATTCGAAGCGTCCAATGACGTGGTTTTTCAAGGGCATGCGACTTCGTTCATTCAAGGGTGCTTCATAAATTGCCAGGTTGCGTCTTCTTGATGGCGCTTGAAACTGGACTAAGTTCAGGTTTCCTTGTTCTTCTCCGCGCTAGAAGAGCTCTTCTTGAACGACATGTAACTGAAATAGAAAAGGCCTTAACGTAAATATTAAATTCGTAACAAATTAAAGAAACTCCGGAGAATGCGCAATAATAATGTTGACACAGAATTAAACCAATTAAAACTGAACTACACACTTTGAACACTTTACTTATATACCAGTTTATACCACACTGCCAAAAAACTGAAGAAGATTTTAGAACTCTACAAAAGCTTCCCGAGCGATGACGTCACTGTCTACATAAATTTTAAAGTGGTTTGTGCGTGACCTTTTTCAATATTTCAATGGAATGAACATCATTTTAGTCATTAATAGGCAAAAGTTCATTCATTCGTGCTACAGGAAATAATTTTTGAGAAAAGAATGTATGTATAGTAGCCGAACTTAAAGTCGTCAATTTTCTCCACTTTTTCTTTGTGTTTCCTTAATCCCTCCCATAACTTGTTGGATTTTTGTCAAATCAGTATTTCTCATATAGATAATAAAAAATTCATCATGGAATAATACGTAGTCCTGGTTGCTATAGTACCAAAGCAGTTCAAGAATGTGAAGAATTCTTCATTTCACCATTTTGATGACCTTCCTGCATTTAAAAATGTTTTTTGCCATAATAGTTGCCGGGTATTTTCGTAACTTTTGATCACTTTTTTGGTTTAACATTTTTCTCATGTCTCCTCATCATTAAATTGTGCCAGTTGATAACTTCAGAAATTAAATTTCTTAGCAAGATGTTTTCGAATTGCGACCAGGTTTTCTGTTGTTTTCTTAATTACCATTATTAAATAGTCTTGGAAGCATATAATATAGAGTTCTTCGATTAAAGCCTTCCTCAAGAAAACACTTGAAAATGTACTTTTTAGGATGTGATCCAAACATTTCAAAGATACATTTTTTAAAGATTTTATTCTTGAAAGTTTCTGTACTTACGGTTAGAAACAACATATTTGTTGGACCGAAAAATGGGACTGCCAGATTTAAGAAAATCAGTGGCCAGTAACATCCTAAAATGTAAAGTTACGGTAAGAAAGTCCTGAAAAAACTCAGTATTAGGAGAATGCTAATATGGCCGAAAACGTAAAAGGTATAAAATTGAAATTTGTATAAACTGTAAATATTTTTGCACCAAAGACTCGCCTAAAAAAAGTAATGCTATATCTGAAATTTGGCTCAACACAGCAAAAGTCTAATTTATGACGTAGATAGCAACTACATGAAACAATTGAACAGTGTATTTTGTAAATTCATAGCGGGGGAAGAATAAACTTGACGTTACGTCAATCTTATCAGGCCCTCTGTTCCGTTGTAGCTTTGTCTGCAAACACTAAAAGACCAAAACATTTAGCTGGACAGAGCCCTGGAAATTTTGCAAAAAGATTGAGCAAAAGAGATTGGATATTTCAAAAACAAGAAAATATTTCGGCAACCAACCCAAATTGAAGCAGATGTAGACTATGGCCCAAAATCAGAAAAACCCGATATGTACCCAGAAGAGCAGAAGAGAAGCAGTAAGAGCAGAAAATGAACTTTTAGAAGTTAGGCAATTAAACACCATATTTCGAAGTGTTCGTTGTAACTATTCATTTAATATTCCAATTGTTTATTCAATTGCAGAAAGAGTTGATATAATTGCACTTTTCTTCGCAAACAATGAAAATGCCGAAAGAAGCTCTCAGTTGCTCAACCAGAGACATCCAGATAAGCATGTGAATCGCAAGTATGTCCTGAAGTTAGTAAGAATATTCTGAGAGACCAGGTGTGTGGCAAATAAAAACGGAAATGTTGAAAATCCAGTAAGAAATGAAGTGGTGGAAGTGACAGTTCTGGGCCACATTATTGTCGATCCTACGTTGAGTACAAGACAAATGGCTATAGGCTATACTATAGTATCGGGTATTAATCAAACCAGCGACGGCCTGGTTACCCACTCCAGATCTCGTCTAGAATTATAGTGTAAAACAACCTCCGACACCCCTAACGACGGCCTGTGGCACGTTTCCATTCCTAACCTGGGATTGGATACATACATACCAACCAGTTCTAAGGGTGAGCGCCGTGTGGTCTGCAACCAGACTACTCTCGGATACTAGCCCATGTCTGACACCTCAAACGACTGCCCGCATCTCTATCATCCTGAGCTAGTCTCAGATAGTAGTGCATGCACGACTCCTAGAACGACAGCCTAGCCGTTCACCCTGAATGTTAGAGGACAACATTGGTCCAGTACAGGGTGTTCCAGACAAATATGCAATGCTTTAAGGGGGTGAAAGGTGACCATATAGAGACCCCAAAACTCATAAAATAAAAATAAAAAATAAAAAAAAATTTCGGATTTTTCCGTATTTTTTACAAGTCACGAGTCGACTATGGATTATTTGTAAGATGTTGACCCTGAATTACTGATAAAGCAAACAATAGTAACTGACCTCCGCTACGTACGTATCAATTTACAGAAACAACAGAATTGAATTTCAGCAGCGATTGCCTAGTGACTCACTACCTTGATGACTTAATCATTTATTAAGGTCGGTAAATAAAATGTAACATACGTTCGTTGACCTAATTGTGATGGAAACATTGCCTGTTTTTCATTTTACGAATGTCATTTTAACAAAATGAGTAAAAACTCCCGTACCTGTCGAAAGTCAAAGTGTAGTGGTGCTCAATAGTGGGAGTCCGTCAAACACTTCATTGACCAGAAAATGTAGGCGTGTAAACACCCGCCCGAGTAAAACATTTGTGCAAACTAGAGATTTTCCTGTTTGCGTTCCAATAGCCATTGACAAAATTGCACTCGCGGTATATGGAGTGTACTTTTTGAAAATGGTTGATTTGAAAAGTTCCGTACATTCAGCAGGCGTGTTTAGTTCTGCCATAATCTAAACAGTAACTAACTCCGATTAATTAAACACGTAACACCACCTCACTCAAGTTATTAATTCTAAAGTGGGTATTCCACACGATGTTTTGCCACGTGGGAAGAGGTTCAGTTTCCCCAGCAGGGAAGCAGCCGGGGAAGATTTTTAATAAATTTGCTATTCCACATGTTGTTGTTTTGTTTGTTGTTTTGTTGTATTGTTTTAGCCGCATCTTCTCTCCCAGTTTTCTTACAGCTCTTATTATTATACTTAACATATGTTGTTTAGTAGGAGTAGCCGCCTTAGTGAGTAGTAACAGCATAGACAATCATTTAATGTTTCTGTTTTTATAATCACTACTCTTGACTTTCCATAAGCACAGAAAACCTTTATACATTTCAATAACTTCAGTTATAAAATGTTTAGAATAATAACGTGAATCAGATATCTTGATTATTATTAGTTTATTTATCAACTTGATTAAAAAGATCTGTAAATGAATTTTAAAACCAATAACCTCTTTCTAAACTAATATAAACTGTAATGTAACCAACAATTCTTTAGGTAGCTTTTCTTGACAGTTTCCCCGCCGTTTTGTCCTAAATGGGGAAACTGCGCGCCAAAACATCGTGTGGAATACCCACTTAAAACGTATTAATACGTAATCTAAACTCAAGTTCACGACCACCTTAACACAAAGAAAGTTGACAACAAACTGCATACTGCAAATTACAAGCTTCAAAGATCTGAGTCATCAACAGTTATTTACAGATGGTCAAAATGACTTGTTTATTATTTAGCTAAAACGTTTTAAAAGCACGTCCTAATCCTTTGTTTTGCTTGCAATTTCGAAGAATTAATTTATCCGGCTTGGGTTTATTATGATTATTTCTTTGATGACTTTTAAAAGTATGTACTATTTAATAGGCATAATTTTCATACAATTTTATCTACTATGTTGCAGTGGCGTGCCTATTATTTTTATAAGGGGGGTTGTCATTTCAAAGGGGCATTTCAGGAAATTGTTAGTAAGATGTTACTCTACACATGTTTCTCTATTGCCCTTTAACGGGAAAGGCATCTTTTTCAAAACACCCTGTATTAACTGATGTCGTAGAAAATGATGATCATTACCTCGCAGATCATTTGCATTTACAGGACGGAGCTCCTCCGCATTATGCACTGCTTGTTCGATAGTATTTGGATCGAAGGTTTCCAGATTTATCTCCACTAGATTTCTTTTTGTGGAGCCATCTGAAGAATAAAATTTACGTAATGACACCGGACTTTTAGCAGATTTACGACAATTATAATTACTGAATGCCGTCTAATCACACCACAAATGTTCCAGAACGTGCAGGGACATTTTGAGTAGAACCTTTGCTGCCGTGTTATCAGTCGACAAATGCTACATATGTGAAATTAAATTTGAATTTGTACTTCTAATATAATACTATGTGTTTATAATACTAATCTAATAACTCGGAATCCAAAAAATAATACTGCAAAGCAAATTCGTTGAACTTTCAAATGGTATGTCTTTTCCCACCCCATGCCATTTAAACATTTTACTGTTGAAAATGGCTGAACGGAAAGAGTCGTATGACATGCACCCCTTCCTAATAAAGACGTGTCCGGCCGTTTTTCGAAAAATTGCGGTTTAGTGCCTCGAAAAGAGCTCGTTTCGTTTTTAGGTGGGACACTCTGTATGTAATATCTTTTGTTATAAAATATTGAAGCTGGTCCAATATTTTAGATTATGCCTGAAGTAACTGAATTCAAATGACAATCATTATTATTATACATAATAATTATAACATAATTGATATGACAGTAATTATTATATTATAGATTTTTATTTGTGTGTCTTTATTTAAAGAGGGATATTATAAAACATCGTTAAAACAATATCAGAACTTGAGAAGAAATTCTAAAATGAAGGAATTCGTAGAAAACGCGTAGTAGTGCTAATATCATATGGCAAATGTAGATATACTTTTTAAATTCATAGTCAGAAAGATTGATGTAGGATTACTGTTAATGAGATTTTATAAGTAATAAGCAGTAATGACAAGAACATCTAAATAATAATCACAAAGTTGCAGAATTTTAAAATCATTTAGAAATTGTTTTGGAATTATTCTTTTAAAATCACTTATAAGCTGATTTTTTCAGCTTCTGCAATTTCTGTTATGTTTATTTATTTATAGTGTTTCATTTATAATAAAGACAAAATTGTACTTTTATTATGAATAAATATTATAGTATTATTATATTAATCTATATAACAAACCACTTAGTTTTATCTTTGCTTCGGAAATTCACTGAAACAGTAAAACTATACTTTTTAGTATGTATCATAGCAAGGTTGTTTCACATCTTGTAGCGCACGTTGTTTTTGGCTGTTCCGCCACTGGGTATGAGCTGACTCACTTTTGTTAGAACTAGTGGGACTGAATTGTACACGCCTTCCAAGTATCTAAAATATACTTCACCCTTTACCGTTGCCCTGCAGGTGTTTCTATTCGTCAGGGTACTATACGCTCTTAAATTGCAATATGTGCATTTCCCTATGTTGCATTTGAAAATAATCGAGTCAAACCATTGTGTACACATAGGCAACCAATTATACAGCATACCTATATTACATATATTGCATGGTAAATAAATAGCACTGTTGTATATGACATCTATCTATATATATAAAAGGGAAAGATTGTCTGTCTGTCTGTATATATGTATGCGATTTTCTCCGCAACCACTGGACCGATTTGGATGAAATTGGTATCATTGGAAAGGTCTAGGCCCAGAATAGAAAATAAGACCTAATTGGACTCTGATCGGCCATCGTGGTCCGAAATAACAGCGAAAAACCCATATATGGAAGTTAAAAATGGGTACTGAGATTGATGTGAATAGATATGTTGTCAATTGTCAAATTTGGTAATTTGACAATTACAAAAAGTAAAAACATGTAATTTCAATAAAGCGTAGCAAAGCGCGCCGGGTATTTGCTAGTCAGGTTATAATGCTTGAAAATTGAGAAGTGGTTTTTATATTGCTGCAGTTATTTAAACAAGAAAATGCATATTTTACTTAAAATAGGTCAAATAAACAGTGCTGGATATTTTATTAATTTTTTTCTTAATTGCCTTTTATTAGACTTTATAGGTTAAACTTCGTTACCTTAGAGATTGGTACACCTCATCATTATGCGCACAGACAAATTTGTGAATGTGTACTTTCGTTGCCTATTTATTTTTATACCAATGTTTGATATGAGTCATGGTCTATCATCAGTGTTTGCTAAATTCTTATTCTTTGTACCGCTTGTAATTAGTAAGTAATTTTAGAGTATTTAGTCGTTTATTATTCAGACAAAAACATTCTAAGCTGATATGCCTCTGGCAGGTAACAGCTGAACTCGTGTACTTTCTCTAAGGTAACAAACTTTATGTTACTCGCTCGAAACAAATAATTATATCTCAAAAAATAACTACATTCACGTTCGAAAAAGCTATTCTAACCTTATCTTAATATCAGTTAGTTAATCACGTTTATTATATAATCAATTTACATTTATTTTTTTCTTTAATAGGTTATCCGAAAGAACATTCTCATTATGGGGATACATGGATTATCACTTAAATGAATACATAAATCCAGTATATTTAGAAGATGAAACACCAGGAATTCTAATTCCAAATTTATGTCCACAAAACATAAAGTAACTACCAAATTAATTGTAATTTTTCATTATCTAAATGCCTCACTTTTACATTCTTGTAGATTTTGGCGTGGAATGTACTGCAGATTTGAAAGTGGAGTGCACCCACGTGAGCCTTTAGGCGACTTGCTATTAGCTACCTGTGATCATAGTCATTCGTTAGAGGACCACCTTAAATATTTAACAAAGGTAAATAATTACTAGAATTAAAAAAATATTTCAAATACTAAAGAAACATTTTATAGAAAATTTCGTCTTTAAAATCATTATTATTAAATTCAAACGAAAAGAGGAAAAGTAAAATAAAGATAACTGATACAAATGTTCTGGACAATAAGTACTTATATGAGAAAGCATCACAATTAAAGGCTTCAGATGACAATCATCCTTTAAAACTAGACATCAAAGAGAAAGAAAGGCCTCAGAGTATAAATGTTTTAGAGCAGACGCGAGGTGTTCAAGATATGATGAGGGATTTAGAATCTGTCGCACTAGATTGGAAAACTTTAAGAAACATTACCGAATGTGTCTGTTCGACACCTTTTGATCATTTTAGCAGGAAAGTAAGTGTTAGTAATATAATTAATAATAGCCAATTTTTATGTATATTTTTTTCAGTATCACTGCAGAAGGTGCGGAGATGTCTTTTGTGTAAGATGTATTGACAAACAAGTAGTTCTTCCTGGACATGTAACCCAAAAAGCTGTACCTGTATGTCGGCCGTGTTATGATAAAATTCAAGGAAACATTGTTGAAGTATCTGAATAATTAATATATGAATAAAAGGAATATAAGAGTTAGTTATATAAATAGACATTAAGTCAGTGATGAATTATAATTTCTTTTAATAATTAGTTTTTTTTGTATATAAAGACTGCCTATGTTTATAGTAACTCCATTTTTGTATTGTAATATTACTATTGTTAGTGAGATTTTGTTGAGAATAACAGAGTGCAAGTCAGAAGATGACAATAATTTCAGGTTTCAGGGTGATCTATAAAGTCGAAGACATTTATTGTTAGCAATTTAGTTAGTTATTTTTTTATTCTTACATGTTTAAAACTCATTTGTAGAGTTTTAATAATTTATTATAAATGTACAAACTATTTTAGTTGATTTTACTTTGTACGTATAATAATGTCTCATACACACTTTTCCACTTTTGCTGTACAAAATAAATGCACTAAAATAAAAACATTCAACATAACTTCAGAATTAATAGAAAGCTTGCATTTTATCATTCAATTCATCAGTTCCTATCACATTGTTCTCTACCCTTGCTTTAAATGTAGAAAAGCATTGTTAAAACAGAAATTTTAAATAAACACTTCTAAATTTGTAAACTATTTCTTTTCTGCTGAATAGATTTTAAATAAATATATCGTTGGTCTAATTCTAATACCTCGTAACCCCCAAATCTTAATTTTTCAGGAGAACAAGAAAATGTCACCAAATGTAAAACAAAACTTTTTTAAATGGTTTGAATTCCCGAAATTTTGTTAATTAAATTTAAACAGACAAATGTATTAATTTATCGTGGGATTAAGCATGCATACATTATTAAAAAGTGGGTTACCCATATCCCAAAAACTGTACCAGGTTGGGATACGAGGTATTTTTTAAATCGCTATAGAATAAAACTGGAAGCCCTGTGGTTTACGAGGAGTTTACTAATCGACTCGGCGCACTTTTTACAATGGGAATAGCTCATAACCCCAAAATTGCAAAAAAGTGGGTTACGAGCTATTAGAATTAGACCGACATATACTCTATTCATTATTAATTTCTTACACTTTAATATCGCCTGCTTTAGCTTGAGCCCACTTTCTCATACTTACATATCTAACAAAAACCAGCTTCAAATCAAGCAAAAAGGAATTGATTATTTTTGCAGTTTTAATAAACGGTCGGTAAACATAATCTGTAGATATTACTACTTAAAATATAATAATATGCAATAAATATCATTACTAATTAAAATCATTTATTTTTGCTTAATTTTTATAATTTATAGAGTTCGAACTTCTAGTCTCTTAAAAAGAATTTGAACTAATCAAATCAGTTTAGTAGTTAGTTAAATAAATATGCTTTAATGTAAATAAATTTTGAATTGTAAATATGAAAAAAAAAGAATAAAATCAAAATAAAGTGTCTGTAATAATAAAAATAAAACCATTATGCCTAGTTCTGTATCAATTTATTATAATAATATAATGTAGTAAATATTTTCTTATAATCAATACTTTAGTTGAAGCTTGCTTAAAAGGTATATAAAAATGTCACTATCAAAATAAATAATCGTGTTTTCTTTAAATTGTTCACATTTAAGTAATTTATCACAATCTGGCAACATTAAGCAATTCAAAAGTCAGTTTTAAATAATACAGGTTAAGTTAGGTTAGTTGTCAAGTTGACAGTTAAGATTTAATGTTTATTTAGAGGGTATGTAATTTAAATTTTTATTATTTTTATGTTAATTACAAGTAATATTCTTTCTGTTAACTTTGAAAGTTGATTATCTCTACATAAAAATCTATATGTGTTAACTTCGAGCTACTTTTATGAAATGGTTTAGATGAATTTATCAGATTTTGTTCTTTAGTGCTTCGAGAATATTGTAAGAGCTTCACGAGTTGGTCATGTCAAAATATATGCCGGTTCAGATAATTGGTGACTGAAATGGTTACCTTACATTTAATAATATTATATTTTTGTTTGTTGTTTCCAGCCTTACTTTGTGGAACTCCATAATCATGAAATAAATAAAGATTATTAAAAGTTTCACAGTTTTATTAAAATATACCTGACAATATTGTTTCGACAGCTATGCTGTCATTATCAAAGGTAATATAATTATAAACAAACACGTCGCTAAGGTAGATACAAAAATAGGTAACTAGATAAAATAATAATAATCAGAATTACATATCTAATACTTCCAGTAACGGAGAATTACTGAGCTCAAGTTGTTCATTCATTAAAGGTACCCTGGGTTTGTGTTTGTATATCTCAAAGGCTTCTAAAATGTCTAATTTGCGTTTGTTATTACAAAAATGTAGGAATTTAATATTATTTTGAGGAGTCATTGTGTGATTTTGTTCTAAAAGGTGTTTGGCGTAATTCGATTTTTCAGGATGTTTATTTTTGTAATGACGTATGTGTTCTTTATATCTTATGTCAAAATTTCGAAGTGTTTGTCCAATATATACCGAACTACAAAAAGAACAATTTAAACGGTAAATGCCCGATTTCATGATATCATGTGTTGTCTTTAGCATTAAATAAAAATGAAAAAATGTTAGTGTTGGTTTTAAATGTTATTTTATAATTGTTGGTTTTTCTTAGTATATGTGCACTTTTTTTTGATATTTTGCCAAAATATGGTATAGATATGTAATTTGTGTCTTCTGCTTGATTGTCAATGGGATATATTCTTTTGATAGCTAACATATAATCTTTTTGTTTAATTAAAGTGTCAATCATGTTCGGATTGTAATGATTTGCATGTGCTAGTTGTTTAATGGTTGATATCTTTTTGCTAAAATCTGATTTTGTTAGTGGAATAGTTAAAGCTCTGTGCACTAATGATCTGTAGGCTGCTATTTTATGTGTATTATGGTGACAAGATTCATTTGGTATTGTTATGTCTGTTTGTGTTGGTTTTCTGTATATGGAAAATTCAAATAGATTGTCTGGGTTAATCTTGATATTTAAGTCTAGAAAGTTTATAGCCCTGTTTTGTTCTGTTTCTAGTGTAAATTTTATATTAGGGTGGATACTGTTTATAAGAATTAAAAATTCATTGATAACCTAAAAAGAACTGTCAAAACAAGCTAAAATGTCATCAACATAACGAAACCAGACGATAATGTGTTTAGAGAGGTTTAATTCAAATATTCGATCTTCAAACTTGTCCATAAATATGTTAGCTAATAGAGGACTTGGAGAATTACCCATAGGTAAACCATCCTTTTGTAAATAAATTATGTTATTAAATAAATATTAAGTCCAATCTGAATTCAAAATATTAGCTCTGAATACAACAAATTAGATTTTATATTAGAAACTTGAAAACTTGCATACTTATTTTTAAAATTTGATCTAAGACTTTAGATTGGCAAAATTATTATTTAAATTTTTTGTTACTACTTAAATTTTTGCTGTATTCAAGTATTGAAATTTTAAAGATTTCTTCCTAAAACAAGTGGGTTTGTTATAGTTTATATCTAAAAGTATCTAGTGATACGCGCTTTTACTATACGTAATATGATTTTACGCAAGTAATACACCTTTTCTACCGTTTTTGTGTTAAAAATCGTTTTCAACCTGTTAGCACACTTTTTTAACGAAAATATCTCTAAATAGAAATTTTTTTCTATATGATTTAGTCACCAGTCATTTAATAACTTCATATACCATTGTATCTTCTCTTAAAAATTTGTAAAGCAACGTAAGTATGATTTTCATTTAATTAATGCTTATTTACGTATAAAAATCAAAAATACACTAAAAGTGGCAGCGGATTTCAAGGGTTATCAGTGACAAAATGGAACAGCATTTCGATGGTATGTAATATATGAGTAAAAGATGGAATGTGGGGTGTTTCCAGAAATATTGCAGGTTAAAAGCTGATGTATTACTCGCATCAATAGGTTCATTTCAGCAAAATTGTGTCGAATAATAACAAAGCCCAAATCATCATATAACCATAAGAACCAATTGATTCTGAGCTTTCTGCTAGCTTTCATGGTGGACATAAAAACGCTTTTATCCTTTATATATCAGTAAAAGGCAGAGCGTTAAAATGAAAAACGCGCTTTATTCGTTTTGAATGTGTAAAACAAAGATTCAAAAATTTTAGTAGCCCCGCTTTTATAGTTATGCATGATTTCTTCTTTTGTATTATTGAATATATTTTTATTGTTATATATGTTTTTAGCTTATTTTTTGTTTTTGTTCATTAAACCTTCTATGTATACACAGCGAACGGTTGTTCCATTTCTTAAATTAAATTTTTAAATTATCAACGCAATCCTTTTATGGAAGATTACGTATTAATAGAACACGTTTTCGCCCATGATGGATGAGTCTACGGACTATAAGCGCGATGTGGTGGTGTACTTTTTCTATTTTACCGAATTGAATGGCGGTTAAATCGGGAAAGGTTCATGAATCATGTATGTGATAAGACCCTGATGGAGATGGCCAGACTGAGGTGCGTGCCGAGCTTCCGTCGCCGCGGGGGTTCGTATGCCACGGAAATGCGAGGGTAGTTCGTTTCGGGTTCAGATCTATATACGCAGCAACTTGTGGAAGAGGGTGGAAATATCCAGGAATTATATTGACTCTTGACTCTCAAAGACCGAACAGAAGAATTTTTTCTTCGAACACCCCTTTTTCCTCTTATTTCCTGCATAGTATATGCGCGCGGGATTTTTCTTGTATCATTCACATTTTTATTTGGAGCATCTTGGATTCTGGGTTGTAGCAGTAGCTAAATATACTCGTTCTTTTCTTTGTTTGGTTATTATATCTATTGATTCAAAAGAAGGAATTTGTGATAATTATAATACCTTCACGATTATCACTATGTTTCCTGTAACGATGATGAATACTTTTAAAGGTGTCAACAATATCAAAAGCGTTAGGGGAAACTTCGGGAGATGATAATAAGAAGAAGTAAAAGGGTGACATCTTTGTTGCAAAATGGGTGACTGTTAATAAAGCACTTTATACTAGTACTTCTTTTTACAAAGCTCGTAAGCTTCTTAGGAAATACTGTGAAAGCCTTTCGTCAAGAATTCTTCCCTTTTAGGCTTAGCTTCTTTTATTATATGAAATATCAACACGTTATAGTCTCGTGTTTTATTAAAATGATAAAAATTAAGAGTTGACTTTCTTCAAAATGAATGTAGAAAAGAGAAAACATGGCATTTGTGATGTTTGAAATTCGGAGTTTAATTCTCCTGATAATTGGGACACCTTGATTCATGAGCTGCCAAATTGCATCAAATTAATAGTGGACAATTCATTGAGCTAATTTCAGTATTAATATTGTTTTTGTACTCAACTTCCTGTAATTATTGCTGCATATGCTTCATATGATGCAAATGCTACATATATGTACATTCCATATGCTATTAAATGTATATGATTGGGGAATTTATGATTGAATTTGCTTAAATTTTTAATTCTAGGAAATTTAGTATCTGAGATTTTGTAGCACCCGAAACCTTTAAAACGGGAGAAAATTAAACGAAATTTAAACTTAAGATACATATTGATATGATTTAATGATTAAGATCTAAATTAAAATTAAGATTAAAATTTATTTTGAATACTAGACAGAGACATAGACAAAGATGAAATTCACAACTTACTACATGCTTACCTTTTATTAAAATAAATGCTCTTGTTAAATATATTGTAGTTATGAAATGCCCTACTTTCCACAGAGACTCTCAGGCGGGTCGCTTTTATGGTTTGCTATATTCTTATAATCATTATGTGCGAACAATAATAAAAGCACATACAAATATATTCTTTATTTATTCTTTATATACATCTAACAATGAAACAATAAACAAAACGAAAATTGATATTGTAACAAGAGAGAAAAAGAAAGAACTTCTTCTCGAACAACAAATGGAAAATTCTACAGCGATCGAGAGCATTACTCATCGCACGAAGTCTGTGAAATAGACGCGGTTATTATAGCAATATACCGGTATGTTCGAGCGATTTCTAGAAGATTTGTATGGTGGTATAAAAGCGACTTTGCGGATAAAAAGGACCAGTCAACAGCAAGTCATTAACAGTGTATCACAAAGTGAATAGTGAATGTAAAGATAAATGTTGTATTAGAAATTCATAGTCTGTAAATAATAGTTTTTAATGGTTTATAATCATAGCGTTAATTTATAGTGTATTCATTAGTGTTTGTAAATAAATATTTCTTATTAATAGACGATTTAACCAGCACTTTTGTTATTATTTTAAAAAGAACGTTACAATATCATCAAAGAAATGTTTTCTTTTATATGAAATTAAAAGACAGAAATAACATTTTATTTTTAAAACGTTTAAACACTTCCAAAAGAATATTTATTTGACCTTTAGAAAATGCTGTAGGCTATGAGGGGACAAGACTGAGGAAGCTGTCATAGTTACAAATCAAGTACTTAGTCAGATAGTGCGCATATAGTTTGTATAATAAGGGGTTATTCTCAAGAAAAAATGTCGCTATGGGCTATGAATGGAAGACAGGTACCATATTTACAAATCAAGTGCTTCAAATGTGACTAAAAAGTGCGATTATATTTTATATAGTCTTCATTAATTAGTAAATAGAAAATCTAACTGCAGCCTGAGGTCACGAGAGGTCAAGAGAAGCAGCTACCATAGCTAGACATCAAGTGCTTCAAATGTGTCTAGAAAATGCACATATAATTTATATAGCCTTCATTAATTTTTAAATGGGACACTTTCAGGAGAAAATTTACTGCGATCTCCAGAGGTCACTAAAGATTATAAGGGAAGACACCTGTTATAGATACAAATCAAGTGCTTAAAATTGTGAAATTTGAGCATATAGTATATACAGCTCTTAGAATTCTGTATCTGACACTGACAGTTAATTGTTGAGTAAGTTTCGGAAAGGGAAAATAATGGGCTTTCCAACTGTGAAAAAATATACAAGGTGATCTATTTGAAATCACAAAGCTGCCCTATTCCCGAGAATACGTACGTCTATTCTGGATAAATCGGAAGTGGAAAAGAAAGACGAATACTAAAAAAAAAACTAAGAAGAAGACTGGCAAACACCGCATTCTATTATCTCAATTACTTCAAAAGTTATTTACGATTATAAAGGGTCAAAATATAATGAGACACCCTGTATAATTTCACATGAATAAAAAGAATTACCTGCGTTAATCAAAACAAAAACAAAAAATATTCCTAAAAAATGACATTACCGAGGTTGTACGTGTTAAAAATCCATATAGGTATCGAAGTATGAATTCTTCCTGCCTTCTGTGCTCTGTAACTCCAAAACTGTTAATTTTAGAGCTTCGTATCCCTGGAGACTTTCGATCAGGATAATGTAAACTACAACATATCAGAGTTTCAGCCAATTTGAATGGTATCCAATTTCCGTAAGAAATGTGCGGAGTCCTTTGCACGAGGGCACTCATTAGATTTGGTGCGGCCCTGTACATAATTTACCATGTACATTAATTACATAATGCTAGTTGTCAGATTAATTCTTATGTATTTTTTGTTACATATTTATTAAAAATAATTATTAATATTGTTTGGCTAAAAACGTAAAAATTCTAATAAAACGAACAAATAGATAAAAATAATAAAATCTTACTATTATAACAACTATATTCCTCATCAGAAATTTGAAATCCTGTATTAGGATAGCAGAAAAGGCAGAGGATTGTTTGCTGGAATCCTGGTAGCTACATTGACATATTGAAGACCCTCCCGTATGTAGCCATTGACAGACACCAGTTGCAATATCATTAGTAGTGCTACTGGCTATAAGATGGCGCCCAGTTTTACAGATTTTCAAGAATGTTTCAAATTTAACTTTGTTAAAAGTTAAAAATTATTTTGAGTTATTTTATAACAATTTTTAATAAGTATATAACAGAAAATGCGTAAACGATAACGTAACAATTAGCATTAAGAACATTAATAAAAATAATGGAAGCAGGAGTGTTTCCAGGAAATTAAACATCCATTACCTTGTTAGATGGCGCGCAGTACGATTTCTTGGAGACACACCTGCTTCTCTTAAAATGTCAATGATCCAGCTGCCAATTGTAAAGGTTTCTCACTACTTAAAGTGTTATTCATGAAAAGCTTTCACTTTAAAATCCCTTGACAGCGCAGAACTGCAGCAGAACATATGAAAAGGTTTTTCACTACATAAATTACAACATTTTAACCTCTCTTAACGTATAAAGTCACAACACTGAAACCATCGCTGGACATGAGTTTCTACCTGAAAACTACTCACACCAGTCGTTGCATAATCATTCTCTTAACCTCTCTCAATACATAATATACAGGTAGCAAAACTGTCAATGAACCAGCTGCCAATTGTAAAGGTTTCTCACTACTTAAAGTGTTATTCATGAAAAGCTTTCACATTAAAATCCCTTGACAGCGCAGAACTGCAGCAGAACATATGAAAAGGCTTTTCACTACATAAATTACTACATTTTAACCTCTCTTAACGTATAAAGTCACAACACTGAAACCATCGCTGGACATGAGTTTCTACCTGAAAACTACTCACACCAGTCGTTGCATAATCATTCTCTTAACCTCTCTCAATACATAATATACAGGTAGCAAAACTGTCAATGATCCAGCTGCCAATTGTAAAGGTTTCTCACTACTTAAAGTGTTATTCATGAAAAGCTTTCACTTTAAAATCCCTTGACAGCGCAGAACTGCAGCAGAACATATGAAAAGGCTTTTCACTACATAAATTACTACATTTTAACCTCTCTTAACGTATAAAGTCACAACACTGAAACCATCGCTGGACATGAGTTTCTACCTGAAAACTACTCACACCAGTCGTTGCATAATCATTCTCTTAACCTCTCTCAATACATAATATACAGGTAGCAAAACTGTCAATGAACCAGCTGCCAATTGTAAAGGTTTCTCACTACTTAAAGTGTTATTTTCTTATTAATGTTCTTAATGATAAATAATTGTTACGTTATCGTTTATGGATTTTCCGTTATATACTTATTAAAAATTGTTATAAAATAACTTAAAATAATCTTTAACTTTTAACAAACTTGAATTTGAAACATTTTTGAAAATTTGTAACAACTGGACGCTATCTGTTAACCAGTAGCACTATTAATGATGATATTACAGATTGTGTCATCATTGTCGACATACGGGTGTAATCAATATGTAAATGTAGCTATCAGGATACCAGCAAACTACCCTCCGCCTTTTCTGCTATCCTAATACACGATTTTAAATTTCTGATGAGGAATAAAGGTGTTGTTATAATGTAAAAATATTTTTATTTATTTGTTCGTTTTATTAGATATTGGATATTGGATATTACGGATATTGGATACCGGTCAAATTAGCTGAAATTATGATACGTTTTAGTTTACATTATTCTGATCAAAAGTCTCTGTGGCTACAATGCTCTATAATTAACAGTTTTGTAGTTACACAGTACGGAAAGCAGGAAAGATTCATACTTCGGTATATAGATTTTTAACACGTACAGCCTTGGTAACATCATTTTTGTGTATATTTTTTGTTTTTGTTTTGGTTAACATAAGTAATAATGTTGTGTTGTATTCATGTGGAATTATACCGAGTGTCCCGTTTTATTTTGACTCTTTATATACCTATATAGCTTTTGAACTAACTGAGATAATGTAATGCGATGTTCGCCAGTCTGCTTCTTAGTTTTTTAAGTTTTTTCTGAGTAGCCGTTTTTTGCCCACTTGCGGTTTATCCAGAAATGATATAGCATATTTTCGGAGATTTAAATAACATGCAGTATTCACATTAAGAGCTGATAAAACCATACCCTGTATAATAACCATGATAAGTATGGTCCTTTTGGAAAGGAGAACCAATGGACTTTCAAACGTGCGTGGTTAACCCTCATTATCTCTTCGAGCTCACCACCTACAGGCGGTGGCTTTTAGGAGGTTATTTAACAGCCCTCAAGGAAGACTTATGTAAAAATCCAATGACTTCAACTGAACTGTCCTACGCTATTTTTTAATTTGACTGCACTGGGTGTAATATTTTTCAATATTTATGTTGCAATTAAAACCAATATTTCTATAATATTTATGCAATATTAAAAAAATTGTGCAATATTACTGCGATATTACAAAATATCTCTTTAACATACCTCAACAATGGGTGTGTAAAAATCTTTTTTTTTCTTGTGTGTGTGTCTTCAGAATTCTGTCTAGTTGCACGAAACTTACGAGCACGCAAGTAAACCAACCAACAAGGACTGGCGCAAAATGATAAACACAATAAAAATGATAATATAAAGATAGTCGATACTACATATTCGTACAACAATTTAAACGCGACTATCTTTTTAAAAATACTTTATTAAGGGGCGCAACCATCTACCATAGCTACAATCCAACTGTGACCTTCATAGGTTACTGTAGGCTATGAGGGAAAGACATCTGCCATCATTACAAATCAAGTACTTTTAATTTGTTTAAAAAGTGCGTATATAGTTTATATGACTAAAAAGACAATCCAACTATAACATTCATAGGTCACTATATAGGCTATAAAGGAAAGACAGCTGCCGTAACTGAAAATCAAGCACTTCCAATTTGTTTAAAAAGTGTGTGTATATAGTTTATATAGTCCTATCAATGACAAAAAAGACAATCCAACTGTGACCCTCATAGGTCACTATAGGCTATGAGGAAAAGAGAACTGCCATAACTACAAATCAAGTACTTTCAATTTGTTTAAAAAGTGCGTATATAGTTTATATAGTCCTCAGCAATGACTAAAAAGACAATCCAACTGTGACCTTCATAGGTTACTATAGGCTATGACGGAAAGACAGATGCCATAGCTACAAATCAAGTACCTTGAATTTGTTTAAAAAGTGCGTATATAGTTTATATAGTCCTCATCAATGATTAAAAAGACAATCCAACAGTGACCTTCATAGGCCACTATATGCTATGGGGGAAAACAGCTGCCATAATTACAAATCAAGTACTTTCAATTTGTTAAAAAAATGCGTATATAGTTTATATAGTCCTCATCAATGACTAAAAAGATAATCCATCTGTGACATTAATAAGTCACTATATAGGTTATGAGGGAAAGACAGCTGCCATTACTACAAAACAAGTACTTTCAATTTGTTTAAAAACTGCGTATATAGTTTATATAGTCCTCATCAATGACTAAAAAGACAATCCAACTGTGACCTTCATATATTATTGACGTTTAACATAAATAAATCTAACCTCAAAACTTTGACATTTCTAAATTAGGTCAACATAACTTTATTTTTATTAATCTGAACAAGACGTTGCACTTTCTGCAAGATGTAAATTGAAAGAGCCATTGTTACAAAAATGGCTGTCATTTTATATCTTTTTGCCGAAACAATTGAATGTGATGTGATTTTTCATAAAACAAATGCCTGTTGACATTTCTAAATATCCTTAAGCCTATTATTATTTATAAATGTTAATACTGAAATTAACTAGAAAAACCTATAGATTCAAGAATTCTCGTTTTAATGATATACAACACTCTTATGAACAACCAAAATTAATTTTTTAAAATGAATATCGATGAACACAATCTTCGAACATCTATTTATAAGCCTAATTAAACTTAAAGATACCTTTTTACACTTTCCCATCTTCACAAATTTAAACATTATAATCTAATAATTTAATCATTATTTACATGTTTTCAGAAGACAACAAATTCAAATAACAAACTAATTACAGTATTTCAATAAACGTTCTAATGGCGCAACATAATTATATGTTGTTTATATGTTATCATTGATAAAAAGCAGCACCTACATTTAAGATTGTATTAAGTATGTGGTAATTCAGCTAGTTCACAACCTTGCATCACAATACTTTATTAACTGAAACCTTTAAAGTTCTGAAATACAAGAAACTTATAGATCCGTGGAATCTCGTTATCATGAAAACACATTTTTAGTAAATATTTGTATACGTCCCATTACAATACACCTTGTCTGTTTTAGGTTAAATCTCACATTAAAATTGGCCTAAACTTCATTAAATTGAAAAATTAGATTAACGCCACCCAAGTTTTCCAGATATCCTTTTCATGCCTAACGTGTTCAAGTGTGCATGTTAATTATAGTTACCTATATTTTAATTTATCAAAAGAAAAATTACTCAAAATAATAATTTTGAAATTGAGGTTGAGCAATCCATAAATTGGCTAAATGTGAAATTGCCTAAGTTTATTTAATTGAAAATTTTTTATGTTGGCGCATTCCTTTTTGGCATGTTAAATAACATGACAATATGTATGTACTAGAATTATAAATTTAGAATTCCTGATTATAAATTAGAATTTGTAATTTTAAATGCCTAGGATTTTAAAAAATGTACGTGATACTTATTTATATTTATATTCAAAAATGACGAATTAAAAAACAAAAAATTATAAAAACTGAAAATTCAGTACAGAGGTTTAAATTCAAAATTGAAACTAGAATTTCAAAGATTTAAGCGTATCAATACTTCCAGTAAAATTTTGATGATCATTAAAAAAATAACTAATAGAGAAGATCGCAACAATCAAAATTTAACTAGCAATTTACTGCTATCGTATTTATTATATCAATTTTTGAGACTTCTATTAATTTTTTTGACAAAGTCTTCATCCGGTCACTCGCGATTCGGCTATTGTTTCGGGTTTGATCGTGAATATCCTCCAACTTCTTTTTTAAGTTGAAGACATAAGCATTCCCGGCAACCTCCTGCTCTGCAGGTGGACACCCAAATGCCACTCCATATTGTGATACGACGTGCACGAGGTATTTCACTTCCTTTCGGAATATGTGGCACTTTTTTGACTTAGTTTCAGATTGGCTCCACATAGTCTTCGGAAAACTTCCCCTAGATTTTTCAGATGTTTGTTGAATGATTTCCCAACTACAATCACATCATCTAGATATACTAGGCAAGTTCTCCACGATAACCCACTCAAGATGATCTTCATTAGACGCTCGAAGGTGACCGGAGCATTACATAGACCGAAAGGCATAACCGTGAACTGCCTTAGTCTGGAACCAATAGTAAACGCGGTCTTCTCTTGGTCTTCAGGTTCTACTTCAACTTGCCAATAACCACTCTTTAAGTCTAAAGTCGAAAACCATCGTGAACCAAACAGTGCATCTAACGTGTCGTCGATGCGTGGTAAGGGATAGCTGTCGTTCTTGGTCACATTATTGAGCTGCCGATAGGCCACACAGAATCTCGTTGGCCCGTCCTTCTTGCTGACCAGGACCACCGGTGATGCCCATGGGCTGCTGGATGGCTCGATGATCCCTTGTTCTTCCATATCGGTAATAATTTTCTCCGCTGCTGATCGTCTTGCTGGAGGTATACGTCTCGGTTGCTGACGGATTGGCCAGGGTTCCCTGTATTGATTTTATGTCGCACTAGATCGGTTCGTCCCTTTTGGCTATCGTTCTACTTCTGTTCTATTAAGGTCTTTGCACGAACTAGTAACCATACCCACTAATTTTCCGACATGGTTTTTGGGCAATGGTTTTGGGACATCAGCCATACAGCTTGCTACTCGGAACACAGGCACATGCTGTCCCACAATGGTGCTCTTCTTCAATGTCACCGTCTCCGCTTTAACGTTCACAATCCTCATCGGTACTGTCTTTCCAACCTTGATCAGCACTTTTCCCACCAGTATGCCACTATGGGTCTTATCACAAACAGGCTTCATCATTTATAGACACCCTCCCCGAAGATCTCCATCCAAATCTGCCTTGACAATTTTCTCGCTCGGACCCGGCAATATCACGTCTTCTGAAAGAAATATCCTCACAACAGGGGTCTTCTCGTGGGTGCAAAGGAAACTCTTCGTTAGCGACCTTCAAAACACCTTCCTTCAAGTCCAACGTAAAACCAAATTTTCTCAGGAGGTCCATTCCTAAAACGAAATCGTCGGTGATATCCGCTACCAGCACCTCATGATTACGCTCTTTACTTCCAATACCAATATTTATCTTCACCACTCCCCGAGTTGGTATTACTTCATCTGCCACTGTACGGAGTTGAGTAGTTGTCGGTAACAGCTTCCTTCTTGTTCGTAGAACGTCAGAGCGTATGATGCATTTTGTCGTCTCCGTATCAATAAGTGGTGGAACAATTCGGCTAGCAATCTTTCCATCTACAAACAAACTGCTACGTGAGCCCCCTCTTGCCAACCTCCTTTAACTTTTCCGACGGCTGTACTTTTCTTATTTTGGGACAACGGCATTGTATGTGCCCTTGTTCACCGCAGTTCCAGCAACGGTATACTCGAACTTCTTGAAGTTTCTTCTTACGGCCTTCTTTCTTCTGAGGAACTCTCAGTACTAACTCCTCTAGGTGATCTTTGGGACCTTCTTCTTCTTCTTTTTCCACAACTGCCCGAACACGTCCGTGGCCTCGGGACGCTTTGTTTTGCGGCTTCAAATTCTAAGGCGTGGGCAAGCGCATCATCAGTTGTTCTTGGTCGTGCCAGCCTCAATGACTGTTGTGTCTTCCCGTCTCTGAATCCATCAATAAAGGTCTGCACAGCGAGTTGTCCCAGAAATGAATCTGGTGTCGTAGGGTACGCCAATCGGACCAGCCGCGCAACATCGGCTTCAAACTCTTAAAGATTTTCTCCATTCTTCTGGACACGATTCTTTAGCTGCGCATGGTACACTTGTTGAACATGCGCGTCTCCGTATCTCATCTCCAGCCGAGAGACAGCAGCTGGTAATCATTCTCCTGTCCTGCTGGAATTGTTTACAGGACGTTCAACGCGTTTCGGTTCCACGCAAAGCCGCAGTTTAGGAAACAGCCTTTTCTTCGCCATTCCATCTATTGGCCGTCTCAAATTGTTTATAGTAGGTGGACCAAGAGGTATCTTTGCATCGAACTTGGGTGATTTTACTTTTATCCCTGCGACAGGACCCTTTTCTTCTTCTTCAATTTGTTTCTTTACTTCATCAAACGGTCACTAAAGACGTTGGGGAAAACCGTAGTTGAGTCATTCTATCTTCGAGCATTTTAGTTATGCTATCTTTCTCAGTTGTTGGTGGTAATTGCATTTGGCCGATTCTTTCTTCTACCATCTTTATTACCCTATCTTGCTCCGCCAATTTACGCTCTAATAGTTCTAACGCGCTAAAATTCTCCAGTAATTCTTCGAAAACTTTTTCTTCCAACGCTTTGACATTCACCAGCAATTCTTCTTTAAGCCTTCTAGAACTTTCTTCAGCCTTTTCTAGTAATTCTTCAAACCTTCTAGAATTCTCTTCGGACTTTTCCAGCAATTTTTCCTTAAGTGTTCTGGAAGTTTCCAATAATTCTTCCTTAGTATTTTAGAATTTTCTTCGGACTTTCTAGAATGTATTTTCTGGATCTTTCTAGAGCGCACTAGATTAGACTGGTTGGTGTATTGTGTTCCGTGCAGCTGTCGATGAGTCAGTCATACATTCCGCCACCAAGATCGAATGTTCGACGGCGGCGTATAGGAGTTAATCACTGTCATTACAGTAGTTATTATCAGCAACATTAAAAATAATGTTGGTGATGATAACCACATTCACAAGCTCGCTGTTGTTCTCTTCGCAAGTTGATAAGTGGATTGCAGTTGGCGTAATTACTATTCGTTGAAAATTGGCAATAAGGTAAAGATGTTGTAGTAATTGATAATGGTGATAATTATCGATAATTCGTAAAGCTGAGTTTTGCAGCAGACGTATTTAATTGTGGCTGATGCATTGTAGTTGTTGGAAAATTTAAAAAACACAGTTCTTGTGAGGTCCACTCCCGAAATGGCTCTCGGGGTTCCATTGTCGTTTGGTTCCACAGGTCTCTTTTTTTCTGGGATGCGATGTCAGCCGGGATGGGACTGTAGGCAGAAAGGACAGAGGCTATTGATTTCAGTGGATGATAAGCTTATATACTCTTATCCCCAACAACAATTAAATAAAATAACTTCGTTATAACACATAATGAGAGCGATTGTGGCTCGGTTAGTTGCGTGCGGGACTACCGACCAAGGAACCCGGGTTCGAACCCCGGCCAATATATCACCGGATTTTTAAAAATCGCTTCTCCCTCGGAAGGCAATGGCAAACCACCGAGGTATACTTTGCCCTGGAAATTTCCCAGAAATTAATAAAAAATCCAAGTACTATGTACTTGGGGTGGTTCGGAGTCCACCTTAAGCTGTAGGTCCCCTATACTTGTGATCACCGAACACGCACAACACAAGTATAGGAGGAAAATACCAACGCTCTGTAACAGAACACGGCACGTAAAGAAGAAGATAAAACATAATAACATTGTTGTTTAGTAAACTTCTGCATATCTTTCATTTCTCTTTATTTAACTTTTCAGTAAATATAAATTACAATAATTTTCTTATGTGTTACCTTGTCATTTACTTTTTGGTCCACAATGGATGTTAGTCCTGGTTTCAGTTTCAGCTTTTGAGATGGAAACATGCCATAAATTTCGTATCAGATATCTTACTAGCGAATGTGACGCATGTTTGTTTGTTTGTTTGTTTTGGGCGAGGAATCAGGATGGCGGAGAATCCTTCGTACCTCATGGCACCGATTGCTATGATCATTTGGCCGACCCTACTAGAATTTAGCCGAATCTGGGGGAATTCCACCCCCAGTAGGGATCTTTATCGTGCCAAACATCGCATTGACACGGGACCTACAGTTTAACTTCCTATCCGAAAGGAAGGCATGTTTTAAATTTTTCTCCGCTATGAAAAATTACCAGCGCGGCCGGGGATCGAACCTGCGATCTTAGAATTATGTGACGCATGTAAGATCAAAAGTCACTAAAAATTTAACCACTTAACCTGTAACAACATTAGTGCCATATTAAGGTCTCGACCTTTGAAATGAAATGTTATCTTACTAGTGACTAGAACGCATGTAAGGTCGGAGGTCACTAAAGACTTTATCTCTTAACCTGCAACAATGCGAGCCTCATTGAATAGTCTCACTTTTTGAAATAAAAACATAGCACACATTTCGTATATTAGTCCAGTCAATTTAGAACAAATTTTCATGAATAGCGGAAAGTTGAACGGAGGGAAGTCCGTGAATTTTTGCATAGGCCTTCCTGGAGGGCTGTTAAATAACCCCTTAAAAGTCACCACCTGTAGGTGACGAGCTCGAGGAGATAATGAGGGTAAACCAAGTTTCGTATTGGCAAATTAATTCTTCGGAGAGTACACTGTGCTAGTCAATTTTTGTATCCAACCCAATACGTACAAGGTGTTTCGCTTTTTTAGAAATCCTTAGAAATATTTATATAGGTGCAATTTTGTTATAAACTAGCAACCAAGATATATTAACGCAGAATGTTTTGTATCTTAAAACGTCTGTTAACAGATAATTATAAAGGTTCTGCTCCATACTTCGCATACATGCAACGTACGGTATCAATATGAAATTGTAAATGTGGACAATACCAAGATCTTAGAAATAAAGGAAATTAGAAGGATTTCTAAAAAAGCGAAACACCTTGTACGTATTGGGTTGGATACAAAAATTGACTAGCACAGTGTACTCTCCTAAGAATTAATTTGCCAATACGAAACTTTCATCCGACTGGCACCAAGGATAACGAGAATATCTCCTGATGGATTTTGCCGAAGAGATGCTAAGATAAAATACGACTAGACCACGATCGCGTCCGGCTCTCAACGAATGTTTCTTACCTATTTCATGACGAATATGAGACCACAAAAAGGTACGTCCAAAAGTTCCTTGAGCAAATTTACTGGAGCAAATTACTCATTTATGTATGACATATCTTCTTTCTTCGATAACACAAAAAGAAGGCGAGGTACGAAAAAACATTCGGACATTTCTGGTAGGAATTTAAATAAACTTTAATTTACCTAACCTCCTTCATCTCGATAAACCTAATAGTTTCCGAGAAAAACGACAAAAACTATTAGAGAGAGTGGTTTACCCTCATTATCTCCTCGAGCTCGCCACCTACAGGTGGTGACTTTTAAGGGGTTATTTAAAAGCCCTCCAGGAAGGCCTATGCAAAAATTCACGAACTTTCCTCAACTTTCCTCTATTTTTTCTAATTTGACTGGACTATATATGTTATTTTACCAGCGATTGTGATGCATGTAAGGTCGGAGGAGGTCACAAAAAACTTGACTCTTTAACGTTTAACAATATGAACCTGTTATAGGTAAGATCTCGTAAATTGAGATAAAAACACACTACACGCTCGTCTCTGTTATCTTACCAGTATCTGTTATCTTACCAGTATCTGTAACACATGCAAGGTCAAACGTCACTAAAGACGTTATTCCTTAAGGCGATAGGACACGCTTATCCCATATTAAATATCATTACAAGACGCGCACTGCGTCGCGACTACTTCTACTAACGTCCATATACGAAACATTAGAAAGAAATAGACTGAATTATTAGTATTTTTCTAAAATTGAAAATGTAGCAAAAAGAAAATGTTTATTAGAAAAAAAACTAAATCAATTGGATAGTTAAAGAGTTATAGAATGGAGGAAACACGTTAAACTGAACAAATTTGTATTATTTGTGTAAATAAATGACATTAAAAACAAAACTTGGTTAATATATGTATTACAACATTTAATTTCTACACTAACTACATTTAATTGAACCGCATCAAGTACTTCCCTCTAATCTATAAACATATAGGTAACTACCCATAATTCTATTTTATGCAAATCTTGTTTAATTAAATAACAATATTAATATTAAAGTAAAAGGCTGCGTTGCCCATCTCATTTCCCCTCGTTATTAGGTTAATGCACTATCTTTGTCGTATATTTTCGAATTTTAAAAGTGCATTTGACGTGTATTAGAAATTACAATGGCCCATATAAGATGCACATATTGACGACGCGCATTTCTCGTAATGAAATAGTTGGACAACTATGTTTGGCAATTTATGTTGTTCGTATCTATTCGTGACCGGTGTACTGGCGTCGGATGCTATCGGCTGCCGGTAGCAGTCGAGTGCTCTTCTCTGTTCGATTAGGTAACGCACGGTAGGATAAACAAAGAGAAATTGATTCTTTATTAAAGAAGTTTTTTGAGAAATAGAATAAGAATAACGTTAAGATCAATTCGTTTGAAGCGTGGTCGCGTCCTATGCTCTTAACCTGCAATAATAATCTTATTGGAAACGTCTCACCTTTTGAAATGAAAACATACCACTCATTTCGTATCTGTTATATTACTAGCGACTGTGACGCATTTAAGGTCAGAGGTCACAAAAAACTTGATCCTTTAACCGGGGTGTTGTAGGTAAGACCTTGTCCTTTGAAATGTACCACACTTTCGTATTTGTTAGCAGTTTTGTTACATCTTAGCAGTGATTGTGACGTATGTAGGGTCGAAGGCCACAAAAAAACTTAACCCTTTAACCTGTAACAATATAAGTGTTGTAGGTGAGTTCTCCGTCCTCTCGGCAATTGAAATAGCTTTTGAAATGAGAACGTACCACTACGTACCATTTCGTATGTTATCTTACCAGCGACTGAGACGCATTTAAGGTCAGAGGTCACAAAAACTTGACCCCTTACCCTAAAACAATATCAGTTTATAGGTAAGGTTTTGTCTTAATTGTTTTGTCTTGTAATTAATTGCTTTTAGTTATATTATTTCACAAGTATCTCAATTTCACAATCTGCTCGTGTTTTTGCGATATTTGTCAAACAAGGTTTCAGCAGGTTTTGAAGAATTGAGTTCCTCTTTGTGGTTATTGCAAATAAGACTCCGAACTCGAAAAAGCAATTCGGGTTGGAAGTGTTGAGATAAGAATGCTAATCTACACAAAAAACATTTTCCATGTAAATATTCTACAATTTGTATAACAAATTTAATATTTAGTTGAATAAAAGACTATTTAATGGAAGAAGACTAGATCACAAGATACCTTGGATAACAAGTACTCTAAATTCAAATAGCCAGAACAGAATTCTGGCACAATTGCCCCAACCAGCACACTGACGTCATAATGTCGCCGTTTTTTTGGCAGTAATGACGTCAAATTGTTGTAAAACTGACATCATTATGTCACAGTCCAAAGACGTCAATATAAGACGCCATTAAAACGTCCTATACTAGGACTAAGACAGGAATTATAAATAAATAGTAGTTGATATTTGAAATAACATTTATTATATACTACAGTCAAAACATCTCTAGATTGTGACCACCTGCTTAATACGACCAGGCCGTGCCCCTGCTAAAATAATATCTTTTTAATGAAACTTGTGCGTATTGTATTGTACGTCTAAAAGACGTCGTTTTGAAGACGTCTACGTACGTCCCATTATATGACCTCTTATAGACATCATTTATTAGTCATATGACGTCGTCGACCAATAATGACTTAAAAATAACGTCATTATAACCTCAGTGTGCTGTCTCGGACCTACTGCCGATGATCAATTTAAGCAAATGTCAATAACCTGTGTTTGTGATTTTTCGAATGCGTGTGAACGAATAAGCGTTGGCATACTCGCGTTTAAGATCAGCGGCAGTTTCAGTCAATAAAAATCAAAAACAGATTGTTCTAGGGTTTGTTTGGACAGTAAAGTGTTTATACTAGTAAAAAGCTTTTTAATGTATCTTCTCACAAAGAAGTCCTTCAATTAGGAAAATGCGTTTTTAGCAGGCGGGTGCATGGCCAGAAGTCGACAGCTCTTCAAATCATGATCTTGGAGGTGCAAACTTACTAAATCGAATTTCTGATTCTGTGTAACTATGCGATTAAACTGAAAATAACGTTCTACTGATGTAAGCTAAAACAGAATTCTACGTCTGTGTTGAAACTTGGAAATTCGACTGTTGAATTGAGGGGTTTCTGGGAAAAGCAACATTTATCAAAAAAGTTAAACGTGTAGTTTGTATGGGAATTGTAGCCTAAATAATGTGTTTTTTATGTAACTATACATATTGCTGTGTTATCTGCAGTCAAAAATTTTGAATAGGTAATTTGAGTTGCCTATATTTCAGGCGTTCATAAAACAATTTTTTTTAATTTGAGAAAATTGAGTAATTTTGTTATTTAATAAGTAAAGGATACACTCTACATCACTTGGTGATAATAAAAAGTGGATCTTAATTGGATTTCTTACTTAAAATTGAAAATTTATTTAGACAAGCTACGATTTACATGTAGATAGATCGGTTGACTTGGTTTTTCATATTTAAAGCCATCGTAAGGTGCATTTTCACCTGGAAATTATAAAAGGCATAATTGGAAAGGTGTATGCAAGTAATCACCACAATACTTACAGTTTTTATTCTTAAATTTCAAGTAAACCCCATGTTGGTTTAACAATGCAACAAATTTCAGCATAATTGCATAATTTTCATTAATCTTTGAACTTGCAGCCAAAATGTTTTGCTGTAATTTTGATAATTAGATTCTACTGCACCTTTAGCAATAGAAGTTTCAAGTGAAACAAGTTTTGTAAAGAAAATCTCAGCCGTTGTAGTTCAAAATCTGAACGATTTAACATGTTTTGCTATAATGGTAAAACATTGTTTATATTTAGGATTGTGGTGTCAAAGTGAATGTAAATAGTAGTTAATAGGATCTTAGGTATAAGTTTATGTTTGGAAAAGGATGTAAAAAGGTATGAAAATGTTTTTATTAGAATTTTTATCAAGCCATGATTGTAAGGAAATCCAAGATGGTTGTCATTCAAATACTGCAGTTTTAATTGCTTTGTCATAGGCATATTATACATCAAAAGAAAGAAAAATCTGTCATCTTTCCGTTTATAACATTTATTTTAACATTTAAGTTAATTTTTTTTAAAGAATGTGGTTAAGAAATTTTATTTCAAATCGATGTTCGATTGTTTTCTGGTGAGATATTGATCTTCTAGTTCCAAACTAAATAAATCAATAACGATGTTCAATTGTTTCTCAAATACTATAAAAAGAGCACCAAATGTTGGGCACTTGCTTCTCGATTTTGATACGAAGCAGTAGCCATGACAGTTGGCACAATAATTTGATAAAATCTTGAAGTTATGTGTTAAATCTTACGTCAATTCAAACGTCAAAAAGTGAGGTTATGTCAAATGTCACGGAAATTTAAACTTTTTTTTTATTAAGTCAATTTTAATCTTGAATAACAAGTAACATTTGAATAAACTATTAAAGTGGAAGTGAATTAATTAAAGTGTCGTGAACGTTTAGTGTATTAAATGGTTTAAAGATTATTGAGAAAATTTATGGAATCTTATTTTAAATGGGAATGAGGTTGGAAATTGGAAAGGTTGTGCAATTAACCAAATGTATAGAATGCACTCACGTTATGGAACATTCATGTATCATCTTTATAAAATAATAATTATATTCAAGCTGCACAAATAAAAATTCAATTTGGAGATTGGTTTGATAAGTCAGTTTGTCAACATATAACCAGGTAACTTCACCAATAATTACAGGAAACTGCTATTCGACTTTGTGTGTCTTTTAAATTTTGTGTGGCGCGAAATTTCTTGAATTTAAAAGAAGTTTTTAATTTCAAACTTCAACTTTAAATTTTTCATTCGTTTATTTCTTTAGTTATTAAATAGTAGTTTAAGATTGTTGGTTTAATCAATTAAAAATTAAATAGGAGAAAGGGAATTAGATTGTCTCTTAATTCTTAATTCATTAAAGTCATTTGACACCAATATTTATTCAATTTTGTTTCATGTTTATGTAATCTTAGTTGTTTATAATTATACTCGTCTCTCTCCAGGTAATTTAAATTTAATTTGATTTTTTTTGTGTGTTAATAAATAAAAGTCTCCATTTAAATGTTTTCAAAAGAAATTTATTTGTGTTTTGTTTTTCTTTATTTTGTGTGTCCTACTTTTCTCATGCTATTTTTCCTGAGTTTGTCTTTGGTTTGTTAAATCAATGCCGGTGCAGAGTTTTATTTTCATTATAAAGGTAAGTGGTGTTTGTTTTGGTATAACTTTTCAGTTTGCCTTCAATTCTTTAAACAAATTTGATAGTGGTCTTTTAGAAATAAATTAAGCGTGTCCTGCAGGCCTCCCGAAATTTCTTTACGAGAGAGTTAATAAAGTTCTAAGAAGGATAAAAACACTTTTGTTATATTTTTATATGCAATGTAACATTGCATTTATTTTTTAATTTTAATTTCTCATGACGTAACGCAGTCGAAAGCGTATTATGGGATGGACGTTTTTGTACCGGATAGCTGTTATCTCATTAAGTTACCAAAACATGCTTGGATATAAGATGAATATATAAACACGTGGTTTAATTCTTGCTTATTAGACAAATATTTTTTGTGTGATTATATTAACTACCTACTACTACATTTTTATTAAATGTTTATTTCTTTTTTAAGTTGCAAATTTTTATTTTAGTCAAACAGTGATTAATTGATAACTGGTCATCTTTATAGAAATATAGAAATATTTGTATACGTAGTGTTTAATTTGTGTTAGGTACTAAATTTTGATTTTAATCAAATATACAATACTGCATTCGCGCACTACGTTTTCAATATTTTAGTTAGTCATATTGATTATTATTTGCAAAAAAAACTTCTTATCGCAATGGGGTTAAAGAATTGCCGCTAATTGTAAGACAAATCAAACGTAAATTAAAATTTATGCTAAACCTTATTGCAATTAACTAATTAGTAACAATAAAATTTACTTTTTATAACTAAACTTTAAAAAACTTTTTTATCTTATATTAGCGTATTTGCTACAATCGATTCACGTTTATACGCAAATAAAGTTTTCCTACGTCATCTCTATCATAAATGACACTTTTCCCTTTCTTATTTATTGAGAAATTACTAAATACAGCGTGAAATACAATCTTTTTTTCTATAACCTATATGAAATGTCAGTTGTTAAAAAGATACGTTTTTCTCGTTGGGGCTAAAGTACTTGTCGCCCTTATCTACGAGGGAAAAGTAAAATATGTAGTTTAGACCACTAGTATAAAATTCATTTTGCTTTTCTCATGTTGCATGACTATCAAGTTCTTTTCAATATTTTATAGTGGTTATTAGATTAAAAAAAATGTGTTTTATACACGGGGAATATTACAGATCTTAGTACTCTGTGTGATCGTCTACCTCCCCTTCGCGTCAGGACACAAACTTAGAAACACAAAAGTAGCTAACAAATAAACAATTTCAATTATTTTTAGTAAATCAGAAACTTTTTTAGTGTCAAAAGTTATTAGGAATAGTTCCATTAAACGTCCTACAACATATGCTAAAATTACATAGAAGTTATTCTTTTTAACTTCGAAAACGGCTTTTGAAACTGAATAATTAGATCGTTCATTTAACACAACATGAGTACCTAAAATTGTTTATAGATAGCATGCTTGCCAAGTTTTAGCTGTAGCCCCTTTATGTTCAAATAGTAGCGACAACGATTAATCTCGTCGGTGGAGCAAAAGCACCAAAACAATGTTGGCCACAATGAATATTACTAGATTTGACATTCCGTCTAACAATAAATCTTAGGTTTAATATCAATCATGCACAAAAATAATCACAACTTAACATTAATTTCATAATGGACATATATGTTCTGTGAAAACGACCATATTAATATGATATATACTACTGTAATTTTTCAACAACTTTTTATTGAGTTTCCACAACACCATGGATGTAGTAATTTCTTCTTTCAGGGGT
This sequence comes from Agrypnus murinus, assembly GCA_929113105.1. NCBI lineage: Eukaryota > Metazoa > Arthropoda > Insecta > Coleoptera > Elateridae > Agrypnus > Agrypnus murinus. Next base: position 6,930,594 of record OV816029.1, read on the forward strand.
ACATAAATTATTTATAGATGGCGTGCTTGCTAACTTTTCAGTAGAGTCACTGCATGTAATCACCTAGGCCAGCTGGTCGATCAGAGTAACGCAAACCGCCGCCATATTGGGGCAGATAAGGGTGATTTTTAATAATGGGCAAATTAAAACCACGTTTTACGAGTTTGACATATTAGAGGTTTCATCTTTCAGAATAAGAAAAACCTTTTAAAGTAAACGTGGATTTGATTAATTTCAATACAGAACAAATAATGAACAATTTCGTGGTTCGTTTGCCCCAATATGGCGGCGGTTTGCGGTACTCTGATCGACCAGCTGGCCTAGGTGACTAGATTCAGTGACTCTACTTTTTTGTAGAATCACTGCATCTAGCTACCTAGGCCAGCTCATCGGATCAATTGTTGTCGCTACTATTTGAAAATAAAAGGGCTATATCTTTAGCTAGAGACCCTTCACTTAGAGTCTGACCAATGCGTTGCCAAGGTGTCCGCCATTTTATATCACAATATTTTTGATATAATATTTTGATTTTGACATCTTAATTATAATGTAATTTTACTGCTAAATATGTTTTATATACACAACCCACTGTTTCGTGATTTTTAATTGAGTCAAATACTGTTTACATGCCTGCCAACGTTTGGTCGTGTAACTATTTCTGTAAATTTTTCCCAATTTGACCTCGTGGAGGTAAAACGGTTAATTTTTGAGGGTTGTGCCCAGGGAGACTTTTAATCACAAAGCCACCAGCTACAACATATCGAAAATTCAGCCAATTCCACCGAAATCCAAATTTCCATTAGGTTTGTGCAGGATCCTTTGATAACTTCGTTAAAATTAGTTTTTGAAAAAAATCTCGAAGTGGTATAGCGATTTTAATTACTTGACGTTATACACCCCCTACTTAACAAGGTCTACCAACCACATAGTGACGTCACGACAAAGAGGCAATACCCGAATCTTTTATTTCTCATTTTGCATTCAAATTTTAACTAATAGACTGTCTTATTATTCCACCAAAAATAAAAGATCTCATAAATATTAATTAAGAATTTGTTTTTATTTGACAGGGACCTATTTTCGTATGAAAATTTTACCGTAAATATAAAATATTAACTTGTGTTTATTATGTATTTGCAATTAAATATCTTTAAAATAAAATGTTTGTACTAGTTAGGCTAAATCGATGGTAATAGGATGTGCAAAATAACTCAGAGGATAGGAATCTTAAATCAAATGGCGGTGATAACGCGTAAATAATAATCAGAAAATCAACGTTAAAGTTGCTATTTTGATGTTAGATTGTTAGGTTACAGATATACTTGACAGAAAGATTTTATAATTCTTATGTGTTTTTGCGAAGCTTTTGTAAAGAAAACCCATTGGTCGCGAGGATCTTGGGTGTTTTAAATTTACTAAACCTTCTTTGGTATACTTTCTACTGTTAAGACGCCAGAGCACCAACAGTTATATCAAACAATGACTGTACTCTTTAATAAAACCTGTTAGCATCTTACGAAACAGGTAAAAAGCAAACCAAATAAAAGCTAATAACTCACTACAGAATAATTCGATAGCATACAATTTTCACGGTGAATTTTATGAATCCACTTTCTTGTGATTTGTCGCCTTTCTGAAACTTAAACACGTGCATTTTGTGTTTTTCATTGTAATTACCGTTGCACAGGGTACACAATAACATACTTGTTTACTTTATTAGTACTACATTATATTAATTATACAAGCTAATAATATGCTACACATATAAAAATTACAATGCACCAGCCAACACAACTACACATTTGACATAATACTATTATAGTTTATTTCTTTTGTTTGTCGTTTGTTTTTGCCTTTAGCATGTGACGTCACTATGACGTTTACAATATGTTGTGAGGCCTTAGTTAGATAGGTGGTGTTGGCTATACTGTACCATTTTCAACTTGTTATGTCATTTGTTTTTAAAGAAATAACGTCATCGATATTTTTTTATGACAACCTATATTTTTTATTGTCGTCTCGGTAGTACTTTTTATTCTCTTTTCAACTGTATACAATTTTCAATATGTTACATTTGAAAAAATTGAGAAAAACTGCTCTAAAGTTCGAATATTAAAAATTCTTTAAATTTGCAAAATGAATTAAAGTTACTTCTTTCTATGGGGGTACTTAAAAAGTAAAGTGTATAAAAATCGACCAATTAATTTAAAAGACCTCAAGCAAAGAATTCGACATGAGATTAGATTAATATTAACTGAAACTCTTCAGAATGTGAGAAATGAAAAAAAAGTCACCGTATAAAAAACGTTACGTTTAAAAAAGTTGAGAAAAACAGTCTAAAATTTTAATTAGACTAAAAAGAAATTAAATTGATTAACAAAAAAAACTGTAATAACAATAACATCAATTACAAAAATAAGCACATAAATAACAGTTTTTGTTACACTAGATGCTCAAAGTGACGACCCTGTACCATCTGACAATACATTTCTCACATTCTGAAGAGTTTCAGATAATCTTAATCTAATCTCATGTCGAATTCTTTGCTTGAGGTCGTTTAAATTAATTGGTCGATTTTTATACACTTTACTTTTTAAGTACCCCCATAGAAAGAAGTAACTTTAATTCATTTTGCAAATTTAAAGAATTTTTAATATTCGAACTTTAGAGCAGTTTTTCTCAATTTTTCCAAATGTAACATATTGAAAATTGTATACAGTTGAAAAGAGAATAAAAAGTACTACCGAAATCGACAATACAAAATATAGGTTGTCATTTAAAAAAAATATCGATGACGTCATTACTTTAAAAACAAATCACGTAACAAGTTGAAAATGGCACAGTATAGCGTCAAGTAATTAAAATCGCTATACTCCTTCGAGATTTTTTCCAAAAAACCAATTTTAACGAAGTTATCGAATTTATCCTCTACTTTATTTCCACACTGTATATGGTTTCTACCATTTCTGAACAAAAATAAAGTTGCTACAAAGCGGGGTGCTTTAAACCAAACAGACTGTAATACTGCCTATATTTTATTAATTTATACTTTGTGTTGTAATGGACACAAGTTTAATTATATTCTGTGGCCGAAGCTTTTTTTTTTAAACTTTATTTATTGAATATAATAAAACACATTTATATATTTCGTTTGCAGTCGTAGAATATATTTTATTAATTTTTAATTAGTAGAAAACTATCTTGTTAACATTAATGATACAAATGTATTAATATTACTTTGTCTGTAATTATTTTAACGAAGTTTTAAGACGAGCTTAAAATAATTAAATTTGAATTAACACACTTAACAGAACAATTTTAAAATTCACATTTAAATGACATTAAGCAAAATAATTAATTAAAACTCGAATGAGCCTTTATGTTTTACTAGCAGGACAATTTTAAAATCCACACCTAGTTTTATACTCACACAGGATAAACACTTGTTGAATACTTAATAACGACTTGTGAGTTGGATGAAGATTTATAAAGACTTGTGAGTTGGATGATGATTTATAAAGACTAAAGACTTAATATTAAAACAGAGGTATTTATACCTTATCTGCCTACACAGTTTTTATGGTCATGAGAGAATAAATGCTACAGAAGTTTCTCATAGAGATAACGTCCATTTATCAGAAAGCTGGTAATTTGATATCGTGAGTTTTATTATCTTAAGCAATTCTCATGTAACATGATCTTATCTATAGTGCGATTCTACGTACGTTACTCACATATGTTTTATTTTCATAAATAAGTTTTGTAATTCTTATTCGACTACGGTAATTTAAATTATTTTTTCTTTCTAAATTTATTAATTTGTATTCGCTCGATGCGAATAAAAAAGCACTAATAATATCCCTTTGTAAGTGTTATTGTCGAATATTTATACTTACGAAATATAGAATAGCAGAAGAATAGTAATTAGTGCTCAAGGTTTATAAATTAATTATAATAAACCATACACTTATAAATACTTATATCATGAGGTAGATCTAATATAAAGTAATACGTATTAAACAAATTTATAAATGATTTCTTAAGGCTCAGTTACACAGTGCCAGTAACTCGGCCGAGTTACCAAACCGAGTACTAAAATATAATGTAAACACAGTTTTAGTACTAAAACCCAGTGTATATTCCAGTAAATGAGGCGAGGATAGCGAATAGAAAGCGTTTCTATTTACTCGGCCGAGCAGCTACCCCCGCTCCCACTTCCTGGACTACTAAACCCGTGTAAACAGACGTTTTTAGTAATAGCAGACAGTGCACATTGTATGCTGTTCATCTGCAGGTGGGTTCAGGAGGTCATTTTGTAATAAAATTGTTAAATTATTGTTTAATTAACTTTTCGTTGTGTTTATAAAATTAAAAATATTAATAATTAGTTATGTTATAAAAATTAAGTATAATATGGCAGCAAAATGGGAAAAGATACTACAATGAAATTTGTACAATTATATCGTGAACAGGAATGCCTGTAGAACACACACTTGTTAATTTATCGAAATAAGCAAGCTCGAGACGCAGCAATAAACAGTATTGTGGATGATATGAAGGTTGATGATTTTCATGCAATAGATGTGAAGAATAAAATAAAAAATCTGAGATCCACTTATAAACAGGAACTAACAAAAATAAAGAAAGCAGAACATTCTGGAATGGGTGCAGATGAAGTTTACAAACCTAAAATAAAGTGGTTTGCAACAATGCATACATTTCTACACAAAGTGGAGAGGAGAGAAACTCATTCAAATTTGGTATGGTTCTAGTTTTATTATTGGTATTCGTTTATTACAACTTTATTTTGTTACTATTGTTATTTGTTATTATAATATTTAATTAAATTTAAAAAATCATTCGATCCTGCCATGAAACTGCTCCATCTGTCATAAAATATTGCACGTACTTCTCTCTCAAATTTCTTGCAAATTGCGATGAATGATTGCTCCCGCTGTCTCAGACCTCCAAGATCCAAGAATGAGTCGGTCCTGGTCAATGGCTTCTTCATCAACTGATCCTCTTGGTAAATATAAAGTAGAAGTCATCTTTAGCCAGTTGTGCATAACACAACAGGTTCGTACAATCTTGTCGACTGTTGAAAGGTGACATGCTATTGGCTTTTCAAAAACTCGAAATCTACTGGCTAGTATGCCGCATGCATTCTCCACAATGCGTCTTGCACGAGATAACCTGTAGTTAAATATTTTTTGACCAATGCTTAATTCATGTTTTGAAAATGGCTTCAATAGATAATGCTTCAAAGGAAAAGCGTCATCTCCAACAATAAACCCACCATCTGGCAATATGCCCTTTTCTAAAGCTTCAAATATGCTACATTGGGCAAAAACACCTCCGTCTGATGCTTTTCCATTGCATCCAACGTCTATATATCGAAAGCAGTAATTACCGTCAACAATTGCCATTAAAATAATACTATTTTGTCCTTTATAATTAAAATACTCGCTACCGGCGTTAGGAGGGGCCCGAACATTAACATGCTTCCCATCAATAGCACCATAGCAGCCTGGGAAATTCCATCTTGTGTTAAAGTCACTCTCTATTGCCGTCCATTCTTTTTTTGTCTTAGGTACCTGCAACAAATAAATTACTAATAATTTTTTTTATGTATTTTAGGATGTACAAGTAAATGGGTCATATGATGAAGAATCCCAAGATGAACCTCAAATACAACCAAGTTCTCAATAGGATTCAGAAGACGAAGTAATATCCCAACCCACCCCAAAACGTGCAAAAATAAACAAAACAAAAGTAAAAGAAGTGTCGTCCTGCATCCAGGAGCTAAAATCTCTGGTTACATCCTTCAAAACTATCGAACAAGCTCCAGCAGACGACGAATTCGTCATTTTTAGTCAAAGCGTTGCAGTTCAACTGAAAAAACTACCGCTAGCGCAGGCCATCTCGGCTCAAAGTGAGATTCAATGAGATTCGTCCAAGTTCGAATCCCAGCAGCAGCAGTCAAACAATATAAGTTTCTTACCTTTATAAATTCCTTCAAAGCATCATAAATAGCATCACACACTTCTGAAATGAATATTGAAATAGCAGGTCGGGAAACACGAAATTGCTGTGACAGATTCCGAAAACTATTACCAGCAGCTAAGTATGATAATGTTATTTCCAATTTTGTTTTAGCAGGTACAGCCATCCTCGTTGTAGTGTCAGACCGTTGGATGATGGGCCCAACTTTCTTGAGAAGTATTGTGAAACATTCTGGAGACATTCTCATGCAATTTCTATATTCGGCAACGTCTTCAACAGCAAGCTCCTTTAAGAGCATGTTTGAAGCACCGTGCGTGTCTCTTCTTTCAAGCCACTTTCTTATCCATATTCGTTTTTGTGGTTGCACTATTAACTGTTGTAAAATAACAATCAACTCCTGACACATCATTTTTAAACCGATTTTTAATATTTTCTTAAGGAGAACGCGTTTATTATGATTTCGAGACGGCATGTAAATTTCTACTAAACTAAAATAATAAAAACAGTATAAAATTTTAATTTACCGGCTTGATTTACTGGAATGTCGTGTAAATTGTACTATCCTGAGACATACTTGCTTTTAGTACTCGGTTTTAGTAACTCGGCCGAGTTACTGGCACTGTGTAACTGAGCCTTTACTACTAGTCAATTTCTTTATAGTTTTTAAAATGTATTTATTGCATTTCCCTTCATGCATTTTGTAAGTGATACTGTCCCGACTGAATGTCACCTGGCTGTATGATTAAAAGAACGGAGAATTACTTAAGTTGTTAGCCCCTAATATTAGATAATTTCGAAGCTCCTCTGTTAATTGGATTGTCTTTTTTTCATTTTTTATTTTAATAACTATCAACTTTTAAACAAATTCATAAAAATAGCCTAGTATAACAAATAACATGTTGGTAAAATCAGTGGCGGATTTAGGCACAAGCGCTTGAAGCGGCCGCTTCAGGCCCCGCAAGTCAGGGGGCCCCGCCGAGGCCTCCTGCCAAGGACCGCACTGGACACGCGATAAATAACAATTATTGGCGTGGAATTCACTTTCTCACGAAAAGTGAAACAAAAACGGATTATATCATTCATATCGGTTGACACATTATAGTTTTCTACGAAAAGGCAAGCATAAGTAAAATATTGTAACGGAGTATACTGTTTCACAACAGACTTGCGAGGAATGTATTATCTCTGTCGCTCCGAACACTTGCTTTCTCGCACAATCAGCATCAGCGCGGTCATCAGACTACTATGATGACTATAATTTCTTGAATTAATGGTTTCTGATAAGACGTTCGGTGAAGGGGAATTTTACAACGCTTTTCAACGGGTAAGATTCCTGAATGACTTTTGTCAATTGTTTTTGGTATAGTAAAAGTAGAAAAGTTCCATTGTAAAATAACTGATTGTAAAATAAATGTATTTATCCACAATCACTATATAATAAGGTAATAATTGAACTCCTTGCCAACGTATAATGTGGTTTATAAAACTCTAGGGTTTCTATACATAAAACACATGGAATTATAATGATTGTTGAACACACTAGCAACCAGTAAAGCAAAGGTACTACGACAAATGGAACACGAATAATGATTTTCAAGGTAACATCCGCCGTCGCAGTAAAATGTCAAATAATTTTTTGATAAAATTCGGCAATTCTGATTCTAAATGAGTGTGATTGTGGATAAAACATTGTATTGCATACGGGTTTTAGATGCATTTTATTCACTTAAGAAAATTAAACGCTCGAGCAAGCTCTCGCGTTTAAACATTCTTGCGTGAATAAAATGCTATCTAAAACCCTTATACAATAAATTACTATTATGTCCGATTGCATTATAAAGTACTGTTTATTGTATTGTATTGCGCCAGTAAACTGGCTTATTATTGTACTCGTAAAATAAAGTGGTAGTAGTAAAATAAAGTATATATATATATATATATATATATATATATATATATATATATATATATATATATATATATATATATATATATATATATATATATATATATATATATATATATATATATATATATATATATATATAATCGAAACCTTAATATACCCTTAGGTGTTAAGGTGTTTTGAATTAATTACATTACATTTTACAATTTCTACATTTACAATAAATCTATGTTACTTATATAACTTTTGGGCCCATTCTTTTTTGCATTTTGCCAGCTTCTTCCCTTCATTCCACGTCAGTCCCCGTTCTTTTAAGTTTTCTGCCACTACTTCATCCCATGTTTTTCTTGGTCTTCCTCTTTTTCTCTTCAGTTTTCTTCTTGCTTGCCATATCCTTTTCGTCGGTCTTTCTTCTCCCATCCGTACTATGTGTCCAAACCATCTTAGTTGTTGTCGTTCGATGCTTTTTAATATAGGTTCCACTTCTAACTCTTCCCTCACTATATCGTTTCTGATTTTGTCTCTCCTGGTAATACCCTTAATACCGCGTAGGTACCTCATTTCCATGGCCTGTACTTTGCCTTTCATGTGACTTGTTAAAATCCAACTTTCACTTCCGTATATCAATATAGGTTTAAAAATGGTTTTAAATACTGTAAGTTTGGTTTTCTTCCCTATTTCATTTTTTCTTATAAAGGTGTTACTTAGAGAATGATATAGTTTCGCTGCACTTTCTAATCTATCGTTTAATTCAGCTTCCATTTTGCCGTTTTTTTGTATTTTCACCCCCAGGTATTTAAACGTTTCCACTTGTTCTAACACTTTCCCATCTAATGTTACTGTCACATCCAGGTCCTCTTTCCCTATCACCATTACTTTTGTTTTTTCTATATTTATTTTTAGATTTCTAGCTCGGAGAGCATTGTTCCATAGTTCTAAATTATGTTGCAAGTCTAGTTTACTCTTTGCATAGATTACTAAATCATCAGCAAATGCAGAGTCTGCTATTTCTATTTCTTCCATATTCCTGTATCCTACCTTTAATTTCTTTACTTTTGTCTTTATTTCTTTCATTATATCGTCCATTACTATGGAGAAAAGAATTGGACTAAGAACTCCTCCTTGTCTTAAACCTTCTCTAGTTGTAAATTCTTCGGATTGTAGGTTTTCCGTTCTCACATAATTTCTTGTGTTCTCGTAGATACTCATTATGCTCTTAATTAATCTTTCGTTTATTTTTCTTCTTCTTAAGCTATTCCACACCATTTTTCTTGGGACACTATCGAATGCCTTTTCTAAGTCAATGAAGGCTACAAATATATTGTCGTTTATATACTTTTCTATCAGTTGTTTTATGGTGAATATATGGTCCTGCACTCCTCTCCCTTTCCTAAACCCACTCTGCGACTCTTCTAATTGTGTTTCAACTACTTCCTTTAATCTTTTTTCTAATATTCTCTCGTATATTTTCAATATTATACTCAGCATAGTTATTCCTCGATAATTTGTGCATTCTCTTCTGTCTCCTTTTTTATATAATGGTAGTAGTATTCCTATTTCCCAATCTTTTGGTATCTTTCCTTCTTTCCAAGCTTTGTTGTACAATTTTGTTAGCATTTCCAGACCTTTAGTTCCTAGATTCTTCACCATTTCTGTAGTTATTCCATCGTGGCCTGCTGCTTTACCTCTTTTTAGCATTTTTACTGCCTCCACTACTTCTTCCACTTCTATTTCATGGAATTTTTCTGTTTCTTCCTTGTTATCTGCATTTCTGTTCTCCCATTCTTCTTCTTTTCTTTCAATTATTTGTTCTACGTTTAATATTTCCTCGAAATATTCTTTCCATCGCTGTATTATTTCTTCTTCATCTCCTACTATTTTACCGTCTTTAGTTTTTATATGCCTGGTCTTGTATTGTTTGCCTTTTCGAAGATTTTTAAGAACTTTGTAGAATAATTTTTGGTTTCCCAAACTGTCTTGTTCCATTCTTTCACCAAATTCTTCCCACGATTTTTGTTTTGCCTGTTTCACTATTTCTTTGACTTTTTTTCGTTGATCCTTGTACTTATCATAATTTTCATTTGTTCTATTTCCTAGGAAAACTCTCCACTTTTGTTTTTTAACTTTTATTTCCTTTTTTATTTCTTCGTTCCACCATTTGGTCTGTTTTTTATTTGCATTTATTTTTGTAGTTCCGCATATATCTTTTGCAATCTTTAGCAATACTTCTTTGATATTGCTCCACAGTTCTTCCAGAGATAGTAAGCTTACATTTTTAATTTTATAAATTTCTTCCTCAACCTTTTCTTTATATATCGCTGCTGTTTTCATTTCTCTTAGTTTATATGTCCTAATTTTTTCTTTGGTTTTATTATTCATTCTTCCTATTCTATTTATTTTCTTACATTTTTCTGTTTTTATCCCTATCTTTGACAACACTAAATAGTGATCAGAATAAATTTCCGGACCCCTTTTCACCTTTGTGTCTTTGCATTCTTTTCTATCACTTTTGTTTATTATTATGTAGTCTATTATCGACTTTTCTCCCCTGCTTTTTACTTCCCTTGTATATTTGTGTATATCTTTGTGAGCGTAGAATGTATTTGTTATTATTAGATTGTTCATGATGCAAAAATCAATTAGCCTTGTTCCATTGTTATTTCTATGGTTTTCTCCATGAATACCTATCGTTTCCCCTGTTTCTTCGTTCTTTTTTCCTACACGCCCATTTAAATCCCCTATTATTAATAATCTTCCTTTCACCTCTTCGATTGATTCTGCTAGTTGTTCCCAGAAGTCATCTTTCCTTTTTACCATTTCGTTCTCGTCAGGTCCATATACCACTATTAATGTTGTTTCTGACTGCGTACCAATTTCTATTTCTATCTTTAGTATTCTCTCCGAAACCCCAGTCCACTTATGTATATGTTTCACATTCTCCTGTTTGATGATACATCCTACTCCTGCCTTTGCTCGACAGTTTTGATCTACTCCACTATATATCAAAATATGCCCTCCTTCCAGTTCCATTTCCCCTTTTCCTTTCTTTTTTGTTTCCGTTATACCTAGAATATCCATGTCTAGTTTCTGTAATTCTTCGACTAGTTCATTTTCCTTTCCTGATATGCTTCTGATATTCCAAGTACCTATTTTCCAAATCTTTTCATTTTTTATCTTTCCTGTTTTTTTTACTTGTTTTCTCTTTACTTCTAATATTGTTGATCTGTTTTGTTTTCTCCGTTTTCATGTCCTTTTTCTTTGCCTTTTTCGTCATCATGATTCCGGTCGTTTTCGCATTTAGTTTTTTGGCTCCTTATCTGTTGTTCTTTCACTCTTGTTAGTCTCTTCCATTCTCCCCTTTACCATGTTCCATTTCCATTCTTTACCTTCTATAACCAGCTTCTGATAACCGATTCTTACAACTTTTCCTTGTTTCCTTTCTTCCCACGCTTTCTCCCTAATTTGTTTGTCGATCTCCCTCTCTTTCTTTGATAAGTCATTGTTAATGTATATCTTTTCCTTCGTGTTGTTTTTTAGCTTTTTTTTATTTTGCATTATCTTTACTTTATCTTCAAATGTTTCTAATTCCAGCAAGCATGTCTTTAACCCTAGTTTGTGAACTGATTTGATTTGTACATCAATCTCTAGGTTTTGTTTTACAAAGTTACCCATTCCATCTTTTAGAGCTGTTGGATTACTCACATCCATAGTTAGCCCTGAAACTACTACATTATTTCGTCTCTTTTCTTTTTCTAAATGCTCCAATCTTATGTTTGTGTCCCTTATCTCTTTTTTAACTTCTTGAACTTCCTTTTTTATATTCATATTTTCTTTCTTTAGCTTATCGTTTTCCATCTGAATTTCCATTAATCTCTTATCATATTTAGACTGTTCCAGTCTTATATGGTTTACTTCTATAGTTAAGTTTTGTAACATGTCTAATATCTTGTCTAATTTACTTTCATCTGCTTTATTTTCCTCTACTTTACTTTCATCTGGTTTGCTTTCATCTAATTTACTTTCCTCTTTTTGCTGCGTTTTTGGGGGCGATCTACCCGTTTTCCTACTTTTAGAGAAAATCTCCGCTCCTTTTACGTCGTTTAATCTCTTTCTTTTGCCTTCATCCGTCGAATACCCGTCAGTAGTGCTCATAATTGTTGGTTCTACTAATGCTGTTTTTACTAATTAATAACTGTTATTTATACACGCACACTGTTATTTATCTAAAGTTCTAAAATTGCAAATAAATTTTAAAATTTCAAGTATTATCCGCCCCTGTTTACCGCTGAACCTTCAGTACCGTGACCGCGATCGAGCTAGTTAGCGCGCACTTCGATTTGAAACCGCTTTCCCGTTACCGTACTTAAAGCGTATTTCAGTTCGGGTCGACCCCTCGGAAACTTCGTACGCTATGTGTTTCTTCTCTTCTTTATGTTTGTTGTTTTCTCCATGTAACTACTATCACGTTATTATCTTCTGGGTTATCTATCTATCCTAACCTCGCTTCGTATTTACAATTTAAATGTTAATTTCAACGTATAGCAATTAAATTACTGACCTTTTCTTTGTAGATTTGTTTACCTGGCCTTATAAGCACTCACTCAGCACTTTTCCGTAATTAATTCACAGCTTCACTATAATTAAAACTTATAAATTATATCCGTGTGACGAAGCCGATGTGCTTCGGTACTACGTCGCCACCTATTCCTCAAATAAAGTATATAGTAGTAAAATAAAGTATGACAACTGTATATTACATGTCAAATTTTCTTCTGTCAAGAATATATGTCAAATTTATAAACTGATTTTTTCTGATAATTAGCCAATTTTAGGAATCGAACATAAAGCTTTGTATGCAACTCTTACATAATCGGACCTTAAAGACGCGCCCTTTTTATAGGCTTGCTCGCTTCGCTCGCTCGGCCATAAACGAGGCTTGTCTATAAAGTCCTACATTATGTACTTGTTACATAAATAGCTATTATGTCCTATTGCATTATAAAGTACTGTTTATTGTATTGTTTTGCGGCAGTAAACTGGCTTATTATTGTACTCGTAAAATAAAGTGGTAGTTGTAAAATAAAGTGTAGTATATTCAATTTTCCAATGGCAACTGCATATTACATGTCAAATTTTCTTCTGTCAAGAATAGATGTCAAATTTATAAACTGATTTTTTTTAATAATAAGCCAATTTTAGGAGTCGGACATAAAGCTTTGTATGCAACTCTTACATAATCGAACTTTATAGACTCGCCCTTTTTATAGGCCTCGTTCGCTTCGCTCGCTCGGCCATAAACTGAGCTCATCTATAAAGTTCTACATTATGTACTTGTTACAGAAATAGCTATTATTTAATATTTATTAGTGCGTATAATGTTAATTAACGAATAATAAATCAGTTATACCAAAAACCTAAAATTATACGATTAAGTACTATGCCGGCAGAAAAATTTCACTCGATTTTCTTCACTTTGTAAACGGTCTTACATCCAGTGGCAAGTTTTACTTATGTCAAATTGTTATTTTTCTTTTAATGACATATGTCATAAAGTACAATTTAATAAAATACGTAGTTTCTAAATCAAAATGATGTGTCTTGATATAAATTCTTTTTTATATTAATAATAAAATCAGCCAATATTATTTTATTTCTATTGAAATAGTTATTTTTGACGCGCCTATGATATTGTGTAATGTCATGAAAAGTCTTTGTTACTCGTCTAAAATTTAAGAAAAATCAGCCTACTTGATAAAAATCGTGCGAGATTTTCCTGTCAGAACAATACATATGTCGCAGGAAGATAGTCAAATCCGGAAAACTATCTACCTAGTCATTTACTAAGTGACGGGGCAGATAGTAAACCGAACATATATCTATATGCCTTTTGATTTTGTTATATGCCTAGGTATTTACTAAATTAAACTAAATTTACTAAATTAGAACAGGCAGTTAGTAAATGGCTTAATGTGCTGTCGGCAAATTAGGTAATAACATGCACATTTCTTCGTAGAACATTTTTTTAGATGAACACTTGGAAAATCTTTACCCTTGCCTAAAGAATGTTCTGCAAAAAAATGTGCATGTTATTACCTTATTTGCCCACAGCACATGAAGTCATTTACTAACTGCCTGTTCTAAACAACGGCGTTTAGTAACCTTCATTCAATGAACCCTCTTCATGCCTAGGCATGAAGCAAAATCGTATAGATTTATTCTCGTTTTACTGTCTGTCCCGTCACTTAGTAAATGACTAGGCAGATAATTATTTGCCGGATTTGACCACAGATTATACTTTACAGATGCGAAGCTCGCCTGGTCCCGCCAATCCAAATTTAAATAAGCATGCGTGAATCCACCATTGTTTTAGTAGTATTTTAATCAACCTCACTTCTCTGCTTGTTTATATTTTGCGCGTGTGTTTTTGTTGCGTTCAGATATTTTGAATTATTTTGTTAGTACTTTATATATTTTTGCATTAATATTTGATTTGACATTGATATTATGGACATAATGTTACCTTTCTGCACTTACCGATTGATTTGTACAATACATTATCCATATAAGTATAATTTATTATAATGTTAATAAAAAGTTTTCGATTTTGGTAAATTGTTCATTTTTTATAGTTTATTATTTTTTGTTTTATAGACCTTAATTTATGTTGATCCTTGGGGGCCCCAAAAATTTGTAGCGCTTCAGGCCCCTCAAGTGTTAAATCCGCCACTGGGTAAAATAAACTTAAACCACAATGCTGGCTGTATTACCCGTTGAGAAAAACTATTATAAAAAATTTTTTCTAAATCAACCTATTTTAACTATTACAATCAAATTTTCATAAAATATAGAAACTGCCTACTGTATATTTGTATAAGAGTCCTTTACTTTATTTTCTAGAATTTAATTTATAAAAACAAGTCCCAAAAACTATTACATTTTCTGGGTACCTTTAACTACAGTGCAGGACAACCTTAATCTGTGATCAAGTGTTGTAAAGTGTATTCTAGTACAGCGCTTATCCGAATAAAATGTTTACGGCGCCCAAACAAGACAGTTTCTATTTTTCATAAATTAAATTAACCATATCATAGTACTATGTTATCCATTTTTAGAAGACTGGTGTTATTCCAAAAAAAAGCGAATGAGCTCCTTATGGAAAACAAGCTTATAAAAGCCCATCAGAGTTGCAAAGGCAGTTTCAAGAAAAGTTGACGAGTGTTTTTTCCAGGGACCCCTCAATTGTTATACATATTAACGACAGGTTCTACGAATTGTCTTGTTACTGATCTAGATCGACCACTATGCAAGCTCCAGCATTATACGGAAATGAAGGGAATTAAGTATTAAGTGTTACTTATCTTATTTATCAGTAATGGATCTGGTAACGGGATTTGAGTTCGAGGTTCCAGGCAAGTCCAAAAACATTGAGATATGTTTAAGTATGAGTAAATGTTTTTTGGCAGGATGTTGTGTGTTCAAATTACGTCGGGTCACCACATTGTAAGTGCTCTCGGAGCGTGGAAAAATGGTAGGAGTGAAACGGAGCGGCGCACGCCAAATATCGGTTAGGGAAGGAACGCGTGCTCTCGGTTGAGTCGGCCGCTTATCCTAGCGGTCTTAGATTGCACAGATGATAGGCATGTTCATTCTTATACCCAAAAATAAAATAACTTCGTTACACACCCACTTTGCTTAAAAAGGAGCTCTTTTTTCATAACGATGCAGTAGGCATCCAACAACAACGATGGATCGGTCGTCGGCAATTAGTTCGTAAGTGTCCTGCTTGTCCTCATCGCCAACAAACTATCGGACGTTGTGCTGGTTCTGCGGAGGTGCCGTGGTTGACTCGTCTGGTCTGTGGGCGGTTGTTTCTTGTGGTCTCTGGAACTGTGGTTCTAGCGGTTTGGAAAGGTCGGACGGTGTGGCTGACTGGAACAGTAGATAACGGAGTGTCCCTGACGGTGGGACTGCGGTCAGTGGCTTGAAGCTCTTTCTTTAATACTTCGAAGTCTCGTACGACTTTCGAAAAAGAGGCGACATCCAAATAGTCACTGCGGCGTATATACTAGCGGAGATCTGGTAATAGGTTGCGGTATAACCACTGTAGCTCTTGGTCTGAGGTTATCTTCCCATGGCGACGGACCAGTGTCTGTAGTCGATTTAAACAGCACTTTTGTTATTATTTTAAAAAAGAACGTTACAGTGGTGTACAGGTGTCGGATTTTAAAATAAATAAAATCGCGTAATAAACAAAGTGCTGTGAGAATAAACTGTTAGTATTAAAAACAATTACAACTAATAATTAAAATGGCGATGAAATTGTTAAAAGATCTCAAAATAATAGACTTAAAACACGAACTTGAAGAACGAGATTTAGACACAACGGGCCTTAAAAACGTGTTAATAAATCGGCTAAGAGAATGGCTTTTGGAACAGCAAGAAGACCCTGAAAGTTTCCTCTTCGAAATACCTGGACCCGCAATTGATACTAATTTGTTATTAAGTAAAATGGAAGAGAATTCTAGAATGTTAAAAGAGGAATTATTGGAAAAGTCGGAAGAGAATTCTAGAATGTTAAAAGAGGAATTACTGGAAAAGTCCGAAGAGAATGCTAGAAAACTAATGGAAAATACTAAAGCACTGGAAGAAAAAGTTTTGGAAAATTCTAGACAGTCCGAAGAAAATATTAAAATGCTTAAAGAAGATTTACTGGAAAACGCTAGAACGCTTAAAGAAGAATTACTAGAAAAATCCGAAGAAAGTTCTAGAAGGCTTAAAGGAGAATTGTTGGAAAATGTCAAAGCGTTGGAAGATAAAGTTTTCGAAGAATTTTTGGAGAATGCCAGCGCGTTAGGACTATTGGAAGGTTGATTGGCGGAACAAGATAGGGTAATAAAGATGGTAGAAGAGAAAATAGCCCAAATGCAATTACCATCAACAGCTAAGAAAGACGACATAACCGATATGTTGGAAGATAGAATGATGCAACTACGGTTTCCCTCAACTTTTGAGTTTAATGAAGTAAAGAAGCAAATTAAAGAAGAAAAGGGTCCTACCGTAGGGATAAAAGTAAAACCACCCACGTTCGATGGAAAGATACCTTGGCCAACGGATGGACAGGCAAGGAAAAGGCCGTTTCTTTAACTGTGGCTTTGCGTGGAGACGCGTTGAACGTCCTGCAAACAATCCCAGCAGGACAGGAAAATGATTATCAATTGTTAGTGTCTAGATTGGAGATGAGATATGGAGACGCGCATCTTCAACAAGTGTATCACGCGCAAGTGAAGAATCGTATCCAGAAGAATGGAGAAAGCCTGCAGGAGTTTGAAGACGATGTTGCGCGGCTTGTCCGATTGGCGTACCCTACGGCACCCGGTTCATTTCTGGGACAGCTCGCTGTGCAGACCTTCATTGATGGGTTAAGAGACGGGGAAACACAACAATCATTGAGGCTGGCACGACCAAGAACAACTGATGATGCGCTTGCTCACGCCTTAGAATTTGAAGCTGCAAAACAAGCGTCCCGAGGTCACGGGCGTGTTCGGACCGTTGTGGAAGAAGATGAAGGTTCTAAAGATCGCCTAGAAGAATTATTAATGAGAGTTCTTCAGAAGGAAGAGAACCGTAAGAAGAATCATCAAGAAGTTCGAGGGCCTCGTTGTTGGAATTGCGGCGAACAAGGTCACATACGACGTCGTTGCCCTAAAACGGGTTCAGCAGTCGGAAAACTAAAGAAGGTCGACGAGAGGGGGCGAACGTTGACCTTGAGTAGAGATGCCCCGAAGATCACCATTCATGCCGTAACATCAAAGAATAGTACCAGCAGTTTGTTCGTAGATGGGAAAATTGCTAATCGAACTGTTCCACTACTTATTGATACCGGGGGCGACAAAATCCATCATACGCCCTAATGTTCTACGAACAAGTATGAAGCTGTTACAGACAACTACTCAACTCCGTACAGCAACAGGTGAAGTGATACCAACACGCGGAGTGGTGAAGATGAAGATTGGCATTGGAAGTGAAGAACGTGATCATGAGGTGCTGGTAGCCGACATCATTGACGAATTCATCTTGGGAATGGACCTCCTGAGAAAATTTGGTTTTACATTGAACTTGAAGGAGGGTGTTTTGAAGGTTGGTAACGAAGAACTTCCGTTGCACCCACGAGAAGATCCTGTCGTAAGGGTTTTGCTGACAGAAGATGTGATATTGCCGGGTCAAAGCGAGATGGTTGTCGAGGCAGGTTTGGATGGAGATCTTCGGGTAGGATGTGTGCGAATGATGGAGCCTGTTTGTGATAAGAAGATCCATAGTGGCATACTGGTGGGAAAAGCGCTGATCAAGGTTGGAAAGACAGTACCGGTGAGGCTTATGAACGTTAATGTGGATCCGGTGACATTGAAAAAGAGTACCCTTGTGGGACAGTGTGTGCCAGTATTCCGAGTAGCCAGGTGTATGGCTGATGTTCCAAAACCAGCGCCCAAAGACCATGGTGGAAAATTAGTGGGTATGGTTACTAGTTCGTGCGAAGACCTTAACAGAACGGAAGTGAAAGAGGTACAGGGTTTGGTTCACCGATACCAAGATATCTTCGCTCTTGACGATAGCCAGAAGGGACGAACAAATATAGTAAAACATAAAATCAATACAGGCAACTCTATGCCTGTCCGTCAGCAGCCGAGGCGTCTACCTCTAGCAAGGCGAGCAGAAGCCGAAAAGATTATTACCGATATGGAAGAACAAGGGGTCATCGAGCCATCCAGCAGTCCATGGGCATCACCGGTAGTCCTGGTCAGTAAGAAGGACGGGTCAACGAGATTTTGTGTGGACTATCGGCAGCTCAATAACGTGACCAAGAAAGACAGCTATCCCTTACCACGCATCGACGACACGTTAGATACCCTGTCTGGTTCACGATGGTTTTCGACTTTGGACTTGAAGAGTGGTTATTGGCAAGTTGAAATGGAACCTGAAGACCGCGTTCACTATTGGTTCCGGACTATGGCAGTTTACAGTTATGCCTTTCGGTCTATGTAACGCTCCGGCCACCTTTGAGCGTCTAATGGAGACCATCCTGAGAGGGCTGTCGTGGAAGACCTGCCTGGTATACCTAGATGATGTGATTGTAGTCGGAAAATCATTCAACGAACATTTGAAAAATCTAGAGGAAGTGTTCCGAAGATTACGTGGAGCCAATCTGAAACTGAGTCCGAAAAAGTGCCACATATTCAGAAAGGAAGTGAAATATCTCGGGCACGTCGTATCACAAAGTGGAGTGGCAGCCGACCCCGATAAGATTCGCGCAGTTCAAGAGTGGCCAACACCGAGAGATAAACACCAAGTTCGTAGTTTTCTTGGGTTATGTACCTACTACAGGCGTTTCGTTCCTGGTTTTGCCAATATAGCGAAGCCCCTGACAAGGTTAACTGAAGATGGGCGCGAGTATGTTTGGAGCGGAGAGTGTGAAACAGCTTTCCAACAGTAGAAGCGTGCCCTGACAACAGCACCAATATTGAGCTATCCACGGACAGAAGGGAAATTCATACTTGACACAGATGCAAGTAATCTGGCCATTGGGGGTGTACTTTCTCAGATACAGGATGGACAAGAAAAGGTCATCGGCTATTTTAGTAAGGTTTTGTCGAAAGCCGAAAGGAATTATTGTGTGACCAGAAAAGAACTATTGGCCGTCGTGAAGTCCGTTGAGCACTTCTACAAATACTTGTACGGACGGACCATGCAGCGTTGAAATGGCTTTTACAATTCCGTAATCCTGAAGGCCAGGTCGCAAGGTGGATCGAACGATTACAAGGATACGACTTTGACACAGAACATCGAGCGGGCACTAGTCATCGAAATGCCGATGCTCTTTCAAGAAGACCCTGTCCAACGGATTGCCGTCATTGCTCTCGCTTGGAAGAGAGGGTTTGCCAAGTATTAAGAACTACCATCGTCAACGACAATTGGTTGCCGGAAGAATTGCAACGACAGCAGAAGGCTGATCCCGAACAAAAAATGGTACTGGAATGGAAGCGCGTGGGAGAAAAGCCTGCCTGGGAGGCCGTCAGCCCTTTCAACAGAACGCTCAAAGCATATTGGGCCCAATGGGAGTCCTTGAAGGTGGAAGACGATCTCCTGAAGCGAGTACTGGAGAGTGAAGATGTCACCACCATTAGGTCTCAGTGCGTGGTTCCAAGAAGCCGAGTGGCTACAGTGTTGCGACATCTCCATGACGGTGCCTCAGGAGGACACTTCGGTGTGAAAAAGACTTTGGAGAAAGTTAGGGAGCGTTTTTATTGTGTCAACTGTAAAGAAGAAGTGAAGGAGTGGTGCCGGAAATGTGAACTATGTGCCACTGGTAACGGACCCTTGGGGAAACGAAGAGCACCTATAAGGCAGTACAATGTGGGTAGTCCTCTGGAAAGAATAGCTATAGATATTGCCGGACCATTTCCCGAAACCGACGATGGGAATAAATACATATTAGTGGCAATGGACTACTTTACCAAATGGCCAGAAGCATATGCCCTACCAAACCAGGAAGCTGCGACTGTTGCTGACGTACTAGTCAAAGAGTTTTTCAGTCGCTTCGGAGTGCCCATGGAGCTGCATTCGAATCAAGGCCGCAACTTTGAGTCTGTACTATTTGGAGAAGTCTGTCGACTGTTGGGCATTCGCAAGACTCGGACCACACCGTTACATCCGCAGTCCGATGGAATGGTAGAACGCATGAATCGGACAATGGGCAAATATTTGGCCAAGGTCGTCTCCGATAATCAACGAGACTGGGACCAATACCTGCATCCGTTCCTGATGGCTTATCGTGCATCGGTCCACGAAAAAACCGGTCAGTCACCAGCGTCTGTGATGTTTGGACTCGAGTTACGGTTACCGTGTGATCTGGAATTTGGGTCTCCACCTATAGAGCAAGAGGTAGCCGGGAATGATTATGTCATCAACTTAAAGAAGAAGTTGGAGGATATTCATGACCGAACCCGAAACAATAGTCGAATCGCGAGTGACCGGATGAAGGCTACGTACGATGTGAGAGCCCAAGAAGGAGGGTTTCAACCTGGAGAGCTTGTCTGGTTATACATCCCGCAAAGACGTCGTGGCTATTCTCCAAAGTTACAGCGGAATTGGGAGGGCCCATACCAGGTGAAGAAACGAATAAATGACTTGATTTATCGCATCCAGAAATTGCCAAGAGGGAAACCAAAGGTGGTACACTCCAATCGTCTGGCGCACTATGAGGGAAATAATGACGCAATCCCGGATCGGGAAGATGAAGCTGAGGTGGCTATCAATACCGTAAGGCCTGGAGATGATCAGCCAACCTTCAGAGAATTTATGGCTGCTTTTTCTGGAACTAGAAAAGCGCGATTCGGAGTCACGACTGAGATGCAACAAGATCTCTTCTGGGTCCCTGGTGATTATTCCATTGCCCACTGTGTCTCCGAGGATCTCCGTATGTCCAGGGGGATCGCAGTAGTGTTTAGAAATAAATTTGGACGGCTGAATGAACTTCGAGAACAAAATCCCTCTGTTGGTAAATCCTTACGCTTTCCTGATCATGACCGATCCATTTACTACTTGGTAACCAAGCAGTTTTACTACCAGAAACCGAGTTACGCCGACTTGTGGAGGGCATTATGGAATTTGAGGATCGAGTTGCTTACCAGGGGAATTAACAAATTGGCAGTTCCCAAACTTGGCTGTGGGCGGGACCAGCTGGATTGGAGAATCGTTAGAAACATGCTGGAAGTTGTCTTTACAGGTACGGACGTCAAGATCTTCGTCTGCAGTTTTGACCCACAGCCCGCATTAAAGCCAACGAAGAGTGTAGACTGTTACTTCTACCGCAATGGAACGTGTAGTCGAGGTGAAGACTGTCGATATCGTCATGACCCGTTCTACAGGAACCAGAGCATAAAACCTGTTCTGGGACAGAACAGACTTGAAGAGGGGGGCAGTGTAACAAGAGAGAAAAAGAAAGAACCTCTTCTTCACACAACGAATGGAATATTCTACAGCATTCGAGAGAATGACGCATCGCACCAAGCATGTAAACCAGACGCGGTTTATCTAGCGCCTTCCAGAAATACATAGTAGGTTCCAGCGGCTTCTGGTACGATTATATGAGGGTATAAAATCGACTTCGCGGATAAAAGAGGGGCAGTCAACAGCGAATCATTAACTGTGTATCACGAAATAAATAGTAAATGTGAAGATAAATGTTGTATTAGAAATTCATAGTCTGTAAATAATAGTTTTAATGGTTTATAATCATAGCGTTAATTTATAGTGTATTCATTAGTGTTTGTAAATAAATATTTCTTATTAATAGACGATTTAAACGGCACTTTTGTTATTATTTTAAAAAGAACGTTACAATATATAAATTTTGTAGTTAGTAAATGCTTTCAGTCATATTAAAAAATGATTGTATATGTTTTATGAGAACTCGATAAATGTTTTAATGTTTTTATTTTTCGTATAAAAGAAAATGAATATGTCAAGATGATGATGGATCTCTGACTAGAAAAACCAAACATGATAACATAGGCATAAGCAAAGGCAACAAAAAAAAGGGAGTTAATGATATAGAATATAACACGATGATTGTAAATTGTGCGTGTTTATGCTTTATTATGTACGTCTGTGCATGTATATACTTCAAATTGCTTGTGTATATACTTATAATGTACGTCTGTGCGTGTATCTGTTTGAAATTGCGCGTGTTTATGTTTTATTATGTATGGCTGTGCGTGTATATACTTATAATTTACGTCTGTGCGTGTATCTGTTTGAAATTGCGCGTGTATGTACATGTAACTGGACTATATAAACAGGAACTTTGTTCCTGATCATTCATTAGACGTTATGGAACGACGCTTGTGTGATGTATGCGGTCTGAACATTCGACGCTCCGGGTATGCAAGCCATATGAATATACATCTTGGACACAAAGTCCCTTGTACTAAATGTTTCAAATCTTTTTCACGTAATAGTAGTTATAAAAGGCAATTGAAAACAATCCATTGTACCATAGGTGTGAATAATAATGATAATAAGACAAAGCCTAGAAATGATGTAATAATTAAAGACGCGGGTCTGAAACGTATGCATACGAATGAATCCCGTGACACAAATAAAGAAATAAGGCTCGATGATAATGATGATGAAATAATAAACGCTCGTAATGCTATACGTAATAAATCAGCCTACTTTCACAGTGATAAAACTGAACCTCGTCCGGGGACCGTTTATCTCTCACCGAAACTTGAACAAGCATCTTCAGTTACATCTGTTGAAGATGATGATGAAGAAGAAGAAGAATGCGATTCCGACTTAAGGTTTTATCAGGAATTCTCTAACTATTATAGAGCATTATTAGCTAACGGAGAAAACAAAAACGTAGATAAAACTAGATATGGTCTATATAATGACATCGATGAGTGGCGATTTGCTTGTTCACGAGTACAGTTTCAGGGAAAAGATATTTTAATTAAAAACAAACCCTTCCTTGGCACAACCGGTCTGTTTATTTTACTAACGCTTAAACGAATAAGCTCTCCTAGTCCAACAGAGGAAGATATCGACAACTATATGAAAATAATCTCACTTAGTAATGCTCATAAGAAAGACTATAGGCGCAACTGTCGACTAATAAGCGTTAAACATTGGAAATACGAAAATGTAATCAGACCAAATTTATACAGAATAACAGACTTTGAGGTTAGTCTTCCCAAAAAGTTAAACAAGATGAAACCGGATTGGATACGTCAGAGTACGCCTGATCAACTAGTGGACCGACTTCGTCTGTTGTATGCTGTAAAGAAAGCTCATAGCAGCAGTCTCGAAAACGACAACGAAATAATTTCAGTCATCACAGAGCTTAAAGCGAGAAAAATCATAGAATAAGTAAATATTTAATTTGTACTATGTAATATAGCCGTATTGTACTAGTATTTATATGTAATATAATATTTTTGATAATACATTCTATAAAATCTTCTTATTTCTCAACGTCTCTCTGCCTCAGTAAACGTTCTGGTATATCTGTTTCTAAATTCTCTATGGATTTCATAAAGCGATTGATTAATTTAAATATTTTTAGATATTATACTTGTAAATCACTAGTAGTTAAAATATAAAAACTAAACATATAATGTAAATTCTAAAGACTTTTAGCTGAACTTTTATGTTATTTTTATCAGTCAAGTGAGAGGCGGGCGAGCAATACTATTTATTTGTTTATATTAGTTCTATTATTAAATACAACAATTTAATAATAATTTAGAAACAATTGTTTATAGTACTCTTCACTTTACGATATTATTAATAAATAATTAAACGCTTTCATCGTATAAAAATGGCGACGCTTCACTAACAAGAGCTGTTAACAATTTCTGGGCCTATATACTTTACTTCTTCTATCAGCTCATTACCTTTTTTAACCTCGAACAAGTCTGTTAAAGTTGCATTTACTTTCAGCACCGCATTTTTCTTTAAGACGATGAAAATACGCTGTCTCTTTGCAAATGTCACCCTGTAGGACTTTGATTCGGTCCTGGTGACTAGTTGATGGTCAGCTGTGTTACGTAGGTAATTAGCTGTTGTAAATTGTTCAATCATTTTTTGTCAGTATATTGTAGTTATAATAATAAGTGAAGCTGACGAGAGTTATACTTTATGTACCGTAATTGTAATTAATTATCAAAAGATGGTGAGACTTGGGAGTGATTGAATGTAAATCACAAGAGGATACTCTGGGGAACATACTTATGAAATAGATCTCTTGATAAACGCGATTTTGTTCTTTTCAATTATGTCTGTTAAGTAATAGTAGTAGATGAAGACAATGTTGAAAAGAATATTTTACATAACAAAGCGTACAAGGCATTCAATAGGCCGTTTCATGAAAAAATGTGTTATGAGTATGTCTTCATGGTTATCCGAGAACAGATTTCATCCCTAATAATAATAATTGTTTAGTTATTTAATTATTGTTTAGTTGTTCAATAATTTTTGAGAAAGAATGTCATAGAATAAAAGATTAATGTTCTATCATGGTTATCCGAGAACATATAATTGTTTAGTTATTTAATTATTGTTTTGTTGTTGTTCAATAATTTTTGAGAAAGATTGTCATAGAATAAAAAGATTAAGGTTCTATATGTGTATTATTACTATTCTCCCCTCTGCACCATAGCATGAAAGTGATAGCTATAACTAGTATGAGAGAGAGAAGCAAGAATGAGGTAATTAAAAGAAAAGTGACAGACCGCCCTAAAGATTTTATGTGAAAATCTAAGTATTTTGATTCGGAAAGGAAATAAGTTAAAACCTAACCATCAACCATACTCTTTTGTTTTTACTGTACATCTTAAATGTTCGAGGATTAGTACCTGCTATCGGGCCTCAGGTAGTCAGTCCGACCTTTTTGGGGTATAGTGATGTATTTTAATCTGATAATTATCTCGATTTCAAGTTTACAAAAAGCTGTCTTGAAGGAAGTTTGAAAAGACTATATATTGATGATGAAAAAGGGAGAGAAATTTTACAGAAAAGAACCATTCAAACTTACCTGTTTTGAGTTTGAAGCAGGTATAAAAAACCGCAAATTTCTAGTGATTTGGAGGTCGAAGCGTGCCTTTTTTAAAAGAATGTATAATGCCTCAGGGTGTTTCCCTTTTTGTCGTCGTTGAGGGTAAGGTAAAATTTAACTCCAGTTTATTTTGGTACCTTCTACAGTATAGCTGTATTATATTTTTGTTGTAATAATTGGTTTAAAGTCTAATAATAAGGACTGGTTTAAATTTAAAAGATGATTAGAGTATATTCCTTCTTGATGAGAGGTGATTAAGGTGTTTTAATTTAAAGTGATATCTGGTATTACAAAGCGCAAATGGTAAGTTATTTTTTCTGCATTAGAATTAGTTTTTTTCTCTTTTTAAATAGTTAATTCAGCCGTTGATAATAATACATATTAGTGTTAGAAACCATTCCGATCCCTGAACGTGATTCAAGAGCCTGTGTATTTATTAAGGTAATTTTCTTAACATGGATATCCGAAAGCCCTTCACGAAGGGTAGCTACTGACATAGATGTATCGGTTAGCCGAGCTTGCAAAACTCGTTGATATCATTGACAATTGTTGATTTCTTTAAATTTCATGATCTCTTTGGGTAGAAAGTTTCATTAGAATACAGCGGTCTTGATCACGTGGTTAGTCAGATGTGAAATATAAAATTCAAGGGCGGGAAATCCATTATGGTGACTTCAAGAATAACAAATTCAAAATTATAAACGTTTTATCGAGCTGTGTTGACAGCATGACAGATTCAGTACAGTTTCAAATTTAGCGCCACATGTTGTGATATAAAATGGCTGCAGACTCTAATTGAAGGATCTTCTTCTCTAATACAGTTCTCTTTTTTATGCGACCTCTACATACCGGTAATACAGATTTCTTCGAGAGAGTGAGAAGGAGAAAGTGAGAAGGAGAGAGCGAGAGAGTGAGAGAGTATTCTTTATTGCGACCTCTAGTAACATCAGTACGTAGGATAATACAGGTTTCTTTATTGCGACCTCTATTAGCCGTACATAGGTCGTCGTCGATAATACAGATTTCTTCATGACGCCCTCTGTTAAGATTGACTGATTTATAATGACAGATGCAAAATTGACAGATTAAAGTTTGACAGACGTATAAATGACAGATTAAAAATTGACATACGTATAAATGACTGTTGTAAAATTGTCAGATTTAAAATGACAGATGCAAAAATGACAGACGTATAATTGACAGATTTAAAATGACAGATGCAGAATTGACAGATTTAAAATGACAGATGCAAAAATGACATATGCATAAATGACAGATGCATAATTGACAGATGCATAATTGACAGATGCATAAATGACCAGATGCAAAATTGACAGATTTAAAATGACAGATGCAAAAATGACATATGCATAAATGACAGATGCATAATTGATAGATTTAAAATGACAGCTTTAAAATGACAGATTTAAAATGACAGATGCAAAAATGACAGACGTATAATTGACAGATTTAAAATGACAGATTTAAAATGACAGATGCAAAAATGACATATGCATAAATGACAGATGCATAATTGACAGATGCATAATTGACAGATGCATAAATGACCAGATGCAAAATTGACAGATTTAAAATGACAGATGCATAATTGATAGATTTAAAATGACAGCTTTAAAATGACAGATTTAAAATGACAGATGCAAAAATGACAGATTTAAAATGACAGATGCAAAAATGACAGATAGACGTATAAATGACAGATGCAAAAATGACATTAAAAATTGACATACGTATAAATGACTATTGTAAAATTGTCAGATTTAAAATGACAGATGCAAAAATGACAGACGTATAATTGACAGATTTAAAATGACATGAATGTCAAGGTTATTTTACGTGGGGTACCTGTGTTAACTTACCCCCACGTTCCTTCCAGAAGAAAGTGATTGGGATACGCCCAATCAGAGCGCAAGTTGCACAACCGGCAGTCGTGCAATTGCTACCAGATTAACTCACTGGTAGGAGCGAGGTTTCCTATCCACCCTCTACTAGCTAAGTCGCGCATAGTGACCGAGCAGTTGACTTAACACGCTGTTCACCCGCCGGCACCCTCCCGTCATCTTTCATACGGGGTCAAGTACCTCGTCCAGCAATAAGACTATTCCCCAGCTATGCGCTCTTGCAAAGTGGGACCACTGCCCGATCGAATCCAACCTCAATTGTGGCGGGGCTTGGTTTTTTAATGGTTTTGCCACCCCGATTTACCAATTTTAGGCTTGGTGGACCCTCGACAGAGCTTCTTTTAAGTCTACACGTTATAGACCCCCGGTGTGTACCCGTATTTGGTGAAGTTGTCTTGAGTGTGAGAGGCTATGTATTCGCTTCAACTCTCCTTAAGTGTAATGGCTTCCAGAGCTTCTCCCAATCACTGAACCCTGCTATAGTCCGGATCATAGGGTGGTCGGGATAGCTCCTAACCACATTTACCTAGCGGCCTGCAGTTTCCTAGAAGCGAAACCTCACTTCGATTCTCCGCACTTGAGATTCAGTCAGACAGCGGGTTCCTTTGTTGACCATAAATGTCCTCGGCTAAGTAGCGGGTTCCGTTGGTAACCATAAATGACCTCAGTCAAGTAGCGGGTTCCGTTGGTAACCATAAATGACCTCGGTCAAGTAGCGGGCTCCATTGGTGACCATAAATAGCCTCGGTCAAGTAGCGGGTTCCTTGGCGACCATAAATGACCTTATCCCAGGCGAGAATCGGATCCGCCCACACCGGTCTCATCTATCAGGGCTCCCTCTGATCGGTATGAGTTACCGTCGAGAATTCTCAGGAATTTCTCTACCACACATTTAATCTGACAGCTTCGTCCATTGCCCTTGATAGGGATAGGGTAGAAGACAGCCAGTTTTATGGGTGCACGTCGTGTGGTCTCCCGTACACCCATAGATTTAAAATGACAGATGCAGAATTGATAGATTTAAAATGACAGATTAAAATTGACAGACGCATAAATGACAGCTGCAAAATTGACAGATTTATAATGACAGATGCAAAAAATGACAGATGCATAATTGACAGATGCATAAATGACAGATGCAAAATTGATAGATTTAAAATGACAGCTTTAAAATGACAGATTTAAAATGACAGATTCAAATATGACAGACGTATAATTGACAGATTTAAAATGACAGATGCAGAATTGACAGATTTAAAATGACAGATGCAAAAATGACAGCTGCAAAAATGACAGATTTAAAATAACAGATGCAAAAATGACAGATGCAAAAATGACAGCTGCAAAAATGACAGATGTAAAAATGACAGATGCAAAATGACAGATGCAAAAATGACATATGCATAAATGACAGATGCATAATTGACAGATTTAAAATGACAGATGCAAAATGACATATGCAAAATGACAGATGCATAATTGACAGATGCATAAATGACAGATGCAAAATTGACAGATTTAAAATGACAGATGCAAAAATGACATATGCATAAATGACAGATGCCTAATTGATAGATTTAAAATGACAGATGCAAAATTGACAGATTTATACTGACAGTTGCAAAATTGACAGATTAAAAATTGACAGCCGTATAAATGACAGATGCAGAATTGACAGATTTAAAATGACAGATTCAATATGGCGGATATGCAAACGATACCGCGAATGATATGGTTTAATTCACGCCTCATGTTTGCATGTTAACTAGATCAATAAATTTACCTCAACCGCGTCTCAATTACATATTTATTAGATTAATAAATTTAATTCACGCCCCACCTGCATATTAATTAGATCAATCAATTTAATTCACGCCTCACCTGCATTTTAATTAGAGCAATAAATTTAATTCGCGCCTCATTTGCATATTCATTAGATCAAATAATTTAATGCACGCCTCATTTGCATATTTATTAGATCAAATAATTTAATTCGATCATTTAATTAGAGCAATAAATTTAATTCGCGTCTCATTTGCATATTTATTAGATCAATCAATTTAATTAGAGCAATTGATTATGCTAATTAGGTTCCCACGGTCATCAAAATTTTCCCACGCTCAAGGGACCCAATACCTACTCTCGGAAAAGGGTAAGGAGTAAAAGGAAGAAACCGCCAGGCTTCGCAAAACAGCGAGGTCTCGGAAAAGGGTAAGGAGAATGGAAGACTCCTAGGCTACGCACAGCGAGGTCTCGGAAAGGAAGAGACCCTCAGGGTGCGCACAGCGGGTCTTGGAAAGGGGGTAAGGGATAAGGAAGAGAGCGGGCGGAAAGGGAATCGGAATATCGTTAAGAGGACTGGACGCGGACTGAATAAATCAGCCGACGCACGTCTTTATATAGGTGCTCTCGGAGCGTAGGGAAATGATAGGAGTAAAACGGAACGGACGGCTATTGACTTTGGTTATCTTTATTGTTTTCTCTTTATCTTTTTAATTTTCTTTGTACTTGTCTGTTTCTTTTCTACTCCTCCTCTGTTCTTGTCTACCTTCCCAGATAGCATTCATGCTTATGTCAAGCTTCCATTTGGATTGATACACGCTTATAAGTGTATATCAATCCTAATACAAGTTTGACATAAGCTTCTATGCTATTGGGGTTAATATGCTCCATGTTCTATCCAGATACTCCCATTTCCTTATCTTTCAATTTTGTAGTTTTATCATTGATATTCATGTTTTTGTTATTTAACATGGTTTTATTCGTTGCCACATATCTACCAGTTTTAAAATTAGTTGTTTGTCATTAATTCCCCTTCTCGATCCTACCCTAGTTGTCTTGTCTTGCCTGTCTTTCTTCTTTAGTTTTATTTGGTAGATGCTTTTGGATTTCTCTCTCTTCTTCCATAGTTTGTTCGTTGCTTATAAAATTCGTTGCATATATCTTTTTGATTTTTATGTTTATTTTTATTATTCTTTGTACGTACTTTTATTTCTTTATTCTGATTATTCTCTTTATCTATCCCTGTTACATATGTGTATTATTTCTAGTATTAGAAACCTCCTTGAATTTCACATTACGTTAAGTGTACTCTTATAATGTTAGTTAGTGCCTGTTTTGTTGCACTTCTCTCATTAAATATTGATAAACCGACACAAATTTATGAATGCATTGTTAACATTTGAAATTGCCGCGTTTTCCGCGTATAACTGCCATGAAACATTAACCAATCACTTATTATTATTATTATTACCTGCGTATAATATAAATTTCTTTTGTTAATTGTGAGTTGGCAATCTTGACACTACGATGAATTGACTGGCGCAATTTTTAACTGTGAAAAGGTGAAACTGTTACACGTTGAAACAGAGTGAAACTTTGATAACTTACATTTTAAAAAGCATAAAGAAGTAAGTAATAAAAAGAAAATATGAATAGAAGTGTTTAACATTAAGGAATTGGTGTATTCAAAGTAGGGGGTATTTTTTTAAAATAATAATTTAATAGTCATTTAATGATCCAAATTCTTGTGGATTTTGAGTAGCATTTGTGCAAAAGAATATGCAGTAGATTCAGTGGACGCACTTGATTGTTATAATCCTGTATAAATAATAATTAATGGGCTAGTTTAATAAATTTTTGTGTGGTGCGCACAGAAACGAAAGTCTTATTAATAATGTTATAGAATGTATCTAAATAATAGTATAGGTATATCTGATTGGGCTTTTCAAATTTAATTTAAAAATTGTAGTCACATTTTAAAATTATAATCAAAGTATAGCTATTGCATTAAAACAACCGCAAATAGATAACATAAAAAGAGACGAAACTATTAAAAAATGTATAATATACTATAATTAACTAATTATAGTCTCTTAATTAACGAACGTATTATTTATGAGAATCCAAAAATAAACAAATAAATTAGGAAAATGTATTCAAATAATCTCTGATCCTTTTTCTATAGATAATAGAAAGTAGGTATATGGAATGTATGGATATCTTTTTCCCATTTTCTGTTAACAATGAATGCATTAATGATAATCTATTAAAATTTAATCAGATCTACAATAAATCTTTAATCTTCGATTCTGACTTTCTTTATAAATATAATTTTACAAATATAAAATTTATTAGAATTTTTTATTAGCTGAAAGAAAAAATGAACAGAAAAATATCTATAGCTGGCATCTGATTCTTACAATACAAACATCTCTTCTAATTACATGAAAAAACCACCAATTCTGCCTCGACACCCTTAAATATCTACATAAACATTCTCCTCAGAATTATTTCCACTTTGGAAATTCAATTCTTCAGCAATTTCCTCAGAAAAACAATTCGAATTTGTTTATTAAACTTTTCGCCGTCTAAAAAGGTTATGTTGGCAACGGCAAAATCGAGTGGGCTTTGCTTCCACAGCAATGACGATGATGTGTGTTTACCACAATTTTGAACACAAACTTGTGCATTGATTTGTAAAGGAATTAAGGTAAATTTGTTATATTATGATATTATGTAGTATCAATTTTCATTTGGTACATGTTTCGCGACAATCCATGCTGGATTAATCACGGATTTTCCCAGAAAACCGAAACACCAAAACGCTTCGCCATTTTCCATTTATATTTCGCGACCCCGTTTAACTGTAAAAGTTTGTTAACGTTAAATAAATATTTAAGGCGGTTTAATTGTGGTAAAAAGTGGTTATTAAACATCAAGGTATGTGTATGTTTTGGTTCAACTAAGAATTAAGAGAAAGGTTAGAACGAAAAGAGGAAAAAACGTCTTGCAAAGTTTCCTCAGTTTGGTAGACATTAGTAAATCTTTTGTGTATTCTAGACTTTGAAAGAATGTAATTATCGTTTATTATTTTTCATTTTCTTGTACTTCCTTTACGTTATTCTCTTAATTAACGATCGAAACGGGTAAATATCTTTGGGATCTTTTGAGATTTTAGAAAAATAAGAGAGTTAACACTGTTGGATGTTTATGCATAGGTACATATTTTATGTATTCATGAGAAAAACATGTGTAGAAATCACCCTTTTTATGTACTAATTTATGGATCTAATTTAGTTAAAGTTTTTAATTGTCTTTGCCTAGAAATCTGATTTGAAAAATCGAGCATGTTCTAAATGGCTAATTATAATATTGAATTTGAATTGGTTTCGCTTATATGTTTGTTGAATAGTACAATGGGTGTTTGTATACTTAGTAGGTATTTATGATGGTACTGAAATAATAATTAATACTATTCATCTTGATGTTTTAAATTTCTAGACTTGCTCATATGTTGACAATTTTCAAACTTTATTAGTTTTACGCACCCACATAACAAGAATGAATTAGACTGATCTTCAGAGAAATGGTTAAAACAGAAATAACCAATCATTTTTGATACTTTTTCTTTCTGGCATATTATACAACTCGGTATCAATATTATTTAAGAAGCTGTCAATGTAGAAATTTGAGGTTAGCCACCTGTCATTTATGTTTCAAACAAGTTGCTCGTAGAAAGATTATTTTATGTCTGTCTTTGTTCATTTCATATACAAATTAAAATATTTTTATTTTTTTATATTTAAAGCTATTAAGATAGAAGAACAAGAAACTAACATAATGCAATCTTTTCAGAATTTGACAGCTCTCATTGCTCAGAAATGTTAGTATCGAAATAGATTAATTTCTAATAAGTTTTCAAATAGTAGTATCACAAAGAACGTGTTAAAAATATTGTATTTGTAAATATTTAGGAACTACCTAACGAACTTACCTAATCTTAATTTTGTTTGCAAATTTATTATCACAAGTTTGATTTTCTTGACTTCAAATATTGCCAATAGTAATTAAACGTCAAAACAAAATTAAATTAATAATGCAGCTCTAATACATAAGAATTGTATTCAAAGATGTAACTAAATTATTCTAAAGGTTATTAAAAAAAATGAATTGACACATTGACATGTTATGCTTACTATGATTTGTATTCAAAAATGTGAGAGAAAGTCTTCAAACTGCAACAGACTAGAGTTCCTAATCATTATATTTTTGAAAGTAAAATAGTCATTTTTTAAAGTTGGTGTCATTGGAACATTGAAATTCATACAGTGCGTAATTTATGTATGGAACCAGTCTTGTTACTTCAATACAGTTTTAAAACGAAACTGAAATTTAGTATAGATGCAGTTTACAGTTTTCTAATTTTATTTTTTCATAATCTAAATTTCTTTAACTGATAATTAACTTCATAGTGTTGTAGACCAATGAGACATTAAAAACTGTCACATGCACCAATCACAAGTTAGAAATGATTTCTTTAACTGAAAAGAATGTATGCTACTTTTCTTGCCGCTACCTCATTGTTTTAGCATTATTTTAGCAACCATTAATATTTAAAAAATCAAATGTCATTTTGACAAAAGTAAAAATGTCGCGCTTCGGCAACATTCCTGACGCTTCAATTAATGAAAACATTCAAAATTCACTTTTAATTATAATTATAATTGTTCTCATAAATAAAGTTGTTAAAAATTTGACGTATTTAACGCTTCATTCAGTTAATTCTCCAACCGAAGATCATTCGTTCTCAACTCTTGTCAGGCAAGATTTTTATTTTTTTTATTCGCATTGATTGCTAAAAGGCAATTAAACTCGATCAAATTCTTGGGAAAAGAACCCTCGCGCTCCGCGCTCGGGTCTTTTCGTCAATTTGATCTCGTTTAATTGCCAAGCAACCAATGCTCATACAAAATAAGAATCTTGCCGACAAGAGTTGAGCACTTATGATCTTACTGTTGATAATTATTGTGAGAAACGCATAGTAAACTTGATCTTTTTGTAAATGGCAAGAAAGGTTTTTTAGGTGGAATTTAATGGTATGCCACTCACTTCTGCTATGCAAAGACAAAATAATGTAATTAAAAAAACTTACATTTAAGATATTTACATTTTTAGTTCTTTATTAAACCTTGCGCTTATTTTTTGCTTTATTAATTTTTAATTATTTTTTGTTAGTATGTAAAGTGCTATTGGTTTCATAATGATCTAGGACAACAAGGCTAATATATGATGATATTTTTTTGATTTTATCCTATGCATTTACACTGAAAGAAAAAATAATAAAATAGCATCCTATTAACCTTGCTGTCCTAGACCGCAGCAAAAGTTTTTTAATGTATTTTTGGATGACAAATCGAATGGTATAGGTCCCATCCCCCAGAGATGAATAGTTCAAAAGTTAGGTATTAAAAGTCAATAAAAAACACAATTTGATATTTTATTAAAATTAAAGAAACAATAAAAAGAAAAGTTACAAAGGATAAAAACATTTGATTGCGGTTAACAAAGAATCAGAAGGGTCAACATTATTCTTCCTGAAATATCTCCTCCATAAATATTCCCCCAGTCGGTCAGAAAATTCATCGTTCCCAAACCTGGGCTTTCCTCGAAGAAATCCTTCATTGGATGCCAAGTTGATCGATCAACTGGGTATGGGTACCATCCCCAGCCACGAACCGATGTTCGGGATCTGAATGATTTACCACTCGGTGGGTAAATCCTTCATTTTCCAAGGACCTGTATGACAACCATCGATCGGTGTGGATTATGGATCCAGGCAATACATGAGTGATTGCAGGTATCAAAGTAGCGGCATCTCTTTTTTCCACAAAGATCATCCTTACTTTATCTGATTCCACATCAACCATTCCCAAAACCCAATTCCCGTTCAAGATTCTTCCTCGTTCATACTTACGATGTCCAAAACCACTCATCGATTTGGACTACTTTTCCTGGTCCACTGATTTGGTCTTTGTCGGATTGGATCTTGACGTAATAGTCAACAACCATTTTCTTAGCAAATTTGGTTCAAGCTGCGATTGTATCCTTGGAAATATCAGTTGGGTCATCTTCTTCGGTGGCTTCATGCTTGATTTGGTTGTATGAGTATGCCCAAGCGAATTCATACAAAACCACTAATGCTTTTTCCATTGAAAGGTGGCAATTCACAAAAAAGGATCCATAAGTCGCAGAGACTTCCTCTTTTCTGCATTCTTTCTTATGGCACCTGCACCATGGGAACAATCCAACCCTATCTCCACGTTGGGAAGAAACCATTGTCCTTCGGCATTTGGGACAATTCATGGAATTTTTTAAAAGCCTGCTGTCTTTACACCACTAGACCGCGGATTCGGCATTGGGAAGGGATCTCAATGTAATTTTGGGCATTTTGAATGATTAAAAAAAGAACTTTTTCATTTTTTTCTTATCCTTTATATAGCAAAACAAGATTAATTTTTAAAATCCTTCTCTCTGATTGGTCAATTAAAAAGAAATGTCAATCTTTTGTCATTTAAAAAAAAAGTAAAAAGACTAACATTTCTTCTAAATCGCCAATCATAATATTTATTTTCAAATGGCCCATTTCATAATTTACATGGGATTTCCCATTGAAATTTAAAAACTTTAAATCCCTATGTCTTTTGAACTACTCATCTCCGGTGGATGGGACCTATTCCATTTGATTTTTTATGACTTTTTTTAATAATAAACAATTTATCTCAACATTTTTCTTGGGGGGGGGCATAGACGGACTTGAGCCGTTTTACCATAAAATATAAAATTATAACTAAGTATATTGCCCTATACATAAAACTGTACTGAACAATGCTTTAAAAATATATGCACACTTATTTATTGTTTTTTGCCACAGTTAACGTATGTCCTTGCGTGGCAGAACAGGGTATAACTTGCAAAATTGGAATTCTTTGTCTGGCAAAACAATTTATACACTCTTTTTGCCAAAAAAAACAAAATAACGGGATAAATAGAATATTAAAGTGCACTGTACTGTACTGTACATTACATCATTGTTCCTTTTGCGTTGTTAATACCTTGTTCCGTTTTAAAAGCATTAACAAAATTTTGCGAATTCCTTGGTTCGCACAACATTTATTTCACAAACGGATTGAGATACAACGAATAATTAGCTCTCTTAGTTTTTTGTGAATGTGTTGTTGAACCACTAATTATAAGTGTTGCTAATGATAGTGATTTTTCACAATCTAATTATTTCTAAAGTGTTAACTAATATTTATTGGTTTCTTTTTGAAATAAATCAAGGCACTGGTGTGAGTTGGCATGTCGATAAAGCAGGCCTTGAACTATGGAATGAAATATGTACATATTTTTTAGTGTAACAATGTCTTTATATAGGCATAGAAATATTCTTTTGTTTAGTTTTTTGTTATTTTGAATACACTGTAGGTCTAGATTTCTTGGGAGGGGGGGGTGGTAAACAAAAATTTGGGTATACAGGGTGTGTCACGACGAGTTTTCGTTAGAATATGGGAAACCAATAGGAGTTGCGATTTGAGATTTTGCAGGTAATAGTTTTGGGTTACGTGCTTTTGTTTTTAAATAGTTTCAGAATTCCCTTACTTTCAGTTATACCAGAAATGGATGTCAACTTTTTCAAAAAAATTAACAGCTGTGGGTTGTAATGTATACATGTACAAATTTGAAATTGTAGGTAATTATTTTTAAAAGTATGCTGCATCAAATGCATTATTAGGAACTTTAGCAAATAATACAGGGTGTTCAAAAAAGTATACCAGTCTTTGTATCCGAAGAATACTGATATTTTGTAATTTTTAAATAGCCACCTACTTTTTGTTAGTTCTATTGCATTCTACGTTCAAAATTAAGGGTAGTATGTATGTACTTCCCTATAACTAAATGTTGTAGTTTCAGAGTTATTTTGGAAAATGTATTAACTCCCTTAAAACTTTATTTTATAAAATCTGATGGGCTATGGAAATTGGGACAAATAAATAAAAACAAAAGAAGTAACTTATTAATCCAAGTTTAAAACATTTGAATCAAAAAATGGTGACGAAAAACTAGAGTAAATGTTCAAACACATCACCATCTCTATTCAAGCACTTTTGTTTTTTTCAAAATGCTCATACATGTAGCGCGCTGAATCATTTCACCATCTAGACTATCTAGAGCATTAAACATGTCTCGAACTTTAGTGGTAACAAGTGTATTGTACACTCGATCTTTAACATATGTATGCCAGCCAGCTTCGTGTTCCGTGATGATGTTCCTTAATATACAAATAAATCGCTCACTATTAAGGTTTTCTTCATAAAAATGCAAAGCAAATATCCTGACAGTCTTTACAGCACAAAATACATTAAAACTCCAAGATTCTCGAAAATGTTGTTGTCTAACTACTCGAGGGTTATCTTCAGACCAAAAATGGCTATCGTGTCAATTAAACAATCCATTTTTGAAAACTTTGCTTCGTTCATCCATATGATGTGTTTAATGAAGTCTCCGTCTTTCTGTGATTTTATTAAAAACCACTCGCAATATTGCACTCATTTGACAAAGTCTGCTTCTTTTAAATACTGAACAGTATAAAATTTGTACGGATGCCACTTGTTCTTTTGTAAAATTCGGTGGATACTCTTTTTAGATACAACTAATTTGTTTTATGCATCTTGTAGGGAATTACTAGGATGTGCAGTAAAGTACGCTAGTGTTGTTACCTGTATATTTTCACTATCTACAACAGATTTTCTTTTGGGTGTTTCCAGCAAGAATGAAACAAATACAGTTTCTTAAAAGATTGTTTAAAATACTCTTGCTGCGACTTGGGCAATTTGGATACTTCTTTAAACTCGGCATGTTCTGTCAATTATCCTATTATATTCACCATAGGTAATAATTAAGTGTAAAAATCTTCATTATTAAAACTAAATCGTGGCATTCTCAGGTATTCAAAAGCAATACCAAAAAAAAAAAAATACTAACAACGTACAAGTAACAATAGTAAATATTTTACTAATGATAGTTAACCTGATTTTCATTTGTTTTTATTTATTTGTGCCAATTTCCATAGTCTACCAAATTTTATAAAATAAGATTTTAAGGGAGTTAATACATTTTCCAACAATAACTCTGAAGCTATGGCATTTAGTTATAGGGAAGTACATACATGCTACCCCTAATTTTGAACATAGAATGCAATAAAGCTGAAAAATTTGTAATCTCCAGATAAAAAGTTTGGCTTTTTTTTTGAACACCCTGTATTATATGTAACGGTGTCTCCTAACCACACATTGTAATTGACTAATTGCCAATACGTATTTCGGTAACGGTTATCTTTTTCTCGACATAAAACTGTCTCACTTTGTTTTAAAACGAGCTTCATCAGAAACATCAGCTTTATCTCTGCAATGATAATATTCGATGCCGGGAACATTTTTCGGGTCCGTTGGTACATATGTCTTGTCATCTATGATGATGATGGTTGACTTCGCTCCCAACACATTTTTGTGATAGATCTTGCGGCATTTCTTCTTTGCAGTGTTTTCTTGATTGTTTTGTACCTTGGAGTGGTTCCTTTTTGATAAGATTTAAAGCCCAATTTCTTAATTTTAATCTCGTGATAATATTTACTAATATTGAATTTGGTAGCCGTCGCATGTTCTGAAAGATTTGATTGTAGTATATTTTCTATTGTTCATACGAGTTTGCGACAACCAGGTTGCTATAACCAGTGTTTGTCCTGGTGGCGACTTTGTTGTACCGTCCCCTGTATCTTCAAAGCGTTGTATTATCGTGTTAATCATATTAAATTGATAGCCTTCCTCTTGGAAATGTTTCCATGTCTTCGTTTTGGGGTCAATCCATATGAAGTGGTCCAAAAAAAATTGATTAATTAATCAATAAAGGTGGAAATATATCTCTAATTTGTCGTAGACTGTTGCCTATCCAATACCACTTAAAATTTATTTTTCTATCTAGTTCATTTAAATAAATTACTCTACCATGTTTTAATCAATCAATAAAGCTAATAATTGAATAGTTTAAATGACAAATCTGTCAGTAATTCTTTAGAATAATTTGACAAATGTCATGGCTAATAAGATTTTTATAAAAATAAATTCCTTGAAGAATTCTCATCTGTTTGTTTGTTTGTTTTTGGGTGAGGAATCGGTATGGCGGAGCATTCTTCGTACCTCATGGCACCGATTGCTATGATCATTTGGCCGACCCTACTAGAATTTAGCCGAATCTGGGGGAATTCCACCCCCAGTAGGGATCTTTATCGTGCCAAACATCGCATTGACACGGGACCTACAGTTTTACTTCCTATCCGAAAAGAAGGCATGTTTTAAATTTTTCTCCGCTATGAAAAATTACCAGCTCGGCCGGGGATCGAACCTGCGATCTTTGGATTATGAAGCAAACATGCAAACCACTAATCCACCGAGACTATTCTTCCACAAAACTGTTACAAAACCGATAATACACCCTGTATATTTATTTATAAATGTTATACCACGAGATCATTTGAATTTATAATTAAAGTTGGCTGTGATTTTTAAATTAGATTGGCAACACTAACTGTTCACTTCACAGTTTGATTTGAATTGTCAAAGTGACGCTCCAAAATGTTTAATCAGAACATAAAATTGCATAACCTCTAATTTACACAGCGAGTCAATTGGCAGGATCGCCAAACGTATAAAAAAATTCCCGCCTACTTTAATTTTAAATTTAAATGATCTCACGGTATATTGCACAATATTTAATAAACATTAACTACTTTTACATTCAAAATTTATTTAACTATAATACTTAATATCAAAAATTTTGCAGGGGAAATTTTACACCTGTGGATCTGCACCTGATAGAATGAACCTATAGGCATATTTCATAAGCAACTTCATTTCAAATGTTAATACTTCTACAGCAAAAAATAAACTATAATTATATTTTGGTATCACACTATGAGGTTAAACCCCTTTGATGCGTACATTTCCAATAGCTTGTAGCTGTTGATTTTGATTAAAATTGTTATTTAATAAAGTGATTTAAAAAAAATAGAAAATTCTATATTATTTATATTTTTTATTCTTGAAACAAAGGTTATTTTAACACAAAAAAAATAACAAAGCCCCGCAATTGGGCGGCAGTGAAAAAACGTTATTTTCCCAGAAACGAAACAAATTACTTTAACTTTCAAAAGTTCTTACGCAAACTGTACAACACAAAATTTTTAATACTTACTGCACAACTCAAGATTGCCACGGCTTGAGATCTTATCTTTACAAATTTAATTTCAGGTCGCAGGTATTGTTTTCAATAGCTCACTAATTATAAAAGAATAGATAAAGGTTTAAGACACAAGAAAATACATATTATTAGGGCGCCATCTGATTAGGAAAGTCCAGTAATTTTTTATAAAAATATTGACTCGATACCAGCAACCAGAAACTGGAATTAGATCTAATAAATTTAATTTAATTTTTAATTAGTCAAAATCGGTTATGTCAAAGTTAATTTGAATAAAATATTTAAAGACTTTCATAAATTATGGTCCTGTAATATTCTGTTTAATCAAGTTTAATTATAGCTTTATTGATAAAAAAAATGAAGTTTCCGAATAAAACATCATTACAAGGTTTAAATATATGTAAAAATGATACCCAGCGTAAGAATTCGTAAAGACAAGGAAATAATGCACATAAAAATGTAATAAAAATATTCGATACAAAAATAATGATTCAAATTACATCAATAATATCAAAATAAAATTCATTAAGTCACAATACCTTACTCAGATAGTTTAAATCTTCTTCCTCCACGCATTTCTGTCTTCCAATTTTGGATGTCGGTTCCTTGCAGATCTTCCTCTATCTGTTGCCACCATGTTTTCTTTGGTCGGCCTTTCTTCCTTTTTCCCTCCGGTTCCTGGCTCAGAATTTTCCGTATTAGGTCATCTTCTTCTTTCCTCATTATGTGGCCTAACCACCTTAATCTGCTTTGCTTTATTATTGAATTGACGTCCGGGTTCTGGTATAACTCCTCTAATTCTGTGTTCGTTCTTCTGCGCCACCTCTGTTCTTCTTTCACTCCCCCAAAAATCCATCGTAAAATTTTTCTTTCCCATATGATTAACTTGTTTTCTGCTTGTTTGGTTGTTACCCAGGTTTCGCACGCATAAGTAAGGGCCGGCCTGATGATTGTTTTGTACAGATTTATTTTTATTGCTCTTGGGACACTTCTTTTTGTTAATATGTGATTTAATGAGCCCGCACTTTTGGACGCACTTAATATTCTTTTATTTATTTCGTCTTCCTGATTTCCTTCACTATTGATCACTACTCCTAAATAGGTCACCTCATTTGTTACTTTGAAGACTAGTTCTTGTTTCGTTGATTTTGTTTTTATTTTCAAACTTTGACTCCCCTCCTGTTCTTTATTCCCCATGATCATATAATGCGATTTTTGGGTGTTTATCTTTACTCCTACTTTTTGCGCTTCATCCTCCAAGTCCTTTATCATATTTCTTAGCTATTCTTTCGTTCTACACAATAATACCAGATCGTCCGCATATGCTAATATTTGGTATGGGCTGTTTAGTATACTTTTGTTTGTCTCGATTTTTGCCTTTCTCATAATGTATTCTAGGATGATGTTCAATAAATATGGTGATAGGGGGTCCCCCTGTTTTAAACCGATTTTGCTCTCAAACTGTGTTGACAGATGGTCTTTGAATCTCACCTTATTGATTGTTCTGCCCAGTGTCATCGCAACTAGTTCTGTTGTTTCCTTTTTGTACTGGAGCTCTTTCATTGCATCTATCACTTTTGTTCTTATCACTCTGTCGAAAGCCTGCTGAAAGTCGATGTACAGCGCATGAATTCGTATATTTTTATCCCTACATTTTTCATGTATCTGTCTGATTATAAATATTTGATCCACTGTTGTGTTCCCTTGTGTGAAACCAGCTTGATAGTGTCCTACTTTATTTTTTGATTCGTTCTTGATTCTTTCGGTTATTAAGGATGCTACGATTTTATATGTTGTGTTCAGCAAAGTGATTGGCCTGTAATTTTCTACTTGTTTTTTATTTCCTTTCCCCATTTCCCATTCTTTAGGCATTTTCTTTGCTAACCATATGTGCTTTATTAATTCGAAGATTCTTCTTCTTAATTCCTCGTTTCCATATTTTATTAGTTCAATCACTATGTCATCTGCTCCGGGACTTTTGTTGTTCTTCCCCTGTTTTACAATTTTTTTGAAGGTCTCCCACGTTGGTAATTCTTCTTCGGATTGTGTTTTCTGATCCTTTTCTATCCCCCCTATTTCTTTGTTTGTGCGAATTTTTTCATAGTATTGTTTCATTATCTCCGTCATCTGTCTTTCAACCATGCACAGCTCTCCGTTTTCATTTTTTAATCCCATTGTTTCCCCTTGGTATCCTTTCCTTTGTTGTTTTACCTTTCTATAAAACATCCTTTTGTTCGTATTTTTATATGCTTCTTGTAGTGTTTCTATTTCTTGGATGATTTTGTCCTTTTTCCTACATGTTGTTTTGATTTTGTTTCTTGCTATTTTGTACTGGCGTTATGCTTCGGTTGACTGTTGTTGTAGCCAGTGTATTTTCGCTGTTCTGCCCTCTTCTATAGCTTCTTTACATTCTTGATCGAACCAGTCTTTGTTTTGATTTACTACCTTTTCTTCAATCATTTTCTTACCGTCTAACATAGTTGTCTTTAGCAAATCCCATTCCTCTTCCATCACTTCTTTTTTACTGTTGTTTGCTAGGTTCTGTTGTAACATTTCTGCATACTTTTCTTTTGTCT
This sequence comes from Agrypnus murinus, assembly GCA_929113105.1. Taxonomy (NCBI): domain Eukaryota; kingdom Metazoa; phylum Arthropoda; class Insecta; order Coleoptera; family Elateridae; genus Agrypnus; species Agrypnus murinus. The sequence goes on from OV816029.1 coordinate 6,973,710, forward strand.
CTTCCTTGTTTATCGTTTCTGTTATGCTCATTTTTGCTTTGTAGTGTAAGTTGTAAGTTGTAGTTTGTTGTGTAAGTTGGTTTGAGTTGCTTTGCTATGATTCTATTCTAACCTGTAATACTTCTATAAACAAATTCTTGTGTTGCTGGAAGAAAACTCGTGAGAACTTAGCACCCTTAATTTCTTGAAACCAAAAAATTCTTAGAGTTCTGAATAAATAAAGTAGAGTTCTAGAGTTCCTTACAATATTTCTGGTATTTTAAGCTCGGAAATCGAAAAAATGATTTTAGGGTGCTAACTTCACGCGGCACACATATTTTCGCAAAAAATAGTTCTGATGACATTTTTCGTCATAACTGTAAGAGTTCTAGAGTTCCTGATAAAAAATTTGAATAGTTCCGCGTAATTAATAAATCTATAAACAATTTAAAAATTTACTCTAAAATTGACGGTTCTGAGCAGAGTTCTGAGTAGCCCCCGAAGAGTTCTGTACAGAACTATTATTAGAACTCCTAAATAAACAATGCTTTTAGTTGTTATAAACAAATTAAGAGTGCTACTTCAGAAAAATCATTTCGGACCGGTAGAAATGTAATTTGACAGCTCGACGATAGTTCTGAGCACAGTTCTGCGTAGCCCTCGAAGAGTTCTGTACAGAACTGTTAACATAATTCCATAATTAACAATAGTTTCATTGTTATAAACAATTTAAAATTCGTAATTAAGAAAAACGTGATTTATTGAACTCGAACAACAGTTCTGAGCAAAGCTGTGAGTAGCCCTCGAAGAGTTCTGTACAGAACTGTTAACAGAACTCCATAATTAACAATAGTTTTAATTGTTATAAACAATTCAAAATTCATAATTAAGAAAAATTGATTTATGATGATTTATTGAACTCGAATAATAGTTCTGAGTAGCCCTCGAAGAGTTCTGTACAGAACTTTAGAATTGTACATGAATTTGGTCAAAATAGTTCAAACGATATCAGATACCAATTTAATAGTTTGGATGCATGCGAGAATTGAAATATTTGAAAATGAATAGAAAATAATCTATAACAGGATAAAGATCATAATTAAGTTGCTTAAAGTGTTCACTACTGAAATTTTGTATTTTCTTCCGTAAATAATGATACTCGGAAATTACAGAACTTCAATAGTTATTTATAAAATAATAAATAAAATAAAATATTCATACATACCTAACTTGTTTTTCAGCGATTGAATAACAGATTTTTCTTATCAATAAACATTTAAACACATTCAAAAATATATTCTATATAACAGAACACAGATTAAAAACTGTATAAATAAAACTATATAAACAGATTTTTTTTATTAATCACATTCAAAAATATATTCTACCTATATAACAGAAAACAAAAATCTTATAGAATTGTGTTTTTTGATTTATGCAGGTATAGCATTTTATTTTTCTTATTAAATCTATTCTCTAAATAACATATCGCTTTTGATTTGTTAACTTAAATTTTTATAATTCTACGATATCTTTCTTAATTTATCACGTGTTTCCTAATTACGAACTTTAAATTGTTTATAACATTTAAACTATTGTTAATTATGGAGTTCTGTTAACAGTTCTGTACAGAACTCTGCTCAGAACTATCGTCGAGTTGGTCAAATTACATTTCTACTGGTCCGAAACGATTTTTCTGAAGTAGCACTCTTAATTTGTTTATAACAATTAAAAATATTGTTTATTTAGGAGTTCTAATAATAGTTCTGTACAGAACCCTTTGGGGGCTACTCAGAACCGTCATTTTGACAAATTTAATTTTATAGTAAACTTTTTAATTGTTTATATATTTGTTAATTACGCGGAACTATTCAAATTTTTTTATCAGGAACTCTAGAACTCACAATTATGCCGAAAAATGCCATCAGAACTTTTTTTTTTTTCGAAAATATGGGTGCCGCGTGAAGTTAGCATCCTAAAATTCATCTAGGCTTAAGATAACAGAACTATCGTTAATATTATAAAGAACTCAGAACTCTTACAATTATGCAGAAAAATGCCATCAGAACTCTTTTTTGCAAAAATAAGGGTGCTGCGTGAAAATAGCACCCTAAAATCATTTTTTCGATTTCTGAGCTTAAAATACTAGAACTATTGTTAATATTGTAAGGAACTCTAGAACGCTACTTTATTTATTCAGAACTCTAAGAATTTTTTGGTTTCAAGAAATTAAAGGTGCTAAGTTCACACGACTTGGAAGAAATCATAAAATAAGAAGAAAAGTTTCAATGTCTAATTGATTAGCTGAATTAGCTAATAATAATTATTGAACAATAATTAGCAATTGTTACAATATTTGTAAATTATACTTTCTTTTATAAACTGATGTTATAATTGTGTTTTGTTTATTTTATAAATCACACATTCAATTTACAGTAGATAATGCTGATAAATATTCCTATTGTAAATATAATTTTAAAACAATAGTTAGCTTACACTTACTGATTTACATTCATTTTGTTACAGTTTCCTTAGATGTTCCAATAGTATCCAAACGCAAATAAATATGGATATGTTTATAAACATCACACATTTTTAAAACAACAATAACATTTATTAAGTAAAAGTAATTCTGGTCTGTACTTTTCTTAACTAAAATTATTCTTATCGTTAATAAATTTCAGCATGAAATCAAATGAAGTCAACATGAGTCATGATGTAGCCAGCAACACGAAAGCAGTATTAGATCACAATAACATACCCATAGAAGAGTTGCTTGGTTCTGTAACAACATACAACAATGTGGAAGGTTCGGAATCACGCAGTCAACAATTACGTACAAGCGCACGTGTATTTAAAAAGATGAAACTGGATTCAGCAATTGTTATCACTAGTCCTGTTCCAGATTCTAGTAGCAACAAAAAAGGTTGTGTTGTATAATTTATATTACTTTTCAAAACATAATCAACATCATTTTAGAAACAACAAAGGAAGAAACATCAAAACAGGAGGCAGTAAAAAGACCGCTACGTCCATCCTGGTCACAAGAAGATAAAAATTTGTTCTTTGAAGCTTTAAATGAGTACGGGAAAGATTTTGAAGCAATTCATTCTCATATCACAAATAAACTAAGGAAAAAAGGTCTTCCAGATTCCGTGATGAAAACTAAGGACCAAGTTCGTCATTTTTATTATCGTACCTGGCATAAGATTTCTAAACACTTAAAATTTTCTGATGGTAAGTATTACTGCATATAACTATTGTTCTGTTTATATATCCTTTTTTGATATTATTCTTACTTTCATTGTGATTTAGAGTAGGGTATGATATATATTTTTGGAATAGGTATAAAAATAAAAATTTAATAGTTTAACATATCAGCAGTGCTTTAAAAGTTTAATTACTGCAATGCACTTTGACAAATAATGTGCCTGCTTGCTTCACTACATCTCATACATTACTATAACAGGGTTAGTTAAAAGTATGGAGACTGTGATTTAATGTCGTTTATATTCATTTTAGGAAATAATGCTAAATACAAAAGTTTTTTATGAAATTCTTATCTACATTTGAGAATAAATACTTGAATTTTTTTTCTTCAATAATTTTTGAGTTATGCCTTTTCGCAAAATTTCTTTAAATGAGAACTTGTTAATTTTGTGCTACCATTCGATAGAGCATTTTTTTTCTCTTTACAATGGTATTAAAATTTTTTAAAATTTTATTTTAAAAACCCGCGCGTGGCAGTCTTGCGATGCATAGCTGAAACTTAGCGTAGCCCACACCAAGTAAGATTAAAATAATACGAGTCGAGAAGGTGAATGGTTTTGAAGATGTTTTTCTTTGAAAGTTTTCAGCACAAGAAGTAGAATTTATTCAAGCGAGAGTTTCAAAAGTTGTACAAATCATTTGTACGGTTCTATCATTACAGTAGTGTTTTATTTACTTGGCTTTTTAAGTCCCCCTTCTTCACTAGTCCAGGTCCGGGCTAGTACTTATGATAAAGTGTAGAATCGAACATCGTAAGAATATACAGGGTGTTTCGTTTAAAATAATGGAATTGATACCAGCAGAGAAACGACTCACCCTGTATATACAAACATATTATTAAATTAAAACTGGTTTCATACCGATCAACTTTTTTTTGTGGCTCTTACAGTTTCCAAGATATGGTACAATGTCATCTTTAGGTATGACTTTTTCCGTGACATGTCTGCAATTATAGGCGGCACGGGTCTTCCAAAGTTCGAAAATCTCTGATTTTTTTATTCTATTTTAATAACATCTTTTCGAGAAAATGGTAACTTTATCATTGGTTATTGTTTTTTTTTACTTAGTTATTAATTTGTTTTTAATGATAAGATTTTGACTAATAACTTTATTGCATATAATTTTGTCTATCTTAGATGTACCTACTATTCGTAAATACTTGAACCGGCATTTGCTCGAATAAATGTTAAGATAAAATAAAAAAAATTTTAATACTATTGTAAAGAGAAAAAAATGCTCTATCGAATGGTAGCGTAAGATTAACAAGTTCCCATTAAAACAAAAATTGCGGAAAGGCTTAACTATTGGGGCCAATTGAATGATTTCAGGGTACCTATGTACCATACTAGGATTCACGAACAGAAATAGCAATAAAAATACGTGATCAGAATGTGCTTTTAGGATACGGCATTTCCATTAGGTCGACAAAATTTGGTGACAATTTTACCAAGCCCATGAGTAAGCCAAGTTAAGTTGTTAACATGCGTTTGTTTCGGTTTGACTATTTGGTGGTCTTGCCTTAATGGACTTTTTGGTGGTACTTTTAAACTGTTTAAATCTGGTTTTCAGAAGCAATCTTGCATTATTCACATGAGCACTAATTCTGTTCGAGAATCCTAGTAAGTATAGTTTTGATATCTTACCTACAGTGGATACTGGAGAAATTGATCAAAAAATTAAGTTTTGCAGTTAAAAATTTAAATTTGTAATCTATATAAAATTTTATCAATAGTAAAAACACAAGAGCTTTTTTTTTATTGGATAAATTTCTTTTTGTAACGAAATAATTTTGCAAATCAGTAATTTTACGAGAAAAACTAACATCAAATGTCAGTTTTTCGAGCAAAATTACTGATGGAAAAATTTTGAGTTAAAAAGAAATTTACCCTTAAAAAAAAAGCTCGAGTGTTTTTTGGCAAGATAAATTAACAACAATATATGAATGAACAACAACAATAATAATAATAAGCCTATTCATCCCGATTTCGAGCAAAGGCCTCCCCCATATTCCTCCAGTTCTTCTTATTTTTTGTTAACTGCTGCCATAGATCCCTGCGGCACTTATTAACTCATCCTCCCATCTACACTGCGGTCTGCCCCGTTTGCGTTTACCTCTTCTGGGTTTCCAGCATGTTATTCTTTTTGTCCACCTATCATCTTGCAACCTCATAATATGTCCAGCCCAATTCCATTTCAGCAACCTACATGATTCTAGAACATCTCTTACACCTGACCGTCTTCTGATTTCTGTAAGTGGGATTTTGTCGAGAAGTTTTATATTTAGCATAGAACGTTCCATTTTAGTTTGGTTCACTCTTAGTTTATGTTTCATTTTATTATTTAGGGACCATGTTTGGGCACCGTAGGTCAAACTTGGGAGAACACAAATGTTGAACACTTTTTGTTTAACCCGCACTGATAGTCTAGCTTTTGAAGATATGTTTCAGGCCCCAAAAACACTTCCACCCTGAACTTATTCGCCTATTGATTTCCTTCTCCATATTTCTATTAAAAGATATACTTTGTCCAAGATATACAACTTCTTCCACATAGGGTACTGTGTTAGATCTGATAGTTATGTTGTTAGCTTCTCTGTTTGATAAGGCACATGTTTTATTATAGTTTATATGTAGCCCGGCTTCTTTACTTTTTAGTTCGAGTTCTGTTAACATGTTTATTAGTTGTTTTCTAGATTCGGCTATTAACACTACATCATCTGCAAAGCCTAGGTTAGACAGTTTTCTTCCTTCTATAGTTATACCATAGTTATTCCATTTCAAATTTTTAAAGATTTCTTCTAATGCACTATTGAACAAGTTTGGAGAAATTGGGTCTCCTTGTTTTACTCCCTTATTTATGTTGAATAGTGGGCCTGTATTTTCTAACTGAATCTTTGCTTTCCCTTCTTTGTAGATGTTTTGTATTATTCTTATATATTTATGATCAATATTTTGATTTTTCAAAGCCGAAAGCATAAAATTATGTGATAAACTATCGAATGCTTTACTAAAATCTATGAATAGTAAATTAACTGGGATATCAAATTCCCGACACTTCTCAATAATTTGGTTAATGCTTTGGAGGTGGTCACGCGTCGAGTAGCCAGATCTAAACCCTGCTTGTTCTACAGGTTGGCTCTCATTTAATTTGGTGGCCATTCTTTCTTTGATTATTCTCATAAATACCTTGTATAATACAGGAGTTAAACTAATAGACCTGTAGTTGTTCATGTTATCCAGATCCCCTTTTTTCTGCAGTAGAATGATAATTGATTCTTTCCATGATGGTGGGACTGTTTCGGTTCCCAAGATTTTGTTGAATAGAATTAAGATTAGGTCCAGTATTTTCTTCGGTACATTTCGCAGGTGTTCAGCCCTTAAGCCATCTTCTCCAGGTGCTTATCCATTTTTAAAAAGTGTATGCTCTTTTCCAACTCCTCCATTGTTATATATATAATTTAGCACAACAGGCCTATAGGCCTAGGGCTATTTTTACAGCCTTTCTCCACTTCACTCTGTCTTTTACTATAGTTCTCCAGTTTCTTATTCCTAACACTCTAATGTTCTCTTCCACTGCTTCTAACCACCTCTTCCTTGGTCTTCCTCTTCGTCTCGCTCCTATTAGACTCCCCCTCAGCACTGTTTTTGGTACTCTGCTTCCTTCTAAGCGCTCTAAATGACCGAGCCACCGCAGTTGTTGTTGTTTTATCACCTTTCCTATGTCTGCTTCTCCAAACAGATCGTAGATTTCCGCATTTGATCTTCTTATCCATACCTCTTCGTACCTTTTTCCCCCATAGATTTTTCTTAGTACCCTTCTTTCCCACCTTTCTAGTTTCTGTTGTTCGTTCTTGCTTAGAGTCCATGTTTCACACGCATACAGTACCGTTGGTCTAATCACTGATTTATAGATTCGTTTCTTTGCACTTTTTGATACACACTTTGAGTTTAACACTCCACTTATTGCTGCCACTACCCTATTTCCTTTTATTAATCTTGCTTGTATCTCTTCACCCATCTTATTGTTTTCTGTTATTATTGTTCCTAAATATGTGTAGCTGTTAACTTGTTCAAAATGCATTCTTTTTCCGTTTTGCCCTGTTATTTTTAGCTCTTTTTCCTCTGTCTCTACCTCTGTGTTTCCCATTATCATATACTTTGATTTTGTCTCATTCATGGTTAGTCCTAGCTTTTCTGCTGCTTTTTCTAAATCTTTTACTAACTTTATCAGGTGTCTTTTTGATTTGGCTATCAATACCAGGTCGTCCGCGTAGGCTAAGCATTGGTGTTCATTGCTAAATATTGTCCCTTGCCGATTTATCTTACTTTCTCTCATGATTTTTTCTAGAACTAGATTAAATAACACTGTTGATAAGGGGTCACCTTGCCGTAAACCATTTTCTATTTCGAATTCTTGTGATATCTTTCCATTGATTTTTACCTTGCTTTGCGTCCGCAACATTGTCATGTGTACTAATCGTATGAGTTTTTTTGGTATTTCTAATTCTTCTATGGCCTTGTATAACCCTGCCCTTCTGATAGAGTCGTATGCTTGTTTAAAGTCTATAAATACGACATATAAGACTTGTTTATGTTCGTAACAGTTATTTTGAATCTGTCTCAACGTGAATATCTGGTCGGTCACTGACCTGCCTTTTCGGAAACCGCATTGATACTCGCCAGTTATCCGTTCTGCATAGTACTTTAATTTATTATTTATACAGTGGGCTAACATTTTGTAGACACTATCTAATAAAGTAATACCTCTATAATTCTCGCACATAGTTTTATCTCCTTTCTTATGAAGTGGTATTATAATTCCTTTTGTCCATACTTCTGGTAGCTCTTCACTGTTCCATATCTCCACTATTAGGTTATACACTCTCTTCTGTAATTCACTTCCTCCATATTTTATTAATTCTGCTACTATGGTGTTCTCTCCTGGGCTCTTGTGGTTTTTAAGATTTTTTACAATTTGTCTAAATTCTGTTTCTGTTGGTGGGTATACTTCTTCTTCTTCTCTCTGACTGTCTATTGTTAGTTCTGTTGTTTCCGCTCTATTCCTATTTAACAGTTCATTGAAGAATTCTTTCCATCTTTCAATTATTCTCTCATCTTCCCCGATTAAATTACCTTCCTTATCTTTGTAATAATTTTGCTTGGGCTGCATTCCTTTTTTTTCTTTTTTGACTTCCTGGTAAAAATTTCTTATCTCCTTGTTTTTAAATTTTTCTTCCAAAAGCTTTATCTTATTTTCGTAGTACATTCTTTTCTTCTTTCTGCATATTGTTTTTACTTTTTTTCTATATAATTTATATTTTTCTCTACTCACTCTTGTATTGCTTCTTAACAATTCCTCCTTAGCTTTCCTTCTTTCTTCAATTACTTTCACACACTCCTGATCAAACCATTCTTTACTTTTAGTGTATTTTTCTGGACTGATTGCTTCATCTCTTGCTTTTTTTATGATAACTTCTATCTGTTTCCATTCGTGGTCAACTTCTCTTCTTCGTTCATTAACCATTAGTTCTTCTGTTACTTTTTCTTCGTACTTTCTCTGTATTCCCTCATGTTGTAGACTCCCATAATTGAATTTTCTCTCTCTACATTTCTTACTGTGTCTTTTGTGCGGTATATTAATCTTCAGTTGTGCTATGACTAGATAGTGGTCGCTTCCTATTTCTGCTCCTCTATAACTTCTGCATTTTGTAACATATTTCATATCTCTTCTTTCCACCAGTACGTGGTCAATCTGGTTTGTCGTTCTTCCATCGGGTGAGACCCAAGTCCCTTTATATATTTCTTTATGGTCAAACTGTGAACTTCTTATTACCATGTCTCTTTCCGTTGCGAATTCTATTAGACGCCTTCCATTTTCGTTACTTTCTTTATGTTTACTGTGCACTCCAATCGTTGGCATAAATATTTCTTCTCGCCCTACTTTTGCATTACAGTCTCCTAAAATTAATTTAATGTCGTACCTAGGTATTTTTTGAAACTCTTTGTCTAGTGATTCATAATATTGCTCTTTTTCTTCTTCGTCCGTGACTTCTGTGTGTGCATGTACATTTATTAGGCTTATGTTTCTGTTCTTTCCTCTTATTCTTATACTACACATTCTTTCTGATATTGGCGTGAACTTAATAATTAACTTCTTTAACCTTTCTCCCACCAAAAAACCTACCCCCAATCGCCTTGTTCGTCATCTTTCTGTGCCCTGTTTTTTTTTTTATTTGTTTTTACTCTCTTCCTGGTCTGGGGCTTTTTTGAAAATTTACTCTATGTAGTTTCTCTGTTTTTTCGTCCCAATGCCAAGTTTGTCCATCAATTTCCACTTTTCTGTACCTTACAATAGTTTCTTTACCTTTTTTCTTCTCTTCTTTAGCACAGTCGGTTATTATTTTCTGCACCCTTCTTTCTTCTTCAGTTAGGTCGTTATTAATATATATCTGTTTTCCTTTTAACTTGATTTTGCTCTCCATTACTCTTTGCTTATCTTCCCACTTTTCGAACTTTACCAGGGTTATATTCTTACCGCTTCCTTTGTTTATCTTAAATGCCGTGATTGGTTTTACATTCACCCCTATCTCTTCCGACAGGAAACTTTCTACTTCATCTCTTGCCTCTGTTTGTTCGAATTCTTTTCCTACTATTATAATATTATTCTTTCTCTCATTTTTTTCTAGCTTTTCCATTTTACTTTCTAATTTTCCTACTTTATCTTTCAGTTTCTCGTTCTCTCTCTGAAGCTCTGTTACTTGTCTAAAGTAGTTTCGTTGTTCTTTTTTTAGTCCTCTTAATTCTTCCCTCGATTCTACTGCTTGGGTTTGTAATTTCTGTTGGTCTTTGCGTAACTCTTTGATATCTTGCCTCATTTCTCTCAACAATTCGATTACTTCTTTCCCTTCCTCCTGCTCTTTTTTCTCCATTTTTCTCGTTTTCTCCGAGTTATATTAGGAATTATTTCGTTGTCGTGGAAATTTAGTTCTACTGGCCTTTGTTTTCCATTTGCGTCTTCCTTAAATAGGGTTTTATAGTAATCTGTAGCTATTGCCATTATATCTTTGCGGTTTCTTTTTAATTTTTTTGTTGTAGTTTTTAGCTCTAAAATCCATGAGTTGCCCTTGGAGAGTTCTTTATTTATTTTTTTTGTAGATCCGGTTTCCTCAATTATGCTCGCGATCATTTCTTCCTGTACGGTTCTCCTGTCTTTCCTAATTGCTCTTTTTACTATTTTATTAATTTCACAATATTCTATTTTAGATATTTCATCATTCTTTAGTTTTAAGTGTTCTCGTCTATTTATTAGTGCTTTGGTATTTTCTGAAAGTGACTCGTTTTTCGTTTTCATGTCTCTGTTGGGACACACAAAATTAGAAGCAGTTATTATTGCTCTATGTATGACATCATGTAGCTTTCGGACTTCGAAATTTTGCAATTCTTCTAAATTCCAGTCTTCGCTTAATTCATTTAGCTTGTTCAGATAAGGTTCTTTTAAAGCCCCTGCAATTTTCTTTATTTTTGAATTTCTTAACTTCCTAGTTCGTTCATGATGAGTGTTTAATTTTAGACTAATTTTTAACATCCTGTGATCTGTGTTAAACTTAAGTTTGCTCAAAATTTCTAAGTTAGTCATCCAATGCTTTTTATTAGTTAGTACATAATCAATTTCATTTTTATACTCCTTATTTGGTGAAATCCACGTCCATTTTTTAGTTTCTTGAAGATTGAGTTAACTATTACCATTCCTTGTTCTCTAGCAAATTCGATGAGTCTTGTCCCAGCCTCATTTCTATTTCCGTAGCCGTACAGCCCCATTACATCTCTATCGTCCACGGTTGGCATTCCAATCTGGCTATTAAAATCTCCCATCGTTATAATATTGTTGGTGCTCTTTTTAACATCTCTAATAGCATCACCTACTACGCCATAAAATCTCAACTTCCTCTTCGTCTGTCAATATTGTAGGGGCATATACTTGTATTAGTCCAATTTTTGCATTACGTGTTATTTGTATTATTAATGTAGCACATCGGTCTGAGTATCCCCTAAATTCTTGAATTTTATCTTTCCACTCGTGTTTGACCCAGAAACCTACTCCATACAAGCCTTTTTGCTGGCCAATAAAATAAAATACATGATTTAATTTGGTTTCGATTATTTTCTCTCCAAGGCGCCTGACTTCTGAGAGTCCCATAATATCCCATTTAATCTCTTTCATTGCATATGCCAGTTCTTCATACCTATCGTCTGACATCAATGTCTGTACATTAATAGCACAGATATGAAATTCCAAGAGTTTTCCTGAGCTAACTCGTTTTCGTTTTGGTTTTGGGGTTGAATTGTTTGGGGGGTTGTGGTCTCTTTCCTCCTTGCTGACCAAACTTCTAGGAGGAGCAAATATGTTTAAATTAATTTCATTTCGAGTTGATACATTATCCGTGGTCTCCGCGTGGTTGTCATCTGGTTTACTGCGTGTTTTATTGTTGGTTACTTTTTTAAGTTTTTTGGAGAATCACTTATTTCTTTTAAAAGAGTTTGGATTAGCTTTTTTCTTTTCTTTTCCTTCGGCTGGCATATCTCCTCTCTTAGTTTCACGTTCTTTCATTTTCTTTTTTTCCTGTTCTATAATTTTTTCTGTTGGTGGGGGCGAGTCCTCATTATTTGGTCTTTTCCCTCTGGCATTCACCTTTGTTTTATTGACATTTTCTTGTAGCTGTTTTAGTGTATATTCTGCATTGCCTACTAGTAGCTTGTTATTGCGAATAGTTGTTTTATAACCTTGTTTTCTGGCATCTAGCATGTATGGTTTTAACTGTTTCCTTACAGCTATTGTTTCCTTATCTAAATCATCATTTATGCCAATGTTCGATCCTTTTAGATTCTTTAAATTTTTAAATATTTCTTTTTTCATGATTCTAGTGGTTAACCCTACTTTTATTGGTCTTACTTTCCCTACTTCTTGTTTACCCACCCTGTATATAAAATCTACATCATTTTTTGTTAGTTGTACATTCATTATTTCACATATTCCCGTTAAAGATTGTATTAAGTCTTCCACCTTTTCATTGTCTTGTTCATTTACATTGAAAAGGATGAGGTTTTTCTCCCTTGATTTCATTTCTAGTTCTGCTTCTATTTTTTGTTCTTGTTTCTGGATGTCTCCTTTGAGTTTTATGTTTTCATCTTGTAATTTTTTTATATCTTCAGTAACTTCTTTTTTCAAGTTGTCCATTTTATTGTTTATATTAACAACAACAATAATTATTTTTATTGATACAATTAAATTATTTGAATGAACAGTTATTAAATACAAATTGTTTGGTTTGGTGTACTGATTTCAAAATTTTTCTTCTCTGTATCAAGTATCAACCATAGATAAAATATACTTATAGATAAGAAAGTCACTGTATATATTTCGTTCAAATGAATCGCGCCATCTCGTGGGTCTAGCCACGAACTACATTAATTTTAAATGCAGTCTTTTGTTATATACTGTAAAATTTGTTTGTATAATATAAATGCATTTTATTAAAATGAAAATGCCAATATAATATATTGGCATTTTCCTTTTAATAAAATAAATTTAAATTTTACAAGGAATATAATAGTACAAAACAGAAAACTGCATTTAATATGTTAATAAATTACTATGATTGACACCATAAGTAGTTTTATTTAAGATTACCTTACCTATTACTGAACCGACATAGGGGTGGCAAGTTACATACCTACATTAAAGATATGGCTTCACACCTAATATCCTTGCTGGACGTGGGTACGCAAATTGAAATAATACTACAAATAATAAAGAACTGTATTCTTGTTTGAACTTAAAATAGAATGTCGATCGGAACAAAAGGCGCCATGTACTTATAAAACATGTATTGAATTAGATACAATGCAAATAATAATTAATAACATGATTGGCGAAGGATCTTCCAAGATAGTCTCAACTAGGTGGGGTGATAATGCAAATTGCTGCAATAATACAATTTGGTAATATGAACTTCTGATTGCGCATAAGCAATGACCGACTTACCAAAAGAGCGTTTACCATAAAAAGGGACACTTCAAATTCCTTTAAAGTAGGTTGCAGCTCCAAACGATTTTGTCAATGTAAGTTGGCGGAGGCTACAACAATTGGTCAACCATTCCTGAATTAAAATACCATAAATTGCAGTCACAGAAAGTCTTCTTCAAAGAGATATGTCCATGATCAACGTACTTTTTGCTATACTCGGTGATTACGAGGGTTTTTATTAGGTTTGACTTGACGTGTTTTTTACCATCAAAATTTGTAATGACTAACGCTCTCTTGGATCGCGCGATTTTGAATTATTTTATATACATGAAGACGGAACAATTACATTATTGACTAACACTATATTTTTCAAATATCATTCACGCTTTCAAGTTTAAATGCACAAAAGCAATTAAGAGACCCTTTCTCTAGGTTATAACATAATTATAAGGTTTACAAAAGTCCATCTATTTATAGTGTCTTAGGGGATTGTAGAGAAATCTTATAATAAACCAATAACTACAAATTTCCTTTTCTTTGATGCGAGAACACTTCTATTCCTCTTTTAAATAAAACTTTTTAGTCACAAATAGAAATTTTACAAATATACACGCAATTCATAAAATCTAAATAGCAAACTAATAAAAATGTGACATTGTCAAACACAAGGTTTTTCGCGGTCAGCAATTTTTAAAGATGCAATAGATTTCTACCACCTTTTTTATCGACAGTAGAATCAACATCGCCATCTCGTATGTCTAGTCATGAACCATAATTTGTAATTCCCACGCAAGTCATTTGCACGGCCTTGATCATAAGACTTTCCTACCCATGAGTATCAACAATACTGAATAATTATAACTGACAGGGCAGACACTAAAGTGACGTAAGCGTACTAGATGTAGTCTGGTTATGAGGAACAGGCGTTTTCATCAGTGATAAAAAAGGATGCATCTTTTTTATCGCTGTCAAAATGACAAAACTGTCATCATTAAATGACACATTTTATATGGAAGTTAATTTATCAGATATAAACAATAGAATTTATCCAACTAACGGCAGTATTCACAATAGCTGATTATCTTTAACAAGGTGTTAATTACCATAGATACGTTTGTTGAAACAATTGTATCCATAGTATTTAACATCCAGTTATAGTTAATCAGCGATTATGAATACCGCTGTAAGTAATTCTAAAGCATGTCCGGTAAGTAACCGGACTGAATACAAATAAGAATCTAGTTTAGCTAAATGTAAAGGAAAAACTCTATATTTTAATATTGTAATTTAAATAAACTAAGATTAAGAATTATTACATTATTTAACATTTAACTCCATGCTTAGAAATTTTATTGAGCATTTTAGGATCATGCACCATAAGTGATTGTCCTTGTTCTTCAGCGACTTCAGATGAAATTTTTTTCCAGATGCGTCGGAAGCCGGCGAGACATTTTGGAATTTTATTATGTTTCGAGTATTTCTGCTTGCATATGGTCCAGAATTGTTCGATAGCCCTAGCTTGTGGCAAATTAGGAGGATTTTTGTCTTGGGAACGAATTCATCATTTTCTTGAATAAGGTAGTCAGTCACTTTATTTGCGTAGTGGGATGTCGCAAGATCAGGCCAAAACAGAACCGTATATACAGAATGGTACTTCTTGATAAAAGGAATCGGTCGCTTCTGTACGCATTCTTTTAAATACGTCTCAGTATTAATAGTGCCCTCCGTAATATAAGGCTCAGAGATGTTCCCGTATTCATCAAGTGCTTGCCACACTAAATACTTATTTAAAAATTTGGTTTTGCGCTTGACTTTATCACCGAATCTAACATCTTTAGGATCGGAACAATGGTAAAATTTCCGTCCTGGAACGTCTTCGGGATTTTTAGACACGTACGTCTCATCATCAATAACCAATATCTTTTGCCTGGCTTTATCACATACAAATCGTGCACCCGATTTTGCTCATGCTTCTTGGTTTTGTACGTATCGAGGAATAACTTTTTTCGTTCTCGCTGTTATGTGCAGTTGCTTAGTTTTAATATCAGACAAAGTAGAGTGAGCTACTTTAATCCTATCTGCTAAATTCCGAACCGACGTACTTGGTCTCCCCTTAAATGCATCCTTAATCTTCTGAATCATTTGTGGTGTTGCTACAGTCTTTGGACGTCCAGAAAGAGGTTTGTATTCAATGTTACCATTAACCTCAAAAGTCTTATAACATCATACATAGTACTTTTTGGTATACCTTCAGCGGCAAAATGGTCATATGTTGTTTTCTTGCACCTGTTTCCTTAATTGATGTAAAACTGGATAATTCTTTCTCACGCAATTCTTTTTCACTGCGCTTTATTTTGAACCATAAATGCCAAATGCACAACGTACATAATATTTTGAAAGTCAAAGAATACATCTGTGAAATCACGTAACGGGATTACCTTCTATTGTTTCTTTTGTTCCAAAGCAGTCTACTAAACTCAGCCCGGTTACTCACCGGACATGCTTTATTTAAGTATGTCGTTTTACTTTCTAAGGTGTATGATATGCTTGATGAAGGAATAAAAATATAGTTTAACAATTAAGGTAAAACACCCACTTATTGGGCACTTAAGAACATTCATTGATTATCAACACATCGTCAATGAGGAGGAAGACCGTCACAACTCAGAATAAAAATGAATCTGTGCTTTCATTTTTTTATGGTAGCTTCCCTCATTTTCAGATCTTAGCTTTCCCAGTTTTTTATAGTTTAATTGTTTTTTTTTTTAATTTTTTAGCTTTCTCCAATTTTTTGTTTTTTAACCTTCCTTGATTTTCTGCTCTTAGCTTCTTTCATATTGTTTCATAATTTTTTGTTTTTTAGCTTCTTCACTTTTTTTGTAGTTGAGACTTTAATACATAATATAATGATTTAATGCATACATTTTTCTTGCTGGCTTTCTTTCCTCTGCAGGCTATAATAAAACATTTTTAACAGAACATGAAGTAGTATTTTGGGAAGGGGATGAGGCTGATCGGATTTCACTGTTATGGTTTTTTTTAAGACATTTTCTAAAAATTCTTCCTCAGCCTGAAAAGTGCTACAGTGGAATCTTTTTCACCTTCATTTGTTTCGGTCGCATTTTCAACCATACTGAATTACTTTCAGTCCTTCAACAATGTTGCGAAATTGATCATAAGTTATCGTCAAAGATAGTTCTATTATGTTTGGCTCATACCGGGTGGGGCAATAGTGTGGGGAGGTCCCTGCTAAATGGTAACAGCTAGAAAAATCGTTCTAATACGGATGAAAATAGTGGATAGAAGCGCATCTAGAGAAATTATTTTCAAATATACTGGTGTTGCAGAAAAGTCTGGCACACTTAAGATATCTTTTTTTTAAATAGAATGCCCCAGATATTTTTGCATATTTAACACCTCTCTTGGCAGGTTTATTCATATCTAAAATTTTAGCACCATCTAATGACCGGTTTAGAAGTTATAAATTTTTTTTCAAAAAAATTGGGTTTTACATTATCCCACTTAACAGTTTACCGTTTTCACGGCCCCAACTGTGAAGACGAATTTAAGTAGGGATTTTGTTGCAGGGGCTTGTAGGGTGCTCTTCTTTAAAAGAAAATGGACCCACCATGTACAGGGTGTTCAAAATTAATTTTTAAATTTAGAGAACTTCAAAGCTAAAATTCACAACTTTTTCAAATGGAACACCCTGTATATTTTGTACCTTTGTGATGCAGGATTAAATAACGAACATTTTTTGTAGGTACACTGATAAAACAGTTAACTTGAATAAAATAAAAATGACTTCCTATGAGTAAATAATTTACTGAAATACGGCGAATTCAATATAGTAATTCTCCAAAGGAAATTGTTTATTTGACCGCTTACAAGTTAAGATTTACTTACGAGAAGTAAAATATTTTTCTGCAAAAAATTGTCGTATGCAAGTTAACATTTACTTATGACAAGTAAATATTTGTTAACCCAAATACTCGCGCGATTCTTTAAATACACTACACTAAAGGAAATATTGCTTATCATGAGATAGATATACTTAATTTTAATTGAAGAAATTAGCTTCTCAGAAGCATCTTATATTTATATGTAGGTTATATTGATTTGTGAGAAATCTAGCTTTAGTTCCCAGTTTTGATTACTTTGGAAAGGGGAGGGTATAGGGGTGGTTGGGATAGTTCAATAATTATTCGGTTAATATGAAAATAGTATATTTATTATATCAATTATAAATACTTGTAACAAAAATAAATCATTTGCAGAACAAGACTAAATTCTATAAATTGTTTCCAAAACAAAAATAAATTCTTCACAAAACATTCTCCATATAAAAAACATGTAAATTATGTACAAAACAAACATAAATTCTCAGCAGTTTTATAAAATTTCTAAAATGTACCTTTAAAAAACAGGTTTTAATTAATTAGAGCTGAAATCTTCAAGGAGGTTTGTCACACGCTCGTCTGCCATAACGCCACAAACAACGAATGAAGAACGCAATAGCCCAGCATCACGATACAACACACATCAGCACAGTAAAAAATTCTGCAGTTAAATCACTTTTAATTCACGCAAAGCTGCGATGGTTGCTTGAAATTAAATTATGCTTCTTAGAAGAAAACTTCAATTCTTTTTGGGGCACAATTATTTATTTCCTAGAAGTATATAGGTTTCCCTCGAAAACACGATAGAAAGTAAATCCTTACTTGGGTGAAGTAAATAAGATTTAACACAATGAAATCAAGAACTGTGATCAACTAAATTATTTCTTTGATCCAATTAAACGTTCAAAACTCTTATTCTGCGCTCAAGTACAGTTCGATTTCTAAGTAGAATATTTACTTGCAACTACCGTATATCGAATGAAAAAAGAATAGTAAATATTGTCCATAAAATTCCATGAAATTTACAAGTAGAACATCCCTTTATATATTTATTCAATTTGGTGTCAGACTCAGGCTGACTCAGGTGTTAAAATAGCATATACGCGAAACGAATAAACTTAGTAAACTATAGAAACTTATACCTTCAAAAAGTGCAATTAGTTTGGGTAACTTGAAATCTTCAAGGAGGTTTGTCACACGCTCGTCTGCCATAACGCCACAAACAACGAATGAAGAACGCAATAGCCCAGCATCACGTTACAACACACATCAGCACAGTAAAAAATTCTGCAGTTAAATCACTTTTAATTCACGCAAAGCTGCGATGGTTGCTTGAAATTAAATTATGCTTCTTAGAAGAAAACTTCAATTCTTTTCGGGGCACAATTATTTATTTCCTAGAAGTATATAGGTTTCCCTCGAAAACACGATAGAAAGTAAATCCTTACTTGGGTGAAGTAAATAAGATTTAACACAATGAAATCAAGAACTGTGATCAACTAAATTATTTCTTTGATCCAATTAAACGTTCAAAACTCTTATTCTGCGCTCAAGTACAGTTCGATTTCTAAGTAGAATATTTACTTGCAACTACCGTATATCGAATGAAAAAAGAATAGTAAATATTGTCCATAAAATTCCATGATTATTTTTTTCAGTGTATAGGGACGTATACGTCCCTACACTGAAAATACACTATTTTTTTCAGTGTATACACTGAAAAAAATAGTGTATTTTCAGTGTAGGGACGTATACGTCCCTATACACTAAAAAAAATAATCATGGAATTTTATGGACAATATTTACTATTCTTTTTTCATTCGATATACGGTAGTTGCAAGTAAATATTCTACTTAGAAATCGAACTGTACTTGAGCGCAGAATAAGAGTTTTGAACGTTTAATTGGATCAAAGAAATAATTTAGTTGATCACAGTTCTTGATTTCATTGTGTTAAATCTTATTTACTTCACCCAAGTAAGGATTTACTTTCTATCGTGTTTTCGAGGGAAACCTATATACTTCTAGGAAATAAATAATTGTGCCCCGAAAAGAATTGAAGTTTTCTTCTAAGAAGCATAATTTAATTTCAAGCAACCATCGCAGCTTTGCGTGAATTAAAAGTGATTTAACTGCAGAATTTTTTACTGTGCTGATGTGTGTTGTAACGTGATGCTGGGCTATTGCGTTCTTCATTCGTTGTTTGTGGCGTTATGGCAGACGAGCGTGTGACAAACCTCCTTGAAGATTTCAAGTTACCCAAACTAATTGCACTTTTTGAAGGTATAAGTTTCTATAGTTTACTAAGTTTATTCGTTTCGCGTATATGCTATTTTAACACCTGAGTCAGCCTGAGTCTGACACCAAATTGAATAAATATATAAAGGGATGTTCTACTTGTAAATTTCAGCAAATAAGTAGGTGTGTGTTTTTTTTTCGGTTACTACATACTTTTATAGTCATCTCGTATCCTGCAGCACCACCATAATTAAAAATACGATTCTGATTCCTACAATGTAGTGACAAAAGTATCATTAAATTAATAGTTATTTATGTATTAAGGGACTAAACCACTATTTTAATCCCGAGAATGCAAGTGAATTAAATGTTTATTCCATTGTTTATTTATGTTTGTTTTGTACAGAATTTACATGTTTTTTATATGGAGAATGTTTTGTGAAGAATTTATTTTTGTTTTGGAAACAATTTATAGAATTTAGTCTTGTTCTGCAAATGATTTATTTTTGTTACAAGTATTTATAATTGATATAATAAATATACTATTTTCATATTAACCGAATAATTATTGAACTATCCCAACCACCCCTACCCTCCCCTTTCCAAAGTAATCAAAACTGGGAACTAAAGCTAGATTTCTCACAAATCAATATAACCTACATATAAATATAAGATGCTTCTGAGAAGCTAATTTCTTCAATTAAAATTAAGTATATCTATCTCATGATAAGCAATATTTCCTTTAGTGTAGTGTATTTAAAGAATCGCGCGAGTATTTGGGTTAACAAATATTTACTTGTCATAAGTAAATGTTAACTTGCATACGACAATTTTTTGCAGAAAAATATTTTACTTCTCGTAAGTAAATCTTAACTTGTAAGCGGTCAAATAAACAATTTCCTTTGGAGAATTACTATATTGAATTCACCGTATTTCAGTAAATTATTTACTCATAGGAAGTCATTTTTATTTTATTCAAGTTAACTGTTTTATCAGTGTATACACTGATACGCTTACAAGTTAAGATTTACTTACGAGAAGTAAAATATTTTTCTGCAAAAAATTGTCGTATGCAAGTTAACATTTACTTATGACAAGTAAATATTTGTTAACCCAAATACTCGCGCGATTCTTTAAATACACTACACTAAAGGAAATATTGCTTATCATGAGATAGATATACTTAATTTTAATTGAAGAAATTAGCTTCTCAGCAGCATCTTATATTTATATGTAGGTTATATTGATTTGTGAGAAATCTAGCTTTAGTTCCCAGTT
This sequence comes from Agrypnus murinus, assembly GCA_929113105.1. NCBI lineage: Eukaryota > Metazoa > Arthropoda > Insecta > Coleoptera > Elateridae > Agrypnus > Agrypnus murinus. The sequence goes on from OV816029.1 coordinate 6,994,396, forward strand.
TTGATTACTTTGGAAAGGGGAGCGTAATAGGGGTGGTTGGGATAGTTCAATAATTATTCGGTTAATATGAAAATAGTATATTTATTATATCAATTATAAATACTTGTAACAAAAATAAATCATTTGCAGAACAAGACTAAATTCTATAAATTGTTTCCAAAACAAAAATAAATTCTTCACAAAACATTCTTATTTGCTGAAATTTACAAGTAGAACATCCCTTTATATATTTATTCAATTTGGTGTCAGACTCAGGCTGACTCAGGTGTTAAAATAGCATATACGCGAAACGAATAAACTTAGTAAACTATAGAAACTTATACCTTCAAAAAGTGCAATTAGTTTGGGTAACTTGAAATCTTCAAGGAGGTTTGTCACACGCTCGTCTGCCATAACGCCACAAACAACGAATGAAGAACGCAATAGCCCAGCATCACGATACAACACACATCAGCACAGTAAAAAATTCTGCATTTAAATCACTTTTAATTCACGCAAAGCTGCGATGGTTGCTTGAAATTAAATTATGCTTCTTAGAAGAAAACTTCAATTCTTTTCGGGGCACAATTATTTATTTCCTAGAAGTATATAGGTTTCCCTCGAAAACACGATAGAAAGTAAATCCTTACTTGGGTGAAGTAAATAAGATTTAACACAATGAAATCAAGAACTGTGATCAACTAAATTATTTCTTTGATCCAATTAAACGTTCAAAACTCTTATTCTGCGCTCAAGTACAGTTCGATTTCTAAGTAGAATATTTACTTGCAACTACCGTATATCGAATGAAAAAAGAATAGTAAATATTGTCCATAAAATTCCATGATTATTTTTTTCAGTGTAGCTATCTGTAACCACTTTTGATTTTTTGAGAAAAAACTGCAAGAAGTACACATATATTGGTATATGTAGTTATTTTTACTATTTTGTGGCAATCTGGCAATATCTTAATTTGATCTAGGAATTTATTTGTGTAAGGTTGGCCACACTGTATTCTACAGAACTAGTCAAATCAACTTCCAACCACCCAGAGAAGTGCTAAGATAATGCTATCCTCATCATACTCGTAAATAACGAGAGTAAAGCATAACAAAAAGCTTTCTGTGATAACTTCGTGTAAAGATGACGCAAATCTCATCTTTCCCAGACGGATAATAAGTCCAACTACACAAATAAGATGAAGAATTTGTAGGTTATGTGATGCTATGTAAATAAATAATGATATCACAAAACGACAACAACATTTGCATTCATAAATTCACCAACTTGATCATAAGCCTGTAGGGTTTGATCTCCTCAACCAGAGTTAATTTCTGAAAACATCGGTACTAACTTGTAACCTAACCTCTAACTTGTTTTGTATGTACAGCTTTATCAAGTTTACAGCTTAATGCAAAAACAGTTTTATTTGAAATGCACGATATGATGATTATGCGATGTGAAAATGATTTATTACTTGATGTACTAAATATCTGAAGTTTAAAAGTTTATCGAACCTAAATATATGCAATTTTTGGGTTTAGGTTGTTCAAATACATTCCAATTATTTATTATTTGTTCGATGGAATAATATAAACATAATTTTTATGTTGTATTGACAGATGTTAAAAAGCTAGCTCAAGAACTATATGGCCTCATAAATTACGGCGAATTAAGGAAGAAAATTGGATCAGTAAGTGAAAAGACGTGCATGAAACTGAACGAACTGATATATCGAGGAGCTGTTGCAATACGAACTAAAGGAAAGACCATACGAATCAGAACACCAATGTGTCGGGCGTTACGGAAACTTAATCAGTTGGATGGTACGCATTCAATTTTTTTTCAACAAACACATACAACTTCACTTCTTTTTAGAAAAACACGACGACTTAAAATTACCAACCAGGGTAAATGTAGAATTAGTCCCAAAAGATATGAATACTTGGCTATGTGTCCAAGGAATGTCACAAAATCCACGTGTTAAAGCCTTTCTTCCACTACAAAAAAGACTGAGCACCCTGATTAAATGTTTGAATAGTAAATGGAGAACATTAGAAGCATTTGCAGTAAGTGTTTTTTTTTTGTTTTACTTTCCTCTTAATTAATCAATCTGAATTTTAAGCAGTATGAGAATGTGTTACTTTCATCTAACCCCACCTCAAGTGATATTGTACCTGAAAAGAAAATCATAGAAGAGAATAAACTTATCTTAGAACCACTGTTAAGACTTCAACCACCAACAAAAGTAAACATTGAAGTTCCAACAGTAAATCTAAGCGAGTACCTTACAAGCCACAGTATATGTTTAAATGCGTTTGAAGAACGAATAGGTGTTAAGGTTCCTGGTGAACAATTATGGGTTGCAAAAGGTAAAACTGAAAAATGTTTTATTAAATTATTTTTAATTACTATAACTTACAGGAACAACTAGAAAAGGTGGAACAAAAAGAGCACGAAACGAAAGCAACAGCGAAAAATCATCACCAAATAGCCATAAACAACCATCATCACTAATTAATCACAATACGGATAACAATGAGAATTGCATTACCGATTTAGATGCACCTTTGAACGTGGATGAAGTGGTAGACGAGGCGGTTAACACAATTCTAGCTTTACAGAATCAAATTTTAAGCAATAATATTCCTGAAGAGATGGAAAAAAGTAATAATGTGGAAGAAGCGAAAACAGAAGTGGACGAAGAGGAGAGTAAAGACTTTGACAAAAAAGAGCAGTATATTAGTTTTATTAAGAATGGGTGGACTTCAGAGAATTGTGGTACTCTTTCAATTGGGGAGCTTTATCTTATGGTAATTTAGTAATTTAATTTTTTCATAATTTTGAAATTCTCATAATTAACTTTTCGATTATTGCAGTTTGGGTCAAACTCAAGCTTAGTATTAGAATATAGTTGGGATCAAGCAGAAAAATTAACAACACCAAAAACTGAAACCGAAATCTGTGATTCTGAAAATAATGATAGTAATACTAATAATAATCAAGAAACAGGTGTTAGTAGCGGTGGTGGAAAGTCAATGGAAAATATTATAACCGATACAAATAATTCTACTCTGGCAGCAGAAGATGATCTCATAAAGAAACCAACAGAGGAAGATCGTAGTGATTTAAAAGCCACTTTACAAAGGCTACTATCGATAGCGAAATTGCATTATCGAAAAAATATTGTACACTGTCCGTGCGGACACATGTGCGGAAATAATAAAAACAATGCTTCGGTTAGAACGAAACAAGTACCAAAAACAAATAAGGTTGGCGGCGAAAAAATTTGTTCTGATAATGGAGATGTATGCAAATTGTGTATTTTAAAAGTAAAAATTATGATAACTAGTGTTTTTATTTTTATTTTTTAGAAATCGACACCAGATTCCAGTAATACTACAGAATCAAAACTAACCGTTTCAACATCAGTCGTGCCAATTATCGTACAATCGCCAGTATCCGTTTTTAGGAGACCTATATCTCCTAGTATAGATTCACTTCGTGCCCAATTAGATGTAAGCATGATTTTTCTGTGTTGATTTTTTACAAGGAGTAAAAGTTGGCAATTATTTAACTACACATAATAGTAGTTTGTTGGGTGTTTCTAAGAAACAAAATTGATATCGCTTTTTCGGTACAATGAATATTTTTATATTCAAAAAATTGTTTTAAAAATTTTTGTATACTTTTCTGCAATTTCAATTGTTTAATTGCATTTTTATGGTTTCTTTGGAATTATTGAAATTATTATTCTTTAAATGCTGTTTCTTAAAAGGAAAATTGGTCACAGTCACCTATGGAAAGGTGATAAATATTTAAGGTTATCTAATAACTGTCAGACAATTTTAGTATTAGGTTTGTCCCTACAGAAACTTCCAGTGGATTTTGTTAGGAACTTCAAATAACGCATGTGGGCAGTTCTTAATTTGATTGCAAATTTGTTTACACTTTTATTGTTAGGTTAAGTATTATACTTTGCCAATATTAATAAGAAAAATAAAATTGTTATTTAGCAGTTTATGGTTAAACGTAATGAGTGACATTTCTAAATAAACTGACAGTACTTCGTTGGCATCTATTAGCAAATTTTGATCATGAAGTGAAAGCGGTGTTGTTATTAGAAGATATGGCAGGACCTAGAAATAAAATGATTGTTATTAATGTAAGGTTACATTCACAAGTACTACCTGATTTAGTAACACTTACCAAAGGTATTCTATTAAATTTGAAACACAAATACCGAGAGCTAATGGGATTTTGTTGGAAAAACGTCACAAAAACAGGTAAAAATTATAAAATTTTATTGTCATATTACACAAATACACCATTGTTAGGCCATTTTCAAGTAAATACAGCCAACTTTTTTACTAACTGTAACCTAACATTATACATTAACTAACATTATAAGATTCTAACCTCAAAATAGGGACTTTAGCGTTGTTTTTCTTGGTAATTACGGGCGAGCGCCACGATCTTTTTTCGAATTTTTGTTTTCCGAGTTATTCTCTACAATCTAGTATCATTGGTTTCCCTGGATTCAGCAGGGGGGGTGGACAATCAAATAATTAATCCAATTTAATTTACGCCATGACTACAGGCACGCTAACGTGCCGCGCTTTAACACACTAGAGGCACGTGAAGTGCGTCATCACTGCGCGTACGTCACTACTTGACGTGCCTCTTATTTTATTTTCAAAGGCACGTGAAAATATTGTAAAACCGTACCGAAGGCTATACTTGAAGGATATTGCAAGAATTAAAGTACCCCGATATCTCAAGACTAAATATTTTGCAATCTTTTTTCAATAAATAGGTACAGTAACGGCAATAAAATTTCGGGCAGTCATGGCACCTGCTTGACACATATCTCTAGGTTGCTTTAGAGTTACGTGTCAAGCAGGTGACATGACAGCCCGAAATTTTATTGCCGTTACTGTACCTACTCAAAAATCTTTAGCAACGGATTGTTGTAACAACTTCAATGCTGTATTTTTCGCACTTTTACTCATGTTAAAATATAATATTATTTAAATTTACTAATGGTAATTATTTACTGTGCCGAGAAACTAATTCTGTTTACCTATACATATATTATTTAACTATCGCCTTAAAGGATCTTAGTCAATTTTACATAAATAAGAACTAAGAACTTGATGAACACTTTTTTATTGGGGAGCAAAAAAATATTAAATTGAAAGATCAACTCAAATTCTAACATAAATTAACAAAACACAAAAACAGAAATTATTAAACATAAACAAACATATAAATATATTTAGGTATTATACATATAACATGTATGTACAGTTGAGGCGGAAATAAGTGGTAGGTACACTGAGTTAAATAAATGGGAAAAATTCTGAATGTTTTATCGTTTCAATTTGTAAAAGTTATGATAATGACAAAACAGTGTGATTGTAGATCAGCCTTTCAATGCCAGAACATTGTATTTATTAAAGTGTACCACTTTTTTTCGCCGCAACTATACTATACATATAATTTAATTATTATAACATAAGCGACAAAACCATGTCTTGATTTTGGGTACTTTGGCAAGAGCAGAGCATTTCAGGTGGTACCAGAATAAACAAGATTCACAAACAATTGAAGCTTCCTGTGCCAACGGTTGTGAACATTTCCTACAGAACCATTCATTCTTCTTTTTTTTTTCATTGACTTTCGCCAGGAAAAATTCCCATGCGTCAAGAGTGAAATACTTTTTTAAATCTTCTAACGCTACAGACGGATCTGAAAAAATATACGTAGATAATAAATTAGGTGTAAATTTTTCTTGTTTTTTTTACCCAATATCGCATCTGGAAGTTCATCTTTTATGTCAGTTGCATGAATCTGGAATGTTTGGTTCTCAATAAATGATTTGTAAGTAAGCAAAAGGTTTTCATCTGTTATAATATTGATAATATAAAATATTTGTAGTATTTTAGATTTCAGTGTAAATTTGGTTGGGATGGTTTTATTCCTTTTTTTCTTCAATCCAACAACAGTTAGTTCATGCCCTTTGGGTCGTCCTCGCTTCTTAATTTTCGGAGGCATTACTATTGTCTCGATGTCATTATTTTGTTTATTTTTGCTATATGTGTTAACCTGATTTAAACTATTTAGTATCACAGCATTATTATCATTATTAACAGTCTCACAGGTAAAATTTCCACTAGAAATATTCATTTCTTTATAATTATTATTGCTATTAGTGATTGGTTCAATTATGGCACTCGTTATTGTAGGACTGGTTCGTACATTTTCAAAAGAACTTATAGTATCAATATTCGATTCCAAAATAACGTCAAGGTCGGTCACATCACCATGAAATAATATCTGGACTGCATCTTGATCAGAATTATAATTATGATTTGATATATTGCTCGGTGATTTATCATTAGCTGCTAAATTCAACAAAGAAATATCCGGATCATTCAAGTCACGTCTCATGTCTGTTGTATGTATCTGATCTGTTCCAGCAGATAAAATAGCAGTTCTATTTGTGTCATATGCATCATCTTCTACGGAAATGTTGATAAAGTCTTCTTCTTCATTTACTTGAGCGCTATTTACTATTTCAAGGGTTACTTCCTTACCAGTTTTCCAAGAATGTTCAAGCTTTTTTAATAGTTCCAGTTTGTAGCTGAATTCACTGCTACTTGTAAGACTTAACAAATTGACCAATGAGTTAGTAATAAGCGTAGCTGCCTTTCGTTTTTCAGTTAATGTCATTATCTTTTTTCTTTCATTTGTTGTACAGGTAGGTTCGGTGACAGTGTTTGAATTTACTAAGCCAATTCTTTGTTTCGACAAATAGTACTGTTTCGACCATCTAGCATGGCATAAGTTTTCTGAAAATAATGATATTTTGCTTCGTTCTCTTACTGCTAAAATATGGCAACAAGGTAACATCATGGCAGAAAAGTCTCTACATTGGCAACTGTCGGTTGTTACAGACACGATTTCGCCGTTTGAATTTGTAACATCAAATATACCATTGTCGCGCTCATTTATTATGTTGACTTTTTTCATTGCATTAATTTGTTGTTGTACATAATTAAAGCTATAGTTTGTTAAAAAATCTAAATACAGTCTCATATCTTCTCTGTGGTTCTCAAATTGTAGTAATGATTTTTTGAGAATGTGATTAGCTGCTTTAAAATCACGTTCTTGATTATTGCTATTTAGAAAAATAAAAAAATTCTTTATGAAGTCTATTAATGTTGAGTTTTTTGGAACCACTTGTTTAATTTTATGATTTATTGATTCCATTCTGTTATTTGTTGTATTATTTAAATTCCCATCAGTCATATTACAAACAAGCCATTCATCTCTAATGTCATGCCAATTCTTATCAAAATATGTCGAAACACTCTGTGGAACACATTCTTTAAATTGTGTATAAAACCTATCATATTCAGTTTGATTTTTACTGTAGACTAGTTTTTGCAAATACTCTAAGGATAAGTCTCGTTCCTCTTTAGTTATGTTTAATTTATCACAATTGATTTCACGCCTAAATGTCTTTAGAGTGTGAAAAAGACACAGGTACACAGGTTTGTTAGGAAATAATTCCTTTATCACATCACGCTCTGTCATATCTTTGTCTCCCATAAAACACCTTATTTTATCAGTATCCACCTCTTTCTTAAATGTATTGAAAACCCAATGGTAAGTGTCTCTATCTTCAACCGAAATTAACGACACACATACAATTTCTGCTTGTCCATTTGAATCCTCAACTAAGCACAAAAAAACCGTGCATCCAATATCGATTAGCTTATATGTTCCATCGACGCTTACAAATTCAGGCCATGCACTCATTGCATTTTTCATATTTTCGGTATAGAATTGCAGTGCCTTAAAATTTTTTTCTTCATCGCATAATAGGTGAACATTGCAATCTATTAAAAAGATATAACATATATTTAGGAAGCAACAACATTATTACATATAACCAGCTGAACTTACGATATTTAGATTTCAATAAATCAACAGCTTCCTGCAAATCGTTTCTTCCAATTTTGATTTTATAATGTATATTATGCAGATCTTTCAGTGTCGTCCTTTTCCCAGTCTCTAATAATATTTTATTTTGAATTTTCTTTTTATTTGCGTCCAAAGATAAGTATGTTCGGACTTTCTCTAATTCAGGTTCATTTAGCTCACGGTTTCGATAAAGATGCTCAAAAACAGTCTAGAAGACATATATACCTACGTTATATACACTCATATAAAAACAATATGTAGATTACCTTAGAAAGATCATGATTTGTATGATTTAAATTTGCACTATGAACATTCAAATATTCTCCTGTAGAGCATACTCGTAGTTTGAAGTAAGCCTCACATCCCAATCGTAAAGTACTGCAATTTAAAACAATAATAATTAATTATTGTAAAAGTGTGCATGGGAAGTAGGTATTGCTTGAGTACATAATATTTTCCACTCACCTGCTTCGTCTTAATCCGTTTCCTCTCTTACCGCGTTCTTTTCCATGAATACATTCGAACTCGATTTCATAAAATTCTAAAGTTGGTTTTAGCTCTCTTTGAAGATTCTTTCTAGCAGCTTTAATTGTTCGACTCCTTTTCTTATAAAATTTTTGTTTATTGGCATTTTCGTATTTTTTTAAAAATTCAGTTAATTCTTTATATGATGAAAATTTGCGTCCTACATAGATGTCATTTTGGTTATCAAGTGCTGATTTTTCCAAATTTACAGTATTAGTTGTTTCTGCACCTACACTATCTGGGGGTACAAATAAAGCTTCTATTGAATTCTGAGCAAAACGAGGTTAGAATACGTTTGCGCTTTGCGTGCCTTTGAAAATAAAATAAGAGGCACGTCAAGTAGTGACGTACGCGCAGTGATGACGCACTTCACGTGCCTCTAGTGTGTTAAAGCGCGGCACGTTAGCGTGCCTGTAGTCATGGCGTTTAATTTAATAATAGAAAACTGTTTGTAACCAATCACGAATTTCTTATAGGAACAAACCTATTATTAATATTTTTTAAGGTAATTTTAAATAATCGTGAATTGATTATGAATAATATTATTGAATTTAGTTATCACCTAGTAGGTGACTATGATTAACTTTTTTAACCACATTACTATAAACAGCAGATTCCATTGGATTGATAATCATGTATGCAATAGGGCATTTGCGAAAATCATACTGGTAGGCATTTACTGTTTACTAACTGATAGCTGACCTTTCAGTAGATAGATATGGGTAGAGTAATTTACAAATGCTCAGGCATGGTATTTAACATGGTTTGTGTCTGTTTTGCCACACATGGAGATTTTGATTGCTTCAAATGGTTACTTTAAAATTAGGAACCGTTATTTCTTTTAAGGCATGATTTCAAGGAAAAAGAAAAAATTATAACCAAAATTTTTTTATAATGCCAATCTATAAATTCATTAACTATATTCCTCAGATTAGTGATAGGATAGTAAACAAGCTTAGGAAAGCAAATTGCAATTTTATAATTTATGCCAATAAAAATAGCATAAGAAAGTATTAATAATAAGGATAAAATGGAAAGGACGAACAAACAAGGTATGTATAAAATTTATTGTCAAGACTGCGAAGTGTTTTATATCAGACAAACTGGTAGAAACGTCTAACAGAACACAAATGTAATATTTTATATAATAGAAATCATCTTGGTATAGACGCCCATTGTTTAGCTAGTAATCATTTTGTAGTCATCGATAGAGTGGATCTATTGCATGTGCAAAAGAAAGGTAAGAAATTAGATTTGCTAGAACAGTTGAAGAATAAAGAATCCTTTAATAATCACATATTCATTGTAAAAGACCAAACAAATTTCACGAAAACCGTTATAATAGATTTATTTTTTAAGGAATTTTTAATAACTGGAGGAAGTAACAACCTCAAAAACAACTTTAAACATAAATATTTCAAATTTGAGGATAATCTGCAGATTTTCTTACAGAATAAATACTAGATGTAAATTAAATATTTTTACCATCAAGAATCTTCTCTGCAGGTGGCAGTAGAATGTACTAGACTCGTTTAACAACAATACATATATCTTCTAAAACTTGTCTTGTAGTATCCGTTGGTTTGTCATCATTATGAACAACAAAACCAAAACAGTTACTGCCGTTTTTATCATCATATCCGACTATTGCCTTTCATTCACCATGTATTATATATTTTTGCACTATTCATTGTTTAATTTATAGGTTATGTTGTTCATTTTCACATGTTTACTGATCTACAAATCAACCCGGTAAGTCTTTAAAGGTCAGGCAAATTAACGGGTTAGATTTTTTAATGCTGTTGGTGCAAGCAGTATCTACCAGTATAATTTTCGTAAATGAGTATAAAAATAATTATGCAGAATACACCATTAAATATACTGACAAACATTGATAGCAGACTCTGCAGCTTTTTGGAAGTTACATAAGCCAGAAGATGGTTCAACTTTCAGCAAAGGTAAGTTATGTTAAAGAATTCTAAACTTGGATCCAGAAAAAAAATTGGTATTCTATAAAAGTTCATAAAAAATGTGATACTCCCTCTGTCTTACAGCCGGTTGCATTCGAAGGATTTCTGTTTGTGACAGCTTTTTTATTATGGTACCATCTGTCGAGTCATGTATTAATTATTTTAATAAATTTAAAAATTTCGTTTGACACTGTTTAATAAATTTTGTTTTTATAATTTATAATTATTAATGCTATAGACTTCCAAACTTCATCCAGTTGGGCAAGAAAAAGCCGATTTAATATTTTAACCTTTCATCTCTTGTCTGATTAAACTTGAACACTGATTTTGCTACATTTTATCTGTCAGAAATATTAAGCTATTTTTGGAACAAATTATTTGAATCGTTGCTTTAACTTAACAGATTTCCATTCTACAAATAGCTTTGTTTCCTTCTGTTGTTGAATTGCTTTTTCATATTTTAATTTTAAAAAACATTAGGTTAGGTTTTTTATAACCAAAATATAGTTAAGAGCACGTATTTTATGACAGGTTATGTTTTCTTAGCACCTTTGAAAATCTGCAACCGGACAGTAATGTAATATTTTCAGATTGATAATGCACACCCTGAATGTTTTATATTGTGGTGCCCACTTTAAAACAATGCCTTGAACTACAACCGCAATCGGCTGTATAAGAGACCTTTGTCTCTCATATCGGGAGGCTGTGCTCTGTCGCAAAATAATTGTCACATTTATAATATATTAAGTGGGAAATAAAGAAAGATAATTAAATATACTAAACTTATATTAGTATTAGTAGTTTACACAATATTAGTACCTGTTTATTAGATTAGTTCTTGCATTTTTAGATGCTACTTCTAGTTACTATATTTTACTCTTAATAAGATTGTGATTCCCTACTCTTTTGGGATCGCTGAAAACAAATCTAATGTCAAAAAGGACCTATGTCACATTGACATCTGTCAAAAAGTGTGATGCATTTTTGATATTAGAGGCGTTTGCTAGCGATTAACTGTATTTATAAATGTATTTAAACCCGGTTGAACGAGTACATCATCGTTTGAGAAAGTCGCTAGGATAAAGCATTTTAAACCACTACTTTGAAAGCGTAGTTTATTCATAGAATCGTAAAAGTAAAACATAACCTATAACCTAGAGATCTGCAAAACTTTTCTGCAAGTGTGTAATACTGTAATATCTAATAAATAATTTTATTTTGTTACAAACTAATGAATGTTAGAAGTATAATTTTGATCTGCATAATTACAAATTGATGTTTTATAACCAAACATTTCGATGCCAAAATCAAAAAGGTGTTAGTGCTCAAGTCACTGGTTTAAATGCATTTTCCATTTTGGTTTAAAACTGTTTAAACCAGTTGCGTGTATGACGTAACCATTGCATCGCTAGAATGATATTTACATTTTAAATACAACAGTAAACGGCTCATACAGTTTGATCGCTAGAAAACACCTTAGATTTGTGTTTAACGGCCATAGAATTGTTTTTGTTTATTGTTTCCAGCCTTACTTTGTGGAACTCCATAATCTTGAAATAAATAAAGATTAGTAAAAGTTTCACAGTTTTATTAAAATACAACCTGACAATATTGTTTCGACAGCTATGCTGTCATTATAAAAGGTAATATAATTATAAACAAACACGTCTCTAAGGTAGATACAAAAATAGGTAACTAGATAAAATAATAATAATAATCAGAATTAAATATCTAATACTTCCAGTAACGGAGAATTACTGAGCTCAAGTTGTTCATTCATTAAAGGTACCCTGAGTTTGTGTTTGTATATCTCAAAGGCTTCTAAAATGTCTAATTTGCGTTTGTTATTACAAAAATGTAGGAATTTAATATTATTTTAAGGAGTCATTGTGTGATTTTGTTCTAAAAGGTGTTTAGCATAATTAGATTTTTCAGGATATTTATTTTTGTAATGACGTACGTGTTCTTTATATCTTATGTCAAAATTTCGAAGTGTTTGTCCAATATATACCGAACTACAAAAAGAACAATTTAAACAGTAAATGCCCGATTTCATGATATTATGTGTTCTGTCTTTAGCATTAAATAAAAATGAAAAAGTGTTAGTGTTGGTTTTAAATGTTATTTTATAATTGTTGGTTTTTCTTAGTATATGTGCAATTTTTTCTATTTTGCCAAAATATGGTATAGATATGTAATTTGTGTCTTCTGTTTGATTGTCAATGGGATATATTATTTTGATAGCTAACCTATAATCTTTTTGTTTAATTAAAGTGTCAATCTTGTTCGGATTGTAATGATTTGCATGTGCTAGTTGTTTAATGGTTGATATCTCTTTGCTAAAATCTGATTTTGTTAGTGGAATAGTTAAAGCTCTGTGCACTAATGATCTGTAGGCTGCTATTTTATGTGTATTATGGTGACAAGATTCATTTGGTATTGTTATGTCTGTTTGTGTTGGTTTTCTGTATATGGAAAATTCAAATAGATTGTCTGCGTTAATCTTGATATTTAAGTCTAGAAAGTTTATAGCCCTGTTTTGTTCTGTTTTAGTGTAAAATTTATGTTAGGGTGGATACTGTTAATAAGAATACAAAATTCATTGATAACTTCAAAAGAACTGTCGAAACAAGCTAAAATGTCATCAACATAACGAAACCAGAAGATAATGTGTTTAGAGAGGTTTAATTCAAATATTCGATCTTCGAACTTGTCCGTAAATATGTTAGCTAATAGAGGACTTAGAGAATTACCCATAGGTAAACCATCCTTTTGTAAATAAATTATGTTATTAAAAGTGAAATAATTTTGACTTATACCAAGGTCAAATAATTGAATTTAATTTTGTTGGTAAATTTTGGAAAAGGACAAAGTTTGAAACCTTTGTTAAGAAATTGTGTTTCTCTGTCATTGAATGTTATATTTGACAAGTTTATGAAACGAGGATAAAAGTTTGCAGTGTTCTGACAATTAAGGTTATTTTGTAGTGTACATGAAGTTTATTTTTCTGTGTGGTGTATTTTTTGAATTTAATGTGACTGACGGTTTCTCTAATGTCAAAATCTAAGATGTCAAATTGGATATTGTGTAATTTATGAGTAAGTTCTGTATGGAGTACCTTTATATAAACGTGCATATTGTCTCTTATACTAAACCATTTCTTCGATTCCTCTTTGAGCCATCTTCTTTTGGCATTCCTAATCACTTTTTCGGTAATCGAATTCTTGGTTCTGGTAGTGATGTTTACGTAGTTAGGAATAACCTGACGTTTCAGACATTCTTGGTTAAACCAAACATTCTGACTTGCGATTCCGTGTTTGATCATAAGTTTCTTGTATAACTTGGCTTGTTCTTCTAACGAAGACGAAATAATCTTGTTTATTGTTTCCAGCCTTACTTTGTGGAACTCCATAATCATGACAGAGAAACACAATTTCTTAACAAAGGTTTCAAATTTTGTCTTTTTCCAAAATTTACCAACAAGATTAAAGAAATTTTGGTCGTTGAATGCGAAACTATACTTAAGAAAGATCATAATAACTATGCAAAATTCCAAATTTCGAATTTGTTAAAAGAGATGTCTTTTAAACAGGACAAAATGTACAACACATCTAACATATCACTTCATCAATCTATAAAACACAAAATCACAGAGAACAATCTAATTTCTGTTAAAGCAGATAAGGGTAACACTTTGGTAATTCTTTCAAAAGATATTTACATACAAAAAGTTAATGAATTTATTAATAAAGACAAAAACCCAACCACAAAATTCCAAAAAGAAATAAAACAAGGTTTAGAAAACTGCAATATCTGCTTTTCAGAATTAGAAAAGCAACAAATCATTAATAAAAACCCACAACCACCTAAACTATATGGACTAGTCAAAACACATAAACAGAATATGCCAATAAGACCAGTTGTATCATACATCAATGCACCTAATCACATTTTATCCAAAAAACTGAACCAGATTATTAACACGATAGGTTACAAATCGAAATACTCTGTTAGAAATTCATTAGAATTAGTAGATAAGCTGCAAAACATACATCTTCCACCACATTCAAAACTTGTTAGTTTTGATATTTGCAACATGTTCTCCAGAATACCCCCACAAGACTGTATTCCTTTATTAGATAGTTTCTTGATCAATAGTAATATAGAATTAGTTAAAAGGTTAGAGTTAATTCAATTATTTAACCTTTGTATAAGTCAAAATTATTTCACTTTTACTAACATAATTTATTTACAAAAGGATGGTTTACCTATGGGTAATTCTTTAAGTCCTCTATTAGCTAACATATTTATGGACAAGTTCGAAGATCGAATATTTGAATTAAACCTCTCTAAACACATTATCTTCTGGTTTCGTTATGTTGATGACATTTTAGCTTGTTTTGACAGTTCTTTTGAGGTTATCAATGAATTTTTAATTCTTATAAACAGTATCCACCCTAACATAAATTTTACACTAGAAACAGAACAAAACAGGGCTATAAACTTTCTAGACTTAAATATCAAGATAGCAGCCTACAGATCATTAGTACACAGAGCTTTAACTATTCCACTAACAAAATCAGATTTTAGCAAAGAGATATCAACCATTAAACAACTAGCACATGCAAATCATTACAATCCGAACATGATTGACACTTTAATTAAACAAAAAGATTATAGGTTAGCTATCAAAAGAATATATCCCATTGACAATCAAACAGAAGACACAATTACATATCTATACCATATTTTGGAAAAATATCAGAAAAAATTGCACATATACTAAGAAAAACCAACAATTATAAAATAACATTTAAAACCAACACTAACACTTTTTCATTTTTATTTAATGCTAAAGACAGAACACATGATATCATGAAATCAGGCATTTACCGTTTAAATTGTTCTTTTTGTAGTTCGGTATATATTGGACAAACACTTAGAAATTTTGACATAAGATATAAAGAACACGTACGTCATTACAAAAATAAACATCCTGAAAAATCTAATTACGCCAAACACCTTTTAGAACAAAATCACACAATGACTCCTCAAAATAATATTAAATTCCTACATTTTTGTAATAACAAATGCAAATTGGACATTTTAGAAGCCTTTGAGATATACAAACACAAACTCAGGGTACCTTTAATGAATGAACAACTTGAGCTCGGTAATTCTCCGTTACTAGAAGTATTAGATATTTAATTCTGATTTATTATTATTATTTTATTTAGTTACCTATTTTTGTATCTACCTTAGCGACGTGTTTGTTTATAATTATATTACCTTTGATAATGACAGCATAGCTGTCGAAACAATATTGTCAGGTTGTCTTTTAATAAAACTGTGAAACTTTTACTAATCTTTATTTATTTCATAGAATTTTTTATTTAGGATATTGCTTGTCAAGTAACGCAATATTTTCATGTTGACATTTAAATGACAGCTGTCAATTTTCATAATGCGTTAATGAAAGTGAATTTAGGTTAGGAATATAAAAAATTTAAAAAGTATATAATCTTCCAGAAATGCTTATTTTAATAGACTTTTTTTGTAGTTGACAGCTTTTTAACAGCTGTCAATGTGTCGTAGGTCGTTTTTGGCATTAGATTTGTTTTCAGTGATCCCAAAAAGGTAGGGAAACACAATCTCAAGAGTAAAATATAGTAACTAGAAGAAGTTGCATCTAAAAATGCAGGAAAAGAAGTAAATCCCATGTTAAATGCCATTTAAAATTCAACCCTTTGGTGGCGCGGGTTAATGTTGACCAAAATAGGTGGTATTTGGTGAAATTGAGTTTTTCCACATTCTATAAAAGATTTTGGGGTGTACTCAACGTAATTCAAACTTTTCCAAAATAATGGACACCCTAGTGTTTATGTATTTAACACCAAAGAAATTAAATTTAAATAATAATAATCTTTTGGTTAATATTTTGACAAGTTTTAGGGCTATTTTGCATAGTTGTGGAAAGACTACTTTTTTGTAGGATTTTTTTTTATTGCTACACCATTTTGAGTGCCATTACTCATTTCACGTTTTGAACAAGTTAGTTTCTAAACAGTTTTGTTAAATTTTATAAATTCTGACACTGAAAGTAGGTGCACTTTAAAAAATGTCAGTTTTATCTTTTTCTGTATCAGCTAGCTTTGATAGATGACAATCTACTGATCTCAGGTGACTTGATAGAAAACGTAATCTTAATCAATTTTCGCCAGTAAAATTAAAAATCAATGTTGTTTATTATATTCTAACTTTCCATTTCTTACATTTCATTAGTTATTTATTTCTACATTAATGTTGGGGCACAGTAAATGTTAGAAAGTTTTTTTGGTTTGGGTTTTACGATGCATAGGTCATGCGAGCAGATCTTTGAGTATAACTTTACTTTATTGGACACATCGAGTAATGTTGATATGTAAATATTCTGAAAGTATTCAACAAGAGAAGTCTCTCGACATCACTTCAGTCACTGGAAGTGAAACAATAGAAAATTGCAATTGTTTTTAATAATTTTTTGATCTAATAATGCAGAACACAGTTGAACCTAAGCACTAATTTAAGCTGTAACCCTGGCATGCCCAGACTTTTACTGACAGGTGTTAAGTTTTAAATTAAAGATGTTTATCTTTCACTGAAAAAAAGAAAAACTTTTAAAGCAACAACAGTTAATAAAAGTTTATCTTAAACATTTAATGGGAACCGTGCAGTAACAGAACAGTAAAGTGATGGTAGTGGTCTGTAGAAGACTGTCGGTTAATCTCGATCTATGCGAGTTTTTATTTTGGTTCGTAATAGAGGTTTGTATGTTGACCCAAATATTACCAACATTTTTTTTTGGTTAGAATATGGATATTTTCATACTTTTCCTTATTTAAAGAAACATGGTAACAATCTGCTGCTTTTTGTATCAGGCAGATAATCAATGGACAAATTATATATCATATTGGTTGTCTCGATTTAAAAATGATTCTAACGGTTACTAAAATGAAAATCAGAAGCACGAGGGAGCGGAAGTTATGAGTATAAAATTTCATCGTTAATAACAGTTGTTTAAGTAAAATGATATTTGCCAATTGATCTCTTTGATACCAAAATTGGCAGATTTTTATCATTGTTGTTTCGATAAAATCTGTTGTATGGAGTTTTTTATTGGAGATATATGTCAAATTTGTATACATCATTCTACTTCAAAATTTCATTTGACCGTTGTCAACACTTGACGAATACAAAAAAGTGAAAATGGGACTATGTATATCTAACTGACCCTGGAGACTTCCCTGTTGAAATCAGGCGTAATCTCTATATATAACTATATCTATATATAATCGACCCTGGCTTTCCTGTCAAGGACCGATTTAACCTCCAGTATTCTTCTCTCCCCTATTGAAAGCTTAACAAAGTAGTCAAGACAACAATTAGGCATGATAGAAGGAACGGAACCAGAGTAAATAATAAATGAAATAATAGAAGAAAATATGGAAAGAACTCGTCAGTGATGCAACCTGACTAGTGAAACTAGCCGAAAAGAAAACTTGTATAGTGCGTCGTCGCCACCAACTAAAAGTATGGTGCATAAACTAAACAAACGAGGCCAAAGTAGAAATTCCGGAAAACTGAAACAACAAAATTAACCTTAATTTTTCAAGTCCTCATTTTATACATTATTGAAATAACATTAAGTTACAGCACTTCAAGTGCCCGTAGCATGAAAATGATTGGACTTCGAATTTTGCACCCAGTGAGACTTTTGTTCAGTAGCTCAAAACCTATTATCATATCCAATTTGACCAAGGTACAAGTACAAGTTTATTTTTGAGATAATGACATATTTGTCTTCTTCATGTATTCATGTTGCCCATTAAAGGCAAAATTATGATTTAAAAAATACACACTATAAAGTTTCGATGAAAATAATAAAACAAAGAATAAACGACAAACTACATAACTACTGGACTTTAGAAGCAGATTTGCAACAACAGATCACCTACACCCAATCAACTCGTGTAGAAGCGTAAAGAATATGACCTGTCAGTAGACCTGGTCATCATAAGAAATCATCATAATCGTTCAATAGTCTAGAATTCTAGACGAACATTTTATGTTGAAGGTAATAACAAAACAGAGATTCAGACAGAAGTATCTTAGGCTCATTCAAAAGATGTATAAGAATAAATCTGGAAAATAAGGTTTATGGGACAAGATTGAAGAGGAATTTAGAATACAGGAATTAAACAAGGAGATTTATTAGCCACAAACATCTTCCTCGCACCATTAGAAAATTCGGAAAAATGGTTTAGAGGAATTCAGGGTTGGGTAATCCCTGGATTAGTAATCACCAATCTGTGACAGGATTAGGGATTAGATTAATTCTAAGCAAATAGTTTTAAAAATCTAATCCTTGATATCAAAAATATTTTTAAAGAATCCAATTTTAAATCCCTAATCCCAAAGAAATATTTTTAAAAATCTAACTTTTAATCCCTAATCATAAAAAAGTTTTTAAAAAATTCAATCTATAATTCCTTAATTCCTAAGAAATATTTTTTTAAATTCAGTCTGAAATTTTTTTAAAAGATTCAAACCTTAATCCCAAGAAATATTTTGAAAAAATCTCTATTGTTGAAAATTTAAAGATTACCCGATTGGTGCTATTTTTATCTGAATAATTTGGCTATCGCGATTGGGTAATCCCTGATTAATCACCGACTAACAATTCCTAATGGCAAATTTTTTAAAATTCAATTACCAATCCCGAATTCCTAATCCTTGCAAAAAATTGTAGTATCATCCAACTCTAATCCAAAATAAATATTTTTAAAAATTCCATCCCTAATCCCAAAAAGTATTTTAAAAATCACTCCCAAATACCAATTTTTTTTCCAAAATCCAATTTCTAACCTCTTAATTCTATTTTGAAATCTTGATCCCCCAATCCTTGAAAAATCATGTGTCGTGTTAACTGTTATGTAATTATGATGTGCAAATGTGGCCATTAAACAAACAGTTACGAAACAAATTTCAAATCGACCAAACAAAAATGGAATGGTCGACGTTACACACACGAAGAGTATAAAGAACCAATGAAATAAAAACCCAACAGGAGTGATTGAAATGGAGTTGGGCAAGACGTATTATACAAGACAATAGCTGGACCAAAATAATGACGAATTGGAGGCCAACAAGAGGGGAATGAAAACAAGGAACACCACCAATTAATAAAAGTAGATGGAAATTAATGGAGAATACATATAGTAGACAAGTGGAAATGGGAGCAAACAGGGATCTTTGCCTGAAATTGGAATTCTTATTACAATATTTTGATTTGTATCAATTTCACTTTCTTTATTTTCTCAATTCTTTTTATTAGTCCATTGTCTTTTCCGATCATATTTGGTGATTCATTCAATATTGTAAGCCAAAAGGAATTTTTCTACTTTGTTAAACAAAATATTAGAAAACTGGCTATCATTTGAAAGCTTATTATTAAGAAACTATGAACAATAATATCAATTAAAAAATGCAGGGTACTCCAGCATTCAAAAGATTGTAACTTGAGGTTACAATCAACATCTTTGATAAATAGGAGAAATCACTCTTGCTGTTTTGTATGAACCTTTATCTGCATCTTTTTATTTAAAACATTTTGTCTGGATTTCTGACTTATTTAGTTTTGTCTATTTTATTGAAGCAAATGTATTATTAAAATTTTAAAAGCTAAGGTTTTTAAAATTTGAACACTGGCATTTATAATTTTAACAATATAGGGTTTATAACACTTTGTTTTAATAACGAGTTTTTTTTAATCAACTGCTTAAATAAAAATCAAAAGACTTCAGTGAAGGTTCATATAAAATTGCATATGTGATTTCCTTACCCCCTCCCAAAAAGTTTTGAATGTACAGTCTAGTTAAAAAATTTTATATTCAGCGCCATCTACCATCCGGCCCTGTACCACTTCGCAACTTTAATTGATATTATTGTCCATGGTTTTTAGTAAGTTTTCAAATGATATACAGTTCTTTTAATATTCGTGAGTATTAAAGATTCCCTTGTCAGCTTTAACTTGACCTCAAATCGTCTTAACGTCTTACCTAACCTCGACCAGTCAACTCATGTTCTCAGATTGCTAGATAGGTGATAATAGTGCACTGTCAAGCAGATAATCACATTTTCCAAGGGTTGAGTTATTTCCACAGAATTAATGAGCAATTATTGGTAAAAATGTTCAAATTTAAGATCTTAAATTGGTTTTATAAATTAGGTTAGGTTAAGTCTATGTAAAAGTAAAGTGTCCAGTTTTTCAAAAACTCTTGCACACATGCACATATAGATCATTGAAGATATTTTTGGATAGACTTTTGATATGATAATTTCTTGACGTTAAAATACCTCGAGTCAAAACATCACAAGACAAGATAACATAGGAAAAGCATAGCAAAGCAAAAATATTGTAATGTGCAAAATGTCAGAAAAGAAAATCTAACTTCTAACCTAATCTTGAATCAAACCACTAACCTAACCTATAACCTCTAAACTGGCTCTGGTAGCCAACCATCGCAAATTCCGAATATTGATTTTGGTAATTTAAATTTATTTTGCCATGTCTTGCTGTATGCAATTTTACATAAAATTAATAAGGGCGTAATCAACAAGTGGAAAAAATGTTTTGACTGTAGAACGGTAAGGATTTAATGTTTATAAAATTCAATTACCATTTTGACACACTTTTTAGCTGTAACAATCTCAAACCTTCCAATATGTTAATCATCTTACTGCATAACTAGTTTTAAGCTAGGTTCGGTAAATGTATCATGGAGGATCACGTGATTTTAGATTGCTTGGTTGTATTTTTGAATTTTCGAACGCAAAAGAATTGTTTTGGGGTTTAACATAACCTTACTGTATGTGATCATTGAACACAATCTTTTAATAAATTGAAACGTACCTTATTTAACCTAATAGTTATTTATTTACAGTTTTAATCTTGGGTAAATAATAACATTCTTATATAAGTATAATCAACTTTGCAAAAGACATCATATTTGATGAAATCGAAAAAAAAACATTTTAGAAAAAAATAGGAAATTATGCTGAAATTACAATACCAAATTTAAGAAGTTACCAATTTAAACACCTGCGAATAACCCACAGAACCTAAGGTTGTAGGACATGAATAAAACTGCGCATGTCCATCCATGAGTTTGATCAACAAAATTTGACTAGTTGGAGGTATGTCGAGATGCTCTGACAAGTAATAAACAATCGAGTAGGATTTTCTTCTAAACAGTCGAAACCATCTTTTGTAATAATCAAACAGTTTAGACGAAATTTTCTGATCAGATGTATTTACCGAACTAAGCATTAATAAATTTCTCTGACATGTCACAATACAAACACTTGTGCAGTATTCATTATAAAATGTATCACAGAATGCCAAACGGTTTTATGACGAGAAAAAGGAACGTATTGGCAATAGTCAAATACAATGTGTGGTTAGGAGGCATGTTTAAATATAGTGATGCTATCATAGATTAATATTGGTTCGATTATTGCCTAATATTGCAAATTGATGTTGTTTTACGACATTTTGAGATTATGTCAACCTCTCCAATACCCAGCCAGCACACTGACGTTATAATGACGTTATTTTTAAGTCATTATTGGTCGACGACGTCATATAACTAATAAATGATGTCCATAGGACGTCATATAATGGGACTTACGTAGACGTCTTCAAAACGACCTCTTTTGGACGTACAATACATACAAGTTTCATTAAAACGATATTATTTCAGCAGGGGCCAAGGAATACTGGTCATATTAAGCAGGTGGTCACAATATAGAAATGTTTTGACTGCAGTATATAATAAATGTTATTTCCAATATTCAACTATTTATTTATAATTCCTGTCTTAGACCTAGTATAGGACGTTTTAATGACTTCTTTGGGATGTGACATAATGATGTCAGTTTTACGACAATTTGCCGTCGTTACTGCCGAAAAAACGACGACATTATGACGTCAGTGTGCTGGCTGGGTTAATTAGGATGTGATGTGGAAATGGTTTACTTTGAAAATAGAGAATACAGTTGATTTAAAACAAAATGCTAATTAGTCTTACACTTTATTTACTTACCTATATTTAACTGAATTATAGATTATGTTATAATTCTCAAAATGCCAAAATTATGAATTTAATCCACACAAATGCAAAAAAGCAAAATCCAACAGCAGTGGCACTATAACGTAGCTCTCTTATTATGATTACAAAGATAATACAATGTTTAAAATTGTATATGTAATATAAGCTTTACTTATTTTCGCATGACTGATAATATGTTTTGATATTAGACTCTTCAAGAATATACATTTAACTTTGAGCTATTTTAGTTTTGGGATTTTTACTTCTTTTTTATCTTGGCATTCTTTATTTGATATTTTTATATATATAACATTTATTAATAAATAGGCAATGCCTAATATACAGAAATCACTAAATACATCTTAATTTTCATTATAATATAATCATTATATACTCTACTGATGATTTTAACTGTTGTTTGAATGCTCTGCCATAAATAATTGTATTCTTAAGTGTGACCCCAACAAGTTACCAGCTTGGACATATGCTTGTTAGGTGAATTAAGTAAATAAAGCAAAAACTGTGGGCACCAAATCTAAACGTAATTAAATTAGTTAAAAATTGTTCTTAACTTTGAAAGGCAAGTAGGTAAGTTTAATGCTTGAAATAAATGTTAGTATGTATGTTAGCCTTTAATAGTTCTGAGGGCCATGGCTGCCACTGAGCCTGGAAAAACTCTTGTCAAACTTGCCTCGCCTTGTCAAACTCTGGAAGTTTTAAAGGTTATGTTACAATTAAGCTTGCATTCCATTGGTTGCTTATATGATTACCTACCACATATCGACGTCATTTTGTTTAATTTTGTTACTGTTCAACGCCATGTATATTGGCATGTTCCAATATAAATTGCTCCTTGAACCTCAAGTATAAGAGCCCGGCCAGACGAGCGACTCTTAGTCGCTTTGTCGCTGCGACTAAAAAGTCGTTCAAAATAGAACGACAGTATTTAAACGGAGCCGGCCACACGAGCGACTGTTTGGAAGCTGTGACAAAAAAGATGCAACATGTTCCATTCTAGTCGCTGACGCTGGCGATTAAATTGACGCTGGCGACTGTCGCAGCTAATGGAACACACGGTCTCATACGTATGCAGACAGACGGGCGACTATTTTGTCGCAACTACCCTCAGCAGTTCTCATATTTTTGTCGTTATTTTGTATTTTTTTGGACAAAATTCGGTAGAATGACAGAAATGAACACGGAAGCATTGATAATCGAAGTGGAAAACGGCCAGGTGTATTAAGGTGTGTTTGTATGATTAGAATAATAATAAATGGTTGAAAAATACAGTAGAATCTCGTTATAATTCGAATTCGAAGGGAGTTAATAAACTTAATTAATAAATATTCGAATTGAGAATTTTGTGAAAATGAATAAATGGATCACTAATGTCTAAGCTAAAAACTTAATTTTCTATAATCGGCGATATTTTTTTATTTCAAAGCCTTTAGGAGACGGAAGGTTAAAAAAATAATTCTTAACTCTTCTGTTGAATAATATTTGATTTATTCTAACATTAACTGCTGATGATTCGGGACGTTTACCGACTCATTATCAAAGTTAAAATACACCACCAATTACGATTATGAAATTGGACAATAGCAAAAAAAAATTCGCTATCATTTCTTAAGTCACTATATATTTTATGAAACTGTCCCTTTCTTAGCCCTTGACAAGAAGAAGCGAAATCATATAAGCTCCACAAAATTCATTTTTTAGATCAAAAATTGGACAGGGAAGTCTCGTGTTACAAGCTATTTTTTAGTCGCAGCTACATATTTGTCGCTCGTGTGGTTGGGTACGCGATTAATCGCAAGAAGCCGCGACTAGCGATTTTTCTGTCGCGCGTCTAAAAGTCGCTCGTCTGGCCGTGCTCTAAATTTACAGCCGTACTCATAGAGAAATTACACCCGTGTAACATATAATAAATATTAAGGTTACACGTGTGTAATTTCTCTATGAGTACGGCTGTTATTATATAGATACATTCATTTTAAAGCTCATTACTATTAAGTTAATGTTGAAAATAAAAATCTCTATAATTCTTGGAAGAGGGAGAGGAATTTAAAAGAAACGCAAGGGTTCATATAAAATGTATCATTTTCTGGTATCCAATAGAATAAACTCTTATTTCACTAATGTCTTTAGATACATTTATGCCATTGTACAAACTGACTGTACTAATTTTAAAAAACTCTTTTAGAAAAAAAAAGGTATAATTTGGGTTTTGATGAATCACAAGAGTATTGAAATTTTGAAGAGAGTAGAATGTGGAAACATCAAGTAGCAGAACTATGATTTTTTTAAAAGTAACGGTTTTATGTTCCAAACATAACCTGTAATATAATGTAACCTATCCTTGAGCCTAACCTAACCTATAAGTCAATATCAATAATAACATATAGTAATTAGCCGTCTACGATGCAAATAAATTTGATAAAGAAGGAAACCCTCCTTCGAAACGTCGTTTAATACAAAAAACTTACTTATTATTCACCGATGAACTAAAGAACCAAAGAAAAAATTTAAAAATAAAATCCACATAGTTCAAGAAAAAACAACAACAAAAAAACTAACCTATAAGTTTCGAGTCTAAAGTACATCAACCATTTTCAATCAAATCCACGTTTCCGCACTTTGAAAATTGGAGTTTGTCAATTACTCTTAGCATATAGCTGTTCCATCTATAAGTCGGCTGCAGCCGCACATTGGGCTTACATAATATAAATAATCGCCCCCTCCCTCCTGCACAAGCTTATAGCTTCTGGGGCCTTAGTTTAGGTTATGGGTTGTAGTAATTATTATTATTATTATATAATATGATTTAGTGACTTTCCATGAGCTACTAAACCAAAACTGTTCCAAACAGCAAATTCACATATTTTTAGAAAACAAAATCGAAATTGTGGCCAAGCTCAAACTTCGATGGGATCTAAACGTTATGTCCTAGGTAAATACGGTGACTGCGGTACGTCCGATGCGTTGCGTGCGATGCGTTAATCGCAAACGACAAAACCTGAAGAAAGTAATTACGGCGTTTCTGCGATTCGCACGATTTTGCGTTATCGCATTGCACGTTATGTTTTAAAAATCAAAATCTTTTGTTTTCCAACGCAAAAACTGTTTTGGAGGACCTAACCTAACCTTTAATCTAATCTAGAATAATCTAATCTTAGCCTATCTTATAACCTAAACTACAACCTAACCCATAACCTAGCCTATAACCTAACCTACAGCCTAACCTATAACCGAACTTATAACCTAAACTGACCTAACACAACCTTACTTAGGTTTAATTTAGGTTTGCGTTGTTCGTCAATTCATACGTGTTTTAATTTAATTTTGGTTATGTTAGGTTAGGGCAGAGAAGGTCAGGTTAGGTTAGGTCGCATGCGCATCAAAACATGCATTTTCAGATAGGGTGATGGAATTAAGATTGATGTCTATGGCTCCCTTCCAAAAAAATTTGCGGGATAATGGCGATTATCCCGAAAACTACTCTGCCCTGCTAAGCGAAAAAGTCCTATCTGCAAAACTGTCGGCTGCAGCCGCACTTAGGGCGTACGTAATAATAATAATCGCCCCCTCCCTCCCGCGCAAGCTTATGCTTCTGTGGCCTGGTTTTCAGGTATGGGTTGTAGCAATTATTATTATTATTATCAGAGTACAAGAGAGGTCCAGCAAATTCCAAAATAGGGCGAACATATTATATGTGTTGTAGTTGGTGAAACATTTTTAAACGCTTTACTAAACATATAGTATAAAAGTTTGTTGGCTTTATATCAATGCCTAATATTTAATGTTTCTGAAGTTTAAGTTGACCGTTCTGAATTGAAGCTTAATGTTAAAATCTATATAAAGGTAATGTAAGTTGCTTGTTTTACCTGCGTATAGCATTCTAATTATTATGAAACAATCTAATTTTTATATTTTTTAAAGCTTAACAATTATATAGTAAATGATAGACAGAATAATTACAGTTCAAAGAATAAACTAACACAACATAAACTCAATATATAAATTATACTAAACAAGACACAATGATAACAATATATTTAATACTGTAGCTTGATTTACAAAAGGAAAAATCTAGGGTCCAGATCTATTCGCGGCTATTAAATTGACACAGACCATAAACACCTTTCAAAGTATAATAGAATTCTTCTCTATATAGACGGCATTATACGATATAAAGTGATATTGGTATACAGTAGGTAAGGGTAACACTGAATACAACCCCATTTGGGTATTGGGACGCGTCAAAGACTGACCTGCATTCTAGCGAAATTTTATAAAAACTGATTATGTGGATAATTATGTTATAACTAAAGCATGCGTCTGAATGGCTGCCTGCATAATCACCTACCGTATATTGAAGTCATTTTGTTTAATTTTGTTGCTGTACAGCGCTATCTATATTTATTGGTGCGTCCCAATTAGAAATCTCAAAAGAAAGATTAGTAATCGCTAATAATTCCACTGACAAATATGCGAGCGCCATCTATTGGCAATAAGAGAATGCTATTGCCTACTTTGTTTTATGTTTACTTTGGATTCGAAACAATTTTAAAGATTGTCATTAATTATGGTTTTTTTTATTGTTAAAGTTCGTTTCATAAAATTTTGTGCTAATGTCGATGTGCGAAGTCATCTTCGAGCATTCGTGCAAATGAATCACTCGCTCCTTCGTTGTTTGTGCTTCAGGAAAAGCGTGAATAAAGACTTAAAGAACTATAATCATACTTTATGATTATATTCTAATATAATATGTTTATAATAAATAATTTATTTAGAAGTTTTTTAGGTCGAGAGCATTTTTGAACCCGCTTCCGCAAAAGCTTACGCCGGCCCTGGTAATGACACCGGAAGTAAATTATTAATCCAAATGATTTAAACAAGATACATTGATATATGGACCAACATTCCATTTCCTAGCTCCCACAGTATGATTTTTACATAATTCAAAGTATGCTTACATTTGAAGCAGAACTTTTAAGAGGGATGATATATCTTTGCTAGTTCTTTTTTTTTTAACTAAATGCACTAAACTTGGACAATGAAAAATGACATTGGTGTGTTTTGAGGTTAGACTGTAGATAAAGTAAAGAATTCGCATATATTGTCTATAAAATTTGAAATTGCATATGTATCGACAACTGAAAACGTCTCTTTCACTCTAAAATAATTCATAAGCAAATTCTAGCTAAGCACCACCCTGTTAGTCGGTTGATAGACACTGACAAAGATGAGTATCGCCAAGTATGTTTATGTTTTATGCTTTTTGATTGGTTTATTTGCTGTTCTTATATTCTAGGACTGTGTTATGTAAAGTGTACATAAACGTCAAAATCGTATATTGGCCAAAAATTTAAGTTACGAGGTATTGCATTGACACCGTCGAATGACGTTTTTAATTTCTGACAAGCTAACCAAAAATCTACCTGTAGCAAATATGTGTACAATAATATTTTTATCTGTACAAAATTGTTGACAAAGCAATCAAATAAATATTATAGGAAGAAAATATCGAAAATAAATTCATGAGTACAAATTTAAACCAAACAACCAGTTACAATATTTTTTAAGATTATGTTCCCTAATCATGTTACCTCAAATGTAAAAAATTTAAAAATAAATTTTGTGTTATAATTCGGTAGGTATTAAATTACCTTTTTAATTTATTTTGTGTTCTTGTATTTTAGTTATTTGATAAAATTGTAAATATGCATGGCCATATCTACTATTTGATTTGACTAGTGCGTTTTTAGATTAATTCATACAACTTCGGTTTGTGACTAGCGTGCAATCTTAAATTTTATAGATAATAGATTTGAATATAATGTGTTTATTTTAAAAGCTAGCTATTACTTCATTCAAATTATAGTTAAACGCCATTTTATGCTATTAATAATTTAAAAAAAAGGGTTTTTTTGCTTGCATTGGTGGCTGGTGATAATTCTATATGGAGGCTCTTAATTTCTAATAGCACATTGCAGAAATGCTCTGTTTACATATAAGGATTTGTACATGTAAATGCAATGCATCTTCGGTTGGTGGTTATTTTGTCATGGTCATTTTTACTTTGTCGTCAAAATTTACTTCTTTATCTATTAGTAGCTACGAATTGTACATAATTTGGAGATAATTTTTGAGACACATTCTTTGGTAACTTCGATTAAACATTGATCTGAACTGTATATTATAAATGTTTCCTAAAATTATAAGCATTTGATTCAGCATTTGCAATTCATGAGGCGAATGAAGTTGCCTGAACGCAAATCTTCTGAGTTTGAGGAATTTAAATTTTTATTTGCCTCCAAGTTTTCATAATTGTCTTGTAGAACACGTAGCTAGATAATTTGGTATTGTGTGGAACAGCTCAAACTTTATGTTCTAACTGTTTTTAAATTTTATATAAATAACATCATCATCGTTGCCAGTTGCTATGGCAACAAGAAAATAACAGAACCTTTATAATTCATAACATGTCTGAGTGTTACGTCACTGGCCAGCCATTGACGTAAATGACCAAAGCAGCCGGCCATTAACGTTGTATCCCGGCCATTTACGTGATTGTCCATATTTGCCTCTTTGACCGTAACATATATATTATTAACTATAGTACAACCAAGAAATGAAGAAAATAAACCGGAGTGAATCTAGCAGCTGCAGACTAGCAATCAGAGTTGATCGTGAACAAGCCTTGCTCCAAAATTGTCAAATTTAAAAAGTTTTTCACCACTCCAATTATTAATAAAATTATTAAACTACAATTAATAAATATTAATTGGAGTTGTGAAAAATCTTTTAAGTAGTAACTAATATCGTGCACACTTTTGCTGTCAGAAGGTTATTTATTAATAGTAGTTTAATAATTAACAATTGGAGTTTTAAAAAACTTTGACAGATTGCAATGATTATTTTTTTCTTTAAAACTGTTTAAATTTGACCATCAACTCGGAGTGCTAGTCTGCGGATGCTAAATTCATCCGGTTTATTTTCTTCATTTCTTGGTTGTACTATAGCATGTAATTATAAGAGTTCATTGTATGGCCAGCTATCGAATTTGAATAGAATGCTAGAAAACAACATTAATTTGAAAATTTATATAGTATATAGGCCATTCTTTCTGAACTCAACCACCAGCTAGGTCCAGAAATTGGCGCAACTTATAAAAGCCATCGCACACTGGTCTAGAATGCAAAAAACACTATCGAAAATCAAAATTCCAACTTTCATGTACATGGTTCAAATTGTTATAGAGTAGAGTTAAATGTATGAACTACGATGTTTCATGTTCAAAATGCATTTTACTTTTTATAAAAAATCACAAAACGTGTTCAAAGATGTACAAAAATAGCAAATTTTATGAAAATAAATTTTTCTCAAAAACTCGTATCTTTGAGTGTAAAGTATAAACTTATACAGAGTCGTAAAACAAAGTACATAAAGAATAATTATTGTTCAGTATTTAAGCTACAAGATCACACGAATTCAATTGATTAGGGTAATTTTAACAGGTATGCACCACAATGTATTGTAAGGTTCTTTTGTATTCATCGCAGTTTCTGGACACTTTGAAGATTATTTCCAAAAAAATTAAATGCAGATGTTTTATTATATCTTTGTCCAATGCACTTAAGTGTTGTTAGACTAGAAATAAAAAATAAATGTTATGGATCAGCTCAGTTATCATCGTTATTTCAAATGCACTTCAATGTTGAACTGTGAGTTGATTCTTTTTTCTTCATTATTTCGTGCGTTCTTTTAATTTTCTTGTAGTTCGTGTGTTATTGTATCTTGTTATTTGTTTGTCTTTGTTTTCATTATGAGTGTAAATATTACACGACTAAACCTTCATGAAAAAATTATAGGGCTTGGTAAAGCACCTCGTGAAGCTAAGAAACAGCAGGTCATTAACTTTGTACATAATATCTTTAAAATTAAGGGTGACCAGCAAGCATCCAAAGCTTTAACAATAAACAAGTTGTCAGAAGAGGCTCAAGAGACGGAAGAATAAAGATATTCGACGATACAGAACGAGCCATACAAGAAAAATGTCTCGTCTGTACACAAACAGAGATTTGTTTCAGAGATTACTGCTTCAGAGAGTTCAGACCCCCACTTCAGTAGTATAGCTTTAAAACAAACAGAAAAAGAACAACGAGATTCAGAGTTACTTCCATTGTTAGAGCTACCACAGAATGAATCAGATTCCGATTCTGATTTGGAAGAAAATGTGGGTCTCGGCATGGATGACTGAATATAATCGCTTATGGAAACTTAAGAATATGTTAGTGTAGTAGTATACATATATACGTGTATATAGTTTTTTTTAGTGTAGTTTACTTTGTAAATATGTATAAGTATGTATTACTTAATACTCGTTGCATTATTATTTGTAATATTATTGAAATTTTTATTTATTCGTTGTATCGTATCGTTGTATACAATTTTATTTATTTATTATTTAGACAAGTTTAGAAGGTTTTTACTTTACTTTATTTATTAGCTAGACAAGTCTACAACTTGTTTTTACTGTATTTGTTTCTGATTTTGTAGCTTATTAATTTGTATATATAGTCAAAGAGTAGTATATTATAAGAGGCGAAACTTCGCGTGGCGTCTTTGATCTCACGTCATCGGTTTCAATGACCTTGGAACGCTTGGCCCTTTAACTCGGTTGAACAGAAGCGCGCGAAATATAAATATCCATCACGTCTCAACTCAACCAGCTAGCGTCCAGGGTTGTTAATTTCGTATGTATACTAGTTGGGCAGTATATAAGGGATGATTTTAATAAAACTATACACCAATTGTTGTCTTTATTCAATTTAATTCAAATCTTTATTGTATATAAAGTTTTACAAACATAAAAAGCTTATTACAAGTGATTGGTAGATACATATATGGTATTCTCTCTCCAACAATATAAAATATTTAATAATCAACTAATGATAACATTTCGCATGAATTGCAGTTCATTATAGAATGATATTTAGTTTGTATTTAGTATACAAACTATAAATTACTTATTGAATGGTTTTTCACCAGTGTGAGTTAACATGTCCTTTAAACAGTAAACATTTATAATCACATAGATTTCACTCAAATGGTTCTCACCAAAACATGTATGTTTTAAGACTAACACTTTGAGTAACTTTTGAAAACATTTGTAGTCACACAAATTACATTCAAATGGTTTCTCACCACTATGAGTTAACAGGTGTGTTTTAAGATTAGATGACATCTACTTTTGAGGTTAAAGAATTTAAAAAAATAATCTTAAACTAATACGGTACGTAAATAACACAATACTTCGTCTTTCGGAAATCGAAAGAAGTGAATGTCGTTGTCATCGAAATAAAATGTATTCCTACAGTTCTTGCAAACACCCGCGGTGTTTACGTTTTTCTCCATTGTTCAATTGTTTGTTTATTTAACTCTCATAATCACCAAAAAACACACTACACATTGACTGTTTGTTTTACACTTTCACGGAACACATACGAAATAACGAATTGACTTGACAGGTATAAAAGAATGAAAATAAGCATCCATCTTTGGCATTTCTGTGCTCCAGTCCAATGGCATCGCAACAAACTAAGAGCGAGCCGAAAGTAACCGAGAATTGGCGATGGGCCCTTTAATGCGGTTTTTGTATTCTATCTCTCTCTCGGAATTGACATTTCTCTACAACTTTCGCCTCTTATAATATCTTTTATTTTATATCGTTTATTATATCTTGCATCTGGAATTTTATACACCTTTTGCTATATTTATGTCTGTAATTTATATCGTTTTGCTATATCGAGTTTAGGTAAATGAATGATGTTAACAACATATTGGTACTTCGTATGAAAATGTTGTTGGAATTTTCAGTTAAGGCAGAAGCTTAAATATACCTACTTTACAAAAATATTTATGATATAATTACTGTTGAATTTCCTACACATTTCCCAAGTTTTATAATCATATTTGATATGGTATTTCCATGATAGGCTTTCACGTGCACAGCATATTACATTACAATACAGTTAACTGCGAATACGCTTGGAATTATACACACTTTAGAGCATTAATTCGAATATAAAACTTAAAAATACTATCATATTCGGATTTAGCGACCCCAAAAACATAAAATGGCATTATTCCAACTAACATTAGTCCAATACTTATTCTGCTATGATTTTCGATCACGTTTTTTGCATTCTAGACCAGTGTGCAGCGGGGGCTCATTTTAAAGCTTGAAACCTCTACTTTCAAATGTCACATGTCTCCTATATGAAAAAATTTATATTTGACCCCTAAAACAGGGTAAACATGTATCCAGTTCCTAAAAAATTTTTTTTCCACTACTAGCTATGAAGTTGACAATTATTGTGTCTCCTAGCCAACTGAGAAGTTGAGTTTCTCTAGTAGTGGTTAATAATTTCTTCTATTATTAACCTAGGTTAATAATGGATAAATTCAAATGTTTTGAGAATCCAGGGATAGTTGTTTAACAAAAACTTGTGCAACATAATTTTGTATACCCAGGAGATTGTCTTTAACGTATTTTCTGCTTGAAATTACCTAACACGATAATTACAAACGTTGTTTGAAAATAAGTTTTATTAGTGGAAATGTCAATCTGCATCAGACTACTTGATTTTTGTTTTATTAGTGGAAAGGCGAATTTGCATTCCTGTGCTATTTGATTTTTACAAGAAAAATTTTAATTTTTAATTTTTGCCTTAAATTTGGCTAGTAGTGGAAAAAATAGTATATACACCACGGTGGTGAAGACATTAATAGGCCTCGCACCTTATTCCGCTCGGGGCGAAGCCCCTCGCGAAATAATCTTGGTGCTCGGTCAATAATAACAGTCTTCACCACCTTGGTGTATAATATACTATTAAAAGTTGAAAAGATTAGAAAAAGAAATATTTTTAAATTTTTTTTTAACGACATCGCATTCTTTGTCAAAGAATACATAAATTTTGTCCACTGTGTTTTTTTTCTAGAGTGCTACCATTTCGAGCAAAATTGAGAACAACAAATTGCCAGTTTTGAAAGTTTATCAGAGTAAAAAATGCTTATTTTTCAATGACTCAACTTTTCAACTTTTTTTTTTTGAAACTGTATACATGTTCACCCTGTTTTAGGCGTCAAATATAATTTTTTTATATAGAAGACCGTGACATTCAAAAGTAGAGGTTTCAAGCTTTAAAATGAGCCCCTGCTAGCCTTTCTAAGTTGCGCCAATTTTTGGATCTAACCAGTGGTTGAGTTCAGAAAGAATGACCCATATATATTTTAAACTGTAATAAAGTTATTTTTTCTATTGAGTTTGGTTGGGAGACTCTAGCCTCTGAGTCTCATATGGACAGCCGCTACTGTCTTCTTGTGGACCACATTTGCCAGTGTGTTCGAATATAACAATAGAATTTAAGTATTGCTCTGCGATCAGAATCTTTTTGCTACTTGTTAGCTTTGTTAAAGATTTTACTCCTATTATACATTATTATAATTAAATATACCTACAAATATAACCTAACCTAAGAGTGTTTATTTGATGTAAGCTACTACTTTATTAATTATTATTTTTTACTCAAAGAACTTAGTTTCTATAGTGTCACCTTGGGTAAGTTCGGCATTCAGATTTATTTAACTCAAAGAGCTCGGTTTCCATAGTATCCATTATTGCAAATAATTGTAACTATGACAATAGAGCTTTTGGAGCAAAAAGAGTTACAATGCTGAACTTACCCTGTAAGTAAATGTGACACAGCAATAGACCTTTAGGAGGAAAAAGATTGTATCTGGTCAAAAGATCACAACTGTTAAAACATAACAAATGTATTTAAAATGTTAAAATTAATATTTGAAACTGCAATGGGCTACCAAATTCCAACTTACAGGTTAGGTTCCCTTTTTGTATAATTTTATCCATTGCATGATATTTTTGTCTTGTAATGTGTTGAGTAGGAAGATTTTAGATCAAGTCTAGATTTCTACACTAGTTGTTCAACCAAAATGTAATGCAAAATAGGTGTGGCTTGCAAATCTAAACTCATATTTAAATTGTCTTTTCAACATAACCTCAAATAATTTGGTTAACTAAATTCTGATAGTTATTAATCACTAATGATAAATAAAAGTTTTTTTTCACTACTAGCTTTAAAACATACTATTATCTAGTCTGTTGTCACCTTGTGAAGTTAGTCTTCTTGCCTAGTGGTAAATAATTTTTTATTATTGACTACTAGTCAATAATCCAGATTTTAGTGTAACACGGGGCAAAAATTCATCCCATTATACACTGGCATCCGGGAAAAAATCCGTGATCGCGATAGTACGTTTTTTATGTGAGAAGAATAAAAGGAATAAAAGTACTAGTAGTGAAAAAAATAATATATACACCACGGTTGTGAAGTGTTTTCTAGAGCCTCTCATCTTATATCCCTCGATGCTGCGCATCTCGGGATCTAATAATGCTCGGCTCTAGAAAAAACTCTTCACAACCTTGGTATATAATATACTAATAATACACAAATAACAACAATAATCTGCTTTATTATTTATGATACTCACTAATTCTATAATCTGTCCATGTTTATAAGAAAGGACACATGAAAATGCAACATAATTAAAAGATTTGCATTTCGATGATTTGTCGTACTTTGTAAAGGTTACAAAAATCTATATTTTAGGTTATATTTTCCATCACGGTGTGTTTATTTGTTGCCGATTCATTATAAATAAAATTATTAATTATTCTGAATTTAAATTTTAATTTGTTAATACGAAAGAGAAACATTTATCAAGGTAGGACTTAGGTTTTTGTGGAATTGCTGGAGGCACTCCTTACATTGCAATTTTAATCATTTACAAAATAGTGAGTCGAATGACACTTACCACAATGCTTGCAGACTTAAGCTTTAGGAAGTACGCTTTTCAAAAAAAACAATGTATTTTAATGTCTAAGACCTAACCTATCTTACCTCTAACATAATCTAATCTTTAATGTAATCTGACCTAACCACTAAATTAGGCAATCGAATGACCTGTCAAATGGTGTTTTTGTGGCACTGTACTGTAGTTAAAGTTTGCCCACAGTGGCCATCTTGATTTGGATCGATTAGGCAATCCAACGATCTGTCAAATGGCGATTTTATGGCCAATGGGTATGTTTGCCGAGAGCAATCATTTTGTTTCTGTTACACAAATAACACTGAAAAATGCTATTATGGTAATCCAGTTGTTCGTCTTTTAATTTCAACAATTTGAATATTGTGTGATACAAGATACAAGCCGCTTCTACTCCTCATTGCTGTTTTTATTTATCAATTTTTATTATATCATCTTAATCTTTCTAGTCAATACAGCGATTGAAACCACGCTACTGCAACAGAAGAGGCCGTAGACCGAGAACGAAACAAGTGGTCGTAGAAAGAAGATTACCACTCCTTCCTAACAAAATCGATAACGGACGTCAGATAGTGCAAATGAACATTGTGTCACAAGATGAGATCAGAACTGCTCCGCGAACAATCGCACCAAAAATTGTAAATATCGATAAAACGGAACATAACATAGTGCCTACAAATAATATCGGTGTACAATTAGAAACAACCAGCGGTGGCATAAGCAATGTAAATAGTGAAGTGCCGCCAAATAATAGTGGTTTTGTTGGTACTTCTACAAATATAGTAGACAATAATAATGTGAATTGCATCATGTCAACATCACCATCATCCACTACAATTGATATCATTACGGAAAATGCGGTCACACCCAGCAGAGTTGGATCGCCGACTAGTATTTCAAATTTGTTAGAGTTGGCGTTGAATCCACAGAATGAGGATATATTGCATAATCAGAGTTTAGAGTCTAAAGATGATAGTGGCATTCCTAGTTTTGTTGGTAAGAAACGTTTTTCATTTTAGTTTTATCATAAAAAGTTATGTGTAACAATAAATTTAAGGTTTATTATCAAATAATATGACAACTGCAACACCACCAACAAGCCCATCAAGGATATTAAAAGAAAATGAAGAGAGTAACTGGTTGAATTCTGAAGTAGCAGATTTCTCTTTAAGTAGTTTCTTGGGTCATTTAGAATCACCTATGAAACCAACACAATCTTCAACAAGCACAGCACCAGATGATAATCATTTGTCGCAAGATGTAAATGTATTGCAACCGTGCTACTGAAATTAATAGACTATAAAAAATTTATGTTTCAGGTGGATGCTCAACTTCAATCATTGCTTATGGAAAACAGTGTAGATTACGTGGCAAAGTTTGCAGATTTAGCTGCTCAGGTTGTTTCAGACGTAAAGAAGTAAAGGATGACAAGATTAATACAAGTACTCATTGATTTTATTCAGTTTAATGAATGTTATTAGTTATTTGTTTTTTTTTTCCATTGGACATTGTAATAAATATTTTTATTGATGATATGAATTGTTAATTTATGAATTTGAAATTCGCATTAATTGCCGTTATTATTATTATTAAATTATAATTGTACTGAGCAGAAAGAAGAAAGTTACAGATTTTAATTATCTTTATACATATATTTAACATTCACACATAGTAATAGAGAACAATAAAGAAATACATTTTACAGTAAAACCAGCATTTTTATTCATTCATTTGGCAAGATGATCAGATTTACTTTAATTCCTAGGTTACAAAAGTTAATTATAGGTCAAATAGGCAGGGTGTTGCAGAAATGTGTGGCATGCTTAAGGTAATTTTCTTTTAAATAGAATGCCCCAAATATTTTTGCATATTTAACACCTCTCTTGGCAGGTTTATTTATATCTAAAATTTTAGCGCCATCTAATGACCGGTTTAGAAGTTATAAATTTTTTTTTCAAAAAAAAATTGAGTTTTACATTATCCCACTTAACAGTTTACCACTTTCATGGCAGCAACTGTGAAGACGAATTTAAGTAGGAATTTTGTTGCAGGGGCTTGTAGGGTGCTCTTCTTTAAAAGAAAATGGACCCACCATGTACAGGGTGTTCAAAATTAATTTTTAAATTTAGAGAACTTCAAAGCTAAAATTCACAACTTTTTCAAATGGAACGCCCTGTATATTTTGTACCTTTGTGATGTAGAATTAAATAACGAACATTTTTTGTATGTACGTCCCTATCAACACCCTGTATATTTGAAAATAATTTCTCTAGATGTGCCTCTATCCACTGTTTACATCCGTATTAGAACGATTTTTCTAGCTGTTACCGTTTAGGAGCTATCAGACTTCCCCACACTATTGCCCCACCCGGTACAGTATTGGAAAAACTTCATCTACGTATTGGATTTTCATATACAGTGAAATGAGTGAGATCAAGATTGATTGTCCTGATCCTACACTACTTTCCATCACCTTGATATCAATATTTACATCCAATTTATAAATTAAACTAGTAATATAAAGAATTCTGGGGAATTTATTAGATGTCCCTAGATGTCAATCTGTCAAAATTGTTTTTGTTGTTAACTCATTGCCGTGCGTTGTTAATTCCATTTATTTCTTTATTCTTTTCGTTTTTTAATTATTTCTATACATAAAAGTCTTTTTCAAGACTACCACTGAAGGATTATATTGAGTGCAAGGTAAATAAAAAATATTTTTATTGTTGTTATAAAGTTATTATATGTAGAAATTGTAAATTACAGGTTACAGGTCAATAACCTCTATCAAAATGCCCTTTTCTCTTGAACAAGAGAAATTTATTATAGAAGCTTATTTTTGCAACGGTGAACGAGATGGTAATTCAGAATGGAAATATTCTCCAACGCTTTGTGCAGAAGAATGGATAAATCGCTTCCCTGGTATGGAAATTGATGAAGAAACTTTAATTTGACATATACACCGGATTGTGCACCGTTTTCTTGAAACAGGGAGTGTTAGTAAGGGGAAGTCAAGTGGTCGTGGTACTGTACTTACGGAAGATGTTGTTGCAGATGTGTGTACTCGTGTAGAACGTAGTCCAAACAAACCATTATGCCAACTTGCTCAACAAACAGGTAATCGTAACAGTTATATGAAAATTACTTTGAAATATTAAATGAAAATTATTGTAGGTTTATCATATGGTACAGCTCACAAGGCAGTAAAGAAAATACTACACTTCCATCCATATAAAGTTACTGTCGTGCAAGAGTTACTTCCCCCTGATTATGAAAGACGAATTCAATATGTAACTGGTTTAATGCAAATCTTCGCAATGATGATTTATTGGATCTCACATTCTTTTCCGATGAATCGTGGTTTCATTTGTCCGGATACATTAATTCACAAAATTATTCGAAAATATGAAAAAACGAGTAGATGCTTGTCTGGCTGTACATGGAGGTCATTTTAAACACATACTATAAATCTATTGTAATAATTTTAATTGTAAATTGTTTAATTGTGTTAATTTGTGTAATTTTAATTGTTTATTAAATGAAGTCTTTTGTATTTACTTCTTATTTTTGATCGTAATTGATCTTAATGATAATAATTGATAATAATAGTATTGGTTACCAATACTGTGGCAAGAGAAATTGACACGTCTTGTTATTTCTGTTATCAATGGCAACACATAAAACAGTAAAATATTTCAATTAGCATTCAGTAATTCTTTTAAATTCCTGATGTTTATTTTGTATGAAAAGGATAAACTTTTGCATAGTTCAAATGAGAGAAAATAAACAATCCTTATAACCACTTCAATATATTTTTTAATTAAAAACGAACTTGTTTTTCATGTTTTTAATTTCATACAAACCAAAGTGTTTCTAAGGGTCCTATTCTGTATCTTCTAACATACATGTTATGGAACAGTAAGCGTTACGTTACATACGACGGTTATTCTGTATCTTACAGCGATGTAAGCTAACAGTTGTTAAATAACATGTTGTATGTTATTACGGCTGCTTTTGACTTGCCGTTATCGTCGTAACATGGAAAATTTGAGGTTAGATAGTTTGAAAAACAGTGCAATGATAAAGATAAAGAAACTCTCGGACACTTTTGCCTCGTTGTATATACAGAAAAGTTCATCTAACTACACTCAAAGAAAAAAATAGGTAGATTTAACAAAAATGAAGATATACAATTTGTTATATTTACGAATCAGAGGTTGTTAAACATCGCATCTTTGCTGTTGAAAAACTCAAAAAGTAGTTGTTTGCACTTTATTCAATTTAACACACAGTTTTGTTAGATTACAAAACGGCATTGTTAAAAAATTATTGTTTTTGTGATTTTACAAAACGTTTTGTTGAAATACATGTATTTTATTGCTAAAAGACTTTTTTTTTGTAAAAGCTATTACTAGCAATTGTATATAAACAAAAATATGGCTCTATTTTATATATTTTTATTACTATTTTTATATATTTATCTATTTTATACAAAAGAAAACGCATATTGATGTAAAAAACTTTTTTATTTACTTAACATACAAACATTACTAATTATAAATTTTTATTTCAATAATAGTTGAAATGATGCATACATCAACAGAAGCATAATAATTCTTTATTATTAACACAAAATAATTATTAGTTGGTTTTAATACTTCAAAGGATTGGAGATGAGTATTAAATTTTCCTATTCTACATTTTCTGCATAGGTACAATATAACAATCTTCCTTACTTTGTACAAAATTATGTATAATTGTACAAAATAGATGTATATAACACTATCAGTTAGATTTACCCTTGAATAACTCAAAGAACTGCCCAAATCCCCATCTACTTAATAAATCTTTAATGCAGCGGATTCGAATTCGGTTAATGCACTTTCAGATGTGGTAATTTCACTTCCACTTGCAAATATCTGTAAATTTTGTAACCTTTTTATGTACATTTTATGAAATCAATTTAATTAACTACTTATTTAATAAATAACAATCACTTACTACACACTTAACAACGAATGAAGTAAAGAGCCAATGTAAAGATCACAACTCGAACTTTTTATTCTACTATATAAACCTAAAAACGTCCGCTTCTGCTGTTACACTACAGGGACCGTGAACATACACTTTACAGAATAAGATTTTCATAACGACCGTTGTAAGACCATGTTAGATAACATAATGTTACTATACATAATGTAATATAACATTAAGATACAGAATAGGACCCTAAGTTTCTGTACATTACTTTGGAGGTTAGTTTTTTGAATGTCATCCGCACACCACTGCTTTTGTCCTGACTCTCAGGTGATGGATGTAAATATTGATATCAAGCTCGTGGAAAGTAGTGTAGGATCAGGACATTCAATCTTGATCTCCCTGTATGAGCAAAGGAATAATAGTGAATAGCAATACATCTGAGAAAGATAGTTATTATGGCATATTTGCCAAGCCTTATAATATAGTAATAACTTCTTTGTAAGGTTGGTGCTACAGCTAAGAACTTTTAAATATAATTGATGTTTGTCACTTTGACAATAACCTAAATTGTTTATTTTATTAAAGAGTTAAGATCATCCTACTTTTTAAAATACTTGTTCATTTTGTTTAAAGAATAAAAGAGTAAAGTGTTTTACCGCAACGAAATTATCTGTTATTTATCTTTAGTTACTAAACGTACAAATTTTGTTGACTTTAAAAAGTTTCAAACAATTAAGGTTAATGTGTCAAAATGACAAATGTCAATTATATTTAAAAATTCTTAGCTGTAGCACCAACCTTACAAAAATGAAAGTAAGGCCTTAATATCTATCTTTCTCAGAGGTATTGCTATTCGCTATTTTTCCTTTCCTCACACATGAAAATCCAATCCCAAGACAAAAGTTTTCCTAAATACTGCATACTTAAAAATTCTTTACAAGGTTTTATTTTGTTTTACAGCCAAAACAAAATATGTACAAATTCTTATGACTAAATCAATGCTGTCTTAGATTACTTTTACACGCGGATACTGTATGCCCGATACTGTATCCGAGCTACAATCTCGTGCAAAAATTCTGGCCTAATACTCCTCACAGACTGTTGGCATACTTATACTGGACTTGCAATTTTGCGGTGAGTAACTTCAGTACAGTGGCTTACAGTTTTGTTGTTATTGGAATTATCATTTTCAGAAGTGTCCCATAAACAAGTGGGTGTTTCTATTACGGAAATAAACTTATTGTTATCAAATGCACGTTATTTAATTATATTTATTATTAATTAATATATTATTTAATGATATTAAGATTTTCTGTTTGGATCATCACACTTAGTACTTCACGAACAACACTGACAAGTTGCTGCTTAAAAAGTATCGTCGTATAAATGCTTCCAGCCAAACAGTATCCCGTAGTTGTCAAAATTGCCTGGCAACTGGGATTAGCAGGATACTGACATTTAGTATGCTGCTACTGTATTTAAGAAGTCGCCAGTCTAAAAGGGTCCTATAAGAAGTAACGTATTGCTGTGATTCCAGCACTCATAATTGAATATGTTATTTGGGTTGCCTATATATTTAGGGGTTTGGATTCAACTTGCCCAAATATTAGTTAAATAAATTAATTTGTTATTTAATAGGTAAAGAATACACTCTACATCACTTGATAATAATAAGAACTAGATCTTAAAAGGATTTTTCACTTAAAATTGAAAAATTATTTTGACAAGTTATGATTTGCATATCGTTAGGTCGTTGGACTTGGTTTTTCATAATTGAAGCCATTGTAAGGTGTAGTTTCACCTGGAAATTATAAAAGGCATAGTTGGAAAGGTGTATGCAAGCAATCACCACTATACTCACAGTTTGTGTTGTTGAATTTCAAGTAAATCCCATGCTGGTTTAACGATTCATCTAATTTCATGATAAATGTATAATTTTCATCAATCCATGCATTTGCAGCCAAAATATTTTGCTGCAATATTCTTAATTAGGTTCTAGAGCACCTTTAGCAATAGATTTTTCAAGTGGGCAGCTCTATATAGAGAAGGTTTAGCCTGTTGAAGCCTAAAATTTGTATCGTTTTAACCTGATCTGTTAATATGGTAAAATTTTGTTAATATTTAGTTTTGGTAGTAGGTTTTGGTGCCAAAATTAATGTAAATATTGTGTGATAGGGTATTAGGACTCATTTAATAATTAAAAAAGGACGTAATAAGGTGTGAACATGTTATTATCTTAATTTTGCAAAAACCATGTTCGTCAGGAAATTCAAGATGGTTGCCATGAATCCTGGAGTTAAATTTGCTTTTTGTTAGACATGCAATATACCAAAATGTAGGAAAGACTATCCTCTTTCCAATTATGTAATTTGTTTAAACATTTAGTTTAATTTTTCAACCATATCTTGGTTATGTAAATTTTGTTAGGTTAGATGTTCAATTGTTTTTAGTTACTTACCAAATTTTGTTAGTGGAAAAATGACGTTTGTCATTTGTTTTTGAAGAAATATAAAAGCAGATCGAAAATCTGGTTAATTGCTTGTTGATTTTCTTATAAAGCAGAAGCCATGTCTGATCATGCAATAATAAAATTTTGAGGTTATGTGTGACAGATTTTACGCCAATGAAATGTCATAAAAGTGAGGTTATGACAAATATCATCCAAATTTATTTTTTTTTAAGTGTTTAATAAGATAATAACAATGAACAATTTAGTAAATAAAGTGATTTAAATAAAAAGGAAAGTGGAAGTATTAATTTGGTTTTTGGACTATTTATTTATAAGAAAATTTTTTGGAAAACGTATTGTAACTTTATTTCTGAATGGAAGGAAATTAAAACTGGATGTAATAAGAATTTTTGGAAAAGAGACAATTGATTTATGTACACTGCCGCTCATTTGAAAGTGCACGATAGGGTCATTTTTTAATTATCTGGTGTAATCATGACTTTTAGGTACCTTTGATCATAAAAACAAGTATTATCACTTACAACTATCATTTTGCTGTCAGTTGCACGTTCAATTCATAAAGCCATAGTCTTGCTTACTAAATAATGCAATAATGCCTAGGATGACGAAAGTAAACAAAATGAGAGCCAAAACGGTTATTAGATTATGTTACGGATGTTCGACTTAGCCGTAAGTAAAAGTTGTAAATTTAAATTAAAACAAAAAATTAACCAAGGCCGCAATCTAACTTATGTTCATGGAGGTAGTCATCAGAAAGTCGCAAAGCCTGAAAATGATGATGTGTTAATAAAATTGGTTGTAGGAGAATCCGTTTACGACTGACGTAGAAGCCACTCACCCGAACGTTGTTCCCAGGATCTTAGTCAATGGCAAAACGTCGAATTTAACAATCTGGATTAAAAAATGTATTCTGCTGCTAAGAAAATTGCAGTACAACAGCATCATAAAGAAGTCAGATTTTAGTTTGCAAACACGTGTGTTAATGAAGGTGAAATCTTCTGGGAGCAGTACTTTTTTCGAACGAAAAGGTTTTTCAGTCCTGTGTGAGTATACACTTATACAGACCTCACAATATGCGATACAATGGGAGGTAAGTAACACCAATTCACCGAAGTGGTAGGTTTTCAGTAAACGTTCAGGTAAATAAAGTCATTCTATCTATGAGAAAACGCTTTGAAATGGTAATAGACAACAGTGGATCAGAGATAAAATATTAATATTTTTAATGTATTTTAAAACTGTAAATTTTGAGTAATTTTATTTTACGTTTATGTGTTGGTTACTCCAATTATGTTACATTTTTGATTTTCGTTGTAATAGTTAATCATGTTAGCTTAAGGTGGCTTTCTAGCTAGCAATTTGAAACTTTTCTACATAGATGCTTTACTGTTGTTGTAGAGGTAGACCAATATTATTTTAGTTCCGCATTACTAATTTATAATCATTTAAACGATTATAGCTAGACAGCACCCTTAAGAATCATAAATATATTTTTAAATTTACTTTGGTTATATTTTTGTAATAAAGTTCTTGATAAGTACTCTATGCTGATAACTAAAATATCTATTTTAAACAAGTACTTGAAAATAAACAAAAACAATTAACACCGCTACAACTGTTATAAACGCATAGCCCATGAAATCCTGACAATGCCATTTTAGAATATTTACGTATAAAGTGTCGTGCACTTTCA
This sequence comes from Agrypnus murinus, assembly GCA_929113105.1. NCBI lineage: Eukaryota > Metazoa > Arthropoda > Insecta > Coleoptera > Elateridae > Agrypnus > Agrypnus murinus. The sequence goes on from OV816029.1 coordinate 7,039,066, forward strand.
AATGAGCGGCACTGTATTCACGTATTGGAGGTAAATTGTTCAATATTTAATAATTGTAATAAATTACAAAAGAAAATTCACAAGAACAATTATATGGAAATGCGTGTTCACCAACGTAACAAGTAAGCAGGTAAATTTACTGACTATTACAGAGAACTGCCAAATAATATAGTGTGCAAAATTTTCCAAGAGTGGCGCAAAATTTTTGAATTTAAAAAATTTATTTTCAAACTTCAACTTTATTTTTTTTTGTTTCATTTCTTCCTTCAATTATAATTGATCAAATAAAAATTGAGCAGGACAAATAGAATTAGACTGTCTCTGATTCTTATTTTGTTAAATCCAATTGGCACCAATAATTAATTGAATCCATTTTATGTAATAAGAATTTTTTGTTTTCATTTCTCTTTTCATTCTTTTTATGTGTTTATTAATAAAATATTTTAAATGTTAAAAAGGAGATTCATTTGCGTATTTTTCTTGTTTTGTGTCCATTAACAGAATTTCACAGATATAAGTTGAACAATATTTTATTATTTTGTCAAAGAGCGACCCGCCTGAAATCTTCTCATGCAATTTTCCTGAGCTTGTCTTTGCATTTTAAAATCATAGCCGGAGCAAATATTCTTTTCATCACAAAGATAAGTGGTGTTTGTTTTTGTATAACTTTTCAATTTGCCTTGCTACTATTAAACATAAGTGATAGTGGTCTTTAAATTTAAATAAATTTATGATCAAGTGTTGTAAAGTGTATACTAGTACAGCACTTATCACGATAAAATTTTATTGTCACACGAATGCGATGCTGATTAAACAATAAAACATCATAGCAATATGTAGATGGTATATATATCACACAATCAATTGCACAATCGGCAAGGTCATATTCAGACCTGCACATTACAAACCTTAAATAGAACAAACAAAAAACGAATGAATAAATAATGATGTATTTATACAATTTATTATAAAATCTTTAACTAAAATATAATTGATAGTCGTCACTAATTTTTAATACCAAATTAGAAAGAATCACTAAAAACTATAACTGAACCACCCATTATATATTAGAATGCTCTCTCTGAAAGTAAGTTTTATTGCGTTTTGAGATAATTTTAACTTCTTTAACTTTCGAAGCAAATCTTAGTGAGTTCACAGTTTCATTATAACATTCTTCGAACGGGGATACATTAACAAACATCAACGTTTTTGAATTGCCACCCAGTGAACTCTGCAACAGGTAAGTCAATTTTGAGTTTCTGTATGGGATATGACTTTCTTTATTATGGAGGGCAGACATGACCATCCCTAGAATCGATAAACTTTTATTAATGTTTTTCGTTTCAGGCATACGTTCGTTGGAGCTTGTCTTTGCACTCTCGGAACCAGCTAGATCCACCAAATTCAATGAGCCCATGTAACTGAGTTGCATTTCTTGATTTTCGCCTGAAATATAAAAGTCTGTAAAAGTGAATATTGTGAAGATTTAAAAAATTTTCTCAGATTTTATTTTGTAAGTTTTAGAGCTAAAACAAATTCTTATAATAAAACCAGTAGTGTCTTAAGATGTTACCGATGTTAAGTTTTACTTTGTTTTACTCCCAAAACAAAATAAATACATATTCTTATTTATGACCAAACCAATGCTGTGTTGGGATTTTTTATTTTTTTTTTTAAATATTTACTTTCTGATTTACAGCAAAAACAAAAATCCTTATACAGTATTGAAAAAACTTCATCTAGGGATTGGATTTTCATGTGTGAGCAACGGAAAAATAGCGAATAGCAATACATCTAAGAAAGATAGATATTACGGCATACTTGCCAAGCCTTACAATTCAAACACAAGTACTATTGGTTTCATAATGATCTAGGACAGCAAGGCTAATATAATATTATTTTATTATTATTTTTTTCAATGTAAATGGATAGGATAAAATAATAAAAAATAACATCATATTAGCCTTGCAGTCCTAGATCATTATGAAACCAATAGTACCTACTACATAGGAAGACATACGTATTATAATATCAGAATATAAGAAATATAAGCAATCATGTAAAAAAAAATTAACACTAACAAATAAATATTAACAATAATAAAAGGGATATATAAATAGCACAAGATAATAATAATAATAATAATACAAACGTAAAATTTAAAATATTACAAAACATATTACAACAATTTAATTAAAGATACCACAGTTTAATTTTTTTAATTTTTTTTTTTAATTGGCGTATGGTAGGTGCATTACGTACTTCATCTAGCAATTTATTAAATATTTTGATAGCCTCTTCAAAAATAGATGTAAGTACAAGTAATTTTCCAACTGACATAGGCAGCACAATAGTGATTTGTTCTACGTTTACTTTAACTATGTATTTCATTATTAAGTACAAAAATGTGATTAAAGTAATTTGGTATCTTATAAAGGATTATTTTGTAAATAAAAATCAAGAGATTATGAATTATTTTTAAGCGTACAAATATAATATTTAATGAATTATGCATATTTTTAATAGGCGTGTATTTATTACATTTCAAAATGACCTGCATTCTCCTATTTTTGCAATCTTTGCATCTGCGCCACGCCAACCATGAACAAAACAGAGCTACAATGGTTGAAATGGGGCTCTACAATGGTTTTGTAAATTGTCAACGTTGCCCAACAAGATAAATTCTTTCTCAATCCTGCTAAAAAACTTATTTTCTTTGCATTTTTTTTTAATATATAATCTACATGGTAATTAAATTTCAATTACCTATCTATAATTACACCGAGATATTTAAATTCATTAAAACTTCTACTTTAGTATTATCAATTTTAATTTCAATATCTGCATTTCTGATTGTTCAATGAACACTTTTTGAAGCAATAATCATACTCAACCATTAACCGTTAACCATTTTGATAATATTTCTAATTCGAAATTAATGGATCTTACAAGTTCATTGATGTTATTTCCAGAAACTGATAGGAAGGTGTCGTCTGCAAAAATGTTTAATTTAGATGATTTTATAACATGATTAATATCATTTACATAGATTATAAAAAGCAGAGGTCCAATAACTGTTCCCTGCGGCACACCGCATGGACAAGTAGTAGGTTTAGATGCTAGAGTTATTCAATTAGTCAAATTCAACAATTTGAAATCTATTATTGAATATTCCGAAAACCATTGTAGTGCTACTCCCCTGATCCCATAATAGTAGTTTCTCAAGTAGAATAGCTCTATCGATGGTCTCGAAAGCACGGCACAGATCTACAAATACAGCAATGGTAATATTATCGATACCTATTTGTTGTTTCCATTCCGTTAATACAAGTTGTATTGTAGTTTCGCAGGAATGTCCTGACCTGAAACCGGATTGTCTTGACTTAAGTAGCTTGAAATCTTCAAAATATTTTATAATTAGCCAATGTACCACTGTTTCTAATTTTTTTTTCGATGGTTGGCAATAAATTAATGTGTCGAAATTCAGATGCTTTAGCTGTGTGTTTAATTTTAGGAACAGGAATAATAGTACTTATCTTTAAGGCATCAGGTAATCTACCCTGCTCTAAAGATGTATTTATTATATGTAAAAGTGAATAACCTATAACATCAAATGTATGCTTAAAAAGATTTACATTTATAAAACATTTACTGCTTTTAGCTTCAAGGTTAAATATAATTTGTTTTAAATCAAGCAGTGTTATTACTTCAAATGTTACAAATTGACTAGAGATAGAGGGAAGATCAGCACTGGACCATCTTTCAGTTTTTATTGCTATACTTTCAACAATTGCTTCGATGCTTTTAATAAAGTAAGAATTAAAAGAGTCTGCAACATTATTAAAATTATCGCTAAGTATACAATACACTTACATAACCGAACTTTTCCGGAACTGTTTAAATGAAGACCTCTTGTAGCGTAATTATTCTCGTGTAAGAACGAATTAGAATCTAAGAATTGAATATTACCGTGATTTTCATTGATTACTTTAAATATTTCATTGTTTATCTCATATATAAATTTATTTGAAATGTAACGATTATTCCGATATGGTACTGAAATGCATATAACGTTTGTATGGATAAGTGTATTAAATAGATTCGTTAAATGCTCACTTTTTAATCTTTTACCTTTAATAGAATTATTTGCACCTGCTAATATAATTACGAAATCATTATTGTTAAAGTCTTTTACGAGTTCATTTACATTCAATAACACAATAAAACACTATTAAATCTTCACTTATTTATATTTGAAAAATATTATGACTGTCGTTTCGCTACACAGTAGCTTCTTCAGATAAAGACTGGTTAAAACTAAATCTATTTTCTAAGGTGTAAAAGGTAAAAATATATATACAAAAAGGTATTGTTAAACCATTACAGTTTGTACCTAGAATAAGATACAATACATTTACAGTTAGGTGAGAAGTTCTAGGTATTTAACAAATTCTTTCAAAGAAATAAATTTAACAATGGTGAATTATTTATATCTATTTGATCATTTAACATGTATTCAGATTTTTTATTTTTATTAATTTCTAAGGCTTCTAATAAATTAAGTTTTCTACCTTTATTTTCTATGTGTAAAATCTCTTAAACTATTATTGAAACTATTACTATTTATATTTATATATACTTATTAACTATTTAGAGATTTTACACATAGAAAATAAAGGTAGAAAACTTAATTTATTAGAAGCCTTAGAAATTAATAAAAATAAAAAATCTGATTACATGTTAAATGATCAAATAAATATAAATAATTCACCACTGTTAAATTTATTTTTTTGAAAGAATTTGTTAAATACGTAGAACTTCTCATCTAACTGTAAATGTATTGTATCTTATTCTAGGTACAAGCTGTAATCCTTTAACAATACCTGTTTGTATATATATTTTTACCTTTTACACCTTAGAAAATAGATTTAGTTTTAACCAGTCTTTATCTGAAGAAGCTACTGTATAGCGAAACGACAGTCATAATATTTTTCAAATATAAATAAGTGAAGATTTAATAGTGTTTTATTGTGTTATTGAATTTAATATGGATCTTCATCAAGTAAAGGCCGAATCAATCCAATTTTTCCGAGTTCATTTACATTTTCAACAACTTGTTCAAACGTAGCATTAGGTTTAAAAATACTTTGTATTGAAGTTGATTCGCTGATATGTTTTTATCAAACATTTTATTGATTTCTTCATTTCGAACATTCTCTTTTCTAACATTTTAATTTTTGCTTGATATGTATTTATGTGTTTTTTAATTTACATTTCTTTTTGATTTTTATACTTTCTGACACTTTATTTTGAGATTCAGTATTCTCTTTTTTCTTTCTAGTTTTTATTTCATATTTTATATCTTCCTGATTGTTTTTTATTATCATCTATTAAGTAACTTTTCTGTAAGGTTGGTGTTATAGTTAAGAACTTTTAAATATAATTGACGTTTGTCATTTTCACACAATAACCTATATTATTTATTTTATTAAATCGTTAAGTTCATTCTACTTTTTTAAATAGTTGTTTATTTTGTTTAAAGAATAATGTATTTTTAATACTGCAGCGTAATTATCCATTGTTTATCGTTAGTTACTAAACGTACGTCAATTATATTTAAAAATTATTAGCTATAGCTTACAAAAATGAAAGTATGCCATAATATCTATCTTTCTCATATGTATTGCTATACGCTATTTTTCCTTCGCTCATACATGAAAATCCAATTCCTAAACAAACGTTTTCCAATACTGTCTGTATACTTAAAAATTCTTTACAGGTTTTATTTTGTTTTACAGCCAAAACTACGAGCATTCACAGTTTTGCTCAAATTTGCTTAATTGTGCTGTGGTGTTTTTGCTTTTTGCTCAATCGTACTTAAATGTGCTTAATTGCGCTGTACAACTTTTTGCTTTTTGTTTGATCGTTGCTTAAACGTGCTGTACAGCATTTTTGTAGTCATGTTAGATAAGTGTGCGGTATTTCTATAAAAATCATTGAAAAACATGTTTAAGCATATTTCAGCAAAAACGTTTCTGCTTAAAGCAGTTTTGCTGGACAAGTTTGTGTCCAGCTTAACCAAACCAATATATTTTAAGATTTTTTTAAAATATCAAATAGCCTTACCTTTAAGATTTATCCTAGTGACAGCATGTGACCTCGAACTGTGCTCATTAAAATTTGTTGTGGCAACTGCCCGGTTCCTATTAGCTAACACCATGAGCTCTTTCAACTGTACTGCCGACTCCACCTCCTTTATAGTCAAATTCTTAACAGTGGTGCCTTTACCTTCGTTGAACAGTATATCAAGTTGTTCCTTATTATTTCTATCTAATAAATCTTTTACATTTTCATTGTAGATTTCTAAAAAGCTCGCTTCTACTGTATATACCCAACCGAGATTACTTAAATTACTTATAAGGCCAAAAATTAGATCTATCGTTCTCGGTATCATACCAGAATATTCCTTACTTGTATTGTTACCTTGCATTGTGTATGTTTTACCAGAACCAGTCTGACCATATGCAAATACACAAACATGATAACCATCCAGTGCACTCTGTACTAAATAAGAGAGCTCTTCAAAGACTTCCAGTTGGGTTGCTTCCGGCGGAAAAACTTTATCGAAATTAAAATCGTGTTTAAAATCATTCACCTTTCCACTTATTTGACTAATACTTTCTTTGGTCTTTTTAATCTCCAAACTGCACTCGTCAACGAACGTTACATTGCACAGCATTTTATCATACTCATCAGGTTTACACGGACGTACACGACAAAATACACGTATAGTGCCTTTAAGATCTTGGATCTCGTTATGCATTAGACGCCTTTCCATCTGGTAAGATTGGAGGGACCCTCTGTATTCCTGCAACTCCAGTTGTAAAGAGTCGATTTTATTATTGGCCTCATTAAGGTTGCTTCTGAGACAATTATTTGCTTGCTGTTCACTTTTATGATCTTCAGTTAATTTTAGGTGTTTGCAGTGCAGTAATTCATGGTCATCTTGTAATTTCTGATGCACACCTATTACTACTTCATGTTTTTCGACCAGCTGCTTAAGTTGCATCTGAATGTCGGCAAGCTCTTCTAACATCTTATCATGTGTCTGCATTAGCTTATCTTTCTCATCAAGAAGAGATGTATAATTCTTTTGTAAATCTTTAAAGTCTTCCAGATCTTTTTCAGCATTCTCCAACTTTTGTCGTGCTTCTTTATGTACTTCAACAAGATTCTTGTGCTTGTCATTGAGCAAATTGAATCTAGCCTTATAATCATAAGGTGCTGGTTTTACTGGTTTAGAAACTTTCGGTTTACTTGCTGTTTCTTCCACCGAGGTCAATGTTGTAGCAGTTCTTTTTAATCCAGCTACAGTTGGCTGTTTAGCAAGCTTTCCTGTTGTTGCGAATTTGTTCAAACCAGCATTCCGTTGTGGTATTTTAAATTTTTTATATAAATCGGTAGTTGATGCAGATGCAGCTGAATGTTTTGTAAGAGTAGAGATTCCTACATTAAGTGGCTTCTTGAAAGTAGATAGATCAAGACGTTTAGGCCCTGTGCGTAAATCAGTACACGATCTTGATCTTCTTAAGGAACTTCCTGCAACTCTGATTCTATTTTCAGTTTGTATAGGTTTCAATACTTTTCTGATCGTTGTTGTGGGTTGGGGAAGGTGACTTGGTGGTTTCAACTTTGATGTAGCTGGTGCCATCAGGTTAATCATTGCGCTTAAATTAAATTTGATATAAATAAAACAGATTTAACAATTAAAATGTTGAAAATTAAAATAATTTCAAATTAAACAATATCAAAGAGAAATCGATGTCATATTATATTGTTACTTTACATGTGTGTAAAAGATTAAATAATATTAGTAAAGTAAATCTGAAAGCAGATCCGTGGTATATTGAAATAATCGGATGCTATTTAGGGTGTATATCAATCCCATAAATTTGTCTGGCGATATCGGTATTTCTATTTCTGCAAACAGAAAAGTGTTTATATCGTGATAACTTTTGAACAACACAAGATATCAAAAAACTTCAAAATATAATTGTTGTTAATTCGAGATTTTACAACCCAACGCTTTTTGAAATTTTGAAATTGGCCAAACAGTAATGAAGATATGACTTGAGCTGAGCAGCGATCATTCTATCTCTATTTTCACCCGTCTTCTGTCTCATTTTAATGCACTGTTCGTTAGCAGGTTTGTAAGTATATACAACTATTAGCACAATATTGGTATTATTCTATAACAGATGATGAGACAATTCAAAGGTCAGTGAAAATGCTGTTCCCCTTCCTCCCGATATCGCTAGGCGAGTTTAGGGGATTCATATACATTCAAAACAGCATCCGATAACGTAGCCGATACCTTTTTACCTTTTAATGTACCACGGACTTGATTTCTAGATTATTTTTTTAAGTTCGCGAACTCTACTACATGAATGTCAAAATTTATAATTTTGAAAGTTATTAATCTTATAATTATATATTTTATGGATATTTTAAAAAAAGAAAAGTTAACTCTAATTTCAAATAAAACAATTTTAGTCTTGAGTTTTAAAATCAAATCAAATTACAATTTATGGTTTATGTGCAATATAAATGCATTTGCTTCCACTTAAATTTATAACCTTAAAAAATGTATGTGACAGTTCATCATAAGTTCTGAACAGATAATTTTAGGTTAGGTTAGATCTACTTGTAACAAGCAGCAATCATCATATATTTTAATAGTTCAGTGGCGAGCAGTTGAAAGCTGACAATTAGATGGCTATTTTACTATCAATAAATCCCTACCCTACATAAAAAATGAATCACTCTTCCTAATTTTATATGTACGACTACACAAAACGTGTACTTATCTACACAATTGACCTGATCATTACGATTAAAAGAACGAGGCCGAAAATGCCATTTCTGTGACATCAGTAATGTTTTATAGCATATAAAAAAATTTGGAGATAAATTATTAATAAGCCTTTTTACCATTTATACCTACCAGTAGTATCGTTATAAATGATGTACTATTACATTAACATTTACCCTTATGGTTTTCTCTTGATTTCTCTTTTCTCTTGAAACTATTAAATTCAAGAAGAGATCTTGGTATGTTTTCTACTGCTGAAAAGAATTAAGTAGGTATATTTCTCTATCCTTTATCTTGTTCAATTCTTGCGATGATACCTGTGTGTTACATTTATGAGACAACTTCTCAATAAATATTCATAAACACTACAAAACAGTAATTTACTATACACTACAAATAATATATTACAATTTTTTGTAAACGCAATTTTATAAATAATATAAATATACGAAATAAAAACATCACATAATACAACCGACGTAAACGTCCGTTACAATGTTTTTAAATTCGAATTTTAACCATATAAAAAAAACAACTCTTGCCATGCGTATTTCATCGAATTTTTAGTTTGCATCGTTGCCAAGTTTATTTACTTAGTTTCTATTTGGCCTTTTTCATAAATGAAGTTTATTTTTGCCCCCCATTCTTTTTAAAACAGACATTTTAAAATATTAATATTTAGAGATATTTCTTTTTTACATCTTTATCCATAAAATTAGTAATGATTCTATATTACGTTCGCTCATACAGTGTTGCTTTTGCGATATTTTGTTAAAAGAAATTATGTGGGTCTTCTAACACCATCTAGCGTTCTGTATCGCTAGAACCGCTGATTGCAGCGTAATCTGTCTGACATGTAATGTTGCAATTGCAACGCTGCTTGTGAGATCTTGTGTAAAAATTGTTTGCTGGATTTGAAGTTACTTGAACATAACCTGTAAACAGTTAAAAATAAATATCTATTTATTACATTATACTTCAAGCTTTACATGTTAAAATGACAACCCAATGACACACGTTATTATACCGGGTGCCCACTCTCAAAGTTGATCATAGGCAATTAACATTGTACATTTTACTTTTATGTATTTCCCTGTACTTCTATACTAAATCAATACATATTAAAGTATTAGTTGTGATGTTTGAAACCGTTCCTAAATAACTTCCTAATATCCTAGATAAACGAGTGTTTATACGCGTTACTTTACAACAGTCAGCTTTTCTGTTAGTATTTTAAAATAAAAATAGCGCACTTAATATTATTATTAGTATCATTTGATGCGCGATAATTTTCTCTTTCTATTGATATCATTAGAGACGTGCATTTTAGGTGACCTCGCTTGAAAAAAACCCTTGATTAGCTTATCTTTCATGAGCGCTACAAGTTATAGGACATATAGTTTACAAATACGAAAGCTGCTATGTAAAACTTGCCTCGCCACTTGACAATTTCTTTAACTCAAGTTGTTTATTTTAAATAGACCTCTTGTCACTTTATGTTTTTGCAGCAAGGGTACTCCAAACCCATCATTTTCAAGCGCCTGCTTGTGTTATATTGCAGTTTAAAATGCTTCGCTCCATTGACATAGTGGTTTTATGCTTTACTAAAATGCATGTCTCTAGATATCATCATCTTTCTTGTAGTTGAATTTGGCAAGCAGGAATGACCAGAAACGTTCAATACAATGTTAAATGAACATATTCAAGTTTGAGAACGCACAAGCTGTATATTGTATTAGTTATTAACAAAACAGATCATGAATGACCACACTTTTTCTTAATATCTTGTCAACGAAGTCTTACAGAATAAGGGTAAGATGTGTTCCGAAGAATCTGGCAGGCGTCCAAAATGCCTTGTGTCTCGTTATTGTCAATAGACATTCTAGATGTCCCCACATATAAAAATCTAAAGGATTGAGGACCATGAAACTAAAAAAAAATAAAATAGAAATAAAATGCCGCCGTCATAATTCTATCGTTAATTTCTAAAAATTTGATCATGTATAACTTTGAAAAATAAACTGTGAACTGATTGATAACAAATGTAGATCAAAAATAAACATTCGCAGATATTTGTGTCAGTTGTTAATGGCGATTTATTACTATCCATTGTCGTGAATAAATAAATGAATCAAGTACTCGTAGATTCAAAGGTAAATGCGGCAAAGAATGTTGGAATTTTTAATTTCTTTCAAGTTCAACGTTTTTCGTAGGTGCCTTAAGAAAGTGTTACAGATTGTACTTGGTCAATAGTATGGTAGGTTATCTAGTTCGCGAATAGGTGAACATGCTCATCAGGAAACCTTTCCACACTGACAATAACCAGACTATTGAGTTTTTGCTGCATTGTTTCGTTGCTTGCAGAGACAGGAACAACAGCACCAGCTACTGTGAATTGAAGACCAGCAGTAGCCCAAACACAAAAGCATAGCCCAATGTTCTAGAAAATGTTGCTGATAATCTAGGTGCCAGCATGAATCAAATGCAGGTGGAGTTCCCTATTAGTCACATGACAATTTGGAAGAAGCATCTTCCAATCAGTTTTTGTACCATTATGGTTTGCAACGTGTGCAATGTCTGCTGATAACCCACCACGATTGAACGTTTGTGATTGATTTGTTTGACAAACCGCCGATCTCTATGCGCATTAATACTTCTAATTAATTGTGTCAAAATGATAAATGTCAATTATATTTAAAAATTCTTATACTGGGTGATTTTTTAAATTTCTGATCTAGTAAGTCGTGATTTTTACGCCGTATCGAAGGTCACCGAAACGTAGGGCGTAGCGTTGATCACACTGCTATTCCAAATGTCATTTATGTGACAAATTGACTACTTACTTTTACATTTATTAAACAAATTGATAAATATTTAAACAGTGATCATTTGCGAAACATGCTTTTACCAAAGTGTGCATTTTATTGCGAGTTTAAGTGCAATTTCGATGTGATTATTGACTTGAGAAGTTTAGGTCATGGTTACAACTCGCTTCAATTTTTATTCCTTGGATTTAAGAAATAGCAAGATTTATTCACAATTATAACAATTTACATTGTTAACACAATATTTATTCAAAATTTACAACAACTGTTGGAAATGTTGACCTTCAGCATCTATACACAAATTTTTCTTGAAACTCCCGAAGACATGCTCCGGCTTCATACACCCATTGACCATTAACTTGATGACCATTACGAAAGTAAGCTTCGATCATAAATGTTTTTTGTTCCTGTGTGAACACCATTTTGTTGTGATGAAAAACACTCCAAAATAACGTTGAAAACTAAGCGTTCAATCACAAACGAAAGGTTAGTCTTGAAAAAGACTGATTTTTGATAATAACCGAGATAATAACTGGCGAAACGGAATTCAAAACACGAGGAAACAGTGAAGCACAAAAGACGGCAAAAGCGAGAACAACACTGGAGTAGGTTATGTTTATGTCAACATTTTTGAAATCTGACAGTTGTGACAAATCGAACGATTCAAACTACGCCCTACGTTTTCCGCATCTTTTGTTTTAAAATTATGTCATGGCTTTCTAGATCAGAAATTTAAAAAATCACCCGGTATAGCTATAACATCAATCTTACAAAAAGTTAGTACATTTTAAGACTTGACAAGTATGCCATATCTATCTTTCTCAGATGTAATTGCTATTCGCTATTTTTCTTTTGCTCACACATGAAAATCCAATCCCTAAACGAAGTTTTTCCAATACTATATAGACTAACAGCCGTACTTATACTAGAGAGATTACACGCGTGTAACATACTATTTATTATTAGGTAACACGCGTGTAATCTCTCTATAAGTACGGCTGTATATGTAAATACATTTACATTCATTCATATACTTTTTTAAACTTTATATTGTAGCTTTGTTCCTAAATCTTAAAATATAAGCATGTATTTTCTTCTTTTAATACAAAATTAATGTCTTGAAAATATAGCATTATTTTTAGACTGGCAAAATTGTAGCGACGGGCCTGGAAAAAAGTAGCCAAATAAAAAAAAAAATCTCTCTTTATGAACTGTATATTTGTATTATACATACTAGTATGATGATGCAAAACGTTTGTACATTTAAATGAACATGCATAAAATATAATTGCATACAATGAAAAAATCATAAACTTTAAACATTAAAAATATCTTAAGGTAGAAAGTCACCCAAATCTAAAGTCAAGCTAGCTGCTGTATATGAATAAAATCAACAAATTTTAATTCACATATAAACATTATAGAAAATTAAAAAATTATTTATTTGTTGTTTAGCACACTAAACTTGTCATTTTAAATCAGAAAACAAATTAATAATGATAACATCGTTGTTCGCTTTACTAACGTAGTATACATTGATGCGTAAGATTTGGCAACGCAATGTACGATCAGTATTTGACGTAAAACCAAAGTGAGGTTAGAGTTTGGTAAAAATTATTGACTGTTGCACGTTAAATAGTTTTATGCGGTGTTATGAATATGATTGTGACCAAAAATTATTTTTTGATGACATCATAAAAGAACAAGTGTGTGGTATAGCTTCAATTTGGTCGATTCGCTGCCCTTCTTGCCAAGTTGTCAAATACGTTCACAGATCAGAAACATACTCCCCCAATGATGATTCTACAAAACGTCATGTTTTGAATATAAAACTTGCAGCAGGTAAAAGATTCTTAATACTATTTCCTATTATCATTATAATTTTTTGTGTATAACATTACTTAATCAAAAATTGATCTTCAACGATGATCGATGCCGGTATTGGGGCAAGTCAAATCAACGCGATTTTCACATCACTTGACATGTCTACTGAGAGCAAAACAACGTTGAAGCAAGCAGGGGATATTATAGAGAAGTCAAGTAGCGAGAAAAAGTTGCGAGAAAGCTTTGGTTCAAGAGCGGGAACTAACAATAAAAAGGCCGTTGTAAGTTTATCACTGTTTTTCAATATTGCAGTACATAACTTCGATCCTTTTTATACACATATAAACGGTTACTAATGAACTTCATATTTACTCACTTATTAATCAAAAATTAGACTGATTTGTCCACTCAAAGTGTCTCTTTAATATAGAGCACGCACTCAGTAGTCCGCGACCACATCGCCGAACCACGTCTGGGATCACGTACAAGTAATGAGAAAAATCACTGTTAATACAATTTTCATTTTATTTCATTCAATTTTATTTATTATATTTGATTTCATCTATTTAATTTATTTACGTATATCATTATTTTCAAGTAATATAAAAAAATACCAACATAAATTCATCTAACATATCAAATTTGAATTAACGCGCGAAGCAACGTTGCCAGATCATATAATAGGGTTTTGCATGTGCAGGGACTTCAGTCATCAGTTTCCGGTTACAGCTGGAATACAAGTTTATAATTGAAATATCTCAATAACTAAGAGGTAAACTGCAGTTTTTTTAACGTCAATATAAAATACAATTTCTAAACTATTGTTACATAGTTTTTCATATACATGGTGAGTTGTTTAAATATAAAACTTGCAAGTTGTTCTTGGGCATACTGTGTAAACCCATATACATCAATGTATTTGACTGCAACTTTGTTAATCGTTTTCTCGGTATATACGTGGTGAAATGCCGTTTTAAGGGTATCAATCGAAAGAGCAACATTGAATTTACCAAATATACTTAAATTATGTAATTCTTGAGTTGTAAGGTTTGGGTGACTTTCTACCTTAAGAACATATTCACAAAATATTAAAAAATTTATAAAATGCATCAAAAAACAATCAACATTTTAATTTTGATGTAAAAATTTAAAATAATACTATGAGAAAAGTTTACAAAGGAATTTTATCAACAGCAAAGATTACATACTCCTAAAGGTCCAAAAATCAATAATGCATTTTATAAACTTAATATCCAGAATGTTCTATTTCAACAATATTTTATCTTACAAAGAATAAGTCTTCTTACATACCAATTCGATCGAACAATTATTTACATTAACAATAAAATCATCAACTACAAGTATTCTTTCTTTATTTAACATCATATCGATAGTACATCCACATTTTGCATTTTTTGTATACCTTAAACTTTTTATTAATCACATCTTTATAAACAATTTATTGATTGGCATTGACAATGCCGACAAACTCCTGCTTCAAGGAAGCTCCTCCTACTAAAAATCCATCAATATCAGGTTGTGAGGCAAGTTCCTTGCAATTAGCACCAGTTACAGAACCACCATACTGAATACGAATGCTTTCAGCCACTTGAGGATTCACGTTAGATGCAAACCAACCACGAAGAGCTTTATGAACCTCTTGAGCTTGTTCGGGTGTGGCCGTCTTTCCAGTTCCGATGGCCCAAACAGGCTCATAAGCTACTACTACATTGGTCCTGATGAACAAATACAGTTAATTCCAATTTAAATTGTTAATCTCACCTCGATTTACCAGTCTTTAATCTTATCGGCGATCGCTTTTGTTTGTCGAAATACAACAGCTTCAGTCTGTCCGGCTTCACGTTCTTCCAACTTCTCACCAATACAAGCGATAACTTTCAAGCCAGATTCCAGAGCGTGTGCTACCTTCTCGGCAATTAGTTCATCATTTTCACCAAAAACATTCCGCCTTTCAGAGTGACCTAATATTACCCAATCTACCCCAATATCTTTGATCATGGCAGGAGAGATTTCACCTTTTAAAAAATAATTTTTAAAATTGCAAGATTTTTAATATCTATTAATATCTACCAGTAA
Source organism: Agrypnus murinus (assembly GCA_929113105.1). Classification (NCBI taxonomy): domain Eukaryota; kingdom Metazoa; phylum Arthropoda; class Insecta; order Coleoptera; family Elateridae; genus Agrypnus; species Agrypnus murinus. Next base: position 7,054,684 of record OV816029.1, read on the forward strand.
AAGCTCCCTTTGCTACTTTATAACAATTCTGTGCTGCAACCTCTACATTTGGTGGTGCTTGTGATTTCACAAATTCTAGATAGATTGCTGGTACTCCAACAATAACTTGTGTGTCTGCATTCAATGGACCAGCTTTGAGGAAAGCAAGGATGTCTGCAATTTGTTTCTTGTCCCCGTTCATCTTCCAGTTGCCACCGACTACGAATTTGCGACCCATTTTGCAAACGGTGTGAACGAACCGATGTATGTTTAATAAAGGCACTGTAAAAAAAGTATACTGAAATTGTAATGATTGAAAGCTTTATTTTATAGCGGGTTTACTTATCTTAATTAGTAATAAGAGATAATTACTTACGTAGGATAATGTGAGAAAGGGTACAATGAACACAGTTCAAAGTTAGTGTGGAATTACTGGTTTTGTGTGATGGATTGTGAGCAGGAGATCGACGATGGAATCTGGTTCACAGCCGGCGACTTTGCCCCAAGTGTGACCGCTAAAGGTCGTGAAGGACATAGTACTAGTAAGAAGGCGCGAAATTTAAATTGAAAGCACACAGAGTGTACCAAAAAAATATCAATTTTCTAAAACTTTTATTAACAATAAATATCTAATGTATATTTCTTTAATATCTGCGGTTTTAATTATCATTAAATATATGTACGGATAAGTAGGAAAATTTGATGTCTTATTTGACAGTTAATCTAAATCACTTATTCAGTGACGTTTGATTGCCAACCTTAAGTAATCCCTAAAAAAATACTTTTTATGTTTATTCTCCCACCAAATAAAAAATTTTAAAAACCGTTATTTTAAGCCCTTAATATTTTATTTTGTATATAACATAATAATTTTTTACCGCAAACAACTGTATTATACCGGGTGATTTTTTAAATTTCTGATCTAGAAAGCCATGACATAATTTTAACACAAAAGATGCGGAAAACGTAGGGCGTAGTTTGAATCGTTCGATTTGTCACAACTGTCAGATTTCAAAAATGTTGACATAAACATAACCTACTCCAGTGTTGTTCTCGCTTTTGCCGTCTTTTGTGCTTCACTGTTTCCTCGTGTTTTGAATTCCGTTTCGCCAGTTATTATCTCGGTTATTATCAAAAATCAGTCTTTTTCAAGACTAACCTTTCGTTTGTGATTGAACGCTTAGTTTTCAACGTTATTTTAAGTGCTTATTAGAGTGTTCGAGAATATGAAGCGCCGAGTTAATTTGTGTATAGATGCTGAAGGTCAACATTTCCAACAGTTGTTGTAAATTTTGAATAAATATTGTGTTAACAATGTCAATTGTTATAATTGTGAATAAATCTTGCTATTTCTTAAATCCAAGGAATAAAAATTGAAGCGAGTTGTAACCATAACCTAAACTTCTCAAGTCAATAATCACATCGAAATTGCACTTAAACTCGCAATAAAATGCACACTTTGGTAAAAGCATGTTTCGCAAATGATCACTGTTTAAATATTTATCAATTTGTTTAATAAATGTAAAAGTAAGTAGTCAATTTGTCACATAAATGACATTTGGAATAGCAGTGTGATCAACGCTACGCCCTACGTTTCGGTGACCTTCGATACGGCGTAAAAATCACGACTTACTAGATCAGAAATTTAAAAAATCACCCGGTAGAATAATTCTTTAACAGAACCTCACAAGTAAGAAGAATTATCTTGCATATTAGTTTATAATACAAATCTTATAAGTAAGCTAATGAAAATCAGAGGTTACTCTAAACAGAAAAGTTTTTGAAAGCATGTACACTGGCTTGCAAAGAAATCGCACACTTTAAAAATCAAGTAACTGAGTTTTTATCTAGTTTTTGCTATGTAAACGTGGCGTTCCTGACTTTTGACATTAAATTCTTGACAGATAAGTCTGTTATTAGGAAAATAAACCAGAATAATTTTAACTGATTAACAATGACAAATTAAAAATCAAGACTGACTTAATACAATCAAAAATTGGTGTACGCGAATTTTTTGCAAGCCAGTGTATTCCTATAGGTTTTTTTATATTTCCCAAACTGCCCAGATAGCATACAAGCTTATGTCAAACTTGCATTTGGATTGATATAGGCTTATAAGCGTATATCAATCCAAATTCAAGTTTGACCTAAGCTTGTATGCTATCTGGGTAGGTTTAATTGGGGTAGTAAATATGATGCCAGGATTCAAGGTGCATCATCTAGCTTATATTGTACAAGTCCATTCAAGTGGCGAATGCTGTAAACGCGAGTTACCTAATTTCGCCGGAGATCGGGTAACCAATCCAAATGGAAAGTGGGATCGGAATCAAGAAGGAGCTGAAAATAAAGCTCCATCCTGCTGAAAATATAACGAATCATTGTCAAGCATCATATTTCGTTTATAAACAAGTTGATTTTTTTCATCTTCAGTTATCAGTTATTAGTCGATCCTTTTTTTAAATGTGAAATGATTTATATGTAAAATAATTTAAATGCCATTTAAAGTTGGTGGGTTGGGGAATGCAGATGCAAAATCTTGAATGCTATAATTCAATGTCCCCCTTGAATGAATTATTAATCCCCCTTACATAAATGAACGAGTTTTTGCCGAAATCGATATTTTGTAAAGTGGGAAGTTTTCAGATGAACACACTGTATACTGGAATTATAAAGTTCTAAGTTGGTTCGAAGACGACGATCACATAGATTTACCTCCATTCACTGATACATGTAGGTGGTATAGGCAGTCATTAGTCGTGGTCATAATGCTTGTATAGGGATGAATTATGTAATAGAATAGAGCAAGTGGACTTTACCGTGACCAATGGTTTGCTTGGTTCGCGGGAAGGTTCTCGGGCAACAATAGTAGTACTGTGAGTGAGAGGGTCTACAACTTTTAGCTTCTGGGTTTAATGTTGACAGACTTGGTAAGCTCTAACGAGGCTATAGTTATGGGCGGATAAGACCGGCCATAGCATTGTGGCGTCCATCGCTTTATGAACGGTATGAAGTAGAAGAGGTAGACATATCTTAATGTGGGTGACGAGATGTTTATTGATAAATGTTTTAATCTCAAGTATCATGGATCTCCTTTCTGTAGTTCTAGTTACAAGCTCTTGTAATAACGGACTTTCAGATTTAGCTTTTAAGATTACTTGTTGATAATTTGTGGCTGCCTTAACCTGTTCAGCAGTGTTTACCTTACTGAATAAGAGTAGCCTTAACGAGAGCTTACGTAAGGTTATTTATTAGAAATATGCTAGCAGTTGATATCAAATATACATATGGTAATAAAAAAAGGTTCTTTGAGAAAAAAAGAGTCATACCTACTTGTATACTAAAGTTTGTTCTTTAAAATATAAATAGTTTCACTATTTATATTTGTCATTTACCATTTTAGTCCATTATTTGCTTTAGTCTTTTTATGCGCAAATGCTTGTAGTTATTTAGGTGAATAGTTTCTGTTTAATTTTATGTTACTTGTCACAGTTGTCTATTTGTCACTTGGGTGATAATGCCCGATTTATGGCCACGTCTTTCTGGTACATTATTGCCAATTATTACTTAGCAAGTGCTTAAAAACAAGGTGTGTTAGGTTAGTGCAGATTGCTGCTTAATAGTTACACGAATCAATGTCATGGCTAAACGCGGTCATAAACAACGAAAGCATTTTTTGTCTTTATTGATGCGCGTACCATCAGTAAATGAACGTTTATCAAAAATAACAACCTAAACGACTGTTATTTGATTGTTGTCGCGGTCAGTGGCGTTTAAGGATTTTTCTTCGGGGCGGGGGGGGTCTACTCTATAAAAATTCTGAATCAAAATATTTACATTTTTTTTACATAACATACATTTTGACATTCGAATAACCTGGAGTATTAAGAAATCTTCAGGGGGGGGGCTTCAATCCATTAGCCTCCCCTCCTAAATACGCCACTGACCGTGACCAATATCAACCGTGTCTCACAGTTAATTATCTCACTTCAGCTCTTTATGTGGTTGGACTTTAGCCATTTCCATTAATAAGTATAATATTCTTTTCAGCAGCGTATAGTATTCTTTCTTTACTATCTCTAGTGATTTGCCGTTTTGGAGTCTTTTCTCCTAGTTAAATATAAAACGGAAGATGGATTATTTGAAAAAATACCACCAGTATTGAATACATTAAATAGGAAAAGGAATACTAACATTCTTCGGGTATACAGACTCGGATTAATCTCCTGGGCGCCCTGAAACCTGAAGTACTTTTACGGCTGGCGGCTTCTGCTGGTACATCATTAAACTTTGGTCGCGTTAGCTATTCGGAAAGCGTAAACAAACAGTGGTCAGGTGACTTCCTAAAACTACGTTCACATAATGATGTGTTACCGCTTACTTTCATTTTTTACGACGTAAACTTCCACTATAATAAATAAAAGTCCAAGGTCGAAATAGCTGTTATTATTAAAATGTTTCGCAAAATATGTATTTAACTGGTAAAACAAAAAACCGCCAAAAATAAATAAAAACAATCATCAGTGTTAACCTAAGTTTCGTCAGAACAAAAATATCACACCTTTCTTCCCGATATTTTTTGTTATTTTTTTATTCTCCTTAAAAAGTTTCGGTGTCAGATAACAATCTCTTTTCGGTCAACAACCATGGCATTCTTGCATCTACGAACGTATTTAAATTTTAGTTTTTCCTTTAAAATCTTTTCCTTTTTAAAGGAATATTATCCAGGTTTTCGGTCATTTTTTGAATTTACAGAATAACAATACTTGCACAATAAAAATTAATGCAATTGCACCGTGTAAGATGAACATTAGTACTGGATGTTTATCGCATTTCCATGCTTAAGGAAACGTCATCAGTCATTAAGCACTCCTACCAATAGCATTGGAGTTGGTTTGTTTACGCTTTCCGAATAGCTAACGCGACCAGACTTTACGTGAATAGAAGTAGGTATCCAAGTCATCAACTATTTTGTGTTTTATTTATATTGAGGCAAGTTTATTTTAAATCTTCTTATAAATGTGTCAATATCAATTAAAAATGCCACTATTACCATAAATTTAAACTCAGATTAATTTAAGGAATCATTTTTTAGGTGATTTTAATTTGGAAAATCCGTGAATGCATCTATACAATTTTTAAAATCTAAAGAATCAGTTATTTCTGATTCAATGCATAAGATTGATAGGACATTTCATTTCTCTTGACCAAGAGAGGATTTAAGATATTTTTTTAACCTTTTGCGGGCTGAAAATCAACGTTCTCCAGAGCAGTTTGTTGTAGCCATTACAAATACTTCCGGCGGTTGAGTCCCACACCTTCCTATGTAACGGTACATTTTCTATCGGTATTAAGTATGTGAGTTTCGTACGTATATTTATAAGAAAAACCTAAAGTTCGGTTCTGCAAATTTGCATTCTTTTTAAAATATACGTGTTTAACAAAAATGATAACTCGAGGCGTTCGCAGTTTTAGAGGAAAAATCAACACTTGCTTTTTAGTTGCTGTGCCTTGATTCGTTAAGCCAAAACACGCGACTCGTTGTTGATTGGGTACTTAGAAAGAATCAATATTTGTTCGTGAGTGAGACCTCGCTATTGGCTGATATTCCTACGCGGAAATAAAAATGTGTTCCTACGCGTGAGATTGGGGTTGGAGCGTCGCGTCACTTACTTGCCTCCGGCCTGTGCCTCGAGTCAGAAGACTTCCATTTTGATCTTCAAGCAAAGAAGGTCGATGTTAAGAGACTTGCGGCCCATCCTTGAGAAGAGTCAGTTGACTCTGGGGTCGAGCTTATCGTATTATAATTTAGCGTTAATTATTTAGAAGTAATGCAATCTTTGAGTACAGTTCCCGTACAGTTTAGTTGTGATTTGCGGTGAAAGTGAATTTTTGAAGTTATTTGGTTTTTGATAATTCCCGTTTAAGAAGATTAACTAATACAGTCTCGTTAATAATCATTTATAGTTGGTTTATTTGTAATGAACCATTAATAGTTATTTACGTGCCAAGCTTTGTAAATTAATCTTTACGGGCGAGTTGGAAAGTTTGTGGGGCGAGCGACGAAGGAGCGAGCCTCCATAATCCAGCGAGCCCAGTAACGATTCATTGCAAAGCGTGTCGCGTACAAACTTTTATTTCCACCTTCACCAGCATTTTTGTACGAATTGTATATTTTTTATAAAAAGGCATTTTGGAATCAAAGGCGGTAGCACAATTTATAGCTAGGCGTTGCCATGGTGTTGTGGTTAAGCAACATATTAGTTGCCATAGCTTTTTGTTGATGAGCATTGTAAAATTCTCTTTTAGGAGCCCATAAAATTTTACAGGGCTGTGACTGTAATTACTCATTTACTTAGTTACATAAAGGCCTGTGTAAAGTGGCATTTACATAGAAGGGGGAAATAAAATCAATTACGCCCTTCTGCCTGCGCTAAAAAAATAGTGTAGTTTTGTTATTAAAATTACGTAGACTGGGTAATAGTTTAAATTGTGGATCCTCATTTTATCTGCAGATAAAGACAGATAGTTATTTTGTTACGGAAGTAACTTTAATGAGTGGCAGGTGTTATTTGGTTAAATCCGTTGAGTTTTTAATAAAGGATGTTACAATTACTCCTCGAGAATAAATTCTAAACAATAAACATTAATAAAATAAGAATGTTTAAACTGTGTTTAACAAATATTGGTGCTGAAATCGTATGGATGATTGACTATTGTTATTATAAAAAGTATTTCTTTGGACCTGCTACTGTCAAACTGCAATTTAAAACTATCGAGACTCAACCACGGTTCTTTCCAAGAGAGGCTTTTCCAACTTCTAGCTGACCAGCACGGTTTGCTTTGTAAGGCAAATAAACAAAGGTTTAAGGTATTGTACTTTAAGAACTATTTATCTTTATAAATTTTGTTGATGGATTATTTAAATAAGTGAATTTTGTTGTTCCCTACAAGAAGAGAGTTCTCAGTAGTACTTAATTTTAGTTCATTATCAGTAGAGAAATTTAAAATTCATTTAATAACATTTAATAACATTTAACATAACAGTAGAGCGGTACAGAAAAATTTACATGTGAAAAAATTCCAAAGGGAACTTGATGAAAATCATTTATTTCCACGCTGTATAATAATAATAATACTGGGTGCCCAAAAATGATTTTCATCTAGTCGCCTGTGAATTTCCCATGTAAAATAAAAATTGCCGCTTTTTGTTGTTACATAACCTCAAAATGATAACTGACATTTGATTGACAGATCAAATTAGTTCAAACTTAAAGAATAGAGCGGCACAGAAAAATTAACATAAAAAAAAATTTCAAAGGTAACTAGATGAAAATCATTTTTGGGCACGTCGTAATAATAATAATAATAATAATAACTACTACAACTCATAGTCTAAACCAAGGCCCCTGAAGCTATAAGCTTGTGCGGGATGGAGAGGGCGATTATTATTATTATTATTATTATGTAGGCCCAATGTGCGGCTGCAGCCTACTTACAGATGGAACAGCGCAAATCCCACATTTGTGTCACAGCTAAGGAAAACTGCAGAAAACCTTAACCAGATCTGCCGGCACCGGGAGTCGATCGCGGGCCGCTTGGGTGAAAGTCCGGCACGCCAGACATTACACCACCAAGGCTGTTGATAACTTGATTGATAACTTATACAGCAAAGCAGAATCGCGGTTAATACCCCAAAAATCGGAACACGCTTATAAAAAAGAATACGACAAGTTTATCAAATGGATGGAAGAGCAAAAGATAACAGATACAGATGAACGAGTTGTACTTGCTTACCTTCAGAAAATGTCGGAGCAGTACAAGGCGTCAACTATGTGGGCTATCCATTCGAAATTGCAAAGTATGTTGAGGGTGAACAAAGGGGTTGATATAAAATCGTTTGTGAAAGTGCATGCATTCATGAAGGCAATTAGCAAGAATGACGTAGCCAAGAAGGCATATGTATTCCAGGAAGACGATTTGCGGAAGTTTTTCATAGATGCACCGGACATTACGTATTTATTTTTAAAGATGGTAGCCATTTGCGGAATCTTTGGCTCTTGTAGAAGATGTGAATTATGCGATTTACGCTTACATGACATCCAGGAAGAAGGAAGCGTATTGCTTATTACAATCCGACCATCCAAGACAGTCAAGGGTCGACGTTTTACTGTTGCCGACAGTGATGGGATTAGTTATGTGCGTTTGGTGAAGCAGTATTTATCATTGCGCCCCCAAAATGTAAGTACAAACCGAGTTTTCTTACGGTATGATAAGGGGAAGTGCACCAATCAAGTGGTTTGGATCATGTCCCTTGCAAATTGCACGTTATCTTAAATTGGACGATCCTAAGAAATACATGGGTCATGCGTTTCGACGTACGTCTTCTACCATTATGGCGAATAGTGGCATGACAATAGATCAAATCCAACGACAAGTAGGATGGAAATCGGCAGCGGTGGCGGCTGGTTACGTTGAAGAAAGTATAAGCAATAAGAAGAATGTTTCGAACATAATTGGAAGTGCCATTAGTGGAAGCGCAACCCCAGTGAGTTCCGAAAATGTTAGATTTGTTAATTTGAACAACATTTCTTCTGACTTAAAAAACCGAAGTATAAGTATTTCAAACAATACCAACTGTACTTTTCACATTTATTTAAAAAATTAAGATTGTTGAATATATGATTGAGCTTTTGAAACATTTGTTAGTAGTATTTTACTTGACGTTACAAGGTACTCCTGTCAGATCAGTCATTGAAAAGTTCACATTTAAACTTGGCGTTTCTCGGATTGTTGATATTGTCATGGAAACTTTAAAACACGCGCGTTTTTGAAAGTTGGATTTATGCACGCTGAGGCGTACTTTAAATAAGCAAAATAGGCTACCAATAAAAAAAATATGTTTTAGTTTATATCAAGGATCTAAACGGAACCATATAATTATGAAGGTTTTTGAAATTTTATTTTAAAAGTTTTTAAACATATCTAAATTTTTTATCCAAAACATCATATTTAATTAATTTTCTGATTAATGAATTTAATATCTAATCAGGCTTAATTAAACATCAATATTAAGCTTCATAATCAGATGGCGCCCTTTTAGTGTTTTTATTTGTGTTCTAAACCTTTATCTACTCTTTATCACCAAATAAGATAACTGCAGAATCAATACCTGCGACCTGAATATTAAAATTTGTAAGAGAGAGTTTAAATCTCAAGCTGTGGCAAATATTTTGAGCATTTATGATAATGTAAGTATGATAAATTTTTATAGTTGATTTTGAAGAGAAAAAGGGTAGTTTCACTGACGCCCAATCGCGGGGCGTTGTTTCTTTTGTGAGTTTTTAGTTAGTTTCAGCTGCCGGTCCAACGTGGGCTTGATTTTTAGTAAGTTTCACCTAAGAATTTGAGATTCTGTGAACCATGTCTGGCTCTGGCGCCCTCAAAAATCTGAAAGCCCAAGCTTAGTAGGTTTCAGTGTTAATTTAGGCCTGCGGGTATACATATCTAAGATTGCCATGTAACATTTTCAAAACTAAGATTTTCAGGCGAAAGACAGTTGACATTTTGCTTGCAACTTCGGTCGCATACAAAAATGCATAACTTGGAGGTTGGGCGACTTGAAGGCTAGGAAACTTGGAGTATTGGAAAATTTGAGTCTTGGTAATTGGAGCTTTGAAATCTTAGAATGTGAGAACTATTACATGTTTATAACTTATCTATTCAGCGAAACGTTTTAATGTTTTCTTTCCCTTTCAACGTCTGGCTGCGACTCAAAACTTATCTGGTACTTACTTGTACTGAAACTGGTTTATCAGCATTATCAGCGTCTTTTTCATTCCGCTATTATTATCTCATTATCTTGCCTGGGAACATAGTAAATATTCTTGGCAGCAACGCAGCAATATAAAAAGGGATTAAAAAAGGATGGGCGCTATTTCTCGGGCAAAAAGAAACCACAAACAAAATATTTTTTTTAAGTGGTAACTGATTTACACACTAATAAAGCGGTGCGTTTAGTCCTAAATATTCTGTAAGCCTGTAAGTACCAGGGTCGATTGCAGATGACGGTACTATAAGAAATCATCCGATGGTGACAATACACTCTTATCGAGATAAAATCTTCCAGCAAGAGCCTTTATTATATATTTACATTGCAAGACCGACTTAGAACCTTACGTGCGAGCACGGTACCAAACAAGCGAACGATTAGCGAGTTTGTTATCCGTGCAAGCACGTAGGGTTTGTGTAACGATCGAGCATTCTACAACGTTTTATGGTATACTGACTCGTAAATCTTTAATAAATAATTATTCATTTACTGAAGCAGTACATCACAATACGTAAGATAAATATATGAATGTTTTAGGGCCGGTATTATAAAACTTTTACTTCCTAGATAAAATTTAATCTGAGATTAAATTAATTTATTCTGTCAATTTGCATATGAAATTGACAGAACAAATGAATTTACTCTCAAAGTAAATTTTATCTAGGAAGTAAAAAGTTTTATAATACCGGCCCTTAAATAAATATGTATGTTGCTATGGTATTAATAAGTATAGTAATAATTTTTATTTCCCGCTTCTATGTAAATGCCATTTTACAGGCCTTTATGCAACTAAGTAAATAAGTAATTACATCCACAGCCCTTTAATAAAACTTTACGGGCTCCTAAAAGAGACCTGTAAAATTTTACAGTGCTCATCAACAAGAAGCTATGGAAATTAGTTTGTTGCTTAACCACAACACCATGACAACACCTAGTTATAAATTGTGCTACCGCCTTTGACTACAATAGTATATTATACACCAAGGTGGTGAAGACTGTTATTATTGACCGAGCACCAAGATTATTTCGCGAGGGGCTTTGCCCCGAGCGGAATAAGGTGCGAGGCCTATTAATGTCTTCACCACCGTGGTGTATATACTATTTTTTCCACTACTAGCCAAATTTAAGGCAAAAATTAAAAATTTAAATTTTTCTTGTAAAAATCAAGTAGCACAGGAATGCAAATTCGCCTTTCCACTAATAAAACAAAAATCAAGTAGTCTGATGCAGATTGACATTTCCACTAATAAAACTTATTTTCAAACAACGTTTGTAATTATCGTGTTAGGTAATTTCAAGCAGCAAATACGTTAAAGACAATCTGCTGGGTATACAAAATTATGTTGCACAAGTTTTTGTTAAACAACTATCCCTGGATTCTCAAAACATTTGAATTTATCCATTATTAACCTAGGCTAATAATAGAAAAAATTATTAACCACTACTAGAGAAATTCAACTTCTCAGTTGGCTAGGAGACGCAATAATTGTCAACTTCATAGCTAGTAGTGGAAAAAATGCCTTTTATCCAACACCTCTATATAAATACCATGTTTACTATGGTCATTTTAAATAAGAAAAGTGATTGTTTACTCTTATGTTACATTATAACCTACGTTGCCCCTAGCAACGTGGGTTATTTTTAAAAAACTCACTCCTTCAAAGATAACAACCAATCACCAGCTTACGTTACTTAATATTATTAAAATCCAGTCATCGTGCTAGAGTATTACCGTTAAAACTACAGACTAACTATACATTGCAAATTCGATGTTTAAACTTAAATAAAGAGGTGTTGGATAAAATTTTGTATGGCACGCGTGAGTTAAGGATATTATCCACTCAGAAAAATTAACCCTCTCGGGCCTGCCGGCCCTCGAGGGTAAATTTTTCGTTCGTGGATAATATCTTACTTAACTCACTTGTACCATAAATAACTATTATCCAACACCTCTATATAAATACCATGTTTACTATGGTCATTTTAAATAAGGAAAGTGATTGTTTACTCTTATGTTACATTATAACCTACGTTGCCCCTAGCAACGTGGGTTATTTTTAAAAAACTCACTCCTTCAAAGATAACAACCAATTACCAGCTTACATTGCATGATATTATTAAAATCCAGTCATCGTGTTAGAGTATTATAATTTATTACTGTCATAAACTATAAATTGCAAATTCGATGTTTAAACTTAAATAAAGAGGCGTTGGATAAAATTTTGTATGGCACGCGTGAGTTAAGGATATTATCCACTCAGAAAAACTAACCCTCTCGGGCCTACCGGCCCTCGAGGGTAAATTTTCCGTTCGTGGATAATATCTTACTTAACTCACTTATACCATAAATAACTATTTATAAAAAATATACAATTTATAAAAAAACGCTGGTGAAGGTAGAAATAAAACTTTGTACGCGACACCATAGACGCCCGCAGAAACTTGTCCAGGGGGGCAAGCCTAGAATGAACGTCATGCTAGGGGGGCAAGCTTAGAATAAACGACATGCTAGGGGGGGGCAAGCCTAGAAAAAACGGCATATTATACAAAATTTTCAATAAAATTCAGATTATTCAACTTCCAGGGGGGGGGGGCAAGTGCTCCTTGACCCCCTTTCGGGCACCTATGCGCGACACGCTTTTTCGTCGCTCGCCCCACAAACTTTCCAGCTCACTCGTAAAGATTCATTACTAAGGTTGACTTCAGAACGGGCTAGCCCGCAAAAAGGATCTTTACCTCTAGAGACAGCTCAATAAACAGATGTTTACGAGTTAGTATACCATAAAATATATTATGCAACGAGCGAGTAATGATTTCCATTCATATATTCCTCTCAATAATGCCTTTATTGCAGCAGCGTGCGGTGCATAGGAGACAGTGGAAGCAGTCACGATACGACCTCAATAAACATTTTTATTTATATAATAGTAACCTTATGGTGCTCAAAATTAGTTATATTAAGTTTGTTGTTACTATTGTATAAATACAATGTTTATTGGTACGTATGCGCTATTACGCTCGTACGTAAGGGGTACGAGTGTGATAGCGCATGCGTCATTCGCGACTGCTTCCACTGTTACGTATGCACCGCACGCTGCTGCTTAATTGTACTGGTGATTATACATATTGCAGCAGAGTCACCGCAAAATTTCTTTTAACAAAACTCCTCGAGAGTACAAATCAATCTTTGGCGCTGTCCAATAAATAACTATTACCTAATCGCGCGCATGAACTAGTTTTACTGCATAGTTTGAGATGTTCTGTATTACCTGTTCTGCACAAATAAATATGTAAATGACGATAAAGACAACGATAAACATATATTAATTTTATTGAACGAGATCTTTCAAACAACCTCAAATTCTAAATTTTTCAAAAATCTTTTTTGAATATCGTCGCGAACAGGTTGGTGAGAATATTAATACAACATAAGAGCAGCTAATAAATCAGATAACGATGGATCCTAGAAACTCTTCTTATTACAATCACTACTTATTATTTTATCACAATAATAAATGACAATACTAATTTCAAGATTTTTAAATTCGCGCACTTTACAAAGGTACTTTTGATATACCCTGTAGTCTTTGGGAGAATTAAACGAACTAGTGGGTTGGCAACACTGCGAATGACTGTTTTTGACCCGCTTACCTAAAGTTGGTCAAAAAAGCTTTGTTTGTATTAATTTAAACGCCTTTTACTTTGAAGAAAGTTCTTTAAAAATGTCGAGCACATCACAGAAACATCGTAATTTCGTTGCCGAACCCATGGGCGAAAAGCCCGTGACAGATTTAGCAGGTATCGGTGAGGTTTTAGGGAAGAGGTTAATAGTTGCAGGATTTGATAAGGTTAGTTTTTTTTTGTTATTCATTAAGCAAATTTCACCATCATATAATAGATTGATAATTATTTTAGGCGTATGTAGTGTTGGGACAGTTTCTTGTACTAAAGAAAAACCAAGAATTATTTCAAGAATGGATGAAGGATACCTGTCAAGCAAATTCGAAGCAGTCGTCAGATTGTTACCAGTGCCTTCACGATTGGTGTGATGAATTTTTGTAAATTGTTTTATTTATTGTTGGTGAAAGTTTTAATTATAGCAAATCAATTTTTGTATATGTTTTCACGTGATGTGTTTTCATTAATGGTAACGTCTAAGATTACATAGGATCTGTTTTTAATTTAATTTTTTTTAATAATTGTTGATATTCAAAAGAAGTATTTTGATTTATGTTCAATTATAGTTTTAGAATATAAACGTAATTTATAGAACTAAAATTATTTATGTAAATAATAAACATAACATAGTTGAATGTTGAAATAAGTATTTAAAGATAATTTTAATAAGAACGTTTTCAGAAATTTTGTAATACAAGTACATATATATAATAAAATGTTTCTATGAATTAACATGGTATTGACTTAATTTGCCTACAGAAATGTAACCTAAAATATTTTTTGAAAATTTGTCAGTTTCATAGAGTTCTGGTATCCCAAACAGTAGTATTGTCATTGAGTTTATAATATAAGTGTGAACAGAATACTAATTGAAATGAAACAGATTTTAATTATTGCTATATCATCATAAGCTATAATAAAGAAATAGTATCAGGAAATTGAGAATTTAAATTAACCGGCATAAATTAACCTATTCTTCCGTTAGTTACGTCTTCCAACAATAGAGGTGCTCTCGTCAAAAATTTGACGGTGAAGAACTGAGGATTCCGTTGTAAACAAGGACAGAAGACACGTTAACTCGCGTTCATCAAAAAAAGATAGATAAATGCCAGATGTTGAATGGCTGCTTGATGTGAAAATTGAGTTGTTTCCTACTTTTGTGTGTTGAATGTTATGCGTGTGTGTTATTTATTATTATCTAAGTGTTATCAACTAAGATTAGAAAGTAATGTATTTATTTAAAGGGCAGTCGTTCCATAAGTGATGTTAATGATATAAAATTGTGAGCGGGTAGAAAGGTGTCTTTTTAAAATGGCGAAAGCGATTTAAAACGGGCAATGGTGGCCATATGAAGACTCCTGGTGACGATCCTGCTTTGCTACGGGGGGCAAAGAATTTGTTAATAATGGAAGACACTTCGATCGTACAAAACGGGGCCCAAATGGGCGGTCTGCAGGGAGGCGGCCCGGCCGCGAACGTCAAACAAGAAGATAGCAACACCACCAAAGCACAATACTCTATACCCGGAATTTTACATTTTATTCAACACGAATGGGCTAGGTTTGAATTAGAACGGTCGCAATGGGAAGTGGATAGAGCTGAATTGCAGGTAATATCAGAATTGCTGGAAATCTGAAGACTTGTCTGTTGTGATAGTATACCGAAGAGATTTTATAAACAATAAATAGGAAATCGAACTGAATTGGACTTGATTTTGTTACAACACATTTTTAATGAAATTGTTTCATTTTTTACCTTTAGAAAGATAACTGATAAAAATATTTTTAATAAGAGTAGTTTAATAGATGTCATGATTCTGTCATCATAAAGATTTCTATAGCTGAAAACAAGTCAAAATTGGGAAAATTAACTAGTTTTGAATTGTGAAATAGTTCGAACGATTTTGTAATAGATTGTAGAAATCTTTTACAAATGAAACTTGCTTTTTTTAAATGTCGCAGGCCCAACATTGGCAGAAAAGTTATTTACCTGTCAATATTGTGAAATTGAGGTTATGTAGTTGTGTCAAAGTTGCCATGATCAGTAATCGAAACTATGCAATTGAAATTATTTTTGTAACTTTTAAGTAATCAGAATGAAAACGAAAATTTATAAAAATACTCTGATCAAATTAAACTTAAGATTTCCATTACTCAATGAAAATAAATTGTTTGGTACAGGTCATAACATCTAATACGGCTTGTGCCGTTATGTTATGTTAAAGCTTATGGTTTATAAGACTCCTTCATTGTATTATCAATAACAGACAATCACACACACACAAATATTTAAAAGAAATCATGTTATTACAGGCACGAATTGCTTTTCTGCAAGGCGAAAGAAAAGGTCAGGAGAACTTAAAGAATGACCTAGTTCGTAGAATCAAAATGCTGGAGTATGCTTTAAAACAAGAACGGGCTAAGTTTCATAAATTAAAGTACGGTGTTGATTTGCAACAAGGTGACATGAAACCACCCCAGTTAGAGGAGACAAACGTTGACACACAACTAGACAGTGATCAATCGTACACAGCTGTTAGTAAAGCAACTTGGAAACAGGGCAGGCAACTACTACGGCAGTACCTGCAAGAGATAGGCTATACAGATCGCATCATCGATGTTAGATCTAATCGGGTGCGCACTTTGTTAGGGTTAAATAACAATACAGAGCAAGAAGAGAATGTTACCGGCGGACAAGTTAATGGGAATGAATCGAACAAACGTGCCAGCGAAACGCAAGGTAGGAGGACACCGGCAAAGAAAACCCAACCGAGCTGCCTCACGGAAGCCATGATGTTAGATACCGAAGCTGCAGTCATGGCCAATTTGGATTTTTTATCCAATACTGATGTTGATATGGAAGACGACGATGATATGAGCGATGATGTTGAATTGGAAACACCTGATGAACTAGAAGATGATGTTAAAGTTAAAAGAAGAGGTATAAATTTTAATTTTGAGACTATTTGTTAGCAAGCATATTTTACTTTAATGAACACGTTCAACATTTTTGAAAGTTTTTGGTTCTACATTTTGGCAGAACCTTTTTAAAAATTGGTTGCATATATGTAAATGTACTCTCTACAAGAAGGTAAATTTATTGAAACCAATTTCGAGATATGGAAACCAAATTAAAAACTTTTGGTATTCAATTAAAATCACTATTAGTTTATTTAAAGCCTATATTTCGACTCATTTTGAGTCTTCATCAGGGTACACTAATATTATGGCGGAACTTAATAATAATAGGTTTAGATATGTCAATAACAAAATATTTTTGAGATGTATATGTCAATTTTTAGTGTTTGTATGAGAAAAGTGCGGGTGTGTGTATGATTGTGTGCGAGCTTTTTTGTTTTTTATTATGTGTGCATGTGTGGAATGGAAGACTTTTCTCATACAAACACTAAAAATTGACAGATGCATCTCAAAAATATTTTGTTATTGACATATCTAAACCTATTATTGTTAAGTTCCGCCATAATATTAGTGTACCCTGATGAAGACTCAAAATGAGTCGAAATATAGGCTTTAAATAAACTAATAGTGATTTTAATTGAATACCAAAAGTTACAAACCTATAAAAGAAGCAATTAATAAATAAATATTAACAAATTAAAAAGTTACGGTAAAAGATTGTTTTGGGACAGACGACATACTTGACCTAACCCTACCTTTTCATTTGATGAGTACAGTTCCACGATACTGATTTTGTGATGGAAAGCTTTTTTTCTAATGTAACCTTCAACTCAATTTTTACAATGAAGCTTCTATTTTATTCAATTAGGTTTTTAAGAACAAATGCTTTTAGTTGGTTACTCGAGGACAAACAAATGTTTGAGACTCTATAGTTTCAAACTTATTGAGCTTTTTAGAAATCTGTTTTGGCCATCAATAATTTAAAAATCCAAGTTTTACTTCAGCCTACACTAACATAACATAAAATACGATTTATGTTACGTTACAAATTGTATAAATCCAGAATAAATTGTTTTTTCCCCGATGCTTTTTTTTTTAACTTTCAATCAGAAATTTTAAATCTCACATATTAAACTTACCTGCTAACTTTACTTATCTAAGCTTGCAAACTTCGGCCTCTTTTCTAAATGATCATTTTCTTAAAAAACCACGCGCAGCTGTTATTGCAGTCATGTGGTGTGTAACCTTCAGCTTTTAAAAATATCGTCTTATTTGTACACTAATTTACTACGGCTGATTTTGCTTTGTTGTTTAATTTTTTATTATAGTAGCAGTTGAGGTTATATTTGTCCTCCAGGTACTAGTTTGACAGCATTCTTAAAAGCCTAATTCAACTTAACCTAACTTTTAAGTTTCCGTGCTTCATAACTAGTGTCATTAAACTCCCATAGAGTCTACATATAAAAATTATGTATTTTGTTTAAGTGTATAAGTCTTGGATATCTTTGTCTCTTGCTTGGATGTGTTTATTAAAATGGAGCGCTTGCAGTGTTGCCACATTAATGTGATTTCAACTTATTAATTTTTTTTATTGTAGTTTTTCAGTCTTTGTATTTTTTCAGGAAAAATTGATAATTTGTGTGATGATGTAGATGCCGAAGCAATGGAAGTTCTTAATGAACTCAATTTGCTTTCGGAATCTGAAAATCAACAGCAGGATATGAAAGAAGCTGGTGATTGGAATAAAGGTTAGTATAAATATAATTCACGTAATTAGGTGTAAGTTTGTCATGAAAATCAGAAATTTTTGTATTTTTGCCTATGTAGAGACTAGCTCGTACATTACCATTTATTTGTATTTTTAGCAAAACTTCATGACCGATGCCTATGCCCAGCTTTTCCACTTTTACTTTACCAAGTTATTTCTTTTTTAAATTATTCGAAATGCATTTTTTTTATCAAATGGCACTTAGAGTTGTTCCACTTATAGACACCTTTACAAATAAGGATATTTAGCATATTTCAGAGCACTGCATGAAGCAAAAAATGGCACTTACATTCTTTGTTCAGAATAATACCTAAATTATCAAAAGCTGTGATAAAGTATTGACAAAGTATTAGATATGTTAAACATACAACAGAGACTCATCTACATTTTATTAATTTTATCGCTTGTTCGTTGATGTCTGCTTGTAAACATGATAAATGTCGAGGGGTCAACCACTCGCCGCAATACATGTACATTTTGGTGGCAATCGCACGCAACCCTTAGCAATCACAAGGAAATCATCAGAAATCTCGCAGTCTTTATTGGCAATTAGCGAAATCTTTCGCAATCTCGCAATTATCATCGCAGTCGTCGAAATCGAATATAGTAGAAGTAGTACCATCATTAATTTGCGGGAAATTCGATAGTTATTCATACTTATTATCAGTACTTTTACCAAAAGCGGCATTTTGAGAATCGGTAAGTGAATACATCAATAAAGCTAATACTCCCACTTCAAGCAATACGGAAAAATCCGCCTATAATTTAGTGCTAATTAAAGATAAAGTACCAAAGAAAACTAACTTTTATGTGGCTAAAACCATTTATACACAATTTATACTTCAAAATTGGGGGATCAAAAAATAATAAAGCCATTAATTACTAATTAAGGACAAATTTGTACCACAAAAACTTTTTTTGCAACTTACAACTCTATAATCGCTATTCACATGTCATGATTGACAGCGCAAACTGGCAATCAACTTTCATAAAAATGAAAATTTCCTAAGCTGTCATTTAATACTAATTAAAGACTAATGTGTAACCCTGAAATCTTTATTTTTGTACTTTGCCTTCACAATGCGCTCATTGTGACACCGACAACGATTTCATAATAGCGGCTATTATAACATCGTTTCTGGGGTGTATTTGTTTTGTAACATTGGTAACATTTGTTTTATATTACATATAAACACATTTAATTTTGACACATCCTAACCTCACCAAACGTGAAAAGTCATGTTATAGCTTTACCACATGTTAAACGCCAAAATCACTAGATTGTAATGCAATGTTTTTAATAGCTTGAATTTACAATTTCTATTAAACTAATGACAGAAAGTAAAAAAAATAGTATGTTATACTTGCTTTATAGACGTATTGTAGCACTCATTCCTTTGGAACACTCCTCACTTCTCTCATTGTGTCCCAAACAACTCGTGCTACATTAGACCGTCTTATACAACTCGTATAATAATATACTATTGTACCATGATTAAAATGTTTAAATAAACGATTGTTTAAAACATGTGCCATCTGTTTCGAGATTATTAGAAATTGATTAAATATTGCAAGTATTTTTGGAAGCAGAGGTGATTGCCTCACAATTCTTTTTCCAATCAGAATATTAAAAACTTTCCCATATGAATCCAACTTTATGGCAGACACTGCATGTGACACATGGTACATCAGGCGCATCGTGCAAGTTTTAGATGATCAAACATTTAAAATAAAATTTTTAAAATCTAAACTAGACGAGTATGAGAAGAGGATGTGCAGATTGTAAAATTTTTTTTTATGGGCCAATCGATGTTTTTTTTCTCAGAATTGTTTTGTTTTTGGAGAAATTATATGTATGTAGTAATAGGCAGTAGTCCATTTCGTTTAAAAAACCGTGGCAAAATGGGTATTGAAAAAGAATATAAAAATATTAGAAGTCAAAACTAGTTAAAACTCTAAAAATCTTTTTATACTTATGTAACGTTAAAATTAGTAATCGTATATCGTTCCTAAATGAAGCATTTTACTTGTGAAGTGTGAAGTAATATCCTTCATAATATCTTTATAAATGAATTTACCTAACAAACACATTTTGATTAATAGTACTGTTCTTGTAAAAAACAACAGTACTATCGATTTTGTTCTAATCTTTAGCAATCACATTGAAAATCACTTTTCAAACATTAGCACGTCAATGAAGAAGCAATCGCGTTCTAGAAATCATTTCGCAATCCTCGGAAATAAATCATAGGTATTGCGAAAGCAATCCTTGGAAACGTAGAGATTGTGAACGCAATCCTTGGAAATCAGAGATAGCGAAGGCAATCCTTGAAAATCATAGAGATTGCGAGGAAATCTTGGTTTTCGGCAATACATGTACATTTTTTGGAAGACTGGTTGACCCCTCGATAAATGTTAAAGTTAAATATAAACTTCTCCGAATGTAAACAATAATTTATTCAAATATATCCATTCCAAAATAGCATTTCATTTTTAAAGATAAGTTACAAACTTGATAGTTGTTTAAAGAAACAATTTTGGAAATTAGATGACACTTAATTTTAATATGGTTATGTTTGCAATTTATTCAAGTCAAGGCCTACCTGTTTGCTATACCGGGTGGGGCAATAGTATGGGGAAGTCCGATAGCTCCTAAACGGTAACAGCTAGAAAGATCGTTGTTCTAATACGGATGTAAACAGTGGATAGAGGCGCATCTAGAGAAATTATTTTCAAATATACAGGGTGTTGCAGAAAAGTGTGGCACACTTAAGGCAATTTTTTTTTAAATAGAATGCCCCAAATATTTTTGCATATTTAACACCTCTCTTGGCAGGTTTATTCATATCTAAAATTTTAGCGCCATCTAATGACCGGTTTAGAAGTTATACATTTTTTTTTCAAAAAAATGTATGATTATTATTATTATGTACATAGTAGGCGGTCGAAACCGATGAAACTATTTGTTTAGTTTGCGTTTATCTTAAAAATTTTTGTTTGAAAGATTTTTTTAGAACTTGATTGTTCAACTTATTA
The DNA here is from genome assembly GCA_929113105.1 of Agrypnus murinus. Classification (NCBI taxonomy): domain Eukaryota; kingdom Metazoa; phylum Arthropoda; class Insecta; order Coleoptera; family Elateridae; genus Agrypnus; species Agrypnus murinus. The sequence goes on from OV816029.1 coordinate 7,075,892, forward strand.
GTTGTAATAGCACAATTTGTCACAATCGATAGTCAATGTTTAGAGTCATTATGTTTTCTCTGTCAAGTTTGTTTTTAAAAGAATTCAAACTTGGTGCTGATATAGTGTCTTCTTGTAGAGAGTTCCAGGGGTATACCACATGGTTTACTAAGAAGTTTCTTCGTGGTAGCTTAGCAGTTTTTTCTTTTTCAAGTTTTTTTGAATGTTCTCTTAACTGTACTCTGTGGTTGTAATTGTATATTTCTCAGTTACTAGAATAATATCTCTGAACTATCTTGTACGTTTCAATTATGTCTACTCTTAATCTTCTCTCTCTCAATGTTGTTAACTGAAGTTTCTTTAGTCTTGCTTCATATGGTTGTTGTGATAGTTCTGGTGGAATTCTTGTAACCCTTCTTTGTACTTTCTCTAATGCCTCTATATCTTTCACATAGTAAGGATTCCATATTGTATGTGCATATTCTAATTTTGGCCTGATGAAATTCTTGTATAATTTTAAAATCATGTCCGGAGATGTATTCTTGAATGCTTTTTGAATTAAATAAATGAAAGAATTGGCTTTTTTTACAATTTCATTTATATGAATTTCCCATTTTATATCGATGCTGTTGATGACACCAAGATCTTTTTGTTGATTGACATGCTGTAGTTCAATGTTGTTTAATTTATATGATTGGCTGTTGTTGTGTTACATTATTCCACTTAACAGTTTACCGCTTTCATGGCTGCAACTGTGAAGACGAATTTAAGTAGGGATTTTGTTGCAGGGGCTTGTAGGGTGCTTTCCTTTAAAAGAAAATGGACCCACCATGTACAGGGTGTTCAAAATTAATTTTTAAATTTAGAGAACTTTAAAGCTAAAATTCACAACTTTTTCAAATTTAACACCCTGTATATTTTGCACCTTCGTGATGCAGAATTAAATAACGAACATTTTTTATATACGTCTCTATCAACACCTGATTTATTGAGAAAAAACTGCAAGAAGTACACAATTAAAAAATTATTTATTTAAAAAATCAAGGTTTTCAAATAAAGGTTTGCGTGGACACACATTTCGATGCGCCTTTGGAACGATCTTTGTACGTTTCTTAACATTGCCGGCGTGATACTTCTAAAAGCATATATTATTCTATCCTTTATATTTTGGATTGTGGTTGGTGTCTCTGTATAAACAATTTCTTTCACATATCCCCATAAAAAGAAATCCATTTTTGTAAGATCAGGAGATTTCGCAGGCCATTTATTGGGTCCATTCCTTCCAATCCATTGATGTGGGTAGATATTATTTAGGTGGTCTCTTACTGCATGTAAATAATGCGGTGGAGCACCGTCTTGCTGAAGCCACATCCCATTTCGGATCCTTTGAGGAAGGTTCGCCAATAATTGCGGCAGATAGTTCTCCAAAAAATGAAGATAAATAGCTCCAGTTAATGTACCATCAAAAAAATGTGGCCCTTGTAGCGAATATTTATTTATTATTTTGTTTCTCCTAGTAATAACCTAATTGCCTACCACTAAGTTTGAGAAATAAGAAACACTGTTTTGCACTAACTATTCATTATTCCAAAACAAGTGAAACTGAGAACATCAACAATTAATAATGCTTAACTAATTGTAATGGGGTGCATTAGAACCACCCGCTTGTTAAGATGTCTTGCTGCATTCTGAGGCTGGCGAGTTCGACCTGTAAAAACAAAGAAGCAGCCCTCGAACACATATGGTAATGGAGCGGGGTGGTCAACGAGGAATTTTCAACATACCCCCCGCCTTGAAAGTAGTAGCTTTCGAAATGCAATAATTCAAATAAGGAGACTTATAGAATACAAGCACAAAAAACATAATATACCTATATACAAAGGAAACCAAATTCTTAATATAAAAACACAGTTTCACCAGACATATTTAGTGTCATAGTTTAAAGCAATAAAGTAACAATATACAGTTATTTGACTGACACTTTGAGTTAAGCCTGGAAAGCACAATTTCACTCTGAAATATTACACTTTTCACTGACACATCGGCAAAGGACAAATCTTTGAAAATGAACGTCGTATGATACCAGTGGCAGTTCTGACAGAGGCAACTCGGCTGATGCCATCCTTCCCCGGGTGTAAGCTCATGACCCTCCCGATATTCCATTGAAGTGGCGAAACGTTGTCTTGTTTTATGAGAACAAGCGTGTTCTCTTGTAGCTCTGAGAGGTTAAAGCGCCATTTGGTCCGCTGCTGTAGTTCGGATATGTATTCTTTGCTCCATCTAGACCAAAGGTGTTGTTGGAGCTGCTGGATCCTTTGATATGTTGATAGTCGCGGTCCAGGTATAGCCGTTAGATCTGGATCTCTGATTGCTGTCAGCGGCCGACCAATCAAAAAATGAGAGGGAGTGAGAGGCTGAAGGTCGTTTGGGTCAGACGATAGAGGAGACAAAGGACGGGAATTAAGTATAGCTTCAATTTGAATCAGCAGGGTGGATAACTCTTCATATGTAAGGAGCGCATTACCTATTACTCTCTTTATGTGATATTTACATGATTTAACTCCCGCTTCCCATATACCCCCAAAGTGGGGAGAATACGCGGGTATAAAATGCCATTCTATTCCCTCAAGTGTTGCAGCTGCGGAAACGGTAGCACTCTGTTCAGCTAAAAATTTGCCTAACTCTCTAAGTTCTGATTTAGCACCTACAAATGTAGCGCCATTATCGGAGTATATTTTGGATGGCCTACCGCGACAAGAGACAAACCTTCTTAATGACAGTATAAATCTTTCAGTTGATAAATCTGTGACTAATTCAAGGTGTAGCGCCTTAGTGGCAAAGCAAATGAAAAGGCATATATAGGCCTTCATAGTTTTGCAACCACGGCCTTTGCGGTCTTTGATTACGAAAGGTCCAGCGTAGTCAACTCCCGTGGTAGCAAAGAAGATGTACATGTACCTGACCATCCTTGTCAATTGCTCTGAGATAAATGCAAGCACCATAAGCGGATACGGATGCATCAGAAAATCCATGCAGTTCAGCAGTATACGGTGGAGAACAGAGAACATGTCTAGGAACCTTTAAGTCATTTAAGAGCACAAGATTATTCCTATATTTGCACCAAACCCTTTGAATGGCAGAAGGAACTGCATCATCCCAAGATAGTTTTTCCATCCAAAGTTGTTGTAAAATGATCTTTGCTGTTATAATGCAAGGTGTCAGAAGTCCCAAAGGATCAAAGATTTGTGATATCTCGGACAATATCAGATGTTTAGTGAGTCTTTCAGATGATGACTCTGAAATTGAGTACATCAATTCATCTGTCTGGAACGACCATATTAATCCAAGGGTTTTTGTGTGCTCATGACTTCCAAACTGAAGAGCACTGGGATGAATATCTGATTCAGGCACTCCAGATAGCACCCTAGGATCATTGGAGATCCACTTACGGAGTTTGAAGCAGCCTGTGCTTAGAACCTTTGGCAACTCTTGGCATATACTCTGAGCTTCTGGTAGGGTGTCCGCGCCTGTCAAAAGATCGTAGACATAAAAATCTTCCTTAATAACTTTTGAAATGCCAGGAAGGCTACCCTCACACTCGATTCCCAATTGAATTAAACTACGTATGGCTAGAAACGAAGCGGCAGCAGTACCATACGCAGCGGTCGTATTCGGTCACTATTTTACATAAAAGTACAAAAGTACATATTTTTTACCCTAGTGCATAAAAGTACATATTTTTAGCATTTAGTCACTAAAAGTACGTAATTTGTTAGCAAGTTTTAAATTCCAAAATTTCCAACCGCGATTGTAAAACGCAAGCCATTTTGGACGAAACTTATTAAGAAAATAAACGCAAATTGCGCCTTGTCGTGCAGGTAATAAGAACCATTATTGTTTAGCGTAGCGCGCTATTAGCAATTTAGAATGTACTATTGAGAAGGGTATATTATATTGCCTGATAAACTTCAACCGTGAATTCAAAAATGCATTATCTTCGTAACCACGGGATTTGTCTTCTGCGTCACAAACTCGATTGCTAACCCACTGAGCTACAAAGGCTTTTAAACAGTTCGTAAACATATATGGAATAAAAAAATCTAATTAAAATTGAATGGAACAGTTGTGGACAAAGTATAGTATTCGACTCGCATATAATGGCGAGTATTCGCTCAGCCGATTCTAATAAACTTAAACTTCGCCCTAGTGATTAATAGCCATCATTATATGCTTGTTGAATAATATACTATTTTTTTTATAAACTACATACATATTTGGTACATATTTAAAAAAAAAGACGCTAAAAAGTACATATTTTAAGAAAATTTAGTCACTATTTACATATTTTTTTCAATTAACTCTGCTACGACCGCTGCATACTTGACAGTATTCAGCTCATAGGTCTGAATAGGTTCAGCTGAGGTCACTCTCCAAAGAATGCATTGAAGAGATCTTTGAGCAGGGTCAATCTGAACCTGACGGTACATCTTTTCTATATCCGAAGATATAGCGTACACGTATTTGCGGAAGCGAACTAAGATAGAGAATAAATTTTGTTGGATGGTTGGGCCAACCATCTGTATACTATTTAGAGATTGTCCGCTTGAAGAACTGGCTGAGCCATTAGGCTTTCTTCCTGTAACACCCCGTGATGAGGAAGATAGTAAGAAACTTGGGTAGGAGCAGGACCTGCGGGAGACATGTGACCGAGTTTCTCGTATTAATACATGAAGGCTACATAAAGATCGCGTAAATCTTTATTTACTAATAGTCTCCTTTCCAGTGAAAGGAAACGTTTCGTGGCAAGTTGTAGAGAATCACCCAGAACCGTTGGGTGGTCTTTGAATGGAATTGATACGATGAATTGTCCATCTCTAGAACGTTTCGTATTTGCGACGTAATGTGTTTCACAAAAACTTTCCTCCTCAGAGAAAACCTTTTCTGCAGGGTAATGTTCAAGTTCCCAAAAACGGGATAGCTGGTCTTGTAAATCGGATACAACCCATCCCAGCCTTGTTTTTTGGAGAATAGGAATATCAGGACCCAATCGAATTTGTCCTTGACTTCCAGAAGTCCTATTCCAGAAGACTGATGATCCTAGCAGAAGGTCTATTTCTCCAGGGTGGTTGAAACGAGGATCGGACAGCAAGATGTCATCTGGAATATTGAAACTATCCAAATTGACATAAAATGAAGGCAGAGTACTGGTAATCTTGTTCATTACCAGACAGGAGATCGTTGTTTGAAACGAGCAGTCGTGCGATTGAAGTTGTACTTCACAAACAGCACGTATTTGTGAAGCAGCCTTGTTGAGACCTGTTACGGTTATGTCAACGGATTTGAGGGGTATTTTGAGAAGCCTACATAACCTATCGGATATAAAGTTTGATTGCGAGCCCGAATCCAGAAGAACTCGCACTGAATGGGCTTTACCAGTGACGTCATATACTTGCGCAGAGGCTGTAGGCAGTAGGACGTGTATTGACTCAGAACAAAAGGCAGTAACAGATGCATTGTTTGTCGCATTCAGTGATTGATTTGAAAGACCTGGCTGATTCGGAAAAACAGCGGCAACGGATTGACTGATATCAGTAAGGGGTTCCTCGTGTATGAGGGAATGATGTTTAGAATGACAATCCTTGCATGTAAATCTTGACTTACACTGAGCAACCATATGACCTCGACTAAGACAATTGTTACAAAGTTTCAATTCTTTTACCTTGTTAATACGATCACGCACTGAAAGCTTAAGAAATTGATTGCAGCTATATATAAGATGAGGTTTTCTGCAAACTGAACAACATGGATTCTTTGAAACAAATGCCTTAGTGCGGAGCTTTGGTTTTTCAGCAGTGGGCTTGATTTGTTTTAATTCTAGGGTTTCTAGAAGATTGGCGGTATTTTTAAGGAATGTTTTAAATTCATTGAGGGAAGGAATCTCTGACGTATTGTTTTTAAAAGATTCCCATTCTCGTGAAGTTGTTGCATCAAGCTTAGTGGCAACAACGTAATTGATAATTGTTTCAAGCAAGGTTTCCGTATCAACTAAAGACTTCAAGCAATTAAAATGTTTGAAAAGCATATCATGAAGATGACGTAATTTAACGGAAGATTCCTTTTGCAATGACTCCATATTGAAAAGCGATTTTATGTGATTATAAGTAAGCATTCTCGAATTATTATACCTGTCGCAAATGGTTTCCCATGCTACTTGATAGTTATCAGATCTGAATTCTAATGATTTAATTATTTGAGCAGCAGTGCCAGCAAGAGACGCTCGCAAATAATGAAATTTTTGAATGGTCGTTATAGACTCATTCTCATGAACTAAATTATTGAAAACTTCACAGTATTCAAGAAAATCTTCTATATCCCCTGAGAACCTTGGAATATTTACGACCGGCAGTTGAACAGAGTTTTTGTCAAATGGCGGCGTTTGCCGATTTGAAGCCGAGGCCAGAGGACTACCTAAATCGTTAGTTAAATTTTGAATATGGTTTTGTGGGCGTTTCAAAACCTCTTTTGCTAAAGATATGCTGTAGTAATAAGAATTTTCAAATTGTTCTATTTCTTTCATTTCGTCCTCAGGTTTATCTGAAATTAAGTCTATTTGATCATGCACCTCGACAAATTCCGCTAGTACATTTGAAATTTGACTTAATCTATCCTCTAATTCAATAGCCCGATGATCAAGCAGATTTGTGTTTTGGTTTTGAAGCTCCCCGTATATTTTTTCGATATACGTCCTAAACCGTGTTAATTTAGCTTTAATATTACCTCGTGTTTTGACAAGCGATTCCATTTTAGAAAGTTACTATTGTAAAATTTAAGCAATAATTAATATAAAAAATTGTTAATAACTAGTAAAATGTAACACTGGATAATTTTACAAGAGAATAAAATGGCAATATGTGAGTAATTAATTTCTCTGAATGAAATAAATTTATTTGATTTTGCATGAAGAGCACAACCTTGCTGACTCAAACCAAAAATAGGATGATGCAAAAAAAAGGAACTCACCCTTGTCGGTAGCTTGAGGGTCGCTCGCTTTGTTTTAGCCGCAATCCTGTTGGTGGTAAGTACAGCTCTCCACACGTCCCGGAGGCTGTTCTTTCATTGCAAACAAAGACGCTTGTTGATTTTGATCAACTTTCTTGATTTCTCACGGGTTCAACTCGCGATCTTGAAGAGAGATTGTGGAAGAAGTCAGAATCTTCACACAAAACGGTTGCAGTTGATCGCAGTTGATGAAAATGCGGCTCGGAAGGACCAAAAAATGTAGCGAATATTTATTTGATTATTTTGTTTCTCCTAGTAATAACCTAATTGCGTACCACTAGGTTTGAGAAATAAGAAACACTGTTTTGCACTAACTATTTATTATTCCAAAACAAGTGAAACAATTAATAATGCTTAACTAATTGTAATGGGGTGCATTAGAACCACCCGCTTGTTAAGATGTCTTACTGCGTTCTGAGGCTGGCGAGTTCGACCTGTAAAAACAAAGAAGCAGCCCTCGAACACATATGGTAATGGGGCGGGGTGGTCAACGAGGAATTTTCAACAGCCCTATTACATGTTCTCCAATAATTCCCCCCCAAACATTTATGGGCCATCTGTGCTGGTTATCAAGTTGCCTGAAAAAGTGGGGATTTTCTGTAGCATAATAATGGAAATTGTGCCTGTTAACAAATCCATTTTTATGAAACGTTGCCTCATCAGTGAACAAAACATTGTTGAAGAATGTAGCATCGTCTTGCATTTTACCTATGGCCCAATTACAAAACTGTAAACGTTTTAGAAAATCGTCATCAGTTAATTCCAGGTGCATTTGAATGTGATATGTATGAAACTTAGTTTTCTTTAAGATTAGACGAACAGAACGTCTACTTATTCCTTCAGATGAACTTACTTCTCTCTGACTAACATGGGGATTCTCAATCGTTGCCAGCACAACAGATAACTCATTTCCTTCGTTCACAACATTGTTAATTCGTTCACTTTTTTCATTCTGTACATTGCCGGTCCTCACAAATCTATCGAGCAGGTTTTGAAAGCTGTGAAGTTTAGGGAGCTTCCGTTCAGGATACCATTGGTGGTAAATTCTGCGGGCAAGCAAACAATTTCTTTCCGACTCGCCCAAAACAAAAGTCATGTCTACAAGTTCTTCATTACTAAAATTCATTTTGAAAAAGTAAAACACCTACTAGAACTAAACACTGATGGTCGATAACTGCGAGAAATGTACGTTTTGCATACGTGCACAACAATTGCTAGATGCTTTAATGTTTTGTTGAACAAAAACAACCAACACACTTAACAACTAAATAAATAATTGTTTTTAATTGTGTACTTCTTGCAGTTTTTCTCAATAAATCAAAAGTGGTTACAGATAGCTATAGGGACGTACATTCAAAAAATGTTTGTTATTTAATTCTGCATCACAAAGGTACAAAATATACAGGGTGTTCCATTTGAAAAAGCTGTGAATTTTAGCTTTGAAGTTCTCTAAATTTAAAAATTAATTTTGAACACCCTGTACATGGTGGGTTCATTTTCTTTTAAAGAAGAGCACCCTACAAGCCCCTGCAACAAAATCCCTACTTAAATTCGTCTTCACAGTTGCGGCCGTGAAAGCGGCAAACTGTTAAGTGACATAATGTAAAACTCAATTAAAAAAATTTATAACTTCTAAACCGGTCATTAGACGGCGCTAAAATTTTAGATATGAATAAACCTGCCAATAGAGGTATAAATATGCAAAAATATTTGGGGCATTCTATTTAAAAGAAAATACCTCAAGCGTGCCACACTTTTCTGCAACACCCTGTATATTTGAAAATAATTTCTCTAGATGCGCCTCTATCCACTGTTTACATCCGTATTAAAACGATTTTTCTAGCTGTTACCGTTTAGGAGCTATAGGACTTCCCCACGCTATTGCCCCACCCGGTATAAGATAAATGGCTACATAATTGAAACTTTCGAATGTTTTACGTTTTGAACAGGGTAGGAAGAACGAAACAATTTGATTCGCTTGTAAATGAATAATTCTTATAAGAATTTAATTTTTCATTCAAATTTTATTTTTAATTCTCTGGTATAAATAAATTTTCGTTCCCGAGCAAATCGTATTTGTTGAGAGTTAAAACAAAATTTATCACGTATGATTCATTCACGAGTTAAATAACAACGCAGGTAAATGCCTGATTTCATGATATCATGTGTTCTATCTTTACCATTAAACAAAAATGAAAAAGTGTTAGTGCTAGATGTTTAATGGTTGAAATTTCTTTCTTGAAATGTTTTTAGTAATCTTTATTTATTCCATAAAAAGTAAATTATGGTTCATAACACTATTTTATTTTAAATGGCTTCTTCTAACCACACATTGTATTTGACTTATGCCAATGTATTTTGGTAACCATATTACCTTTTTCCCGGCTTAAAACCATCTGAAAAAGTTTAATTTGTTGATATCAACACACTGTTTGTCTTTTTTGGGATTGATACACTTTTTAGGTTAGAATTTATTCCATGCTCCGCACCCAATCTTTCGATAATTACCTTCTACCACAATCTACTATTGTCAGTAAGCTTATTACTGCTGTTAACCTTTAGGCAGCTACCTCTTCCACTACTGTAGGTGCCTTATGAGTTTATAAGATAGTTAATTCTACCTTCATCAATAACATTTGTATAAGGGGGTCTGAAATCGCTTCTACATATATATTGTATTGCACAACTGTGGCCGATGTGAGGGAAAGGGGTGGCAGAGATGTCAATCGTTCACTTATCTTGTCCTCTGTTGTAAAAGGTTCAAACCTAAAAATCCTAAAGATCTTAACTGTACAACCCTTGTCATTTTGGAGCTTTGATAAATCTTATCAGTTATCTGTTAGTAAAATCTTTACACCAAAAGATTATATACAAAAATGAAAAAAAAAAGAAACTGTAAGAGGTTTATAAATGTAAATTTCACAGGTTTAGGTTTTCAATCTGGTGGTCCAGGTCGACGACCGTTAGGTTTAAACGATGATGAGAACACTGACTCAGGTCTAGGCTTAGGTGAACTGGCACAATTAACGGTAAACAACGATGCCGAAACCAGTTACGATATTGCAAGCAGTAAAGAAGCGTTTAGGAAAACATGGAGTGCCAAGTACACATTGAGGAGTCATTTCGATGGCGTTAGAGCGCTTACATTTCATCCTACCGAGCCCGTGCTCATTACTGCCAGCGAGGATCATACACTCAAATTATGGAATTTACAAAAGACGGTACCGGCGAAGAAATCGGCTTCTCTCGATGTCGAACCTTTGTATACGTTTAGGTTAGTGTGTGCTGCTTAAAGACTGATTTAATGATTGGTTGTTATATGTGAGATTTTGCCTTTTAGGAGTCATAATGGTCCAGTTTTGTGTCTTGCAATATCTGGGACTGGTGAACATTGTTATTCTGGCGGATTAGATGGGAAAATTCATTGTTGGAATGTTCCCAATTCCAATATTGATCCATACGATCTATTTGAACCTGATGTTCTTAGTGCAACATTACATGGTCATACGGATGCTGTGTGGGGCTTAGCAGAACTTCAAAGTCAACAACAGCTTTTGTCGTGTTCTGCTGATGGTACTGTGAAATTATGGGCACCTCATTCCAAGGTAAGAATACAAATATTCCAGGTTAGATGGGGATTATCATAACAAGAATCACTATTTTAGATGCCGTTGCTCAACACATTTACATCAGAGCAAGATGGGATTCCATCGAGCGTCGATTTTGTAAGAGATGAAGGCAACCGTATCGTGGCAGCATACAACAGTTCACATTGTGTGGTTTTCGATACAGAGACTGCAAAACCGTTTGTTAGATTGGATTCGGGTGTTAACAATAAACAAATTAATAGGGTGGTCTGCCATCCAACTTTATCGCTTACAATTACAGCACATGAAGATAGACATATTCGTTTTTGGGATAACAATACTGGCAAGATGGTGCATTCTATGGTTGCGCATTTGGATGCTGTTACTAGTTTAGCGGTTGACCCTAATGGTTTATATTTATTGTCTGGTACGTATTTGTATAAAAAAAATGACCTAAGTGGACTATGGAATGCCAACTAGTATCTTTATTAGTTCTAAGTTTGTAGTTTATTGAACAAGTTTCATTATTTCATTTAGGATGATTACATAATCTCAAATCTAAAACTGGTAAAGACGTGACTTCATTCCATATCCTAGTGAGAGGTAATCGAGTTACCAAAATTATTATTTAGGTTCGCATGACTGTTCTATTCGGCTGTGGCATTTGGATAACAAGACGTGCGTGCAAGAGATAACGGCGCACCGGAAAAAGTTCGACGAGAGCATCCTAGATGTGGCTTTTCATCCGACAAGGCCGTATATTGCAAGTGCAGGAGCTGATGGACTAGCCAAAGTTTTCGTCTGAAGGTATTGTGATGGATATGTGAAACGTTCGTCTAGTAGATGTGTCTAAAGTATTTAAGAAAGGAAATGATAATGTGAAAATCTCCTGGTATGATTGATTTTAAAAACACAAGGGATATTGATAAAGAGGACTCTCTAAAGGTTAAAAGTAAAACACTCCTCAGTAATACTTGTAGGTTAATTGTACATAAAATATAATTATACATGTTTTCGTAAATGTTTGTGCACACACACACACACATACACACACAGTCACATAATACCAGCCTGTTTCTCTATGGTGTAAATAAATATACATACATATACCTTAACATAACCGCCGGTACTAGTTGGAGCAGACAATCTATTGTTTGTTGTTGTACCTAGTAATTTTGTAATGTTTTCTGGTTATTTATTTGATTTGGTTTTTTTAATTTTTAGAAATGAAATTTGAACACGTTTATCAAATATAATTTTATATTTATTGTCTTTTTGATTTTTAATTGAACGAATTATTCTAATCATTCTCGCTCTCTTTTTCTTTTACAGCTACAGATAATTGGGTACACTTGGAAATAAAAATAAATAAGCACAAAATAAATTTTAAAAATAACTTAACCTAACATTTTTTTAAGTAAATGTCAAATTTGGGCATTTAATTAACCTCACTTAACAGTAAGGTTATAATTATGTGTAAGTAATAATTTCTTTCTAAAGAATATCAGTTATAGTTGTTAGGATTGACTATTAAATGTTAAAGGAAAATTCTAGCAAAATCAGAATAATATAATTATCATTCTTATCAATTCTGATGAACGAGGCTGCAGAGAACAACTAATAAAGGCTGTTACTGGTTTTATAGTTGACTATCACAAATAGTAATTATGTCCTAATCGTTTATAAATATTTATTTACGTTTGTTCATTTGAGAAATTATAACAATGATAAATTCAAAATTTCTAGGTTATGTTTATAAGTAATCTAAACCAACCCTTCCAGGGGTGTGACATGACTTATGGAAGGGGAAGCTATTAAAAAAAACTCATACCTTACTTAAACTTGAACAGAATTCTCTGGAACGGGATGGAATTGAAAGCAGTAAATTTAAAAATGTAATATAGTCAATTAATCTAATGTTCTTTAGCTTCCATGAAGAATACATCCCTGAATCCTTTTCTTTCATCAGATCATAAATTTGCTTACCGAGTTGCTTTCTTCAAGTACTTCGACAAGATATATAAGCGCTATCTATCTATCCTTCGTTTAAATAGTTTTTTAATCTGTTGGAATTATCTTAATTCATAAATGTCTTTTGAATAAATTTATCTAGTGTATAATTCTTAAGCTATTACATGGTAGTATTATGAATTTGATATCTTAAAAATTTTATATTCTCATTTTTTTAAATTTCAATTAAATTGTCAAAGTGTCCTATAAAACTGTGCAGAGTCATCACTGTCTAACACTTACTATGTTCAATTTTTTCAATTTTCTTATGAACGAGCAAATGTTATCTGTTTGCTCTAGATGTAAATAAAGAAACGCGAACGGATAAAAAGACGTAGAAGATGTAATTCTAGAATCTAGTAACTGTTGGTTATCTGGATATTGAAATCCTAACCTCTTTTTTTTTTGAAGCATTTACCCTTGTCCCCTTGAAAGCATTTTTATCAAGTTATGTTTTATTTGCTTGAGTAAAAATTTACACTATCTTATAGTACAAATTTGACTGGTTATCACTGAAAGCTAATTGAAATACATATATATCACATGATCACTGTATACTGTTTTTATTTTCAATGTAGTAAATTTGTTCCCCTCCTTGCGCAATCTTGAGGTTGATCAGGTTTAGCAGTCTGTAGTCTTATTTTTACTACAAAGGTAGTTACACTTAGTGGCAAGACCAAAAAGATACTGTTTCAGAAAATCAATTGTTCTTTGTTACATTGTGATGCAACCAAGATAAACCAGTGTTGTTTTGTTATACTTATGTTAGAATTTTTTCCTAATAACTGGATATTAGAGTGGGCTGTAACTGTATATTCTTTTTTATTTAAACATCACTGCTAAAAGAAAATTGTTATAAACGGAAAAGAAATCCATCCTAACCTAATAGTTTCATGATCAGCATTTATATTATCCTTTCATTTAACACAGAAATCTGCAGACTGTACACAGTAAATCAAACTTTTGTTAAGAATGTACAGAAAATCGAGTTACTTTTTTAAGTGGGAAGTCAAGTGTAAATTTAGGTTATGTAAATTGAATTTTTCAAATTTCAACCATATCTTGTGTTGTATCAGAGATTAGTAGGGAGATTTCTCACTAATGGTAGCCGATGAGACAACTTTTTGGCGAGCACCACCACATACATAGCAGAAAATCCGAAGTAGCCTACCAAATTTTTCTCGTTCGCTCCAACTGTCTTTCACATTTCTCCGTTTCTCTTATACGATTTGAATATTTAAATACTGGACACAAATTGTATAAGAGAAACGTAAAAGCACTTATGTGAAAGACAGCTGGAGCGAGCGATAAGAATTTGGCAGTCTACTTTGGATTTTCTCCTATGAGCGTGAGAGATCTCGACTAATCTTTGGTGCTATATAGAGTAATAATGAAACGAATTATGGATTTTCGATGAATCAACAAAACTACTTTAGAAAAATTTGTAAGGTGTAAATGAGGTTACAACAACATCCTGATAATTATTTAATAGGAGTATTGCAATGAAAGAATATTAAATCTTGCCTTGCTGTTTAAAAGCATCTTATTAAGTGCATTTTTAAAGAGAACCAAAACTAAATTACCTTGTTTAGGATAAGTATGTTTGACTTTGTAAAAAATTTAATATTACTATTTGGATTTATTTTCTCACACATGTTGCAGTAATATTTAACTGCCTATGTCTCTCTTGCAGTCAGGAGAGTTCTCTTTATATTTTTAAATTATCTTCAATTGAAAAATCAGAAATAAAAACTTCCCAATTGTCAAGAATAAGAAAATTCAAAAATAAATGAAGTAATTTTACAGTGTAAAAGATCGCCATAAAAGCTACCTCGCTGTGTTGCCAGGTTCATAATAATTTGATAGTTTGTTTTAAGTAAAGAGCATTTTCCATTAAAGAGCAGTAAGTTTAGTGGTAAATGTAAATTGTAACCGCTTGTTTTCTATTAAAACATTGATGACTTCACATGTGATGTAGTAACAAAAACATGAATCTACACACAAGTTTATGGACAAAGAATTAATGTATGAACAACAAGTCACAAACGAAAGACGAATTTATTGCTTCTAACTTATATATTATAATATTCTTTTTAAATGTAAGTTATGGTGTCATAATTTGTGACGTACTGCTTACCGTTGGCTGCCTGTGCGGTGTAACCACTTTTGAAATAGAAAACTCCTTAAGTAAATAGATAATTTATAAGGTAACCAACTAGCAAATGCACTTTTTAAAAATAATGTAATAAAGTGATAATCTATGATTCATTATTTGATGAAATAGAACCTGTATCATTAATTATTTACCACCAACTAACTGAATAATATAATGATTAAAATTTTTATAATAAACATAACCTAAGTAACAACCATTTGTGATAATAAATGTCAAACTGACAGGTAACTTGATAAATATCATTGTTATCATATAACCTAGAAATAACTAAAGCATGAAATTATTACTTAAAATTATGATTAAGTTTAGAAGTATAATTTTACTGCTGCTCCATTCTTTAAAGTAAAAAAAATGAAATTAAAAGAAAAACCAACCAAACTCACAGTATTGTCCGTTTTGATAATAATAATAATAATAGCAACTATTTATGTATTTTTTACTACAAAAAAGTCCTGTGTACATTCTCCTGCAATTATTATTCGAGCTAAAACTAAAACATTAAGAAATCCTAGTGAATAGTTAAAAGAAAGTAAATTGGTGTACATAATATATTGTATTTAAATAATAAATAAAATAGCTACTATTAATAAACATTGAAAAAAAATATACAGCAGGTTAACGGACCGTTAGACTTAGGTTGTAGTATCAATAAAGTCATTTCACCTTGATGATATTTATGTTTTTAACAAACCACGGAAATTGTATGTGTTGTTTATTATTTTAATTTATATAATAATGTGTTTTCCTTTCTTTCTATTTCCCTTTCTCTTTTTAGTCTATTTAATGTATATTTTTCTTTTTCCCATTAAATTTTTTGTATCTGTTATACCTATAATAGTTTTGAAATTATTTGGATTGATTAAAATTAAATTTTCTTAAAGCCGTGTTTGCTATTGAATTGAAACCAATTTTTGCTAAAATTAAATGTAAAAATTAATAATAACTCGATGTTAGAATGACTTTCCTTGTGTGAGCTTCGAAAACATAAATTAATGTATTATTATAATAATATAATAATTTATCAGTAAACACGGTTTCTTCATAACAATGAAGAAGAGGAGATGTACTGAGATTGTAAATATTTTTAAAAATAATTTAAAAAAGCGCATCGTTAGCTAAGCTATGATTGGATGGAGAATACTCCAACCGCTTGTATAGTCGAAATATATGTGTTTTATATTTAATTGAAATATAAGAAACTTTTTATTATTATTGATATTATATTTTTCTTGATTATTATGATACTTTTATAAACTGTCTGTCTTAATTTTAAAATTATTGTATCTTGATCAATATTTAAGTTTGTTGTTTTATTATTAAATGAAAAGAAAATTATTTATCCAGTGTACTTGGCTAGTGTAGTTATTTTAATGAAGAATAGCTAAAACAAGTGTAGGATTAGTGATAATAATTAATAATAATACCGTTATAATGTGTGTGTGTATAAAGTTGTATGTAACGTACATAATAATAATAATTATTATTATATAGAATTCTTAGCTTCATATTTACTGCAAGGTATCTGTGAGTGGTGTCTGTAGGTATAAATGAAAAGCATTTTTCTTTTGTATCCCTTTCTATACACACGAACACGACTCACATAATACTATTACACGTACACACTCAATTTTTCATCATCTCATTAACTTATTTTTTATTACATATAAATATTATATCACAACTCCTAACCTTCTTATAATGTAATCAATTCTTCTAAAAAAAACTATTAGTTTTTGATTTAATATAAAAAGAACATCAGACAAAAATAAAGTCATTCATTATTTGTGTCACTGGTACTTTGCAGTTCCTACCACTGTTCAATAATTAAATAAAACATGAAGGAGTAGGTACGTTTACTACAAAATCAAGTTGCTATAGTTTTTGTTGATTAATTTGCTATTAAGACAGTTGATTAATTTGCTTAATGAATAACAAAGCAAACAGTTTAATTCTGAAGATTATTGTTCTTTCATAATCATCCACTTTCACTGAATATTTCACTTCGATTTTGTAGTAAAACCAGAACTTTTAAAAAGGTATTTATTTTAAAAACAAACATCATAATAATTAAAAAAAACTGTCATTATTGTACTATATACTATTATTGTCTCAGTTTATAATAAATATTTAAAACTACAATAAAAAATAATGAAATATTTGCTATACGTATTTTATAGATTTCATAGAGATGTTTTAATTTAATGTTTTTTTTTTTGACATGAATCTTTTGTAGTACAAGATTTTGTTGTAAATGATTATTGTTCTACATTAAGTTCTTTCATTTGTGCAGTGGCTTTGAAAACGTGGAAAAAAAACAAAATCTGTAATTTATCTTTCACGCAATTATGTTATTAGCGCAGTGATATAAAGGAATGTATGACGAATAGAAAACAATAAACCATAAACTTTAGTTATTGCGTTTTATTATTTATATCTATAGTTTGCAACTTATTAAAGTTGTAAATTATAACAATAAACATTAATACTCCAGATGATATTTTTATGAATTCGTAAAATTGAGTGTGCCTTAATTCCAAGAGCAGCGAGCATGCGTCGTCGTCACTGCTGCATTTTGATCAAAACTTTTAATTAACTAATTTTATGCACACATCTCAAAAATGGCTTAATAAGATTTCATCAAATAAATAGATGGAACAGTACTGCATTGTTTTAGAGTTATTAAGACTAGCATTGCAGCATTTTCCATACATTTAACAGGACCTTTTTAGGCCTCTGTAATTAAATATTAACATGTAAATAATGATTGATTTTCAGCATAACGAGGTAGTTTTTCGCTATGGCTTTATGTTATTAATTGACAGATCACCTAACTCTGGAGTTCCTTAACCTGCATATACAGTCTGTATAATTTAAAATACCCCGCTTTGCAGCAACCAGGGACTGGAACCCTTTACAAATATAGGTTCCGGTTCTTGGAAATTTAAAATAAGGGTTTCGGTTCCGGTTCCAAATTTAATTTTCTATACATTAAGGTTCCGGTTCCTGGATTTTTTTATGTTCCATACGGGTTCCGGAACCAAAAGTAATGACGTCACATTTTATGCTGGTATATAGCTTCAAATATTTCCAAACAAATATTACCTTGATAACTGACAGTCGATGCATGTTAGGTTAAAGTATTGTTTATAACATGGATGATAAACATATTTGCTGGGTTCGGTATTTCAACTCTTTTTACCCTGAAAGCTCTATTGCTATAGTTACAATTATTTACAACAATGGATACCATAGAAATATATTGTACATTTTTTTCAAGATGAAATTTGTTTGGAAATATTCAGGGCTATCATCATATAAACACTTTTCTAACCAATTTACAGACTATTGGTCAATTAGTAGTGGAAGTGGATCTAGTATCAACATCAACTCAGTATGAAATGGTTATGGTAGCGCTGTTGGGAGAATGTTAAACTTTTTTTTTATTTACCAGTAGAATCAAAATGTGGAACGGAAAAATACTGGTTCCTTCGAAAATCTATAATGGTTTGGGTTCTTATCTTAACATTATCACGGATTTTAGTAACAGTTCCGGTTTCGGTTCCTTAAAAGTAATCTTTTCCGATTCCGGTTCTTTTGGGTTCCTGTTCTAGTCCCTGGTAGCAACTTTATTTTCAGTCAGAAATGGTATAAACCATATATATTTATTAAACAGCATAAAATTCTGTATGTTCTGGTTCAGAGAATTTTGTATTTACTAAATGGGCGTGAATGTGATGACGTCATGGAACTTTTTTTTTAAATTACATGATAGGTATTTTTTGTGTTCTCTTTTCAACCATAATAAATATTCATACTCTTACATAAGAAAATGCTCAAGAAAAAAATGTAAAAAATGATTTACGACTTTAGGATTTGATTCGAATCGAAATACTTAGATTTTCACATAACATCAAGTATTTTGATTCAGAATTTTTATAGAGTAACATCCCCTCCTCCGAGAAAAATTTGTAAATACGCCAATGGAACAACTAAAGTTTCGTTATTTACCTAAGCTTGCTAGATATTTCTGTTTTATTAATTGGAGAACCAGAAATCAAAGCCTACTAGCCGTAAATAATTTTTCACGTTTTTCTTAAAAAGTCTCTTACGTAAGAGTATGAATATTTATTATGGTTGAAAAGAGAACACAATACTCTATCAATTTCAGTAAAAAAATACCTCTCATGTAATTTAAAAAAGTTGGATGACGTCATCACGCTCACGCCGATTTAGTAAATACAAAATTCTCTGAACCAGAACATAGAGAATTTTATACCATTTAATAATATATATGGTTTATACCATTTCTGACTGAAAATAAAGTTGCTACAAAGCGGGGCGCTTTAATTCAAACAGACTGTATACTTTTTTTTTCAATGTAACAACATCTATGCCCACAAACTTGACAAACCAAATTGGCTTGTACTCTAACAAGTACAATGCGTTGATATGGGACCAAAAAATTTCTGCATATGGTATAAAAATGAATTGGCAATATAACAATATTGATTTAATATATGGATACCATAAGTTCTTTCCTGGTGCCTTAGAAACTTTGAAACAGACACGATTTCTTAGTAACTATTATCTATTTATTTTGTAATAAGATGTGGATTGACTATGTTTTATTTTTGTTACTGGTAATAATTCTTATTAGTTTATGATTGTGTCTGACGTTCAGCCATTATTATTTGAGAAAATAAATTATTCATGAAAATAAAATATAAGAAGCTTCCTACTAATATTCATTGTTTGTTTCAATTGTACACTTGCTTTCAAAACTTTCGCGTACACCTATTTTTCGCTGTATTAAATCAGGGTTGTAATTAATCAACTTTGACGTTTAAATTTTTGAAAAGTCAAAATCATGTTTTGTATATATAAAATATTGTATATATAAAATATTTGTATTTATTGTTATATTCGTTTTAAATAAATTTGTTATCTTCAAACACTAATTACTGCCGAATTAGGTATTTGTTTTGTAAAAGTTACTTTGTGTCATTTTTAACCTAATTTTAAAATTACCCATTCACACAGCTACAATTTTGCAATATTATTGTTACTTGATTTTGAGTGTGTACGCGAAAGTTTTGAAAGCAAGTGTATCTAAATTAATCGATAATAAAAACATGAAAAAAATAAAATCTATTGCAAAATTGGTAACTAAAATTTTTTATTGTTGCACATACTAATTCTAAGAAAATGACACACTGTTTTACTACTGATTTGCTCACAATGTGGTAAGACAACTTGATCTAATAGAGTAAGTAAATAATGTAGGTGAAATTTTACGTGTTATAGGATAACTTTACATTTTGCTATATTTAGATCAAGCTGATTTAAAGTACACGAGTTTGAAATGGCATTTAAATCTGACTGAAGAGTAGTACAATATGATTGTGATGTTATAGGTAAGAAGATTTTTACATCATCAACATACATTAACACACTTGACTTGATAGAATTACTTGAGTATATCTAAATAATGAATTAAAGAAAAAGTAGCGGCCCTAGATTGAAGCATTGAGGAACTCCAGAGGGCGCTAAAAATTCATCAGATTTGTAGCTATTGTAAGTGACATAATGTTTCCTATTATCTAAGTATGATCTAATATAATGAACAGAAACGTATTTCTCAGTAAAACAAAAGTTACTACATAGTTTATACTATAAGATAATTTTGTGATTGTCAAAAGCTTTGGAGAAGTCTGTATAAATAGTATCAACTTGACCATGTTTATCTAGAGTCTCGGCAACAAGATGGGCAAAACAATTTAAATTAAATATTTCTACAAACCTGTACAGTCAACATTGCAATTAAATTCATTGCTTTGATTGTAACACATTTTTTGTGAGCTTTGATTTTATTGCTGTTTGACATGCACGATTTCCATCTACTCAATGCTAACAATTAAAGAAGGCAACAAAATATACAAGTGTATAATTATATCAAAGTAGTCACTGATACAGAACAATTATAATATTAGGTGCTCAAAAACTTTTTATACTTTTCACTTCCAAATACCATTGAAGAGTATGCAGGTCTTCCTTCTCAAACACATATTTTAGATCGATGCGATACCGACCAGTTGGTATATGTGGTGGAAATTTAGGATAATCAGGGCCCCAATTGCATATAAAGTATTTTCCCTATAAACAAATGAAAAACAAAAAGTATTTGTGCATATGTTAGTTTCAATTTATTTAATAATATTTACCTTTCTTAAAGCACATTTGGGTGCATTTCCGCATTTGTATATATTTTGTAAACCAAAGTCATCATTCTCCATGGCATTACAAATGTCAGCCGTATAAGTTATAGGAAAGAAACGGTATTCGTTACTAGTGAATTTGTAAGCTTGCACAGACACCTTCAAAACATCTTAATATGTTACTACTTCTGATTATAGGTAATGAAATGTTTTTAAAAAGTTGAATTATTAATAAAAGTACCAATTTCTAGCTTTATTATGTTGGTAAGATTTATGCAATGCTAATAGATATATTGTCTATAAAGTTTAAGATTGCATGTGCGTCACAAACGGAAGTGGTATGAATTAATTTAAAAGCGTACTAGTCAAATCAAATACTAGATATGGCCATGCATATTTACAATTTTAGCAAATAATTAAAGTACAAGAACACAAAATAAATTGTAAAAGTAATTAAATACCTACTGAGTTATATCACAAAATTTATTTTTAAATTAATTCTACATTTGAGGTAACAAAACCTTAAAAAATGTTATAACTGACGTGACATTTGATTTAAATTTATACTTTATTTATCTATATAATTTATACGAATTTATCTTCAATATGTGCTTCCTATAATATTTATTCGATTTCTTCTGTGACAATTTTGTACAGATGAAAATATTATTTTACACATTTTTGCTACAGGAAGATTTTTGGTTAAGTTGTCTGAAATTAAAACGTTAAATCACATTTGTATGCTGATTCTAGTGCACACATACTTGATGTTATTTATCTCCGTCAGTGTCTATCAACTGTCTAATAGGGTGGTGCTTTGCTAGAACGGTATACAGATGACACACTAATAAATGTTTTCATTTGCTTGTGAATTATTCTAAAGTAAAAGAGACGTTCTCAATTGTCGTTTGTTTAATTGATACACATGCAATCTTAATTTTATAGACAATATGTAAATTTGCTTTTTCGAGTGCAGGTGAGATCTTTTACCAATTTAACTGAAGTACTTCAATGTGTAATTCTGACCGAAATACAATGTTACAGAATAGGAACAATAGGCCAGTCAACCTTAGATTAACGTTCACTCTAACAGAACTTTACTAAAACTAGTAAAATTCTCAATATAACTCTTCATTCTCAATATAACTCTTAATATTTCAGTTTTGAGGTTATACTCTTAAATAAGGCATAAGGAACTATATACCAACTTTGCCTAAAATTGTTGCCTACTGTATGCTAAATAAAATATGACTGGATTATGTAATCTGGAGATTATAAACTTATAATCTTTAGTTTTTAAATATTTTACGACAGATGATAAACAGAATTACAAAAAATGTATGTCTTTACCTTTTTTAGTCTTGAGGTTATAATTGACATACTATGCAAAAGTCAATAGCATTTTCAATTCACCCTTTTTTACTAGCGCTCAAAGTTCTCAAAAATCATGTAAATACATTATTACTACACGTTTACTGGTTGCTTTATAATTGTTTACCTAGAAGCGCGATTAGAAGCAATTAAACAAGGATAAGTTAGAGAATGTTTACAAATTTGTGAGGTTGTGTAATAAAGAACTTCTAACATGGCTGAACATTATTTTCTCACATTTCTAGCACTTTTTGTTGATAATAATAAAAACACATTTCATCTTTAATATAAGGTTATGTTTCACAAATTGTCAATGTTGATTTGTCTCTTGAGTCATATCAACGGTGAGCAGTCTCGAAGTGGTCTTTGAGCACAAGGCCCAATCAAATAGGCATATATCATAGTGAGAGCACGTTTGATGTATGAATCGAACACAGATTTTGTTTGTGGAACACTCCAAATTATTATTTTATTAAAAACAATGTAAAACATTAATTTTTCATAGCAGAATGTTCAAGTTGTTCACTGCCATTAACAGCCTGACAATATGCAATCAATGAAAACTTCAGCAGCTGGTATTGCTTGTATATAATCCCAAATGTAAATTTCTAGTGCTTCCATATTTTGGGTCCCGGCGAAAATATCTCGCCAGAATATCCAGAATGTATATCTGGCAAACGAGCTGGCCATTTGACATGTTCTTTTCTATATTACGTTTTACTGTTCTTAAAAACTGCATCTAAATAATATTGAACATAATGAGTTGTGGCTTCATTCTGTTGGAACTATATTGTTTTGTTGGGCATGTTCGGAACTGCTGCATTTGAAAATAGTGGTGACTAATGATGGAACAAGTTCAAACCTCAAAAAATCTAATATTGCTCAGCATTTAAATTTTAAGGTATCCTCAAAAAAGAAAGGACTATTAATTCTATTTACTACAATTGAGCCCGTAACTATAAGTTATTGTTTGACAACTTTTCTAACCTCAGATTTGTTGTGAAGTGTTTGAAGTTACAGAATAAAAGTGAAAAACTAGATATTTTACTGATTAAAAACGTGCAAATGGAGAAATAACAACACAACTTGCAATGTATAGTGCTTTCAATTATAAGCCGAGTTCAGCAATTGCATCAAATTAATCTGATTGCTTGAGTAACTATAGCAACCATTGTTAAGACGATCATTTCTATAGTTACTCGAAGAATCAGATTAGTTAAATGTAATTACCGAACTTAGCTGAAATAGTAACTGTCAGTGTCTAATTTTTAATAGAATTTTAAGACTGTACAATAACAAACATAGTTTTTGTAGTGAGTATACCAGATATCTAGTAACAAAAAGTTGCTAATATTTTTAGGTTAAGTTGTCAAAAATGTAAGAAGCATTGGTTTTATTTGCATGCATCTGTAACATTTTATAATTTTACCTGCTGATATTATTAATTTTTGTAATTTAAATAATAAATAAATGTATAATATAGTTTAAAGACCAAATAAAAGTATATACATAAATCTGTATTTTATTGTAACTCATAATCTTGTGACATTTAAAAAACTCCAGATATGCCAATATTAAGAATTGACATTCACTTTTAAGATTTTATAAGGATAACCAACTTAAAAACAATTTGACAGTTATCTAAAGTGAAGCACTTTAAACGATGCTTGCAGGTTAATTTTAACCGTAGAATATAAAAATGTAGGATAGAGCATAACTGCCCGATGCAATAAGCTTTAAAAGCAACGGATATGACGTCACACTGGCCGCCATTAGACACCACCTAAATCTGCTTTTTCGAGAGCCCTGTTTCTATGGTATTCATTGTTGTAAATAACTCAGTGGTTATTCACAAATTCCGACAAATACGAAGAAGGGAATTACATTTCATAAGTAAGTATTCGTTTGTTTAAAATATAAATTTATATTCTAAGATTAATTTCAAAATTCTATGTTTAAAATTGAGGTTATGTAGTTTATGTGCGCATTTGGGACAGTGAGAACCGCCAATGGAAATATCTAATTACAAAACGGAGAACACTTACTCCGCCATATTGAGATCCCATCCCGGTTGTATGTGGTAGATGATTATGCTCTTTCCTAAAGTTAATAAAACCACGCCGCTTACGTGTATCAGAGCCGATAATGTAGGTCGTGCCCAATACCATTACCCCACTGTCCTTATTGGTCAGGGCTCTATTATATATTAACCGGCCTATTTAAAAAAATAAAAATTTTAATGCCATTTTTATCATATTTTTAAACAAAAAATATTTTTCTGTTGTATGTAACAATTGCGGTAGTGGCGCTACAAGAATATTAATGTTTTAATGGAATTTATGCTTACGATGTAAAGGCCTGTTTTACTCATTTTGGTGCTTACATTCTTTGTCAGATCACTATTGAAATATAAGATAGAGAATAATTAAATAGCTGGGTTACTATAAATTTAACTCTACTCGTTTTGCTATATAGTTTAGTACAATACAAATCAAAGCCAAATTTTAAGATTTTATCACATGAATATGTTTTGTTTTCGCTTCTCGTGTTGCAAAACTTAACCTTTACCTTTAAATGATTTCCGATATCTTGATTTATACTAAATGTTATATTAATCGCTGTATAAGTACGATTATATTTAAAATTATTTGTCCTTACAACAATGTACTTCTCTTTGCAACAATCTACTACTTCCATATGTTCTGACAAAATGATATAATCATTTTGCTTAAATGGTTGAAACTGAAACAATATGAGAAACAACAAAATGATCCAAAAAATAATTGCTTAGTTAATTTTTAAACTAATTTTTTCTTACCGTTATTATTCCAGTTAAGAATGTTAGTAAATTTAACAAAATTTTTAACATTTTCTAGTGATGTTGAGATTATATGTAAACACTAAATACGTGGTTTTATAAAACTGGAATGAAGCAATAAATTCTGTTTTTTACAAAATAATAGCAGATTCACAGATTAGTTAGGAAGTGAGATCCTGACCTGTGATATTGTTGTTATGAGAATATATAATAGGCCAATTAAATTAAACAAAACAAGAACACAACAAAGAACAATCAAAATATCATAAAAATAATAATAAAATAACAATGATGTGTTGGGGATAAAACATAATAGAAAAAACTTATTTCAGTAAATGCTGAAAGTGACGACAGTGCCCAAGTTTAGAAACAAATTCTTCTTGAACATTTCTTATCATTTCTGGTGAAATTCTATGTATTTCCATTCTTATGCGGCACTTTAGATCATCAATATCTCTTGGTGTGTTTCAAAAAACTTTGGATTTCAACTAACCCCACAAAAAGAAGTCAAAATGGGTCATATCAGGTGACCTGGCTGGCCAGTCAATGGGACCCCGTCGGCCAATCCATTTTCCTGGAAACATCAAATCGAGATATTCACGAACTTCTCTTGCATAGTGGGGCGGGGCTCCATCTTGTTGCAGTCAAATTTCTGGACTGCGCAAATCGGGATTATTGTGGTCAGGATAAAGAGTGACTTAAGCTGGCAAAAGTTCAAACTGCAAAAGATTCAAGTAGGTTTCACCAGTAAGATTTTCTTCAAAGATTATCTTTCAATATGCCGGCCCATATATTAAGTTCCTGAGGTGATTGACAATGAGCTTCTTGAATCCAATGTGGATTTTCTTTGGACCAATATCGACAATTTTGCCTGTTTACAGTACTATTGAGGTAAAAAATTGCTTCATCTGAGAATAAAATATTTGCGGCAAAGCTTTCATCTTGGTTACAAATTGGTTACATGATTTTGCAGAATTGCAGTCTTTTGTCGCAATCATTCTAATTTAATTCTTGTGCCAGGCAGACTTTGTACGGCTGGTATTTTTCTTTGTGTCAAATTGTTTGCACAGACGTGTGACTTATTCTCATATCAAGTGCTAGTTGCCGACTGGCACTATGCGGATTTTCTTCAACAGTCAATAGGACGTCAAGCTGAATATTTTCATCTACCTTCGGCCTTCTATTTTTAGGTAACTTTTTAACATGACCATGTTCTTCATATTTTCTTAAAATCTTGCAAACGGTGGTTTGCGAAATCGGCATTCGGTCTGGATGAATTTGATTGAAAAGTTTACATACCTCGTATTAGTAGATCTGCGACGATCTCGGTAACTAACCATTATAAGAATTTCAATTAGGTCTTTTTCACTGAGCGACATTTTTGGTTTATTAAAAAAGGAATATTTGAATACAATGCACTGACAGTTAAATCTTACTAATGTTCAACCTTACCACTTGTCAATACTGACGTTAATTTTTGTTTGTGTTTGGTTTGTCTTACTAGGACCAAAACTACTATTGCAAGGACATTGAGATATCGAATTCCTTTTTCCACCATGGATTTAAAAACAAGCTCAGGCCAAGAAACTTAATGTAAGGCAGGCATTGAATAATAAAGCCTTAGGACTGTCTTAGTGTGATTGATAGTTTGCTTTTTTTTTGATAAAACAAGAGTTATTCTTTTACTGGGAATTAATTTAAGATAATTTTCACAATTCATTTGAAACGGCACGACAGAATCGCACAAAGATCTAGGAACATACTGAGTGAAACAAGAGCTTTCAAATGATGTATAACATGCCATATATTGTCATTTAAGAAAAATGTCGATGACGTCATATTTTTGACAGATGTCAATAAAAAAAACAAATGAATTCTATCAGAATGTGTGAAACTAAAAAACTAAATTGACGTGTTCGAGCGTTTTCCATAAAACCTGAAGACTACTAAATTATTAGAGATAGTCCATACTTTTTTCCACACTGTATAAATACTAATCCTTTACAATGTAACCTTGATCTTGTGTTGTGCACGTCAGTTCTGTATGTGATTTTATTGTACAAATAAGGAGGAGTCTTTTCTTGTATTATTTTATGAAACAAACAGCAGGAGTGAAGAAATCTTTCATTTATTTACAGTATATTAAATTCAGTAAATTTATGTGAGGTATGATCGCATTTTCTAATTTCCGGAAATTGATCTGACACACGAATTTTGGATATTTTGAATGGATTTTGAGTAGCTTTTGTTAGACATGGTCCATAAATGACATCAGCATAGTTAAAATGGGACAACACTAGGGAATCACACAAAACCCGTTTTTTGTACATTTGCTTATATGAGATTCAAAGTTAAAATTGGTATCAAGTTCCAAACCTAGATTACGCACCTCGTTGACAAGTTCTAATTCTTCACCACGAATGAAAATTTTTATCTGCTGTTGAACTTTAATTCTTTTAGATTTATGACCAAAGAGCATGACTTCCAATTTCGAAGGATTGAGAGTAAGACAAGATTTCTTAAGCAGTTCAGTTAGTCTTGCTATGTCTTCATTAAGATTACAGGCTGTATCTACGTTATTACTGTCGAAACTTAAATAAACCTGAGTGCCATCTGCATAGTAATGGGAGTTACAAAAATTCAAAGCCTTTTTTAATTTTGAAGTAGAGATTGAGAACAAATTAGGACTCGCAACCGCTCCTTGCGGAACACCGGAGATAATGTTCACCAATTCAGAATATTCGTCACCCAATTTGACACATTGCTTACGGTTCAATAAATAACTCTTTAAAAGCTCTACCGCCTTATGTGATAAACCATAATATTCCAATAGTCTTAGCAATAACTCATAATTGACTCTGTCGAACGCTTTGGACAGATCTAGAAGAATCAACACTGTGACCTTGTTATCATCCCTAGCTCTGAAAATCTCATCAACAACCTGCAATAGAGCTGTACTAGGATAATGGGCCCTACGGGCCTAAGCACTTAAGTATGATAGAAATAGCATTTATCGATTTTTTTTAAAGTAGGTCAGTATTTACATGACCTACATTAAAAACATGTAAAATCAACTTTATTAATATTGGAGTCGAATGAGCCCAACCCATCTCTAACATGACCTACTTTAAATTTACATTTACCAACTTTAGTATACACAAAATCAACTTTATTAGTAGTAGATTTTTAAAACATAACCTAATTTAAAAAATTTCACACATACATACAAATCAACTTTAGTAGTATTGGATTACAACTAAAATTTTTTTCTTCTGAAGCCAGATTGGTTAGTGGGTATTATATTGTGAGAGTCAAAAAATAGTTTTAAGTTGATTATTTATAAATTTTTCAGTTAATTTTGATAGCATGCATAAGATGGAAATTGGTCTTAAGTCAATTAATGAGGAAGGGTGTTTACATTTTGGTAGGTGTGAATACTGAAATTTTCCAAATATCTGGAAACGTGATAACATTTAATGGAGGAAAAATTGATTTTGAACGGTAAGAAATCTGGTACATTTAAGTGAAAAATAAAAAGCACAAGAATTCTAAAAGTCATATTATTCATGAAGTATGATTCATTTTTGTTTGGCAAAATAAAACAAACTAAACATTTTGAGGGATGCAGCACACCCAACAATAGTTGGCACGGGCCACTACTGCATACTTATAAATGGAAATCATGCTGGATACCGTTAATACATAACACTAAACTGTCCAGTCCTCATTAAAATTTTGGAAAACTGACGCCTATAACAGTGGCTGCTAGACATTTGAAAGGTTGAAACCCAAATATGACTTGCTTGTCGCTATATTAACATTTTAAGTACTTTTCAACAATAAGAAATAAATATTTATACAGAGTGGTCAAAATATAGGAATCTTTAATCACCATGTATTAGATTTTTTGTTATATAATTGAATAGTACATGCTTAAAAAGGTTAGATAGGTTTAAGTTTATATTATTGCATTTTTTAAATTTTCTCCCCAAAGAGCTGGTTTCAACGACCTATCACACTTAAGGTCTTAAGTAAACGATCTGAGCACTACAGACTTATCACATATATCAAAACGGTTGAGAATCCCTTTTGATCTATAAATTAGTCAAAAGCAAAGAAATACATTTAGGATTGGCGCATGAAGCATGATGTACTGACATGAGAAAAATCCTTGTTATTATGCACAAAATAAAAACAATTTTGATGTCTAATTCTAAAAGAAAAAAGCAAGCATTATCCTATATACCCATATGGAAATTCAAGTTAGAAGTATCTAAGAAACCATATGTATGATAAGGAACGCGCTAGTAAAATAAAGAAGGGTTTATATCGGGTCACGCCTTTACTCTCCTTAGTTTGTAGTTTATTAAACAACTTTAGTGCTCGAATATTTCCCCACTAACACAAACTAAGAGAGCAAAGGCGGGGCCCGATATAAACCCTTCTTTATTTTACTAGCGCGTTCCTTATCATACATACATATGGTTTCGCAGATACTTCGTGGTTGTTTTTCCATATCTGTATAATACTTAACACTTATAACTTTTAAGAACTTAAATAATATAATACCACAGCATAATACATTATATTCTATACATATGTAGTGTCTTAGACAAAATAAGTATTTAAAATCTCTAGTTAAAAATATACATTATCAATATACAAGCTTTTAAGTTTATGATTGTATTCGTCGACGAAATAACAGGATATGTGGTTCAGGTCCATGTAGCATATAATGTACCCAGTTGGGGCTTTGCTGCACACCTAAATTTCTCCATTCAGTCTCGGTCAGTAAATGTGTACGTGGTACCAGTTTTGCAAGATTTGGTGGTAACATAACATGACGATATTCATAGTTTTTGTCGGAATATTTTTCTGAATATTGTATATTTATATCAGATGGCATGGTTATTACTTATCTGTTATACTGAAAGTAAAAAAAAAACGAAATTAATAGAAATTTACCAAGAATTGAACGAACATTACAGGAATTTTAATGATTCTTTTATTAAATAAAGTTTATACTCACTTTTAGAAATTAAAATCTATAAAATAGTTATTTATCAAGAAAAATAATAAACTGAATTTTTAAATAATTAAATATATTATTTAACCGTCAAACATCTTAATTTCTAGGTTATGTTTGTAAATGGCACTCATGGTTGTGTTTGTGTCTCATCATCATACTTGAGAAAAGCTTTTTATTATTATTAATTTATATATGTCATATTTATTAAATTAATTAGTCAGAATGAATCCAGAAACGAGGAATTTATTAAATTTGCTGTTTGCAGCTGAATATTGTGGTAAATTCCATATTTCAAACCTTATAACCTCACTTTTCAATGTTACCTTTTTTATAGAGAAACTGGAATATAATGTAGATTTTAACGAATATCTTTGAAAAATAGGTACATATTAGCGATGATTAATTATTCGATATACAGACCCATCTGAACCCAGGTAAACCAATGATACTGAGTTTTAGAGGACAGCTCGGAGAACAATAATCTGAAGAAAAAAATCACGTCTGTGTCCACCATTAGCAATGATTAATGTTGTTATCAATTGTCTAGAAGAATCATTAAAATGGTTATATCAAATAACGGGTGATTATAAACCCTCGACATCTCAGTTGCTGTGTAATTTATTTGACGTTCGAAAATTTGTTGTTTTTGAGTAATAAAGCACATACGTTTTAAATTTCACAGCAACTGAGATGTCGAGGGTTTATAATCACCTGTTACAATTTTGGCTTTATACGGACAAGAGCAGCAAGCATTTACGTCTAATTCTAAATTTATTCCTATTAAAAATGCAACAAGAAGCTGAGGCTATTCATATAGATGTTTTACGTTTTGATACCCTTTTTATGACGCAACTTGTTCAAGTATGATGAGGTTTATACGAGTGGTTCCAAAAAGTTGATATTTTGAATCATGATGTTTGGTTAATACCACTGCATATCAATGATAATCACTGGATTCTCCTTGTGTTTGTGTTTAAATTAAAACAGATTTTATACTATGTTGTTGTTTATACTGTTATTATACATTGTTTCACTTTATCTTTCATTGCCTACAGACAAAATTAAAAGTATCTTAGTCTTTGCCGATACTTAATTAATTTAAACTTAAATTTGAGTTACGGTACTGTGTATAAATAAATAAATTGTACCTACTCCAAGTTCTGCTTTGGTAAATCTCACAATATAATGTGAATATTTGTAAATATTAATAAAAGATTTTTATTTATTAATCTAATCTTTTTCTAAAGACTAAACCATTCAGCTTTTTAAATGTTAATTTACGAAAAAAAAATTGCACAGGCTTCATTGTAAAAACTTCAAAGATCGAAAAAAAAAAGGGTTTGTAGTGGGAATCCGAAAATCTAAATAAACAAAGTTTTGAAGCTTTAAAAATATGTGAATGCTTTGGGTGGTGCCAGTGCACTCCTTAATCAATCAATATATATTTAAAATTTTTATTTAACAAAGAAGCAACCGTTGCAGGTAAGAAATATGTATTAGATAGAATTCTGGCTTTAAATTTTGTTTATATGAGGAAATCTACAGAAAACGAGAATTTTATTGGAATTCTAAAGATAACCAAAAATAAATCGTAAATTCACATATTCATATTGAATGACTTTCTCCTAATAATTTTTTGCGATTGTTACGTGGTGAGGTCAGATCAATCAGAAAGTCCAGTGATGATGCAAAGTTGTTGAGATCTAATTGGCTAAAAGTACAATTCCATGAGAGGCATTTCTGCAATTAAGGATGAAATGGGGAAGACGCACGTATTTTTTTTAAATTTTTGTATTCGTTCATTTTGGTTAGAAAAATATTTCCAGATAAGCGAAATTTGTAAAAACGCTTAATTTACTTGAAAAAATAAAATTAAAAAACTCATTTTAAACCGAATTGGGCCATCAGCTACTTCCCTCAAAGCTATTTGATGTGAATAAGTAGGTACCGCTATGATCATTCATAGCTGTTTTTCTCATGAAAAGGCGTCGCCTGCGTTGATTAAAAAGCGTAGTTTTAAAAGCCTGTCAAGTAGAGGTATTTGACACATAATCGATTAGTACAAATTTCTGCCGTGGCACTAGTTATCTACAAGCGTGGCATTTCAAAATTTGCTCCTTAAATTAAACTTTATGGCTTAAAAATGCTTCAGTATTTATTTTATAGTAATTTTGCCTCAAATTAGAAATAGGAGTCAATAAGTGATCCCATTGCCTGTGGAGTTGCCCCAAACATTACCTTATTCATTTTAGAAAGGAAAATTAAGCTTGTGTTAGTTTAGGTTAATTAGGAAACACATTAGGAAATAATAATTATGAAGCATAAGGCTTTTATAGTATCTTTGAGGATAAGATTACATTCAATCTATTAACTTGAATCAACATTTATCATTAACTAAATATCATAAATTAATATATTACAACTACTGTATCAACAACAGCTACATCGAAGTTGCACGAGTTGTTACAGGCTCTTTAACAAGCGTATGCTACAATTCTCTAATTTTCTAGTTTCTAGACATAATGTAGTTTTGAACAGATTTTAGCCTCTTTCATTATATCTACTACCTTGTAAACTGTTTCTACATATGTGTTCTTATTGTTTATACATCATATAGATATTCAACGCCATATTTAAACGTTATTTTACAATATATCATACATTTTCAATAGCTTCGAAATACGCAGATATGTAATAATATACTATATACTCTTGTAGGATATTCATCGTATCTATAGTAAACTCGTATAATTAATAATAATCTGTAACCATTTTCGATACCTTCGAAATATAAGTCTATAACATATGTTTGTAATACGTCTTTATAACTTTGAAACACAGGGTAGTTACCTCTTGCAATATCTACAGTTATGAGAACCCTGAAGACTTAACTCGGTGAAATAAATCAGATAAATATTTTACTTTTATTGAAACGACAACTTTGCATACTAATATATGAAAATAATATAATGTATATCGCCTGATAAATAAAATTGAAATTATTCTTATTCTTTTACAATGAACTGTGTTTTGAAAAAACACGATGAAACGTTATGTATATGAATGCAGGAGTTCTGTTAACGCATTCGTTATTTAGAGATTCACTTATAAGTACACTATCTATTTAGCTGATTCAATAAAAATTTCGTTATTTTTAAAATTCCTAACAAGGGTTCAGGGTTCTTTATCTGTTTTAGAATATTCAAAGACAATATATGTATAAATTATCGTGAGACTCCCGCTCTATATAAAACGCCATATCTAAATTAGAGATAAAGATTTATCCTGTGTATTGGTGAAAACTCAAATATTCACGGAAATATAACAATCGGTACATATGACGATACTAATCAGTCTGACGCGGAATATATATTTTATATTATACAAACGGAGAGAAAAGAATAGGTACAATCGGTCAAAAAATAATCAAAGTTTTGAACTTTACATTTCCGAATTAAGTCTAGGGAGATTATACACGATGAAAACCTTTTTATGAAAAAAAAGATTGATAGTATTAAAACTATGCATCGCAATTACAAATGTTTTGCCGAAGAAGTCCTGGACGTGGCTGTAAAGGTTAGAACAACGCTTGTAGACAATAATATTTTATTAAGTGTGTTAAATTCTTCTTGTAGATATAAGGATGATTTATTTTCGAATGAATTAGTTTATAAGTTTACTAAGAAAACTATTGTAGATTTGCAGAACGACCTTGATTTAGATGATGGACTTCAATTTATTACATCAGGATATAATGTATAATAAATGTCTTTAAAACTTATTGTTTTTTATTACATCACAGGTTAGAGCATACGAATATAATTTAGGTTAGATTAGGTTAGAGCCTACGAATACATTTTTAGGACAGAACGTAGGGAGCAGAGTAAGTACAAAACAACATACTTTCATACAAGAACGTTTATTGATACGAGTAGTTTCGACGCTACTTAAAACATAATACATAACTTATATATAATATCTATTAAAATAGTACATTTCGTATACACTAATAATGGTACCACATACCCGACTATAAAGTAAACATGGTAAGTATAACAGCAGTTTAAAAGAATAGATAGTAAATATAACTATATCTAATTATTTTATAAAATACTATGTTAACTAAGAGGTAATATACAGAATATATACGCATGTATTCGGCCTCTAGAGGGTTCATACCCTAATATAAGGTTAGTGCGAGAGATTAACGATCCCTGACCGAAGGGTTAAGGGAGAAGGGTGAGGTTTCGTCGTGTTAGAGCAGAAGCAGAACGTATTTATCGTGATACTCATAAACATGTTATATCTCCTTGGGAAACTATTGCCGAATCAGTTAACGTTCCCCTATTGAAAATTAAAACACAACCATCTGCTGCTACTACTACTACAGCTAGTTACATTCCCCTGTTGAAAGTTAAAAAACAAGCAGCATCATTCTCTTCAGATACAGATAAGGAAGAAGAAGAAGAATCTAATAAAACTCAGGATCTCCCTACTCATTACGGTATGTTAATAGCTAACGCTGTCGGAAACAAAAATATAGATAGAACTAGATTCGGTATTAAATATAAAATTGATCGAGACGCGTGGACATTTGCATCCCCCCTGTGACTATGCGTGATACAAACATCATAATTAAAAACAACGTTTTCGAAGCAACACCCAGTCTGTTTGACTTACTCACGTTTAGAGAATTAGAGTCTACACCATCGCAAGATGATATCAATAATTATATGCAGATAATAGCCCTTACTAATGCGCATATGAAGTCCTATAGACCACACGGTAAACTAACAGCTGTTAAACATTGGAAGTATGATTATATAATTAAACCAAACTTACCCAGAATCAAAGGTTTAGGCATTAGACTATCATCATCGTCAAATTTAAAAAAATTAAGCGATTGCAAAGTCGAATATGTCTACTGGAATAAGGCTAACGAGCTAGTCGACAGGCTACGTTTGTTATATGCTGTAAAAGAAGCCGGTAACAGTAGTTCTCTGAATGAAAACGAAATAATTTCAATTATTTCCGAGTTAAAAGAAGAAGGTATTATAGAATAAAAGATTTCATCGCGGTTGTAAGTAGTCAGTTCGTTACCATTATCATTCGCAGTATGAATGCTACTATAGATTTGTTCGGACGTTCAATAGTTGGAGATGCTGTAACAGTTCTAGGTCCTCCCGGGGTAGGGTAGTTTAAGCATTCTTTTGTTTTCTAAATCGAAATTCTGATCTTCTGTTAGCTTCTCCCTTCACCCTTCTCCCTTCACCCTTCTCCCTTCTCCCTTCTCCCTTCTCCCTTCTCCCTTTACCCTTCTCCCTTCTCCCTTCACCCTTCTCCCTTAACCCTTCATGCTTCAACCTTAACCCTTCGGTCAGGGATCGTTAATCTCTCGCACTAACCTTATATTAGGGTATGAACCCTCTAGAGGCCGAATACATGCGTATATATTCTGTATATTACCTCTTAGTTAACATAGTATTTTATAAAATAATTAGATATAGTTATATTCACTATCTATTCTTTTAAACTGCTGTTATACTTACCATGTTTACTTTATAGTCGGGTATGTGGTACCATTATTAGTGTATACGAAATGTACTATTTTAATAGATATTATATATAAGTTATGTATTATGTTTTAAGTAGCGTCGAAACTACTCGTATCAATAAACGTTCTTGTATGAAAGTATGTTGTTTTGTACTTACTCTGCTCCCTACGTTCTGTCCTAAAAATGTATTCGTAGGCTCTAACCTAATCTAACCTAAATTATATTCGTATGCTCTAACCTGTGATGTAATAAAAAACAATAAGTTTTAAAGACATTTATTATACATTATATCCTGATGTAATAAATTGAAGTCCATCATCTAAATCAAGGTCGTTCTGCAAATCTACAATAGTTTTCTTAGTAAACTTATAAACTAATTCATTCGAAAATAAATCATCCTTATATCTACAAGAAGAATTTAACACACTTAATAAAATATTATTGTCTACAAGCGTTGTTCTAACCTTTACAGCCACGTCCAGGACTTCTTCGGCAAAACATTTGTAATTGCGATGCATAGTTTTAATACTATCAATCTTTTTTTCATAAAAAGGTTTTCATCGTGTATAATCTCCCTAGACTTAATTCGGAAATGTAAAGTTCAAAACTTTGATTATTTTTTGACCGATTGTACCTATTCTTTTCTCTCCGTTTGTATAATATAAAATATATATTCCGCGTCAGACTGATTAGTATCGTCATATGTACCGATTGTTATATTTCCG